>JAQPPZ010010488.1:1918180-2557573 GCA_028583015.1 Wollemia nobilis
ATCAAAGTCTCCTAATTTAATTTATAATTCATTTTTTTTTCCTTAAATAAATCAAAGTGTCCTCCTTTAATTTATAATTCGTTTACTTCCTTTAAATAAATCAAAGTCTCGTACTTTAATTTAAAGTAAACTATGCATCTCTTTTAATAAATCAAAGTCTCCTATTCTAATTTATAATTCATTTGCTTCCTTTAAATAAATCAAAGTCTCCTAATTTAATTTAAAGTAAACTATCCTTTCCATTTAATAAGAAATACAATTTAGTTGATCGTCCAACACAACGAAGATAAGTCCTTGAGTAGTAACAAGGAAACACTAGGCCAGGATACCCCAAAACCACCCACAATACTAACTAGGTAACAAGGGATATTGACATGGGTGAGGTTTTTGTTCTTCAAAACCTAGTGATCCTATTGGTGAATATGACAGCAAAGGATTCAGCCAAGCAGCCAGGTCCAACCAAGACCACTACACAGGTGGTGAATATAGGGGGTGCATTTTTTGAATGGTAGTCCACATGGATAAACAATGTAATAGGAGAACAAACTAGGTGAGGGTTTAAGCTTGATACTCATGGGATAACAAGATGTACCTACATCGAGTAGCACTCGAGGGGACCGATGTCCCATCAAGGATGAGAAAAACATCTACATGCTCAACTATGGGAACATGGGTGATACCAAGCCTACAAGAATTCTAAATAGTCCACAACCCACATGGTTTTCCATAGAGAAACAAGGTTAAGCAAACAGGTTTTTTATGAGATATCAACAATAGAACACAATTCTTTAGATAGTGCTTACCTAGTCCGACATCAACCAACACAGTATCTAGAAAAAACATGGTGGTATCATAGATCAAGTGGATAGGGTTTCGACTAAAGGAAGATCTTTGGTCTTAGCTCCAAGGGGGAGTTGTAACCCAATTGGTGAGCATGATGATGCCCAACAATAAAGCAAGACACACCCACAATAATGCAAGATATAACATAGTGGATGTTCCAACTCAACCAAAGCATAATGATTAAAACCTAGAATAAAATGAGTCTCGATAACCAACCTTTCAGGATTAGATATTGACTACAACTTCTTTTCCTTCTATGTTGAATTTTTTGTGGCACCTTTCTTCTCACGTTTTCTAGTTTGGCATTCCTTGTCTTTCATATTTTGTTGTGCAGTGCTCCTGCTAGTTTAGTTATCCTCTTCTGCATAAGGGATAGAATCCCCTTACTCCCATCCACTGCCATCCTATCTCATTTCTTCCAAGATGCCTATCATTACTTATTTTTCATTTTCCCAATGGTGGTGGAACAAGGTCAAAAATAATATATTATTTATATTTTTTCCCTTCCCTTCATGATAAGCTTTGCCATAAATGGTGCCATTCCTTATCCCATGTTGGCAGGTGTCCATCAACTTGGACGTCCAGCTTGTAGATATCTACTTTATGGTGGATTTATTTTCTCTCTTAATTAAAGGAGAATTAGCTACTTTAAATGATAGATGCATATTATATTTTAACAAAATACATATTTTATGGTAAATTAAATCCATTTATTAGTAACTATTATATATATATCAAAGAAACTCCTCTATTAATAAATATTTATTTATTTATATATGAAATTCATTTATCATTTAAAATAAAACAACTATTTATTTATAAATGAAATTCCTTTATCATTTAAAATAAAACAACTATTTATTTATAAATGAAATTCCTTTATCATTTAAAATAAAACAACTATTTATTTATAAATGAAATTCCTTTATCATTTAAAATAAAACAACTATTTATTTATAAATAAATATACAACATAAAATAAAAGGTTTTCTTATCTGATACTAACATCATGCTATATATATATTTTGAAAGGTTTTAAGAAAAACAAGGAGCTTTCAAAACAATCAACTTCTAAATGCATTTTCCAAACCATTGATGTAGATAGTGATGAAGTAAAATACAATCAAACATATACAATAGACAAAGAGGGAATCCTTCCATTAATCTAGTCATATGTATTATCCTGAGAGTTTATGATAGCTACTAGGCTATCAACTAAGGCTCAAGGTGGCTAGCTATTGATGATTATCCCTAACTAAATGCATACCTATATGAAGGTATTTATTAATGTTACCCCTGAGTTGCATTAATCACAACTTCTCCAACCTAAAGTACTCCTTCTTTTGGTGGATGATTCTACTTCTTCAACCTATGAGTGTACCTGATCCTGCACATTTGACAATATGTCAACAGTTTCATGCTCTTCCAAATCAACTAAATATCACATAGTTGGTTCAATTTCTCAAACTAGGTATTAAAGCATCATCAATTAATACATTGTTTCTTTGTGCTAAAAGTCCATCGGGGAGGGTCTTGACACTCCTCCAAACCATGTTATTGGTGTAGAGGTTGGTGAATTTAGTACAAACCACAAGGTTTAATTTTCAATTCACATAGTGAAATTTTTATTTTGCATAACTTTTTCAAGTGTGCTCATTTTTTATTCATATGAATATTTTGCTTGTTTCATCTCTAACACACTAGTTGGCATGATGGATAATCACCTTTGTTCCATGCACAAAATCTCTAGTTTGAGTTGAAGAAGCTTGTTTTTTTATGAAGGGAGAAAAACCTAGTTCTTCCTCAAATGGTTGATGTGTGTTTAGAGTTCTATGGGTATCGTCGAGGATCATAGATAGTCTACGAAGCCTAGGGTGATTTCCATGTGAGATCCCAAATTTGAAACTCCATAATGTTGAAAAAAATCCCCTCTTTATTTGTGTAGATGAATGGGATGGAATAAATGTGGCTATATATATATATAATTTTCTGACCAATCAAACTCATCCAAGTGTGTATTTTCCATTCCTAAATTCAACATGGCTAGTAGAATGTGACAACATCTAGTCAAATAGATTTCAATGACAAGACTAATGGGTGGTACCTATCATCATGTGACATAATATACCATGATTAGCTCATTTATATTATCAGATTTAAAATTTATTTATTTTTTATTTATAAATAGTAATATTTACTACCTTTTGGAGACCATGACTTTTGCATACAAAATTATTTTAGGCCCCTTTTTTAAAAACTGCATAGATATTTTAGATCTACTAATTGGTGATATGAATTCAATGACCTAATTAGTTTTGTAGATAGTTTTTTGGCTATAATAGGAGTAGGTTTTTATAGAATTTATGGTGGATTAGCTTCACTTGAGTCCATAACCAACTGTTGTATTATGCTCTTTATATAATCCCTTTGGGCCCTTGTACACCTTGATAGATGAATATTTTATAGTATTTTATTATAAAACCTAAAGGTCTCTTATAATTGGCCATAAATATCCTTCCTACCAATTGTTTTGATATCAATTGGAGTGCAATTCTATTTTCTTTAGTGAGATATTTTGATGTCCATAAACACCCGTTTACTTTTTGTGTTTTTTTAAAGATATTTTTGCATATCTAGCTAATGTGTTGATTACATTTATTTTTTTAAATTATTTTTAATAAAACATGGTATCAAAATTAATATGAATATATTTTACTTAATCTCTTATCTTTGGCAATATATCTTCTAGAATTGTTCTTAAGGGCAACACCATTTGGAAGTAGATAGAAAAGAACTTCTATTGTTGATAGTTTGTTAAAAATAATTTTGGTTGAAACCCTAGGAGATCTTGAATCATGAGGATTTCACTAGTTTTTAGTAGATTTAATCTAGGAGAAATATTTATTGATAGGTTTTATCTTCTCTCTTGACCTCAATCGAACCATTTTGCTTTATCTAACTAGTTGAATGCCCTAATCATCAAATTGGATTTTCTTAGATTCTTTGAGTACTAATTTATCTTTTATGCATTTTAAAAAACATATATTTCCTTTTTTTGGTTGAATGTTTTGTCTATATATAGAAAAATGAGAGGACAACCTACATGTCTATCTAAGAAGAAAAGAAGAGGTTGAACATTTTATGTCATTTCCCATATGCTAGGTAAGCCCTACGAAGACTTTTGTCCATGAAAAATACCTCCAAGCCAATTCATGAAGTTGCTAAATTAGCTTGACAACTTTTTTGATGCATTAGTAAGAGAGAATGACTTGAAATATTAAGTTCAAAAAATGGTCGTGTAGAGAAAATTATAATAGATATAGATAAATCGATAGTATTTTTGAATTCTTTACAATAATTTAGGGGGGTTAGAGATCAAAATTATTTATTTATTTGTCTCCAAGTATCTATTTTACTATTTTAAAGATTTATTATATTTCCAAAATATTCTAAAAGTTTCATATTTTTAAAGGGATAATATTCCATGAAGTATTGTTAATTGAATAAAAGGAAAATATGATTAATATTTCAAGTATGCAAGGAATATTTTCATGACATATGATATATATTCTAGGTATATTTTCATGGTGTGCAAGGAAAAAAACAAAAGGTTTCATGTAAAGCGTACAAGGGGATTCCATAAGGGAAGAACCCTTCTCTTTTTTATTTGAATTATGACTAGGGAAATGTTGGAAGTATATAGTATTTGATAGCTTGCAAGACTATTGTAATTACCTTGTAAATAGTTTGTAAATATTTGAGTCTAAATCTTTATAAATATTAGGTGTCATGTAAGTATTTAGTAATCATTAAAAGTTTGTCATTATTAGGAGTCAATAAAATATATTTCTCTTATGAGAAATATGAAGAGTCATATCTCTCATGAGTTTGAGGAGATGAAGAGTTAGTGAAAGTAGAAAGGTCAAGAGTCTTGTGAATGTGAAGAGTCTTATGTCCAAGTTGTATATATTGAAGACAAAATTATAATGTGAATCAAATAAAATTTGAAATACATTGTATTTGCATTACTTAGGTAGACATATTTATCAATAATATTTCATCATTATTATTGTTGAATATATGTAAGAATTTAATCTTTAGATCATGTGATAAAATAGATTAATTTCTAACAATAGTATTAGAGTCACCATTTTGAGAAGCCACTATTGTGAGAGGAGTCATTATTATGAGAGAAAATATTATGATAGAAATCATTATTGTGGGAAGCCATTATTGTGAATAAAGCAATATTTGATAAGAGACACACTAATCATCTCATGAAAGAATAATTTGTGAGAATCCACCATTATGGGAAGAATTTAAGAAAGATACATCCAAGAAAGAAGAAAATATTCTAAGTGTTAGTCTTACAATGGCACTGAGATGGGGGGGTGAATCAGTGTAGCTATTTAATTTCAAATCTACAACTCTTAAATTTGAAAATGAAAGCTTAAAACCAGAAACAACAAGTATCACAAGAGAGCATCACATAACACAAGATGTAACGAGGTTCACAAGTTTTGGCTACTTCTTAAAAATAGATTGCTTGGACTCCCATCCAAATCCAACCTTTGTGAAGCACCACCTTTACAAAAATTTTACCAGCACCCACTGGAAGGAGCACCAACCCCTAATTTACTAGCACCAACTGGAAGGAGCACCAACCCCTGATTCCAAGCACCAACTTGGATTTCTATTTTGAATCTTAGATTGACATAAATATGCCTTCACTTTTACAAGACCCTCACTGGTCTATTGCAAATTGTTGTGAAATCATGACACTTTTCCTTTTGAGCTCTTTCTCTCGAACCTATCATGAAATTGTGACACTTTTTCGTCCGTACCATCCTTCTTGCAAATTATCGCAAAATCACGACACTTTTTCTTTCTCTGCCTTCCTCTTCACTTCGGACCGCGAAAATGAAACATGTCACGAAATCATGACAACTTTTTCTCTCTCCTCATTTCTTCGCTTTGGATCATGAAAATGAAACATGTCACAAAATCGTGACATATTTTTCTCTCTCCTCTTTTCTTCGCTTTGGATCGCAAAAATGAAACATGTCACGAAATCGCAACATATTTTTCTCTCTCCTCGTTCTCTTCCAACATGTCACAAAATCGTGATAGTTTTCCTTGCTTGCGCTTTCTCCTCGAACATGTCATGAAATTGTGACAGTTTTCTTGCATGTGCCTTCTCATCGAACATGTCACGAAATCGCAACAGTTTTCTTGCATGTGCCTTCTCATTGAACATGTTGCAAAATCATGACAATTTTCTTACGTGCCTTCTTTGCTTCCAACATGTCACAAAATTGTGACATTTTTCCTTGCACTTTCTCTCTCTTCTAACATGTCATGAAATCACGACATTTTTTCCTTCTTGCTCAACATGTTGCGATATCACGATAGTTTTTCTACTTGGCTTCTTTTCCTCCAACTTGTGAAATCGTGACAGATTTTATTTCTGGCCAAACATGTCGCGATATCACGACAGTTTTTCTTTCTACCTTCTTTCTTCTCAACATGTTGCAATATCGTGACAGTTTCTCATGCTTACTCAACATGTTGCGATATCGCGACACTTTTCTTACTTGTCTTTTTCTTTGAGATTTTGCATATGGGCCACTTTGGTCTTCTTGGAAAATCATTGTACATGCTCTGTATGACCTCTGAACTCCTATCCACTACATCAACCGATCTCTCTGATGACCTCTACACTCCTGTCCATTGCATCAACCGATCCTCTATCTGTGTTGACAACAATGACAATACTTTGGCTGCACCTTGCTCATCAATGAACTCCTATCCATTGCACTTTGGTTGCACCTTGCTCATCAATGAACTCCTATCCATTACATCAACTGATAAACCTGACTGTGTTGACAATGATGACAATACTTTGGTTGCACCTTGCTTATCAATCTCCCCCTTTGGAATTGTTGGCAACACATGTAATTGTGTGCAATTACTTGTAACTCTTCTCCCCCTTTGACAATAATACCAAAGGGCAGCTGCAAAACTCCCCCTGAGTCCATGCACAACATTCTCAGGCAAAAATTATTACAGTTAGCAAAAAGCATAAACATGAGCAATATGATAAATAGATGCATAAATGCTCCCCCTGAGAATTTTGTCCTGATAGCTAGTTAGTTCTTAGTCTATTCTTGGGAATATGTGACCACTTCATTTCACTGTTTGACAACATCATGATAAGCATAATAGGCATCAACAATATCAATAATGTGAGTAGCAGCAATAAGCAGTGAATGACATCATCATTGTCAACTTCACCAATATAATATGTGTAAGAACATGGCTGGACTATTGTCTTTTGAGTACCAACCCTCTGTTGCTTTGCAATCTCAAAATTGTCCACTATTAGTGAAGGCATACATTGATTGTATATATCCAACTGTTTGTTCTGCAATGCTGGCAGCATCTGCAAATGCATCTTCAATATTCTCAACAAGCTTGAACCTAAAGTCAGTTGTTTGTCTCTCTCTTCAGTGATAATCCAGCATACTACCTCAATCCACCCAACCACAACCACTTTTCTTCTTCTTGTACAATCAAGCAAGATCCTCCTTCAAAAAGTGATACCGAATAGCAATATGTTTTGTGTGAGAATGCATAACTGAATTCTACATGCATCATGTTTTCGCTGCCATATATTCTTCTTTTGTTGTCGATAAAGAAAATAACTCTTGTTTCTTACTGTGCCACATGACCAACCTATATCCAAGATAGTATGCACCTCCACTGGCACTTTTTCTGTCATCTACACATCCTACCCAAATCAGCATCTGGAAATATGTCCCAGCACTATCCTCAAATTAGCTCATAAGTTCATCAAGAAAAACTTGCTTAGCATGAACCCACAAAGAGAATTGTTAGAGACCCAATGTGATTCATCAACCTCATAGAAGCATAAAGAGAATTTTTAGAGACTCAATATGTTCTATACTTAACTCCCAATCTCAATCTCAACTCAATCTCAATATCAAAAGAATAAGATAGATGTAGTATGCTTTTCTCAAGAACATGAAACACAACCCAATAATTACCAACCATGCAATAACTCATATAACAATGATACTCATGTTCTTTCCATAGCCAATATCTTTTCTCAACCAATTAGGGCTTTAAAAACAATGCTTATAGAAAAGGTTTAACCAACATCATTCAACTCAAGATTAACCATGAAGTATTCAACCAATCACTACATGAAAAGGAAACTAGTAGACATTCTTTTCTTTCCAAAGGTATTTGAACAAAACAGCCACCAACATAAATCACAAATGCAAAGAATAACTTACTCAAATCAATCTCAATGGAGTAAGCCCAAATCATGTATCAAGTAAAGCATTAACTTGATCAAAATAACCTCTATGAAAGCAACTCAACCATTCATCACCAGGCTGGAAATCATCTGGCTGCTCATTATAAACTTCTTCAATCTTCCCAATTCAACACACTAATTTCACATCTGTCAAAAAAATTGACAAGTGACTAACACTTGTACCAAATTTTGTCCAACACTGTACCAACACTGCAATTTTACTGCCAAATCTATGCAAGCATCAAACACAGTACCTCAAAACCAACCAAGTCAACTGAATTGTTATAATCCTTAAATTTTGATAGTGGTAGTATGAACCATCACCAGTACAACAATGACATACATCAATACTACCAATAATGAAAACTCTTAATTTAATCACCACACTTCATGACACTACCACAAACAATTGTATGAATAGAAAACACACTTTTACAGCTATACAACAACTCCCCAACTACTTTCCTTTCATCCTTAGATAACTACACAAATACATAGGAGCATTAAAATAAAACTTTAACATTGCTCCCCTTGAGGATGTGCCACCTGGAGTGGCTTAGTGCAATAGCGGAGTAGTATCCTTCATTCCAAGGAGATATGATTCTCTTTCTTCTATCTTTCTCCAGAATTTCTTGAACTTGGGCTTGAGTTTTTCAACTACATCCTTGTTTTGCACCTTTTTGTGAACTTGAACATTCTTCTTGCACAGTTGTTTCTTGTGCATCCTTGATGGTTGATTATTTTCCTTTCTTTTATGCACATGATATGTTATCTGTCTATGTTGCCCTCTTTGTTTTTGATGAAATCTAGGGTTTTGACTTAGATTAGATACAGAAGTGCTTGGACAGAACCTTGCTATGTGCCCTTGACCATTACATTTAAAACATTGCATGTGTTTTATTCCCTATATGCATTGCATTCTGTGTGTATGATGAAATCTATGGTCTTGCCTTAGATTGGATATAGAAGTGCTTGGAAAAAACCTTGCTATGTGCCCATGGCCATTACATTTAAAACAATGCACAAGGTGTTCACTCAGGAAAACAGATGTGTTTTTATCAGCATAAATTTTTGATCTATTTTTCAGTCCACAATAAATTGCCTTGTGACCATAGCAGTTGCATTTAGAACAATAGCCATTAAAAGCATTATTATTAAAAGAGTGAGAGTGAGAGAACCTCTTTTGCTGTGGTTGCTTTGCTATAGATCTTCTTTGATATTTTCTTCCTTTTGAAGATTCAGCTTCAGAATTTTCTTGCTTCGATCCTTCAATAGTGGACTTCTTCTTTTCTATACTTTTGGAAGATGATGGTTGTTCAACTTCATATCCAAGACCAGACTTATCCGTGGAGCTTCTTTTTTGATTTCTCATTTTATCTAGTAATTCAATGCTCTTCTCATATTTGAGATTTATGTTGGCCTCTTCTAGTTGTTTCTTCAATGAAACAATCTCTTCTTGTTGGCAGCAAACAGTCTCTTTCTTATTGATTTGAGACCTGAGAATATCTTCAATCCTTTTGTACTATTCTACTTGCAGCTTTAGATCAACAATAACTTTGTTAGATTCCTGTTCACTTTTGCTGCATACATCGACTTCAACATCCAGGTGTGTCTTCAAAGCTTCTTCTATTTTCTTGGCCTTTTGAACTTGTAAGAAGAGATCTTCAATCTCATCCTCATATTCTTCCAACTTCTTGGATAGTCTTTTGTTATTTTTCTTTTCTATACTCAACTCTTCAAGTGCAATGATCAGCTCGCCTTCTAGATCTACTTCAATATCCAGGTTTTCATTGCATACTTCAGAGTTCACTTCTTCTACCTTCTCTATTGCAATTTTCTCTTCTACAAGAACTAAAACTGACTGGGATGCCTTTTTGGAGGAGGATATATTCTTCTTACCCATTGTGAACTAATCCAAGATCAACCCTGACTGATTTAGCCTAAACTGGGAAACTGGATCTGATACCAATTGTTAGTCTTACAATGGCACTGAGAGGGGGGGGTGAATCAGTGTAGCTATTTAATTTCAAATCTACAACTCTTAAATCTAAAAATGAAAGCTTAAAACCAGAAACAACAAGTATCACAAGAGAGCATCACATAACACAAGATGTAACAAGGTTCACCAGTTTTGGCTACTCCTCAAAAATAGAATGCTTGGACTCCCATCCAAATCCAGCATTTGCAAAGCACCACCTTTACAAACAGTTTACCAACACCCACTGGAAGGAGCACCAACCCCTAATTTACTAGCACCAAATGGAAGGAGCACCAACCCCTGATTCTAAGCACCAACTTGGATTTCTATTTTGAATCTTAGATTGACATAAATATGCCTTCACTTTTACAAGACCCTCACTGGTCTATTGCTCATCCAACCTCTCTTTCAATTCAGGAAACACATATTCCTTTTGCACACTCACAGCTGCTCTCTTCTATATATTTCAGCACTGTACACCTCTCATATTTTCATAGCTCCTTTTTCCTTTTATTTGACAATCCACAACACTCATGCCTCATGCAGAGCTCAACCCTAACCCTAACTTCCTGTACATGAAAACATTCTTTTGGCTCTACTTACTGTGGTTTGACAGTCTTCTCTGTGCTCTAACAACCTTCTCTGCTCGCTTACAGCTCTGAAAGCCTTCTCTACTCAATTTGACACTCTGAAATTCTTATCTACTCATTTATAGCTCTAATAGCCTTCTTTGCTCAATTTGGCGCTCTGACATTCTTATCTGCTCATTTATGGCTCTGACAGCCTTTTCTGTTCTCTTACAGCTCTAATAGTAGAATTGTCGCTCTGACAGCATTTTTATCTTCTTCTCGGCCTACATGCATGAAAACACAACATGTCGCGATATCATGACACTTTTTGCCTCCGTACACTCTTCTTGGCTTGCACCAATGAAAACATGACATGTCACAAAATTGTGATGCCTTTCACTTCCTTGCACTCTTCTCGGCATGCACTAGCGAAAACATGACATGTCACGAAATCATGACACTTTTTGCTTCCTTGCACTCTTCTCGGCATGCACCAGCGAAAACATGACATGTCATGAAATCGTGACACTTTTTGCTTCCTTGCACTCTTCTCGGCATGCATCCACAAAAACATGACATGTCGTGAAATCATGACACTTTGTTCAAGAATTATCAATATGAAATTTTTTTTTTTGGGCACATGCTTGTTCCCTAGGATGATGAGTGTGACATTTATAGCAAAATTATCTTGATGGTTGATCATTTCTACGAAAGGAATTGTTGCGATATGAAGGACGACTATAAGTTTCACACCGTGCATACAACTAAATTCTCTTCTCAGCCAGCTTGGCTATTCTTATACAATCGTTCAGGGTGGTTGGATTTTGAATGTCCACCTCCACCTTAATATTTTCTTTCAATACATTATGAAAAGCTCCTACCACTGTGTCGGGGCTGAGGTATAATGTATATGGTAGTAAACTGGTGAATTCCGAAACGAACTCGCTAACCGATCCTTCTTGTTTAAGAGATAACAGTCTTACTATGTATGACGATGTAACTCCTTCATCAAATCTTTCTAAAAATAAGTAGTGAATTTTTTCCAGTTAATAGTAGCTCCTTTCTATCGCTTAAGCCATATGAACCATTGGTAGGCCTCAATGCCTAATTTTGATGCAGCGAAAGGGACTTTATCAAAATCCTTAATTTGGTATAAGTTGAGAATGCCTTCCAATTTGGATACCCAACCACAAGGATCATGACCCTCAAAAGTGGGCATATCAATGCGTGGAAAATTATTAGGACCTCTCGGTTGGTGATAACCCATATCCCTTTCCTGATCTTGGTTATTCTACTGTCTCTGATAGCGATCCATGTAATTATCCAGATTGCCTCTTCGCTGCTCCCAATCATCATCTTGGTCGTCATTTTCTTCATTCCTTTGTGCATGGGAGTGATTTTGGGGATTAGTATTGGGATTAAGTCGGTTTTGTGTGCTCGCTAGGTTTTTTAGGTTGACACTAATTTCGTGCATACCCTCTAGTAAGAGTCGAAGAGTTTCATCCATGGAAATGGCCGAGTTACTTGAGTCTCCTTGTGTGATGTTGTCGTGAGTTGGGGGAGGGTTAGTAGCCATAGGGTCTACCAGTGGATGATGTGGATTATAACTACCAATTTTGAAAGGAGAAGGAGAATTCTTTGTACCTGGGCTTCGATGAGGTCTTCTTGCATTTTTATTGGGAGTCTCTGAGCTTGATAGTCGACCGTCAGGTCCTTTGGTCCAACTTCTACTCATGCACTATTCAAAATTTCTTGCTTAGTAATCCTTGGGCTTCGATTTCTGCAACAATTCGGTTGAATTTGGAAAAAAAATTGTGTTTCGCTTCAACTGTCACTCCCATTGCGACGCGGATTTGAATTTGGGGAGGCCTTTGGATAGCAATTTTCAACAATTTTTTTTTTTCAATTTGGACAATGCCAGCAACTTTTCAAGTTTGACTGGGACTGACTGGACGATTTCAGCAACTTTGACAGCGACTTTTCAATTGTGACTGGGATTGACTGCAAGACAACACGTACTGCTACGATCGAATAGCGAGGAACCCGAAACGGATGCAGACGACAAAAAAAATAGCTGGGCGGCGACGATAACACATAGGGCGATCGAAGGATCGAGATGCGGCGAAGCACCGAATGACACAATGAAGGATAGCTTGAGGACACAATGACACAAAAGACGCAAGACATGCAGACACAATAACACAATGAAGGACAGCTCGAGGACACGACAACAAGGAAGACGCAAGACATGCGGACAATGAGGAGTGGATAGGACAGGACGTGACGATAGCAACAAGGAAGATGCAAGACACATAGACAATGAGGAGCGGACAGGACAAGATGCGACGACAGCTGGACCGAAATGGACGGACAACGAGGAGCGGACAAGATAGGACATACAACGAGGAGCAAAAAGGATAGGACACGACGATAGCTGGATCGAGACGGACGAACAATGAAGGATGGCTATGCGTGGAGGAACTCCCGACGTGTGACCAAAGTCACAACATAGAAGGAGTGAGTAAAGTTATTTAAACTCTTCTATACTCGGAGCACTATAAATGTGGGATAAACCAAAAAACCGACGCATGAAAAAATTAATTTATCTGATGTCAACGCTGTAATTTAAAAAAAACCTTAGTGTTTCCCATAATTTTGAATAAAATCATGATTTTTGATTTGTTGACGACGTCGAGAAGGAATGCAGTGTTGTTTTTGCTGGATTGTCAAGCGATTGGGTGATGAACTATTTCGGGCGTGCGTTTTACTTTCTGCAGAGGAACCACGGCTGCCGGTGAACGCCTAAAAAAAAAATAGGCAGTGTTGTGACCACAAACTGCATTTGAGATGGAGACAAACTCGAGAACGCCAAACAGAGATGACGTCTGTGGATGCGGTTTCTTCAAGATCGAATATGGAGACTGATACCACTTGAAACGATCAAACGTATCGTTTATTTAAATTGCTAACTCAACTCTCAATTGCAAATTATCAAGAAATAGTAACGAAACGACAACAGTAATAAAATAATCAAATTGGATAAACTCGCCACTCTGGGAGGGCACGTCCCCGTCGTGAAGGCCAAAGTGCGTATTCGCAGTGAAAGAATAAAAGATAAGATAATGCTTATAATGAAAAAATCTAATCTAATAAATATGAATTTTTTACACTTGGAGAACCTAGCCGATGGCTAGGTTTGCTAGGTTTTGTATGTAGCATTGTTAAAAACTACAATCCATAGTGCATCCTTGTCTCCAACTGCATCCCATGACTTCTAGCTCTATAGTTCTACTCGATGATAGACATTAAGGCTTTCAAATATCGATGGACTCAATATTTTTTAACTTGTATTTGAGTAGGAATGGTGTGTAGGGTAGCAAGGATGGAGTTCAAGGTTGCAATATCGATGGCTAGGGTAGCGATAATATTGAGAATATGGTGGGTGAAGATTCTGAGGAGTTGATGTAGGAGCCTATATTTTGAAGGACATAACTTTTGATCTAATCGTTGGATGAACTTGAAATTTTATAGGGAGCTGGATAACGAGGTGGATAATGTCATGGTAAGGTTTTTTAGAATTCTTGAATATTTTTTAGTGTTTTATTGGGACATAAATCCTTTATATACTGCTTGAAAAATATGATTTAGTGTTTTTTGAAAATCTAGAAGAAAACATATTTGGAATAACTTTTTATTTAGGCATTGGGTAGGTGTTGATATTTTCTAGGAGGCTTAATAGATATTATACGATGGTGTGTGTTAATTTAGGGGGCTATCTCATATTTTTTTATTGGCACTAAAAGATGAAATTGCACAAAAAATATTAAAGAATAAAAAAATATTATAATTTCTTATCTTTAGGGTTTCTTTTAAGGTTTCTTTTGGGATATATATATTCCCTTGGTATTGCATTGTGAAAGGGGTGAAATCCAGGAATGATAAAAATAACATGTTTCGGTTAATTTCCATTACATATATTTTATGATTAGGGGATTTACCACTTTATTTTCATTTTTCATATTTTTTATGTGATTGGAGGTTCTTGTTCTGACCTCTTACAGTTGGATTTACACTAGGAAGTGATAGGAAAAGTTGAGTTAGATGATGGTCTTGTCCACCCTATGGTAGATCACATGTTTTTGCTAAGTGGAGAGGTAGGCCCTTTGGTAGGTGTGGGTTCCCTACCAGGTGGTGTTGTGAATGTGACCCCTATGAGGTCTTCACTCTAAAAGTCATTTGATACTAGTATCAGATCTTCATTTGTAGCAATAGTTTCATCTCATTTAGGTTTGTGTTTTTTGAACACTATTTTTATATTTCTTCAATTGAAGACACCCTCTATGTTCTTGAGGGCTTGATTAAGCTCATGATGGAGGATGGGACCTTCAATTTGATGGGAAAGTTTTTGGATGTTTGGAATTTTTTTGATAATGTTAGTAGGTGGGATTTATCCAAATGGTGACCTTAGGGTCACTTAAATATCATTACTTTTCCCAAATATTTTTTCATGTTTAAGTTCAATTATGAAGAGGATTCTAGGCGGGTCCTCTATGGAGCTCCATGGTTCTTCAAGAAGTGGGGCGCCTTCTTATGTCAGTGAAGCCCATATTTATACCCTGATACACAAAAAATTAATATGACCTCTCTCTGGGTCAAACTCCCTAGCTTAAATTTTTAGTATTGACACGTTGATTTTTTGAGTGGTATAACAAAGGTAGTGGGTGAACTGATTTCCATCGATACTACAATTAGAGTAAAATTGAGAATCATTTATGCAAGTATGTGCATAAATGCAAATAAAAAATCTAATCTTCCATACCCTATTAAGCTCACTTTGATCTTAGGGTCCTAGACCTATCCCATTATGTATGAGAATCACCCTAATTTTTGTACTAATTGTAAATTTATTGGTCATATTTTGGGATAATGCCCCTTGAAGAAACTGGTGTTGAGTTCCTAGACAAAGACAAGCTCGAGGGTTAAATCTGCTCAAGAGAAACCCTCAAAGAGGATAAATTCTTAAAGTAAATTTTGCAAAGAGAATCCTCTAAAGAATGCGATTGAGATAGATAGTCATGAATTTGATCTCAATGAGTTTCAACAAGTTGAGAAAGTTGATATTCTAGGCTTTGAGGATGTTTAGAGTGAGAAGCCACCTTTGGGTGAAGGTCATGTTGTGCTTCCCCTTCAATGTGAGATGCCTACCCTAGTTAAAGACCATGATGTACCTCCATATTTTGTGAATCCAATATTTAGAAACACTTTGAATATGTAAGTGTCCCTTATCCATTGACCCCATTGTTTTTGTAGAACACCTTTGATTTCCTCAATCTCCTTGGGCTATATGTTTCGTTAGATTCATTAAATACCCTCCCATCCACTCCTATGGAAAGGGTGGTGAAACTAGAGAAAGGGTCCTTGGGACCTAAAACCAAAAGTCATAAATATCCCTCAAAACCCTTCTTGGAGAAGGGATTTCTTGGCCCTAATCCAAGAAGTCTTAAAAAGTTATTGCTAATGGCTCTCAGTCTCTATTGAAAATGGATGTTGGAAATTATCAACCGTCCTAGCCCTTTGCTAGGGGAAAGAGATCCAATCCCAATTTTTATTAATGTAGTTTGTTTCCTAGAGCTTTAAATAGCATATGAAGTTTTTACAAGTTTGGGGTTTGAATTTATGTATATTGTAGAGCCAAAATTGGAGTGGCCCTTGCTATTTTTAGAATAGTTGCTAGTTTTCAGTTTAAGTTTATGATTCTTTCTTGAATTCCCTAGGTGGCTTCACCCCTTGTTGGTTTCTCTTGGTTCTTCTTTAGAAGCTACTACTTCTTTGTTGTAAAAGTTTCAATGATCCTTTCAAAACCCATTCTTCAACCAGATAAAAAATAATAACAATTAAAGTGATATTGGTAAGTAATAAATTGAAAGAGGAAATTTATTAAGATTGAGAGAGAAACTTAAGATATTGGAAGGAAAATTAATTAAATAAAAATTTAGAATGGAAAATTGAAGAGAATACTTAAAAATAATTTGATGTATTTGAAGTTTTACTAAGAAAGGAAACATTATTTGGTGAAGATATTTGTTATTGTAGAAGTGAAATTAATTATATTAAATTGAAAATATATATATTGAATATATATATTCATTGAAAAATATAGTAATAGCTAAAGCATACAAATAGGGAACATCAGGGGCCACCCTCCCCATGAATAAAACTTGGGTCTTATTGAGGAAATCCCAATGCCTTTACCATTACGGTGTCTTGAAATTGAAGATTGAAGAAAAGAATAAAAAAATGTTATCTAAAGAAAATTGAAGAATTATTGAAGGGAGAAGAAATTTTTTAAATATTAAATTTGGGAGTAATAAATATTTCTACTACAAATGAAACTAATTATATTGAAAATTTTATGAAAGTGTCTAACTATTAAAATAAAAACTTAATTACTTATTAAAGTGAGTAGAATTCCAAAATTAAAATTGAAAGTGGAAATTATTATTCAAAAGTGAATTGAAAAGAATTGAAGGGATATTGAATATAAATTAAAGGCACAAAAAATGATTGAATTTTTGTATTAGGACCAAAAATCAAAGACTACTAAAATATTTGAAGGTTATTCAACGAAAAAACAAAAATTAAATTATTGAGCAATGTCTCTCAAAGAAAATTTAGAAAAGTTGATCATAGATCTTGCTAGTAATAAATTTAACATAAAAGAAAAAGAAAGCAAACAAAAAGAGAAACAAACATTTAGTATGCATCACAAGGGGGTAGTATAGTTAGAGAAAATCAAGCTAAAAATATCTTACAATCCATCACTCAATAAGCTACTAAAGATGAAAATATGTGTTAGTAGAATTAATGGGGCATTTATAGTCTATTCTCAAAGAAGCTAAAAATTGAGATTTTTCAATACTTAAATGTTGCATAAATTGTATTTTCAATAAATATAATGACTATTATGAAAATTTTATTACAATACATTTTAGTGTATGGAAAATAGTATACAATACATAAGTCACTCTTAATGCTTTTAAGGCAAAAATATAAGATTTTTTTTTAAATTTGAAGAACAATCCTATGATGAAATATGCTTGCTCTAAGACAAATGATTTGAGGCCAGTGAAAGCAAGTATATGTTGTGATACTAGTGACCTATTATAAAATATATGTAAGTGGTGATACCATTGATTTAATAGATGTGTGTTGTGATTCTAGTGATCTTGTATAGAAATTAGATATAGCTTGTGACACTAATAACTTGAGCATTGTTCTTGTTAGATTTTGAAGCTAGATAAACTAACCACAAGATCTAAATAAAGTTTAAATGTGAAATATATGATAATGGTGATCTATTAAGCATATAAAAATCTTAAATAACTTTAATAATGAATAATATAAATAACACTAATAAATGCTCATGAAAAATATAATATTTAATAAATAAAGATCTCAAATACATCATACTTCATCACTCTCCATTATGATTGTATATGATCAATAACTCTATATATTTATATATCTTGCTATATATTTCACACCCTCATATACACATACAGAGAAATGTGTCGCTTCATATTAAGCTTTCTTGGCCTTCACTCTTCCTATGACTCTTCATATTCCTATTCTATGATACATATTCATGTAGACAACTTTACACACTTGTGTATTTATTACATTGCATAAAGTAAATACTTTCATTCTAATCTAAGACACTTTCCTAATCTAAATATGTACCTAGGGTGGTACATTGGCATGAAGCAAATGATTACTATATTTGAACACCCCCTCTAGTACATTATTTGGTTATTAAAGACTTATGTCTTCAATATGGATCTTCATCTTCTTACTTCAATCTATCTCTATAAGATAAATGTTTGGATTTGTATATATTGATTCCAAATTAACTTTTCTAGTGTGACTCCTTATGTTCTTATTGTCTAGCTTTTTTATCTTAATTGATGATTTTCCTTCTAATATTTGTGTTAGCATATCTCCATAGTGATATAACTCTGGTTCTTATCCTAAATGCTTCAGAGAATCATCTTTTCCAATTTTAGTCTTCATTTGATTCCTTTCCTTTTTTATTTTCTTTCTTTGTTATTGCACTTCTACTAGTTCTACATCCTTAGTGAAATAAATTATTAAATCATCATAGTAATATTTACTTGAATTCAATGAATTTTCCTTGAGACAATCATATGAATTATTTATTTCACCCTGTATCTTTTCTTGAAAGAGTTCAAAAATAACTAATGAAAGATACATTGTTAGACATTCTTTTGTAGTAATAATAATGTCTTGAGATTCCCAAGAGGACCTAAAAAATTTTCCATGAAGAAATTCCATAAAAGTAGTAAATTTTCCTTCCTTGGCTTCCTTGAAAAATATACTCAATTTTTCGACTATCAAATACTTGATCTCCATCAATGTTTGATATTAAGTCATGAGAATAGAATTTGAGTGCATGTAACATTTCTTCACTATTTTCATTAAATAATTTTTCCTAATGAATGACAATATAATTTTTCTACATCTATTCTTCAAATAAAGAAACTTTACTTTTATCTTATCAATCAATGATTTGAATGCAACTTAAATATTGCAAATATTCAAATTTATCTCTAATGATTTTTGATTAGAGATTAATGCAATTTTTTTTTGTCAAGTATTTCTATGTTGAATTCCTTTTATCTCCAAAATTTAAGAACATAATTTTCCAATTCTAAATTTTATAAAACTATTTTGATGTTTGATTTCTTAAAACTCCAACTTTAGAGATTTAGAAATTCTAAAAATAATATTTGCAAGTATTGTGTATTCCTAATTTGAGTTAGAATACCTTATTTATCCTTGCAAATATTCTAATTTATTTTGTACAAAGCTTAAAAAATTAATGCTTTAATTCTCAAATTAGTCTCCAATATTTTATAAAAACTTTCAAATTGCAAAATTCTGATTTCTAAGGTTTAAATAATACTTATCTCTCCAATAAAATACTTTCAACTTTAACCTTAGATAATATATTCCTTTACTCCTTATAACTCCTACTTATAAAATTAATTCCAAAAAGTAATGAATATTACCTTTAATATTCCAGGTGCTCCCTCCTTAATGTTATGCTTGGACTTGCTTGAAAATTGGGTGCTCTTACTCCTCTGGTCAACTTCCTTCAATCTGGTCAAGGTGCTTCACCTTCAACATAAATGACTCCTTGCTATAATTAATGAGATACTGCCAAAGTAAATTCATCTCATGCACTAAATGGGCACTCAAAAATGTTTCACCTTCCTTGGTAATGTTTTATCTCTTGCAATATGAGTGACAAGTGTCACTAAAGTGCTTTCTTTGTCTCTTTAATGTAATTTGTAGCTTCTTCAAGATGTGTAGCACTCCTCTTTTGTGACAAATGGCACAAGTACTACCAACATAACCTGTAACTCTTGGATGACTTGTAATGTTACTCCTTTCTTGTGACAAGTGGCACAAGCTAAGATATATCATTCTCCAACCTTATGGATGAATGTGTAATGCTCTTTGATGCTTTATCTTTTGATTTTCGACACTTGGTTGTGCATGTAATGAGTTAGTGCAATGTTGCACAATATGTTATGTAAGAATCCTCTTTGTTTCCCTTCTTGGTGGTTGCAATAACTTGACCTTTGGTCTCCCTTAATGCCTTTCCAATATCTTCTTTCATTGTTTTACATTTTTAAATTTGCAGGTGGTGCTTCAACTTCTCCAATGGTGGCTCTTTATCTTCCACTTAAATGCTTCTTTTTGGTGGCTCCTCCATGATGGTCCTTTCCTTTTTATGGTGATTCCTATCCAGTGGCTACTCTTCTAGACAATGCTTGAGCACTTCCTATGACTGTTCTTCTAGATATTGCTTGGTATCGTGACCCATTTGATGAGATATCACTTTTACACTTATCTATGGTGCTCAACCTATGAAACTCATGGTGATTTACCACTCCTCTTTGGTGGTTTTCTTCACCAACGTATTCTACAAGCTTGATTCTCTTTTGACACCTTAAATTAGCCTTCATTTTGAGGACTATTCAACCTTAATATAACTTAGAATAAATCTATCTTTTTTTTTAGGACTATTCAACCTCAATATAACTTAGAATAAATATACCTTTTTATTATATAAAAAACAACATATACTAGTTTCCTTATCACTCCTTTTAGCACTTTACAAACTTTAATTCTTGTTGTTATAATTTGCAGATTTTATAATGACAATGGTGTCTTTTTTCTTGGCTATACTAAAACTCCTTTTTGCTAGCTTTAAATAGCTCTAAAAATGATGCTTTAAAAACTTGTAATATCTACTTTCAAAACTTGTAAAATAATACTTTTTATAGCATCAATTTTGCACACCTTTTATGAACTCTTTTGTAGCTTTTCTTCTTGATAGCTTGTTATCTTGAATTTGCAGCAATACTCCTCTTATTTTGTTATTTGTAGAATATTTATCTTGTAGCTGAAGTTGCTACCCAAAACTTTACTTTCTTTTTTTTTATTGGTAAAAAATAGGTTTTGAAAGGGTCCCTTAACATTTTACACACGAGAAAAAATAGAAAAAATAAGGCAATTCAACAAGAAATATCACCTTAGAAACCTAGAGAGAAAGGAAAACCAAAGAAAAAATACTAGGCAGGGCACTAGGACAAAACCAAACAAAACAATAAGACTATCCACAAGATGTCCACAAACCCAAAACCACTAGTCATTCTGGAAATAAGAACTAGAAAAGGTACTATCCATAGATTTAACAATATCATTTGCCATATTTTGAGCTTGCTAAAAAATAGTCCACATGGTGTTGAAGGACAATGAAGCAGGTTCCAACATGTCCGAAAGGATAATTATGGGCTCAGTGGTAGGAGTCTTGTGAATATCATGGAAAAAGAGGGTTTTATTCTTACCTTCACCACCTTCAGAATTAGGTGATTTGGACCTACAGAGTGAATCATGAAGTGACTAACCCTGACTCATTTCAAGCATTTGAATTTTACTAGAAGCTTACCTAACTATAGTAGAGCAATACTTGGAAAATATGCTCACTAATGTTTTATCTTTGACTGAAAAAACTTCTCTACTTCATCATCGCTGACTAGAATCCTATTCATGCTAGGAACATCATCAATAAGTCCATGCAGGGAACCCATTGCCATTAAAGTAGCACGCTCAATCTTCTTTTCCAGCATATGCCTATATAGGATCAAATGCAAGCCTTGATTATTGGGATGAGTCGAAGTATCAACTCTAATGCTTTCCATAGCAATATTGAGGGACCTTACCAAATAATATACAATATTGTCATCCTTAATATCTTATAGATGGTTCACAAAGGCTAAATGGAAGCTCCTGAGGAGCTCAGTGATCTCATCCAAAGTAAAGTATTGCATGATGGGTAAAAGAACCTTATTCCAAGGTTCAGGGATCTCTCACTTGATTATACCTTCATTATTCTTTGCAAGACTTTTGCTAAAATAAACTTTGCTTTCTTGTTGTACCTTTTCCTTCTTATTTTCTCTCAAATGTATGCTATCACCTTCTAGATTTTGAAGCTACAAATGTTGCTCTCTTGCTATCCAAATATATAATAATTATCCTTCTTAGGCACTATCAAAATCTTCTTGTGCTTTATTGTTCAAAGCTTTTCCAAATCTATCCTTAGACTCTTTCAAAATGCAGCTTGCTTTACTCTTTCAATGCTGCCCAAATTTTTAGCTCAAACCTCTTGAATCTTACAAAATATGATTCCTTGGTATCCACGAATCTTCAAATTTGCTGTTCTCTTTTACTACCAAGCCTTCCTTTAATTAGTTGTCCAAAAGTACTCCAAAATATTTCAAAAGCTTCTTCAAATCATAGCTCTATGCTTTCTTCAATGTTTTGTCCTATGACCTTTCAATTTCTCCTTTGAAAATAAAAAAATTCCTCTTTTATATATCAGCTTACAAAACCTTCATGGTTGTTCTCAAATCTCTCAAATCCGTGGCCTCTTCAATATTTCTTCTTTCTTGAATATTCTTGTCAAATTTTGACTTCAAATATGATCTCATTCTCTGTCTTCTTCCTCAAGAATATGGATATCTTGAGATATTCAAAACTTTCTCAAAATTTGGTAAAATTTTTGCCAAATCCTTTTTCCTTTTTTTGGGATTATTGTCAGATGGTGATAATTGTCCAACTTCCTCTTATCAGGAACTTTTCCTACTTTCAATATTTTGACATGAAATTTTCTTCAAATCTCTTCCAATGACCACTACTTCAATTCTACAATAATATTTTCTCTAGCCTTCTTTTCTAAAATATTCTTGAGACCTCTTCTCTTGGGTCTTCTAATTATACAATGAGGCTTTCTCTAGCCTTCTTCTTATCCAAAATATTATTGAGACCTCTTCTCTTGGGTATTCTAATTTTGCAATGAGGCTTTATCTAGTCTTATTATTCTTCTCCAAAATCTTCTTGAGACCTCTTATTTTGGGTCTTCTAATCCTGCAACTACTCAAATATTCTTAATCACTTCTTTAATGAAACCTTACCTTGGTTTCTTCAATATTCTAGCTATGGGAATTCTGTAATGAGATCTCTTTTCTTGGTTATTAAAAATTGAATCCTTATCAAATCTACAATAGGACATTTTGTAGTCCTTTATCTTCAATATTCAAACTTCAAAATTCAATCTTCAATCTTCAAAATTTTGAAGTTCTTCAATGTGACCTCTTTTTTGGGCCTCTTCAATATTTAATTTGTACTACGAAATATTCAATGAGGACTTCCTTCCTAGTTCTCTTCAATAATCAATGGGGCCTTCTTTCTTGGACCTCCTTAATCTCAATGAGGCCTTCTTTCTTGGACCTTTTTAGTCTTCAATATCTATTTTTTTGCAACAAAGAGTTAATCCCTGCATGAGCAAAGCACATAGACTCACAAGTAATCGAAGGTAAAATTATTCTCTATCCATTATATGAAGATTATCAACTTCATAGAACTAATATTCTACAACAAAAATATAGACAATAATAACAAAATATATGCAAAGTTATAGAATTCTAAAGTCAATAATCTTCACTAGCAATTCCTAAAACTAGTGGAATTGAATCTATGTTGAGTCATATTCTTCATGAGTTTTCCTTCAACCCTATCGAAAGACTCTAGAAAAAACTAAATCTGGAATTTTTTTCTCTATTTTCAATAGGAACTCCTTCAAGGGTCTCTTAATATCATTAATGTCAAGGTTTATCTTCAAGACCTATACATATTATTCCATTCCAAATTTGCTCTTGGAATAGGTAAATCTTCAACTTCCACTAGTTTTCCTTCAACACAGTGAGAAATACTATCTTCTATAGTTTTATTTTCCATAGGTAATTTATTCAACTTTACTGGTCTATCCTTAACTAGTACAATTCTACTTTACAACAAGAAACCTATGCAATAGAAAAACTTGTTGTGGCTCTGATACCACTATTAGCTTTTGAAGCTAGATAAAGTAACCACAAGATCTATAATAAAGTTGCAATATGAAATATATGATAATGGCAATCTATTAAGCATATAAAACTCATAAATAACTTCAAAAATGAATCATATAAATACCACTAATAAATTCTCATGAAAATATGATCTTTATTGAATAAAGACCTCAAATACATCATACTTCATCACTCTCCATTATGATTGTATATGACCAATCACTCTATATATTTCTATATCTTGTTATATATTTCACACCCTCATATACACATATATAAAATAATGTGAATCTTCATATGGATATTTCTTGTCCTTCACTCTTCCTATGACTCTTCATATTCCTATTCTATGACACATGTGCATGTGGATGACTATGCATATTTACATTGTCAAAATCCTTTCCACATTTGTGCATTTATTACATTGCATAAACTAAACACTTTCATTCTAATATATGACATTTTCCTAATCTAAATATGTACCCATGGTGGTACATTAGCATGAAAAAAATGATCTAATATATTCTAACAGTTCATGAATATAAATAATGTACAAAAAATATAGGTGTTGGTCATGATAAAGGTCAAATTGATAGAGTAGATGAAAGTGATAAATATAGTAATAGTTATACATACAATAAAGGATAAGGTAATGATATCATTCATAGTTATAACGATATTAATGCTCTATGTTGTGTTGATCAGTGTAATAAATTTATAAAAGTACTAAAGAGTGTGATATAGAATAATTGACAAGATATAGTGACACAAGTTTAGAAATTTTTATACCAAAAATAAGGCTAAAATATGAAAGCCTTAGATAAACATGTAATAGTCAATTTAGATGTAGAAATTGTAACAAGTATGGACATACATCAAAGAAATGTTGGGACCTTTGTCATTGGTAACTTTATGGAGGAAATAACCATTCTTAAAGATATTATTATTATAAATAAAATAAAATCAATAAAATGAACATGATGAACTTGAAAAAATAGAATAAGATAAAATAAATGTTGAGTTATTTTTATAAAAGAAAAGGAAGTTTGAAAAATGATTTACCTATGAGAAAATCAAAATGAATATGTTGAATAAAATGATAGGAACATAAATATTATGACTAATATCAATTGTGTGACAAGAAACAATAACATGGAATGATAATATTATGATACAAAAGACAAGGGATAGGTTGCATCAACTATCAATATTGGTACAAAGGCAAAAATAAATATTCAAAATTGATCAAGGTTCATCACCATCAAGAAGTGATAAAAAATACCAAAGAAAATGAATACAATGAGTGTAATACATGGGGGTGTTGAAAGTATTCCATTAGTTGGTATCTTTCAAGAGTATTGCAAGTACCTTGTAAATAGTTTATATATTTCTCTTATGAGAAATATTAGGAGTCATATATCCCATGAGTTTGAGGAGATGAAGAGTTAGTGAAAGGATAAATATCAAGAGTCTTTTGAATGTGAAGAGTATTCTGTATAATTTGTATTTATTGAAAACAAAGCATTGTAATATGAAACAAATAAGATTTGCAATACATTGTCTATTAATTGCTTAATTATATAACTTTATAAATAATATTTTTAGTGAATTATTGCCATTAATATTATTGAATCTATGTATGAATTTAATCTTGAGGTCCTATGATAAAATATATTATTTTTCTAATAGGGAAGGGTCCCTAGTATTTGGTAACTATAATGTCCAAGGATCACATTTCACATATTTCTCCCATATCTAATGACATCACCACCAATGATGTAGCACCATGTGATGACATGGCACTTGTTAATGATGTAATATTTATTGATGGCATCACAACCATTATCATTGTGCATGTTGATGTGGAATGATAAAATAAGTTGGAGCTAAAGTTTTACTACTTTATATTGAGTTAGATGGTGAATATGGTTTAGATGCTTCCATTTTTGCTTATAATATCCCCCTTCTTAAGATGTGTCTTGGTATTCTATGGTTTGTATGACTTCTTAGTGGATTTAGACCCTCCTTTAGGATGCTCAATCTATTATCTCTATAACTAATAATTGGAAGAATCCTCATGTCTTTCTCTTAAATGCTGATGGGTTTGAATATTCTCTCACCCACTATTAGGCCAAGCATTGATCAAAGTGGAAATATTCTATATTTTTTGAGCATGAATATCTGATGGAGAATCAAATGTGGGATCTTGTTCCTCTTATAGAAATAAATAATGTTGTTTGGTGTACATGGTTTTATAAGACCAATTATATTTTTGATGGTTATATGAGAAGAAAAAGGTATACCTTATTGCTAAATATTTCTCTCATAAAGAGACAATTGACTACACTAAAAAAAATCCTTGTTACTTGGATGGATTTTGTTTAGATTATTATCTTGATTGTTTTTCCCTATGGTTAGAAGGTACATCAAATGGATGTGAAGAGTGCTTTTTTATGGTAAATTTAATGAGGAGATGTACAGTAACCTCTTCGTTTTGAGCTTAAGAATCCAATACCCTTGATGTGTCATCTAACCAAGTTCTTATATAATATTAAGTAGGCTCCATGCACTTGGTTTGAAAATATCCATTCATTATTTCTTAGTTACATGTTTTGATTATGTAAGGAAAAATGTGATGTCTATGTCAATAATCATGATAACCAAATATTGGTGATTTTTATACATTACTAGTCTTCTCATCACAAATAATTAATTATCTTTAATCTAGGAGATAAAATCACAATTTCATGATACCTTTGATATGATATAATTGGTTCTTTTGCATTATTTTATAGATATTTGTATTGATAAACCTTCTCTAGGGATCACCATATAGAAAACTAAATATACTTTAAATCTTTTACAAATTTTCAAGATAGAGGATTGCACGTATGCTCATATTACCTTTGTTTCTAGATTGAATATATGAGTAGGTTGAACTTATCCTTTGGTAGATGTTACTTTATATCAATCCCTTATGGAGGTCTTCTTTACCTCACTAAAACTTAGGTACATATTGCATTTATTCTCAACTATTGTTCCAAGTACAAGTAGGAACCTAAGGAGAGTCATTGGATAGTATCCAAGGATATCCTTTAATACATCATAGGTACATACTAGATTGGTATTCACTACTAATTTAGTGTACCTATAATTTTAATAAGCTTTTTAAATATATATTGGGATGGTTATTTGGATCAACATGGCTCCACTACTAGATTTGTCTTTTATCTTTGTTTTATACCAATTTCTAGGTATGATATATGATAATCCATACTATGTTTCCAATTATGCCATCAAGCATATTTGATGGATGTTCATGATTTTGTACTAGTAGGAAATTCCTTAATTATTTGTAAAAGCTATTTATTATGATAATAATAGGATCATTAAGATTGTTTACAATCTAGTGTATCATTAGTAAACCAACATATTAATATTTGTATGGACTACAAAGGATGGATTTATTCCCATGGGATGTTTGATCCAAATTTTATCTCATGATTAATTTACCCAATAGATATCATGAACAAGGTCATTCCTAGGTATCATTTATGTTTATGTAGTAGTATCTTGGTGCACGAGAGTTTCCCTTAAGGTGGGATTATTGATAAGGGTATTTCTCCATGTCTCTTATTCAACACAAGATTATATTTTAATATGTGATGGATAATAATTACTTGAGGCCATGATTGATTTTTGTATTATACTCTTTTTATAAGCCCTTTAGGCCCTAGTACATCTTGTATAGGTGATTATTTTATAATATTTTATTATTTAACCTAAATTTTAACTCTTAACCTTGATTTAAAGTTCTATTATAATGGAATATAAATACCCCCTACTAAAATTTTTTTTTTTTATCCATTGGAGTGTAATTTTATTCCTTTTGATGCATCTATGGACACTTTTTTACTTTGTATGTTTTATTTCTATGATTTATTTCTACATATCTTGGTAATGCGTTGATTCCATTTATTTTTGGAAAGTATTTTGAGTTCAAAAACTTTTAGATGATCAGTGTAAGGTATGCCTTGTTGCTATGGTTTCCTTTCAAGTGATGTATGATGCTTATTCAAAAAACTACCTTTGTTTCTTGATTATTCAATTGTTCTTACTTTGAGAATAGAGGATAGATTATAGTCACCATATTATATGTTGAATAACTTCTCATAGGAAACCCACCATCTCTAATCTAGAAGGTGGAGTCACAATTTCATGTTTGAGGAAATATTGATCTAGATTATATACCTTTAGCAAGAAAAGATAGCAAGATCTATGATAAATATTTATTGGCTCATTTGAGCATTTATTATGGGTAAATATGTCACCATATATAATGTATTATCATGTTAAACCCCTAAATTAGGTTATTTGGGTGTTGGAATATTAGTAATATGATCTTATTGGTCAATATAAACAATGATGAAATGCGCTTATGGGTGTTCTTGATGTAATCATATAGGAATATTATGTGTAGTATTGTGAAAATTTTACATATGAGAATATGGTCATTATCTATGTAAGTCTATGTGTATTCTCTATATATCTTCTTATGTATTTTTAGTGATATAAATTAAACAAATTATATGACTAACCTTAGTTAAGGTTTTAATATACTTATTATATTGTAATTTAAGCTTTAACACAAGTTTTATCAGCTTGAGTTTACTAATAAATTGGGGACTAGGAATCTTCATACATACCTCTAATGACTAATCTGTTAGATTAGTTTGTGATATTTGCTCATGGGGATGCCTGTGGGAACTCATTCCTTTATTATTTTTTTGATAGTATCTCGTATTTATTGTATTTTAGGCTATATTATTTAGGATATTACATTTTTTATGTAATTGTGATTAATATATACTTCAATATGTTCTATAGATAGATTGTAAAATCCAATAGAACAAAGTCATAGAATGTGATTTTCGTATTGAATATAATAAAGGGAAGGAAATTTGGTCATATATATCTTTTCATATAGCTAGAAAAATTCAATGGCTATTTGTGGTATGTTCAACCCCTCTTCCTCCTTGAATTATTTAGATTCATTAGGAATAACATTATAACCTTGAAACTTCTCACCTTATTCATAGTCTTGAGGTATATACCTCTTGTGACCAATTGATCTCTTGGTCTACTAGGATTCTAAGAAATAAGCTTAAATTTTTCCTAATTAAATTAACTCATGCCAAAAACAAACTGCTAAAAGATTTATGTGCATATCCTTTAGTGGGTCATTATGGATTTCTCAAAAAACATTACTGGGTAAAGTAATCCTTATCTCAAAAGTGAATGAAAATTGATATAAAATATTTTATTTTAGAATGTAAAGTATGCCAACATAATAAGAGTTAAATGGTCACCATGCTAGCTTCATTACAACCATTCCCTATTCCTATATACTAGTGGAATCATATCTCTATGGATTTGGTTGAAATACTTACTATATTTGAGGGTAAAAAAATGATTTATGTGGTGCTAATCTACTTTTATAAGTAATTATAGTTTTTTTCCTTAAAAGATCCATTCATAACTATAAAAGTCACCTAGGTATTCCTTGAAATAGTTTTAAAATTATATAGAATGTCAATTTTTTTGGAAGGATTTATTTATTTTTAGTGATACCCACCATAGCATGAGCTCTTTCTACTATCCTCATAGATATAGAAAATCAGAAAATATGAATAAACACTTCGGTACATATTTAAAATATTTTTCCCTAGATAAGCAAAATCAATGAGTTAAGTAGATTATTTTATGAGTAATGCTACAACATTTATTACTATATTTCCACTAAGATATCCCAATTTGAGGAATTCTATGGTTAAAAGACTTTGGCGTTAACAAATTACCTTCCTAGTTCTCTCATATTGATAATGTTGATACTTTCCTCCAAGAAATGTAATTTCTCCTTAGTATTCTTAAGGATAATTTTGTTCAAGATCATAATAATATGAAGTAGAAATCGGATTCATATAAAATAGAGTAGTACTTTGATTTTGGTGATTGTTATGAAATTACTATTAAAAATAAACTCACTCACACAAAATACTGAAATTAAATAAATATTCATGCAATAACACAATATCACAATGCAAAAAGTAAATGCAGAATTAAACACTCTCACAATAAGAAAATAGTCATAGGCCTCTTTGAGGGGGCAACCTCCTTCAATATTTCATTAAATAGAAAAATATACATTCCTATATGGCTCCATGTATTTAAAAAAAACTTCACACAACACTAACCTAAAAATCAAGAGTTGGCTTACATGCGTAATGCCACTTGAGATAGAATATTTTATTAAACATAAATTACATTCTTGATAATGGTTACATGAAATGACCCTACTTGTCTAGATGTATTACTTACCACATATCATTAAAAATTATTACAAGATAACATTATAAAGGGAGTCCCCACTTTGGAAGTGGGTTATTACATAATCAAATGAGAATTACAAAAATAATATTAGGATGGGATCCTAACATGTTCTTCCCATTCAAAAGGCTTTATATTCAAAGCTACAGATGATGAAAGTGGTGTTGTAACTATTGGAGAGACTCCCGGGTAGAATATTCTGATTATAGACCATACCACTAAAGAAGGACCTCAATAATGGCTCCATTTACAAGAGTGAGCATCCTATGATCCAACAATTATTCTAACTCAAGCAAGATAGAACCTTCTTCATCCAATTCTATGAGAGCAGATTGAACCTATACCGGATTTCCAACAACCTTCTTGAGAGAGAATACATGAAAAATAGGGTGGAGCTTGGATGTAGAAAATAGGGCCAATTTGTAGGCCATGGAACCAATCCACTATAAAACTTGATAGGGCACATAGTATTTGGTAGTTATTTTCTAACACCTATGAAGCTAGAGGGATGAGCCTTTGCATGTATGAAAGTGAATTAAGGCCATATCACCAACATCAAAGCTAATTTTGGTTAGATTTTTTGTGCATCTAGTTATTGATCACTTCTAATTTCATATTTAGTTGACAAAGGACATTGACATGTTGGTTGAGTTTAGTGTCAATTCCATAGACCTTGGAGCTTCCTAGAATGTAGGAGGAGGACATGAATTAAGGCCATCCATAAAATACTTTAAAGGGGGTGACCTTCGTCATCATGTGATATGAAGTGTTATACCACCACTCAACCAAGGGAAGACACTTCACCCATTATGTAGGATGATTAGAGGTAAAGAAATAAAGGTAGATATCCAAACATTTTTTGATAATCTTAGTTTGTCCATCCATTTGCATATGATTAGCTAAAATAATTTTGAGCTAAGTTCCCTACAATTTAAACAATTCTTGCTAGAAATTACTAGTGAAGGTAGGGTCATAATTGGATGTAATGAAGGCAGGCATGCCATGAAGGTAGATGATAGAATACAATTTTTTGGGGTAACTATGGAGGTTTTTTAAGTATGGGAGAGGGAAAAAAATGAGCATACTTCAAAATATGATCCAGTACATTGAAAATAATTGATTTATTGATTTACCTCTAGACTTAGGCAACCCTTCAATAAAGTCCATGGAAATATTTTTCCAAACCTGTTTGAGAATAGACAAGGGTTGTAGAGTTCCTAGAGAATGCATTATTTTGTCTTTCATCCACTGAAATGTGTCACATACTACCATAAAATTATGAATGTCCTTCTTCATACCTTTCCAAAAAAATGTATGCTTAATCCTTTCATATGTTTTGAGGAACCCAAAATGGCCTACAATGGGTGAAGCATGCATTTTCTTCATGAGGAGTTCTTAGAGTGGGGATGCATGATGAACAACAAAAATAGTGGTAGCATAAATATTTTCCATCCCAAGTGTATCCGAGATATGAGGTAGGCTCTATTTTAAGGGAGAACGAAAGTTTGAAATCTTGAATCCTTAAGCACCTCCTCATGAAGAGAATTTATTCACTATGGATGGGTGAAAGAATAACACATAGCATACTATGAGCCTCAAATTTATGACAGAGGATATCCACCACAATATTCTCCTTGCACTTTTTATAAGTAATATCATAATCATAGCCCATGAGATTAGAGACCCACTTTTGTTGTTCGAGGGTGGAAGCTCATTGCTCCAAGAAATATTTGAGACTTTGATTATTTTTTTTAATGGATAAATGATTCCCAATGAGATAAGGTCACCAATGAGTGACCACATGTAAAATTACAAGTATTTACTTAGCATAAGATGATTTAACTAGGTTACGACTAGAGAGCTCTTTACTAGTGAAAGCCAAGGGGTTACCTTCCTCTATCAACACCATGGAAATACCTTGTCTAAAGCATCACTTTCAATTACAAAAATATTAGAAAAATTACGTATTTCTAATACTGGAGTGGTTGTCATATCATGCTTCAATTCAAAGAAATCTTGTTCAACTAGACCGATCTGAGTAAAAGAATCCTTTTTAACATGGATGTTAAGGGAGTAGTAATTTTATCATAATTATGGATAAATTTGTTGTAATAGCCTGTAAACCCTAAAAATACATGAATACCTTTTAGAGTGTGAGATTTTAGACACTCTTGAACCACCTAAATCTTATTAGGATAAAATTTAACTCCATCAATGTGTCCCAAATACTCCACTTTTTTTAACCCAAAATAACACTTGGACCACTTAGCATAAAGTTGATAATGTGCCAAAAGTAGTAAATATGTATCCACATGGGAGAGGTGCTCATTCCAAGAGTGACTATAAACCAAAATATTATAAAAGAAAACTAAAATAAATTAATGAAGGAATGGATGAAAAATGTTGTTCATGAGGCTTTGAAATATGGAAGGTGCATTGGAAAAACCAAATGGCATCACAAAGAACTCCTTATTACCCTCATGAATAAGGAATGTGGTTTTAGGAATATATTCATCCTTAAGCCTAATCTGATGGTACCCAAAGCAAAGATATAATTTGGAGAGAAACATAGTCCCATGTAGCTCATCCAATAAATCATCCACCATGGGAATAGGAAAATTATCCTTAATGGTGAGTTTATTGAGCTCACAAAAATTAATACATAATCACTAGGACTCATATTTATTTTGCACAAATAAGATAAGAGAAGAGTAAGGATTGTTACTTGGTCGAATGAATCTAGCTTTTAAAAAATCTTGTACTAAATTTTCTATCTCTTACTTAAGGGCATGAGGATATTGGTAGGACCTGATGTTAGGTAGTACATTGCTAGGTACCAATGTAATGGCATGGTCATGGGAGAAACATGGTGGAAAGTATTATGGTTTTGCAAAACTGCATTATGCTTTGTCAAAACAAGTTGCAAATCAATAGGAATTTGGTCCACCTCTAAAGTAGGTGGTTGGATATCAAATATCTAAGCAATGAACCAATGAGAAGATTTTTTAATAACTTCTCCATACATTTTGAGTTGATAGTCCAATAATTCCCTACTTGTGAACCCCAAAAAGTGTAAGACATTTCATTATGTGAAAACTACATCCATAGCTCTACAAAAATCCATGATATGGTTCCAAATGTACCTAACTACTAAGATCCCAACATAATATCACATTCTCCTAATTATAGAGCAAACATATCGATTTTGAGCTCATAATCCTCTATTTTCACTTTAACATTATGAAATTTACCTTTGCAAGGAAAAGTCCTTCAATTGGCCATCATAACCTCAAAAGAATTACATGTGTATGTAGCAATTGGTCTGCTTGGAAATTTGAGGATCAATAAAGTTGTGTGTACTACCAAAATCAATAATAATTGTAAGACATTGAACTTTGAAAAAACTCACAGCTTTCATAATATTTTGAAGCAGTAATCCTAAAAGGATCATGGACAAAAGTTGTTTCAAGTGGTTCTTCATGTATTTCTTCCTTATTTTGGGGTGGTTCCTCTACTAGTTCTTTGTCATCATCACTTTGGTTACTGTTGATTGAATCTTCAACATCTATGAAAAAAAGCTTCTTTTGGGAACATATATGCCCTCAAACATATTTTTCATCACAATTGTAGCACAAACCTTGAGTGCATCGAACATCTATTTCTTTTGTAGTCAAGTTTTTATCAGGGATAATTTATTTTTATTATGATTTTGGAACTTGGGAGGAAAGGAGGAATTAGTTTATGGAAATTTAGATGTCCTTCTTTGAGCTGATAATATTTATTTAGCCAATTGTGCCAAGCGTATAGCTTGCATCATTGTTTATTGTTTGAACATATTGATCTCTGCTTGGAGATCATACTTCAAGTCATTGATGAAATAATTCATAAAAAACCCTTCATTCAACCCCTTAGTTTTTTAGCCAATTTATTGAATTGGGTTTGATAATCCTAAGCTGTAGAGGTTTATGTCAACTTTATCAAGGCTCATGTAATGTCATCATACTCACTAGGGCCAAATTGAGTGAGTAATTCAGACTTAAAATATTGCTAATAAGGAACAAGAATGGTGTATTACAACCACTAGTACCACTGTAAAGCTTCATATTCCAAAGTGAAGGAAGCCATAATAACCCCAAAATATCTAGGGACATTATGGAGTTTAAAATGTATATCAACACAACATAACCACCCATCTGTGTCCTTCCCATTGAAATTAGTAAAGTTTAATTTAGGCATCTTAAAGGTAGCATCACAATCACAAAATGGGTGAGATTCATTCCCTTACTTTCCTTTATCTTGATCGAATTGTTTAGTATGGTAATCAAACCCTTTTGGGAAACCTTGTAGTTTGGACTCAACCTCAAAAAGTTATTCTTCCAAGTGGGTTTTGAAGTGAAGGTATTCACTTGTAAAACATTGGATATCTTACTTTATGATGTTATTATTATGGAGAAGTATATCAAGGGAGCTTTGTATTTTTTCAAACATTGAAGTAGCTTGATCTACCTCTTTTTGATGTCCACGAGTACCACCAACCATTTTGAGAAGTTTTGAACCTCTTTCACTAAATTACTAAAAATAGAAGTGTGATTGTAGGAGTTACTATTTTTATTAAGGAGTTCAAAAAATTGCTTGGGTGTTATAAATCAAAATGACCAGATTGAAAAGATGGTCACAATGAGCTATATATCTCAACATTGATTTTGGACACCCTAGACTTTTTTTATCTGCTATTTTTATGAGTCTATTGGTGTGGTCAATTTTTTGTTTTGAGGTTGGGTTCAAAAGTTGGGTATTGCATCAACCAAGTATGCCTTCTCTATTTCTAACTACTGGCCACTTCAAACACTGTACTGGAACTTGTACTATGGTACTGATACTATTCAATTTTTGACTCTGGAATTCCCTATGCAATTCAGTTATTGACACTTTATATTCTATTTCTATCACTGACAAGCCTATAATCACTAATTATTATAGATAGCTTTAACTACCACTGACCATCCTAACTATTTAGATTTTTATCTGGGATTCCCTGCATTATTAATATTCCTATAATTTATCGACTATTATTGAATGAATACCTAACTATTACGGACACTTGCAGAATTTACCTTGATTATTTTTGCATGTAATTTATTTTTCATTATAGGGAAGTCTCCTCTATATGCTCACTTTTTGTGGGATGAAGTTTTGGTTGCAAGTTACACATTCAGAAAAATAAGAAGGCTTTGTTTTTTTGTAGGTTAAAATTTTGATAGAACCAAGGTATGCTAGGCAAAGGTGTATGTAATACCCATAGACCCTCTATTATATTGCAGTGATGAACAATAGTGCTTGGAAAATTATTTTAGGCCACTACTCAAGGAGGATTCCATAGATACCCTTGAGCACACTACCTACCTCTTTGATAGTATGAGAGGGTAATATTTTTGTATGTGTCCCATACTATGGATAATAAAAGTTTAAAAATACTTCATAGGACCTAGAGCTAAAGGATTATTTAATCCTAGATGGTCTCCCTAAATTCCAGAAGAAATATGGGATGTTTTTTGAGACCTAGGTATTTGAGTCTGATCACATCTCATTTCACTAGATGGTTTATGGGCTATCTAGCTTAGCCAATAATACCAACTCTTCCACAATATTTTAAAACCCCTAGTAAAAGGTTTCTAACCTACACAACTACTATAGAAAAAGAAAGGATTTTTTGGTGGCTTTTTTAAATAAAGGATAAAAAAAATAGAGAACACAAGAAAATTATATCTAACAGTCAGAATAGATGGGTAAAAATTGTTGTAGTCGCAACAAAACTTGGCCCTACAAAGTGTTTTGATACCACTTGTTAGGAACCTACTATTAAAAATAAACTCACTCACACAAAATACTAAAATTAAATAGATATTCATATAATAACACAATATCACAATGCAAAAAGTAAATGTAGAATTAAACACTCTCACAATAAACATAGAATCATAGGCCTCTTCGAGGGGGAAACCTCCTTTAATATTTCATTAATTGGCAAAAATATACATTCGTACATGGCTCCATGTATTTTAAAGAAATACTTCATGCAACTTTAACCTAAAGTTAAATAGTTTGCCTACATGCAAAATGTCACTCGAGCTAGAATATTCTACCAAACATTGATTTAATTCTTGATAACGGTTACATGAAATGACCCCACTTGTCTAGGCACCTTGCCACATACCATTACAGAGTTTTACAATATTACATTATAAATGGGGTCCCCACATTGGAGGTGGGTCAATACATAATATCAAATGATAATTACAAAAATAATGTTAGGATGGGGTCCTAATAGTGATATGAATTTTTAAGATTCATCTATATACACAAATATCCCTTAATACTAATACCAACCAAAGCTAGAACCTAGATTTTATGGTACATATAAGGTGGTTCATTAGATTTATGCATGGCATAGTGGTTGGATCTTGCACCTACATATAATATCCATCCTACTTTTTATATTTATTATATTAAGCATGTACTTGGTTTTAGTTTACACCTACAACTATGAAGCTTCATACATTGAAAATTTGATCGAGCAAACTTATATTTAATCATGTCTAATCATATTTAAAATTATTTGTCACCTATGAAGATATTTCATACAAAGAAGATAGTCTGATGTGCTCAAAAGATATGATAAAAAATACAAGTCAAACATCTAGCAATTAAATATAATATATATTTATTTAAATTTATAATGCAAAAATTTGTTGTGTATGGTTGAAATATGTTGAGAACATTTATTTGAAGGGTGAATGGACATAAACATAATTTCAAAGCAAGACATTTTCACTTGTGAAGGATTGAAGACTCATTCTGCAATCATTTTTGAATGGGCCTAGATAAAGGTATGAATAATGTTGTGTATGCAAAAGGTAAATTTTTTTTTGAAGATGACACATGTGGAAGAGAAGGGATCAAAGATCTTAATATCAAAAATTTTGAGTCTCAACTATTAATAGTGGTCAAATGTCTAAATTGGCACTAGCAATGTTATTTTTTTTACATTTTTAGGTAATGAACCATTTATTTGATGTTTTGAATGCTGTGAATGTGGTATGTACATTATTATGATTGGGTTTGAAGTTAGACTAGGGCTCTATGAAACTTTGCACCTATTTTAATTGTCACATTGCAACTTGTAGAACTTTATATATGTTGCCATGATATAATGCAAATAGCTCAAATTATCTTGTATATGGATGCAAGGTTTTTTTTATTTAAATCGGTATTTTTTCAAGAGGTATTCCTAGCTATTGGGTTTTAGGACAAAAGATGAAGTAGATGATAAAATTCATGGGGCACCACATTGTCTAGCACATGCAAGTTATGATACATGGAGAAGAAAAGAGCAAGGGTTGTATTTAATTTTGGATATGAAGGAATAAAGGTACAAATACATAGTTCTCCCCTCTCTTTTTATATATTGCTAAATAGAATTATTGGCTAGCATGTATGAAGATTAAATTTTGCATGAGGAACTCACAAGATAAAATTTCCTTGAAAAAAGAATAAAGTTTTTTAACTTCTTTAATTATTTCTTTAGAGAAATAATTAAATGAAAACAAAATATTTTTTGTTATTGCTTAAATTTTAATTTGGGAGATACAAGGTTTTATAAAAAAATTATTTTCTTTTTAGCCATATTTTATTACTTTCTTTAAAAGAAAAGAATAATGAGCATTTCTTGTTGAAAGAGGGGTGATACTTTGTGAATAAGGTAGAGAAAAAAGTACTTATATTTTGGAGCTACAAGGTGTAATGAGGAGTAAATATATCTTGTTATTCATGAAATCTATTTAAGGAAGACATGATAGCACCTTAGTATATATATTTTTTAATGTCAAGCATAAATATATTTCCTATACAAAGGTGCATTATTACCATAACCAACACAATTATATGCATTGTGTTCATTACTCACAAAGAATTAAACTTTTATAAAATATTAAGTTTTAAAGCAATATAACATGGGATAAAAAGCTAAAATTATCTATTTCCTAGAAAGTCAATATATTTATGAAAAAGAAAAATTTGTAACACTTAAATCTTGCTTACAATTGTTTATCACAAAATCTTTTACTAATGAAGAATACTCTAAAAATAGTGTTCCATTCTATATTAAATTTGGGGAGACAATATACGTGGAATTAGTTTAGATGAAGCATAAAATATTAGATGAAGAGTTGAAAAGCAAACCTATGATGGTAAATGCTTATTTTGATACAAGTGATATTATTCAAAGAGTAGTTGTGCTTTGTGATACATATGATTTGAGGCTTATTATGACAAATAGCTGTAATACTAACCATTTAAATCCCAATATGGTAAATATTTATTGTGAAACAAATGAGCTTATCAAAAAGGAAGACACAACTTGTGACACTTTTAAGATAAGACCCACAATAGAAAGTGTTCATTGTGAAATAAGAAATCTTGTGCAAGGGATAGAAATAATATGTGAGACGAGTGATCTCAACATTTTTAGTGATGATAGAAGTTGTGCAAAAAGATATTATATTAGCCATGATAAAATCTATCTTGTTGAAAGATATTTGTATTGAGAAATTGAATTTGGGTACTTTAAAAAGCATACCAAAGGTTTTGGTTTAAATTTTTTGAGATAAATTGGATACAATGGTATAGATTTGGATATAAATGGGCAAGGTGTGAAAGAGCACATAGTACCAAGAATAAGACAAAATAATGAAGAACTTCTATATATATGACATGTATATCAAGGTGGTAATAACACATAAATTATAAAAAGGAAAGCCTATGCAGAATAAGCAGGAAGTAGTGATTGAAATTTGTATCAAGAATTAGCAATACAAAATCTATGAGAAGGAAATATAAATAAAATCAAAGAATTATAGTCAATGTGGAAGAACATGACATGTGTTTAAGAAATGTTAGGACATCTATTATTTTGAAATTAATGGAGGAAATAATAATTCTCTAAGATATTGTTGATATAAAGCAGAAAAATGTATAGCAAAATACATATGCATTGTGGATGGATGAATGTGCCTGAATGAAATGAAATAAAATAAATATTGTGTAGTTTCTATAGAAGGAGACCTAGTTTTTTTAATCTAAAGAAGAATGTAAATTTTTCCATGATGAAATATGGTGGGAGACTTGAGACAATTGATTTCAATATCAAAAGAACATGACCTATAGTGATAAAATTCTATAGAAGAATGATTAATGACCTACAGTAATGAGTAACCTATAGATAAATACTTGTATGAAATATTTTGAGAATGTAGATGACTTTTTCAAAGTTGATGAGATAATTATTGATCTTATGGATGACCTAGAGGTGATGATAGCCTAGAGTTAATGACCCAAAGGAATAGACCTAGAGGCAACAACCTAGTTAGTGGTGACCCAAAAGGTAACGATCTAGTGAAAATAACCTAGAGGAAGACCCTAAGATAGACCAAAGAGGTAGACCATCTAAAGATTTTTTTTAGCAGTTTTAGAGCCAAAGCTATAGCTAAAGTATGAGAAAAATCCAATCCTAGAGCCAAAAATAGAGCTAGAGTACATTAGTTCCCAAACCAACTTAACCATTCTCAAAATTTAATCCTCAAGATTCAAGGGGTAGTTATTTATTTTTTATACCAAATAATGTAATAAAGGGGATATTAGATTCTTGTTAATGATAGCCTATATTACATTATTTGTTAATTTCTATACTAAGGTTAGTTCAAAGAAGTTATAGAGGATATATAGTTAAAAATTCTTTGTAATGGATCCAAGTTATAGAGGATATATAGTTAAAACTTCTTTGTAATGGATCCTATTGTGTTATATGATGCAATAGTTTTTATGTATTTGAAATGGTTGGAAATTAATAAATTCTATTATTTAAATTTATCTCCTTGCCAATAATAAAGGTCAATTATAATTTTATAGTTCTTCCCTTTTGGTTAGAATCAATTCTTTTGCTAATGATATTCAATTTTTCCTTATACACTTATACCTTTTTTATAAACATTTAACTTTGTAAATTCTATTGAATTTTGAGTGTTGGTTAGTTTGAAAAGATTTTATGATTTATATGAGCTATAATTACAAGAAGAATCATTAATGATTTTGTAATTACGAATATTTTGTAAACATCCATGGCCATGTCAAATCATTCACTTATAAGTATGTTTGTATAAATCAAGATTATATATTTTTTTATCATATTATATATCATAAGTAAATAAAATAAAATAAAATAATACTTTAATTATATGGAATACTAAAATTTTTTATGAAACAACATGCTTAAAATACATAACAAATTAAGAGTTTTTATCCCACATATAGAGTGCTCTTCTAAGGTGCAATCCATATGCAATATATAATATGCATATATGATGCATGCATAGTTTAACATTATAAATCACTATTTTAAAATTATAACATTAATTTTATGTTAATATTTCCACATAATATTTAAGTTTTCATACCAAAATTACTTTTTTTTTTTCAATATTTATATATTACATTTTGCTTAAAGTCATGTTTCCCCTAGCAATATAATGTACATAACACCTTGGTTTAATATTATGCTATACCACCTAATATAACTCTATAACTTATAAATATCCCTAACACTCCATCCTAGCATTAATATTTTTATACTTTATATAATTTATTAGTTTGGAAATTATACATTTTTAAACTTTAGTTTTCTCCTTGAAAGTTGAGGAATATAACAAATCGATTTAATGTTAGTTGAAATAAATATTATATATTAATTAATAACCTTAGTAATAACTAATATATTAACTAAAAATCTATATTAAGTAATATTTGGAGTTTTATAAATCCCTTATCCTTCCCACCACATGCCCCTCATTTTTTTGATTTTTTTCATATGATATTATGTTAATGCTAGATCAATACTATGGAAACGTTAGAACAAAAATTAGGTCAACAACATGTAACATAAGTTTATCTCCATAAAAATCCAAAAGTAAAAAGTAATTTTAGGTCATTCATTTCATTTTCTATAACCAATCAAATAGAAGGATTGCCTTATCACTTCACATACTAGAAACAAGATTAGAGGTACCATTTATCAAACTACAAAGACCATGTATCACAATATTCAACATCATGGTAGGGAAAAACAATCAAAACAAAAATAGATGGGTATAAAAGTTAAGAGAAAGTGATAAAAAAGCAACCCATGACACTAGTAAGGGAAAAGGAACAATAGTAGTGTGATTATGGAAGAAGTGATAATAGTTAGAGTAGGTTATAGTTTTACTTACCTTTTTTTCTTCAATCATTTTTAGTTTCTTTGGGGTTTGTAAAATTAGCCCTACAAACTCAATATTTTACAAAAATAATCCTCTATAACCTAATTTTCCAAGTTGATTTTGCAAAACTTCAAAAAATGAATAAATTACTTATGGAATTTACAAATTTTATAAGTAATGTGTGAAATTTTATAAGTAGTCTATTCATTCTTCCAATCTCTTGTAACCTTGGAAACTAAAATTTTAAGAGGTAGTTAATTTATTTTTTCAAATTAAGATAACCATGTTTGATTAAATCAATCTAAGATCAAATATATAAGGTTTTTATTTTTTAAAAATAAATATCAATTTTTAACATTTGACATGGTTTTTTATCAATCAAAACCTCTTTAATACCAATCTATAGGATTTCCTCAAAATCTATATAATCTAACATCTTTTTAATGAAATTTATTACATTTTTTTGTACTTGTTAGCAATTTTATTATGTATATTTGCAAAAAAAATCTAACAAAATAACAATAAAAGGTTTGACGTGTAGACCAATTGGTTCGACCAAACCCCATAAGGGGGAGGAGTTCCAAGATTCAAATTTTGGGCATCGTTGGACTGAACGCTTGTCCTTTTCCTGGTGCTTTCAGTAGCGTATAAGGTTTAAAATGATTGTGGCATGGTGGTTATAGGGGCGGATTGCACGAATATCTATGTGGTGGTTTTTGGGTCAGACAACGTAGAATACTGTGGCGACCATAAAAGTCAGATAACCTACCCAAATTCGTGGTGGCTACCGATTCCACCATGTAAATTAAAAAAAAACAAACAAACAAAAAAACAATAAAAAATAGGTAAGGAGTCAAGAACGAATGGAAATTTTGATAAAAGCATAATATATATGCCAAAAAATATTTCCTATTGGAAAATAATGTAGATCAAAATTCCTATTAGAGAGCTCCTCTTCCCATGCATGTAGATCCATATCTTCCCATGCATATAGGTCCATGTCTTATATTCATAGGAATTAAAATGTTTAATATTTGTTTTCCAATTGTAGATGAAGTGAAAAAGGTCTTAGGATGACTAGTATGACTCCATTATTCTACCATACCTTATATTTTTAATGATCACACTATTTTTGTTTCTCTTCCCCGTTAGGAGAATGCTAATTAATAATTTTCTAGTAAATGGACAACATCACAATATAATTTGTTTTACATTAGTAACTTATAGTATAGGTTGTGAATGAATGACAGAGGACATGTTTCTCTTCCCCATTAGGATAATGCTAATTAATAATTTTCTAGTAATTGGACAACATCACAATATAAATATTTTTACATTAGTAACCTATAGTATAGGTTGTGAGTGAATGACCGAGGACATGTTCTTATGGATAAAAGAAGTATGAAATTTTGATGTTTTTAATTCATATATTTTTGTTAGTATTTTTTATGATATTCAATATTGTTTATCATCAAAAAATTTATATTTTAAGATATTTTGGAGATAAGGTTGATCTGAAGAACAAAATATTATGTTAAATTTATTACCACTTGGTTTTTATATCCATTCCCTTTATAAATAGGATATGGTTATTAAATGAAATATTGGAGGAATATAGGAAACGATATGGTTATTAAATTAAATAAAATATATCCATTCCATTTATATTGCATGCCATTGTTATTATACATAGGACAAAATGCAATATCCCTACATAAATATTATCTATAATATTTAATTTATCTCCAATTTTTTTTAGATTTAATAATTTTTGTTACATTTGTATTTTTTACTATATTCAATTATTAAATTTGTTTAATATTATTTTAACAATTATAGTTTATTTGTAAGTTGTGTATTAAAAGAATTTAAGTCACCAATGGTGAAAGAAGAATTTTGATGGTTATGATACAATGGCAAGGGATATTTGTATGCTTAATGGAAGGAATCTAAAAAATAACATCTGATGAATAGAGTAACTAGCACAAGGGATAGTAGGTTAAGGTCATCAATGGGAAGAAAGTGACTCATTATATAGGGATAAAGAGTTGAAACATAATAATTTATACACACATTTTAAGTATTAGAAATTTTGTTAATTTGTACACTTAATTTTATACTTAGATTTAAAAAAGTCAAATATTCTCTAATTAATATTTTATTTTAAATTCAAGATTACAAATATCAAAGATCCATCACCCTTGAATATTATATTGGATAAGAGGTTTGGGGTAAAATTGAATAATGAATATTATTGAAGAATATGGCTCTTATAGTAAGGTATGAATTTCAATCCAATTTGAAAAATATTTTGATGATTATTAAATTTTATATGCTTTTATTTTACTATTGTTTTTTTTTTTAAGATTTGGTTAGTGTGAGAAATCCCTACGACCAATGCATAGGGTTGAGCAGTCTCCTCCCAACCATGACCCTTCATAAATTTGAGAGCTACACCCAAGAAACCTATACCACCTCATTATTGTTGACCCGATGTGAGGTGGACCACTAGTCACTTAATATTTGTACCATCATCATCAGTTTGGTGTGCACAAAAAAGATTTCAAACTACTACCTTTACAATATGTATATGTAAAGGTTTGAACCTACGTCTCTTCTTGGTAAGTGTTTGGTGAGACATAAAATTATGAATCCACCTAGCTCTTAGGGGCCATAAAATATTCATTTCCATAATAAGGAAACTTCCTTAACAATATAATATCTCTACATTCTTTCTTCACTAGTAATTTCATAACTAATCATTATACATTATATTCTCTTTCTTCAAGAGATCCATTTTACATAATTTTCAAAGTATTACCTAACCTAGATAAAAAATAAAATAAATTACTCTATCCTTATCATTTTTTGTTGATTTTCTTGATCTCTATGGTGAAGTGGTTGGAGTAAGAGATCAAGACAACTCTTAAATATGAAAATGTAGCTCTAACATTTATCATTCTGGAAAACAACCATGCATAGTACCATAAAATTTCCATACAACTTTTTCCATGAGAGAATCCCATACTTCCCCCTAAAATAGAATCCACTTCTATTAATTACTTAAACATAACATGTTTCCAAAATAATCACGACATTGTAAAAGGAACCTTATTAATTAAAAAAACTTAACATTCTTGTCCAAACAACTACTAGAAATTCTTATTAAAAAAAAAAAACAATTTTATCTTTTATTTTAAGAATGATAACCAATAATAAATATTTAATTATTTACAAGTAAAAACAAACTCTATATTACTTAATTTCATAATTTTACACAAAAATATTTTTAAACAAAAAAAACCAAAGCATTACTTTTCCAAACTTTCCAACTTCAAACAAAAATTCCATACATTACTATTCAATAAGCTTTTAACTCTACTTATTATTTTTTTTTGTCAACAATGAACTAAACACAAAGAGAATGGATTAATTAAGCATTATTTAGAATGATAAAAATTTCAAGTTTATTCTAATCCCAGTATTTTCAAAAACTACTACTTGGTTGGTTATTTATACATTCCATAAAAATACCATGATTAAAAATTTAGTTTTACCTTCCACATCAGCCATAATTTAAACATGAGGTTCCTAATAATCAAATAACTATTACTCTTATATTGAAACCAACATGAAGGTATTTAGATAAAAGATATTCTATTTTAATATTCTCACTATGAAAATTGCATAAGCTTTTAAAATCAGCATGCATGTATTTAAATGAAAGAACTTCCAAATAAAATTCTTTCCTATTCAAAAAGTGTAGGCACATAATTTCCGCATGGAGCTCTTTAAACAAAAGGTCTTCTATTTTTTTATTCTTTCTATGCAAAGTACACATACTTCTAATAAATTCAGCATGTAGGTATTTAAATGAAATAACTTTCAAATAATACTCTTTCTATACAAAAAGTATAGGTATATCATTTTGGCATGAATATTTTTAAACAAAATATCTTCCATCCTCCTATGCACTAATAATAACACACATATATTTGGTAGATCTGGCTTGAGCAGGTGAGTTTTCTCTAAGGAAGCTAGGGATATTGATTTTATAACCAATAGAATTATCTTTTATGCCAAAGAAAATGTGTTGGCTACACCATTTGATCCTTCACCTATTCCTCACTTTGAAGCCTCCTTACTTCAATCCTTTCTCATTTCCTTGGAAAATCCTAATCCTGAAACTTCCCAAATTTCTAGGAAAAGCATTAAATGGAATCCTCCTCCTCTGGGGTGGGTTAAGCTCAATTTTGATGGAGCTGCCAAAGGAAATCTAGGGAGATTTGGTGTCGAAAGGATTCTAAGGGACCATCTCAAAAATTCTATCTTTGCCTTTGCAAAACCCTTAGGTGAACAATCTAACCATATGGCAGAAGCTAGAGCTCTATGGAAGGGATTACAATTTATCAAACAATTCCCTGGAAATATTATCATTGAAGGGGACTCGTTAAATATTATCAACTACCTCAAAAGTTCCATAATCCAACATGGAAGATTAGAAATCTAATTGAGGAAGACAAAAATCTATTATTGCTCCAACATGAAGTTATAGTCCAACATATTTTCAGGGAATCCAATGCTATTACTGACCAACTGTCCAACATTGGTACGTATGCCCATGGGATGCTGACCTGGATAAATACTCTTCCATGTGATGTTAACGAACTTACCAGGGTGGACATAATTCAAACTCAGTAAAATGCATAATTTTTGTCATTTAATGCATGATAGTCATCATTGTTTGCCTTCAAATTTGAAAATAAGGTGTATCATAGGTCTTAGCACATCATGTGATGTGGCTACTATCACAATAATATCAATCATCAAAATATTTTTCATTATGACCTATCTTTTCCCTAGGTATTCCTATTTTTGGAGTAACATCTCGAAAATAATTCTTTGGCATATTTACCTTATGTTGTGGTTAATCCTCGTGCCAAACAATCATGTCATCACCTTAGTACCTTTTTTCTTGTATTTATGTCATACCGAGCTATGGTTTTTTTCTTCCACATTTCTCCATAATAACGGGTTTTTCATCCATGTGTGGCCTCACTTGCGGTCATTTATTAAACCTTATTCATGTTGCTTGTTTTCGAGGTCCATTTCCATATTCATCCTTTCTCGCATTTCTATGCTTTGGATTTCTGATTCGATCTTTGTTCTTTTCATGATCAGTCACCCAAGCTTCCTAATTGGTCAACCATTCCAATTTGGGGCACACCTTTCCATATTCATGATTTATCTCTTCCTTTGGAAACTCACACTATGTAAAGTTTGTTTGGCCCACCTTTTTTGGCATGTGAGTTTCCCCAGATGAGGAATTCTTGTGAGATGGTATGTGAAGGGTTTCTAGAATCGTCCAGACTCATTTTGGCTTTACTTAAGTCTTGCTCTGAAAGTGATCGACTTATCCCATGTTAATCCTTTTCTCCCCCGCACCACCTTGGAGATATTTTACCCTTGTCCTTTGAGTGCTACCAAGATGACTTTCATTGAGCATGAAACCCTCTCTATTGAGCCTATCACAAAAGCAATCCTCAGGGACAGGGGATTCATGCCCTTTCTCAAAATATTTTTAGGTGCAGACTGGGACATTAACATGGCGTTTGCTTCTTCCTGGGAGAAGGGGATGGTTATAATCCATGATGTTGATTTCTTGGTGGATGTTGGCATTTTGGCAGAATTGACTGGTCAACCTGCTACTGGATGCACCGTTAGAAGAGATAAGTACAATTGGGAGGTTGAGATAAACCAGTTTGAACCAACTTCACCATTTAGGAAGCTCATCAAGAAAGGAATGTATCGTAGTGACCTTCCCACTCCTTGGAAGGAGGTCATGAAACCTGTTATGGAATACATAATAGTTGATGACCCTGATTCCCAGCTTCGTAGCTTTCATATATCCTTTGTAAACCATTTTAGGGAATCCAAATTGCTTAATATTCCTGAATTCTTATTCCTATCAATGGATTATACCATTACCTCAACCTGAGCCAAGAAAGAAGAAGCTTGGCCCTCCCACCAAGGCCTCTTCAAAGTATTGTATGCTTTCTTGTTGGAGAATTTTTCGAAGGGTAACATCATCACTCAAGACACACCTGCAGATACTACTAAAGATGACACTTCCTCCACCCTGGTTCTAAGGATACGAGGATCTAAAATAAAGAGAAATGAAGAGAAGATTCAAGGTCTTATAGTGCAAAGAATAAGGTAAAAGTGGAAGTTACTCCCATGAGGAGTTCTTAGCGGCTCATAAAAAAGGAGCTTCAGAGTTCTAAAAAGGTGAAGGAAGCTTATGAGGACAAATCCAAAGATCCTATTGAAAATATTCTACAGAAATACGTAATCAAAACTATGTCTACCACTATTTCCCACTTGGAAACCACCTAGGCTACCATAGGGGGAGCTATATCATAGTTTAAATACCATAGGAATGCACTCAATATTCTATTCTTCTATGACAACTTTGATGAAGAAGTCCCTACAAATTCCACTACTACTGCTAAATCTGAAGTGAAATAGGATGAGGTCATCGAGATTGCTAAGGAAGTCTTCAAGGACTTCCCTAAGGACCTCCCTAAGGATGAGGTCAAGGATGAGGTCAAGGATGAGGTCAAGGAAGGAAAAAAGAAGGATGTTGTTGCACCGGCCATATGAAAGACTTTCTTGTTTCTGCTTTTGTTCCTTTGGGGATTCTCCATAGTTTGTTTTTGCAATCTATTTTTTTTTCCCATATTAGTCCACTCCTCTAGGATGCTCCTTTTGTAATCCTAGCATCCGTTTTATTTTCCTATGTACTAAGGCATTAGGGCACCTTTCAAATACCCTTTTTAATGAAATCTCTTAAGTTACCAAAAAAATAACACACATATAATATTTAAAATAAAGAAATATTTTTGGATAGCTTAAATAATTTAATGAAACTCTTTATTTAATCCATCTTCTATTGCTACCATAATTGTGTAATAACTAATTATCTATCCTATAAATTAAATTAATACCCATTTTTAATATCATGCAATGTTCGCGACATGTCGCGTTTTCACGCCCTTTGTAATTCTGGTCTCTTTGCGCTTGGTTGGGATGCCCTTTCTCCCTCTTGTAACTGTCTTTTGTTTTAATACAAGTTTTTTTTTCAAAAAAAATATCATGCAATGTTGATCAAAAAAATCCTCAATTCTAGGCAATGAGCTGGTTAAAAGTGAAATACATAATTACCTGACTAAAAAAAATTTACTCTCTCTCGAATTGGTTAAAATTGGGTTGTTACATTTGGTATCGGATTTGGTAAGGCATTACCAAATTTTGAGACCTTGTCATATTGCCTCTACAGTATTAATAGTTGACTATATCATTTATCTCAAAATGTGGTAATGCCTTATCAACTCTAATCAAAATGGAAATATCTATAGTGAACCTTGACTGCAATCATTATTTGACAAAAAAAATTACTCTCTCTTGGGTTGATTAAAATCAGGTTGTTACATTTGGTATTAGAGTTGATAATAAGATATCAAAATTAGAAATGAAATTATATTCATGTAATATTCATGTTAATAGTATCACGAAGGTATTGGTTTTTTATGTGTGAATGAGATATTCATATTTATAAAAATTAGGTTATTACATTTGATTTTAACCAACCTAATTTTGATAAATATTGGTTTAGGGACCTTAACTTGGATTTGGTACATCAGGTATTGCATGTCAATGGGTTCAATTTAGACCAAGGAGTAAAAATCCTAAAGGATGAAATCTCTTATTGGGAATGACACCTTGCATGGATGATAATACTCTATTATTATATCATGTGGATGATGTAACTAACTAGAAGTTAGAGGTATAATTTTAAGAAAAATGTAACTAAATCAAACCTTTTGGGGTTAAGTAATATGGCACCAAAGCTAAGAAGAGGAAGATAAGGACCCTCTCAGGATCAAAGAAAAGCTAGGTAGAGTAGTGCTAAATCTAGACCCAAAGAAAAAAGTTTAAAGAATTCTAACAGAGAGGTAGAAAACCTCACTACTATAGTCTCCCTACTACAAGAATATATAGAATAATAGAGGGAATATATGAACCAACAAATGCAATTGTTAGAACATTTAATAAGTCAAAATTCTCAAAGAAAAATTTTGAGAGTAGACAGGGGGAGGATCTTGCTACAGAAGAATAAAAAATTTGAGCTTGCATAGAAGAAAAGTTAACCAAAGATATGAATAATTTTAAAACATCCAAATCTACTAAAAAAAATGGTGATTTAGCCAAGGTTTACCTGAATGAATTAGAGACATTTTTTTCTATGAAGAACTACTCTTTAGTAACTCAAACAGTTTGTGCTACCCTCTAGTTACAAGAAACCAAATTAGAATGGTGGAATACCTTCAAAATGGTTAGAATATTCAAGCAGTGAATCTTCAATGGGATGACTTTGTTCAAGTCTTCAAGAAAATGTTCTTATCAAAATAATATTATGTAGAGAAATTTGAGGAATTCTCTACACTTCACCAAGGAACAAGAATGATGGATATATATTATCAAAAATATGTGAAGTTACTAAAATATATACCAATATATGAGGTGGATGAGAAAATGAAGGTACATAAGTTCATTTTAGGAGTGGATCCTAAGATCACAATAATGATAAAATTTCACAAACCCAAGACCTTACAAGAGGTATATTATTTGGATTATTAGCAAGAAGATAAATTGCAAACTAAGAAGACACTTTTCAATTATTTTGAGTTGATAGAGGAATATTTGTAGTCATACAGAAAAATAAAAAGTGTTGGATTCATGAAGTGGGACCAAGAGTAGAATAAAAATAATAGAGGTAATTCAAATTTTGAGAAAAATAACAACAAAAAACAAGGATATTTTAAGAAGAAATTCTATAAGAGGGACAATATTCCTCAACCTCTGAAACATCCAGAACCTTCACAATGGATAGAGGAATATAAATAGGAAATAACCTAGGGTACCAAGTGAGGTTGCTATAATTATGGATGTCCACATTATGCAAACAATTATCCTCAAGGGCAGGATCAAGTAACAATGTCAATGGATAAACCCATAGAATTTATGTAGCAACTAGAAATTAAAACTTAGATGAGCCAACCACATCAATGCTCTTGAATAGTAAATTGTTTGATAAAAATAATAGAATTTTAATACATAATGGAGCTACTGATAGTTTTATTTCCACTAATATAATCAAGGATATGCTAGAAGGACCTAGATTTTTGGCATAAGTGGTTCTAGATAGACCTACTCCATTGATCAATGTTTACCCACAACTGAGATCACTCTACCTAACATATCTACCCTTTGGTATTTATATGTAGAATCACTACATGATTTTGAAATCATATTGGGAATGGACTAGTTAAAATATCATGGAGCCCTAATTAATTTCTAAGATAGATAGATAGATTATATGGATAGAGATACTCAAAGATTAAGAATTTAAAGTGAACAAGAGTTATTTTAACCTTAGTTACTATCAACCATGCAACTTAAGAAATCCATTAGAAAAGGTGGAATGGTTTATGTAATTAATATAAACAACAAAACCAAATATGATAGAAATGAAAAAATATATAGAAAAAATCCAATTTTCTATGAGTTTAAGGATGTGTTTTCTGAATATCTTCTCAGGATTTGACCTAAATGTGAATTTTATTTCACTATAAAACTAATAGTTGGAGCCAAATCCATTAACATAACTCCTTACTAAATGAATCCTGTTGATTTACAAGAGTTAAAAGTGCAAGTTAAAGGGTTGTTAGAAAAATGTTTGATTAAGCCTATTGTGTGATCATAGGGTGCACCTATACTATTTTTTTAAAATAAGGATGGTTCTTTGAGGTTATGGATAGATTATAATTCTAAAAAAGGTAACCATCAATAATAGGTATCCATTACCTAGAATTGAGTATTTTTTTGATCAACTAAAAGATACCACCATATTCTCCAAAATCAACCTAAAATTTTGGTATCATTATCTGAGAATCCATGAGGACGATACTCATAATATGACTTTTAAGACTAGATATGGGAAGTATGAGTTCACAATTCTACTATTTGGGTTGGCCAATGCATTGGAAACATTTATGAGTTTGATGAATAGTGTGTTCAAAAAGCATTTGGATTTGTTTATATTGATATTTTTAGATGATATCTTGATGTAATCTAAAAGTGGGCAAGAGCATGATAGACATTTTAGAATTGCACTAGAAGCACTGAGTAAGAATCAAATCTATGGAAACTTGTCTAAGTATGAATTTTATATTTCTTAGGTATAGTACTTGGTACATATCATATATGCAAATCGGATAGCTATAGATCTAAAGAAAATTAAGGCTATTTTGAGTTGGTCATTACCCATTAACGTATCCGAAGGATGGAGATTCATGTGCATTATAGGATATTATAGGTGTTTTTGAAAGTTTATTAATAAATAACCTACTCTATAACTAACCTTTAGAGAAAATAAAATCAATTCAAATGGATGAACAAGTGTGAAATTGTCTTTGAGACTCTTAAGAAAAAGCTTACTATAGAACTTGTGCTTAAAATTCTATATCTTTAAGGGAATTTTATAACATTTATTGAATCTTCTTTGGAAGGTTTAGGAGTATTTATATCCCAATATAAAATATTTGTACCATATAAGTTAAGAAAGCTCAAGAAATATGAGATAAACTATGCTACACATGATCTAGAGCTAACAATAGTTGTGCATGCTCTTAAGATTTAGCAACTTTATCTATTAGAAAAACCTTTTTACATAAGGACCGAGCATTAGAGTTTGAGGTATTTTTTTACTTATCCTATTCTTAATTCAAGATAGATAAGATGGGTCAAGTTCCTAACATAGTATGACTTTGGTAAAGAATATATAAAAGGAAAGGAAAATAAGGTCATTGATGCCTTAAGTAGGAGAAGACACATAATGACATTAACATATAGTCATGTGGACCTAATGGATCAAGTTAAGAAAATGCAACCTCAAGATTAGTATTGCAATAAAATTTGGATCAAGATGGAAAAAAATCCTAGAAAGAACAAGGATTTTAGCATAAAAGATGATCTTTTTAGACAAGGATTCTAGAAAAAAATCCTAGAAAGAACAGTGATCATTTTAGACAAGGATTCTAGATTTACTTCTAAGTTTTGGTAGGCTCTTCATCGTGTAGTGGGTAAAAATATAAACATTAGTTTTGCATATCGTCCAAAAATGGATGGACAAACAAATAGGGTAAATCACATGTTGGAAGACATGCTTCACATGTATTGCATGGACCAAAAGTCTCGATGGGAAGACTTTTTGTTTTTACTAGAATTTTTATATAATAATGGTTATCATGATTTCTTGAGAATGGTCCTATTCTAAGCCTTGTATGGTAGGAGATGTACAAAACCTCTATATTGGGATAATTTGTATGATTGGGTGGTGAAAAGACCAAATATTGTTAGGGAGATAGAGGAATAACTCAGAATGATTAGGTATAGGCTTAAGAAATTCATCAATCGTTAGAAGAGCTATGATGATATAAAAATATCACCTAGAGAATTTTCTATGGGAGATAAAGTTTTCTTAAGAGTTAAACCCATGAAATGTACCATCAAGTCAACTAAGTTGGATTCCAATTATGTTGGGCCTTTTGAGATCATTGATAGGATAAGTCTAGTAGCCTATATAATTGCCTTGTAACCCAACCTATCTAATATTAATGGAACTAATTCCAATAGCCTATAGAATTGCCTTGTCACCAAACCTATCTAATATTAATGATACTTTTCATGTATCCCTTCTTAGGAACTATATTGTTGATCCTGATCATTTTTGAAATGTTTCAAAATTGCAGATGTAAAATCCCTCAATCATTGAGGTAAGACCAATGAATATTCTAGAATTTTGTTCTAAGTTTATAAGGAAGTGAACTTTAGAATAGTGCAAGGTCTAGTGAGACCACTATTTTGAGCAATGTGCCACTTGAAAAAAATGAAGGATATAAAAAACTTTAGAATCCATCAATATAAACTCATAAAAACTTGGTATAAAGTATTTGGAATAGTCAATTGAAGAAAAATATCTAAAATTAATTTTGAATAAACACTATATAAGCATTAGAAAATCAATTTTAGAAGCAAGATAAGGAAGGCACTAAAGATTTATTCAAGCTAATTGTAATCATGTCTCTACCAAGGCAAAGGATGAACATTCTAATTTTTTTTTTAAAGAAAAAAACCCTTTGTGGGGCTGCCTTGGTTTGAGAGACCACAAACAGGGGGTTCTACACCATCAAAGTCACCCGAGAGTCGCACCCGACCCTGCTCGCACCAACATTATCAATTGGATTTTGGATACCCAATTCAGATTTTTGGTAGGGTGGATATTTGAACCTGGGACCTCCCTTGGAGGATTGCCCTCTCCTCTCCAAATCACCTACAACACCTGGGTGCATTCTAAAATTAGAATGAAACAAGGGTTACATGAATAAAACCATGCATGTAAAGATAGCTTGAATGTATAACACAGAGGATAAAATATTTAGTTAGAATAACTTGAATGTGCTCACATGGACCTTGCATAAAAAAATATAGCATTGGATATTACAAAACAACTCATGGTATTTTACCCATTGGTTAAAGTTTCAAAGTTTAATGAGATACCACAACAAAGAATGAGTGAGAATGTAATATCTTCAAATAGATAAATAAATATCACATTGGATGAGAGGGAATATAGTTTCATAGTGAACAAGAAAGATATATCTCATGTCAAAAAAATAATGCAGATAAATATCACATAGAATGAAAACATGTTGCAAAAAGACATCTCATCTAGTAGAAAGAAAAGCCTCGAGATAGAGCTCACATGAAAAAGAAAAAACTAGAAAATTATAGCATCAACTATAAAGAAAAACTCAAGAAAGCATTCTATTGAGTAGATTAATATAGATAATTATTCCTCATTAGATAATAATGTCATTGGAGAAACAAACTCCAAGATATTGTGATCAAGTTTTCCAAGAGCAAGATGAGCATGCACCCAAAGGATGGGAAATATTTACTTAGGCACATAGATAGTAAAGAATACTGATAAATCCATCCAAAAAGATATTTAAGACTAGTGATTGGTGCCAACAAAATGTAAATATAGAGAAGGACATCATAAAAATCATTTTGGAGGAAATAATTTTTGCATGATAAATTTGAAGGTACAATCAAAGGTCTCAAAAATAGCTCCAAGAAATTAAACAAAGTACTTTTCTGAAGGAAGGAGCACACATAAAAGTGAGTAATAAAAAAAAAGGCTTTTATGTTGGTTTAGTTATCCTCAAGAAACAATAAACAAAAAGGTATAAAGTTTTGAATGGCCCTTTTGAGCATATTAAAAAAAGGAATAAATTATTCCTATAAAATATTTGAAAAATATTAATTGAAAGGTGAAAAAGAAAAATATAAGCAAAGGAGTATTCTAATAAATATTCCATATATGAATAAACATTCCCTCTACTCGATGAGACTTAATTCTCTCATATTTTTAAAATGTCAATTGAGATCCAAGTATAGGAATCTATGTACTCGTTGAAAATATTTTTTTTTAGGTGAACCCAATAAGAGAAGAATATTTAGTTTTTGTTAAAGTTTACCATGGCTAGTAGAGCACCAATTTTTTTATTACTAAATTTTCAATTGTTCAGGAGAAACAAGTATGCTCCTTAGAAGTTTGGTAAGTAGTATTTGGAAGCACTTTTAATTCTACTATAGTAGGAGGAGATCAAATAAAGTTTAACAAGGTAAATATAAAGGCAATACCAATAAACATGTTTGGAGTAGCAGATGAGGTCCAATTACATTAGGGATATGACCATATCTAAGTATGCATGGGAGAATTTGAAGATAGTATTTGAATCTAAGAATAAAAATAAAATTCTATTCCTCCAAATCCAACTCCATTTTTTGAATATAAAGAGTGGAAAAAAGTTGTAAGTATTCATGAGGAGAGTAGTAGTATTGTGAGCATCATTGAAAGCACTACTAACTCAGGTATTTGATGAAATGGTAGTTCCTATTGTTTGGATATCACTCTTATCCAAGTATAATGATTTTTTCATTACACTAAATATTATATAGCAAACACCGAGCTTTGAGAAGCTAGTGAAGATACTTCAAAAAGTAGAGGCCTTGCATATTGCAGAAGAAGAAGAATAAGAACTACTAATGATAAGTCAAATAAGGAATAAACCATTCAGAAGAGGCATGAAACCTCCACAATACTTCAAAAAAAGAAACATTTTTTCCAAATTTCAAAATCAAATAAATGATTCTCAAAAGAGTACTTTTAACATGTAAAATACATGTGATAATTATAGAATAATTGGACAAAATGTGAAGAATTTTTGGTATATTCTATTAAGAAATGAATCCCCTTCATAAGAGAAGAACCAACTAAAAAATATATCATCTTCAAACAAATAAAATCTGAATTAGAGACAAGCACATCAAAATAATGTAGTTGAAGAGAATCAAGTCAAAGTAAAAAAATAAGTTTAAGAAGTATAAGAAGAACATGTATTTATCACAAAAGCAAATATAAGACAACACAACATTGTTTGGTATGATTCCAAGCATATGATAGGTCAAGAAACTTGGATGCATTCAAGTCATCCAAACTATTTTTTTTATAATGTAACCAAAAATATAAAAATTCAGACACCTAAGAGTGAATATGTATTCAAAATATGATTCTTCATCATTAATAGAATTTTTTGAAGATAGCAAAGAGATTGAGTAATCAATGTGATAAGCATTGAAAATTAAACCATCAATAACATACCAAATAAAGCATAAATACATTGCATACCATAAAAAACATATTCTATAGATGAATAATACAAAGAAGAAGTATAAAATTATTGATATTACTTTATTCGGAGATAATAAAAATTTGAAATAGAAATTAGTTCGAATAGATATGAAAATGCACAAAAAATATTTAAAATTAGTTAATTGAATGATTGATACAGATTGTATCTTTACACATCACACTAAATATCAAAGGAAGTAGGAAAACATCATATATCACAAGCAAATACTTAATCAAATAAATGAAGACATAAAAAATAAGAAAGAAGTGATTGACCTTACCTCAATAGAGGACATTGATCAAGACAAGATTTGTGAATAAATAAACATAACAAGAAAAACATGATCTTGTCAACACAAGACATATTTTATGTAGATACTCCACATTAAGGAAACACATGATTCACTTCAAAATATTAAATAAAATATACTTCAAGAATTGAGTATTGGATAAGTATTTTGTAATAAAATGTATTTTTTAAGTGTATGATCAATAGAAGCTGACACTCCTAAGTATCAAACTAGCAAGTCTATATTAAGGAGGGACTATCTCTCTAAAATTCCTATATCATCCTAGACACTATTCTTTGATCAAAAGAAAAAAAGAGCTTTTTACTATGATATAATAAGGGGGGATATGTTAGGAGTTATTAAATTATATACCATGTAATAAGTCAAGTGGTATAACCACCCCTCACAACATACATTCATGTAGTATAAGACAAAGTATTTGCAAGTTTTTTTGAAATTTTTTATGCCTAATTTAGGAACCCTATTGTAATGGACCTCCTTCGTAGGACTTATTCTTGATACTTGATCTATGTATTTATGTGTGGATATCAAATGCATAATCTCATTTTTATGTTATCAATATGTGTTGATAGTTGCACTTTTTACATTGATTATACTATCTATGGAATATGGTACTGCTAATAAAATTTGTTTTGCAATGTTAGCTTTTGAGGTAGTTTGCAATAGGATATGGCAATCACAAGATGAAAAAATATAAAAGAAATTAAATTTACGAGATAGTAAAAATATGTTGTAAATAGAAATTACAGAAATGAATACAATATTGCTATGGAGGAAATAGACACTCCATGCAAGATGATGCTGAACTATAATTTACTCCATCACTAATGGAGTCACCCAATACTACTACTACTACCTACTAACTTACTTATCAAAATCTTAAAATGAGTCCATTTTATAATGGAAGACAGATTCCTTGTCCAACACTCTACCTAGCTATGCAAGGGACACCTTGCACATTGACACTTTTGGATTTATTATATTGCATAAAGTAACTAGATAACTTTCCCATAAAGTAATCTAATGCCCTAAGTATGTACCTATGAAGTTACATTTACATGATCCAAATTATGTAGTAGAATCTAACTCTAACTCCCCCCTGTATTACATTATTTGGGTACTAAATATTTTAGTCTTCACTACAAATCTTCTTCCATTGGATAATGGAACTTGGATTCTCCTTCATTGCTTATTGTGATTAGATTCATCCAGTAGTTTGATTCTTTCATTAATGTAGAGTAATTTGATATTGTAGGTTCCTCTTTCAATTGAGTGTGCTCAACAGGTTTAGTCTTTGTAGTGTTGTGTCCCTTTTTTGTGTGCATTTTCTTCTTCTTATTTCTTCTCTTTTTGTGATTCTGCATTGGAGCTAGTGGAATTTCTTGTTCATAGCAAATTAGTTGATCATCACAATGATATTTTTCCTTATTGCTAACTTGCTTCTTGTGTTGAGTAAGTACAAACACAATCAATAGTAAATAATAATTAGACACTCTTCTTATGAGAATATAATCAATTTTTGTGAGTTCCACCATGCTATGAAGAGGATTTCATGGAGATAATTAATCAAGGCTGCAAAGTTACCTTCTCTGGATTCCTTAAGAAATAAGAAGAATTTCTCTTTATTGCTAGTTGATAGATACTTGTATCCTTCGAGAGTATCTATTAAATTTTAAGAGTAAAATTCTACTTCTTGGAATAGCTCTTCATTATTGAAAGCTTTTCTTAGAATTTCATCCATGGATTTAATAGAATCTTAGTAGTATACCTTATAGCTCCCAATATTAAGGTATATGTAACCCTTAGAATATATAAAATCTTGATTTAATAAAACCTTTGTTAACACTTAGGTTATGTAGACTTCCTTATATCTCCCTAATGATGAGAGTTCACAAACCTAATAAGTTTTTAGGTTTTGTAACAAGCTTACATCTATCCAATGATTTTAGATCTTGATAATTTTTTATGGATGCTAATATTATTAAGTTTTGTAGAATACCTTATGACTCCCTAGGATGTTTTGGATAGGATATATGACCAAAAATGTGCTTTTATAAATTGTAGTTCAATTTTAAGTTGATTTTGTAAAGTTTTGTAAATACAAAAAAATTATCTATCTCCTTATTACTCCTATTTTTTTTAATAGGTTATATGTGGCTTCTATTGGGGGACACTCCCATAAAAATACAAGAATATTACATTTGTTGTTGCAAAAATTTTTATCATTGTTTTTATTTTCATTTTTCTCTTAAATATATTCTTCAACTTTCTCAAAGTTCTATGTTTCCACAATCAACTTCTTGATATCATTTTTATTAAGACATAAAATCTCACTTGGCCAGTTGTCTTATAAAATTTGAATTTCATGGGGATGAAGATCAACACCATAATTCGTTAATTTATCTACTACTTGATTTCCTTCTCTATAAATATGCTCACACTGCCAGGAGATTGCCTCTAGTAATAGATGATGAACATCAATAATAATATTATTTTTTATCTAGTCTCCACATCCATTTTTTTTAATAGCATTGATGATAATTTGTGAGTCCCCCCTCAATTGAAATATATTTCCATCATTTTTTTGCTACAGTTTTAATCCCAGTAAGAAGTGCCCTAGCTTCTGCATGGTTATTAGTTGAATTTTCATATGATTATGAATAAGTGAGGAGAATTTTGCCTTCACTATTTCCAAAAACACCACCTCCACCATATTTTCTTGGATTTCCTTTAGAAGCACCATCAAAATTAATTTTGATATACCCAATTTCTAAACATTTCCATTTTACCATAGATCGAAGTAGACCCTTTTTTTTTATTTCGTTGTCATAGATGACTCTTCCATGTATGTTAAAATATTGTATCCAAATATTTAGCACTTATTTTTTTATAATTGAGACTTCCCATGATGAGCACCATATTTGTAGATATTTTGTAAGAGAGGCACTGATATGGTTCCAAACTTGGGCATGATTTTGATATTTATTTTAAAAATTTTATTATTCCTTTCAAGCCATAAATTCTAAAAAATAATGGTAGATCCAATCCTCCAAAGAATACATAATGCTTTAACTTTGAAATAATTTATCCAACATTCTATCAACTCTTTCAATGTTGATGGAGATACCCAATATAATTTCATATTTTTATCAATGTAACCCCAAATGTTGTGAGTAAATGGACAATGAAGGAGTAAATGGTCAGATGTTTCTAAATCCTTCTCACAAAAGGCACATCTGAAGGGTCCATAATATCCTCTTCTTTGTAGACTCTCTCTTGAAATAATCTTACTTTGAACTGCTAACTAAAGAAATGTTGAGGCCTTAGGGAGAGCCTCTAATGACCAAACATTCTTCCAAGGAAAATATTTGGGAGAAGAATTTTTTGATTGTTCTAAATCATCATATCCTAAATTTATTGAGTATCCACCATACTTTTATAAGTTCCAAACCAACTCATATTTTCATGTAAAAATTGGTAAATAAAACTCTAGAAGCATATTTTGAAGTTCATATTTTGTTTCTCTCCTTCAACCAAGTCACTAAAAGAAATCCATGATTTGGAGTTTTTGTTCATAGTAATATAATGTTTGACCTTTGGACCTTTACATGATAGGTATGCTTGAGCCAATGGTTTCCATTTTGAGTCTGATATGAGGCTTTAACCAAGCATCAGACCAAAAATTTGCATAACTTCCCTCATTGACTGACCATCTAATATGTTTCTTTACCAATTGTAAACTCTTTAATATGAAGTTCCATGTTGATGATCCTTTGGGTAGAGTTATTTTTCTAAACAAATTCATTGCATCAAGAGAACCTATATATTTTTGAAGTAATATGTTTGCCCAATTCTTTCCTTGATCTTTGAATAATCTCCACCCAATCTTTGCTCCTAATGCCAAATTCATAATATTACAATTCTACAAACCTGCTCCTCCAATATTATTTCCTTTGCAAACCCTTTTCCACTTACAAAGAGGAAACCTAAATTTTTCTCACAACCTTTCCATAGAAATTCTCTTTGAATTTTATCAATTGTGATGCAATACTTGTTGGCAGTCTTGAAACTGACATCATATAAATAGGAATGGATTGCAAAGTAGTCTTTATGAGTTGTAGCCTTCATGCCATGGTTAATAACTTACCTTTCCAACCTGCCAAACAAGATTTCATTCTATCCAAAAAAGAGATCCAAAGCTCATTTTTATTTCCTTTATCAGACAAAAGAATACCCAGGTAGATTGAAGGAAATTTTTCAATTTTAAATCACAAAATATTCACAATAATTTGTTGTAAATCTACGGAAATATTAATGAAAAAATCCTATATTTTGAATTATTTACCAACTATCCAGTATACTTATCATAACATGACAATATTGATTTAAACTCCATGGCCTCACTGATCGAGGGATGACCCAAAAGAAAAGTATCATCAACAAATTGAATATGAGATTCAAAAGGACCATTTATTGCAACTTGAATACCCTTGTTTTTTCCTTGCATTTTTACCTTTGAAAATGCTCTCCCTAATGCTTCTTCCAGAATAATGAATAGATAAGGACAAAGAGGATCACCTTGACAAAGTTAACAAGATGACTTGAAGTACCTAGCAGGAGAACCATTGATAAAAATAGAAACTTTTGTAGTGCTATAACAACATTTAATCCACTCACACAAACTATAATCAAAGCCAAAATTTTTGAGAATAGCATGTAAAAAATTCTAGGAAACCCTATCATATGCTTTGTTCATATCTAATTTCAAAAGCATACCTGGTTTTTCATGGAATTAAGAGAGTGTATGGCCTCTTGTGCAATAATTATACCATAAAGAATTTTTTTACCCTAAAAAAAGCCACCTTGTTCCTCTAAGATATTACACCCTAGAATGCCTTTCAACCTATTTGCCATAATTTTTGAAATGATATTGTAAATCATATTACAAAGGCTTATTGGATGAAAATTATCAAAGTATTTTGTGTCACCCTTCTTGGGAACCAAGGTAATAAAAGTAGCATTGATATCACTTATTATAGCCTTCCTTTTTCAGGCCTCTTCCACTACATCTAACATATCTCTCTTCAATAAATCCTAAAATTTTTGAAAGAAAATTATAGGAAATCCATCGCGGCAAGGTGCCTTGTTAGGATGGAAAGAGAAAATTACTTCATGGAGCCTCTCCATAGATATATTCTTCCTCAAGCTTTCATTTTGCCTCTAAGTGATAATTGATGAAATATTTTATAGAAGTTTTTTTTGTGCCTCCTTATCTGGTATAGAATCTCACAAAATATTTTTGAAATAATTTACTGCTTCCTTATATCTTCTTCGTCCTCAATATATCTTCTTCGTCCTCAATATATCTTCCATCTGGAGTTATAATATTTTTAATATGACAAATAGAAAAAATTGGTTTTGTTGTAGCATGAAAAATCTTTATATTTCTATCTCCTTCCTTGAGGCATTTCTCTCTATATTTTTAGAACCAATATGACTCCTCCTTTTTCAATGCATTATGATAATAAAAATGTAATTTTTTTTCTTTCAAATAAGAATCCTGGTCCATTCCATTAATTTCTACTATATCTTGTAAATTTTGGAGTTTGAATTCAATTTTTTTTCTTTAAAAATGTTACCAAAAGATTTGACATTCCATATCTTCATTTTATCCTTTACATGTTTCAAATTTTGAACAAACCTATACATACATGATCCTTCAAATTTTGTCTCATCCCACCATAACATAACCATTTGGAAAAAATAAGGGTCTTGGAGCCACATATACTGGACACGAAATGGCTTTGGATGACCATTGTTAGGTGACTCACAAGTCAATAGAATGGGTTTGTGATTTGATCTTGCTCGCAAAAAAATATTTGAAGAGATTGTATACTTTTTTTGCAATGAATTATTGGATAACAAGAATCTATCCAGTCTTTCTACTATATGATTTTTCCCAATGCGTCTGTTATCCCATGTGTATTGAAAGTTTAAGGTACTAACATCCCAAAAGTCATTTGAATTGAAAAATGAAGAAAAATGTTGTATTGATTTAGACCATCCTAGAATACCACCATTATTTTTTAAAGGAGATATAATAGTATTAAAATCACCCCTAATAATCCATAGATCACAATGAATCATCATTGTATTTGATAAAAATATACTAAGTTCCTTCCAACATATTTCACATGGAGTAACTATAGTTGGAGCATATACATTTATGACCCGAACTTTGATATTTTCCTCTTTCCTGCTATTGGACATTTTGAGTCCCTAAGTCAAAGTTATCATTGATGTCACCATTGATGCCACCAGATGGAGTCATCATTAATACCAATATTTCAGCAGAAATAAAGGCAACAAAGACAGTCATTTGATATTCATAAAGAAGGCAGAATTTAGAGTGAAATAGTGCAAAAGATATAAGTTAGAAAGGAGTGGTAATATTTATTTTATAAATTATTTAAATTCAGGATGAATTTAAATTTTATAAATAAATATTATAATGGTTAGAAGTGCCATAGTGAAAACCCAAAAAAAAAAATTGTAATTTTTATTACAATATTTTATATTTCCAAAGTGGGTTTATAAAGTTTGAAAATGTCTAAACCCAAAGGTTGGGTTTAAAGGTTTACTACCAAAGATTATTTTAATAAATTCAAAGGTTGGATTTAGAGTTTTAAACAAGGCAAAGTTTATTTCCAAAGGGAAGCACCGACATCATAAAATCCAAAGGAAAGCACCGATGTCATAATCCAAATGGAAGAACCGACGTCGTTTGATTTAATTGAAATGCATATTAATACCTTTCCAAAGTTGTTTATGAAATTATCCTTGCTCATTTTTGATAAATGTTGGTATACGAATTAATACAGAGCTCGTGAGATAAAGTTACGAAAATCATGTTTGATTTTACATTGAAATGGAAATAAACAAAAGGCATTAAAGTGATTAGTTGGAAGCCACCAACGTGCTTTGGCACATGGTGTTGAAGCACATGGTGCTTCTTTGTTTCCAATGAGCGTGTAGCTCATTTGGTGGTTTGTGCCATGGGCAAAGACATTTGTGTGGGCTAGGTTGAGATTTCGAAACTCTCCAAAGGCAAAGGTAACATTTTATGTTTTATTTTTTAATCCTAAGTTGGAGGTATAAGGTATTTGGTGATTAAAGTCTTTGCATTGTGATAAAGGTTGGTAGTTGAGAAATATTTTTAGGAGGTATAAGGAGAATTATGTTTTTATTTTCAAGTCTTAAATTTTGCTATTGTGGAATATTGGAAGGTTAAGACTTTGTGGGTGTATCTGAATAAAGGGTTTTTTTATTATTGTGAGGATATTACTTATTGTTTAAGTTGGAGTGATAAGGTGTAATTGTGATATTATTTTTGTGATATAAAAATTATCCTCTAACCCTTATTGAGTTTGTCAAAGAAGTAATTGTGAGTGTGGTAGATTTGTAAGGAAAACTACTCTTCAAGAAAAGGTATGGGAAAAATTATTCTTTGTTGAGTTATATGGTTGGCTTGATTGAAAATTAAGTTTGGAGTGAAAAGGATTTGATTAGGGTTTCCTTTTCAAAAATGGTTGAGTTAATGCTTCAAGGTTTTCTGGATTGTGAGTTGTGATTAAACCTTGTTTGATAAGCATTGTTGTTTAGACCATTGGTTGACTGAAGTACTTTGAGTTTATGCTTCAAGTTTTTCTGAATTGATATTTGTGATTAAAACCTTGTCTTATTAGCATTGTTGCTGAAGCCAATCGGTGATGCAATGAACTTGAACTTGAGTTAGAAAAGAACATGAGTATCATTGTTATGTGAGATTTGTTGTTGAGCATTGTTGGAAATATTTTGAGTTGGTTGATACATTCTTGGACTAGGGTTTGTGAGAAAGGGTTGTTGCTTAAGGTTATTGGTTGAGTAGAGTTGATTAAGCCTAGTCAAGTGAATGCATGAAGTGGTTTTTCAAGTTTCATAAAACAACCTATTCTATATTCTGATTGAGTTGAGATTGAGCTTTGAGAATAGAACATAATTGAGTCTCTAATAATTATCTTTATGCTTCTATGAGATTGATTTGAGTTGAGATTGAGCTTTGACAATAGAACATATTGAGTCTCTAAAAATTCTCTTTATGATTCTATGAGATTGAGTTGAGAAAGTGATTGAGCATTAAGTATAGGACATATTGAGTCTCTAATAATTCTCTTTATGATTATATGAGATTAGACAAGTTCTGTGTGGACTTGTTAAGCTGATTTGAGACAAGTATTTGAGAAGGCTTGTGGACTGATTTTGTGTGAGATTTTGTGGAAAATTGCAATGCATATTTTAGAAAGTCTAGAGGACTTATTGAGCAAATTTGGACAAGTTTTGAGTGAGCTTGTTGAGTAGATTTAGAAAAATTCTGAGTGATCTTGTTGAGCAGATTTGGATAATTTTTGTGTATGTCAAGCATATTTGAGTAGGTTCTGAGTGGACCTGTTGAGCAGATTTTATCAGGTTCTGAGTGGACCTATTGAGAAAATTTTATTAGGTTCTTAGTGGACCTGTTGAGCAGATTTGAGAAGTCTCTAAGTGGACCTGTTGAGCAGATTTGGACAGGTTCTGAGTGGACTTGTTGAGTAGATTTGAGAAGGTTTTGAGTGAACCTATAAAGAAGATATTTTGAGGTGACATAGTAGAGAGGAGAGTCTCCAGTGGATAGATATCTATCAGCCATTACATTGAGGACAGGTCTTCTAAGTGAGGACAAGAGTATTCAAGTGGAGAGAGATCCACAGTCAGTGTAGTAGAGGTATTCTTCTAGAGGATCACCAACTAGAACATAGGAGAAGGAGTTCTCCTATGGATAGATATCCCCAAACAAGATTCAAGGGATCAACATCTCCTTTGGATATAGGTCCATAAATATTATAATTGGGAAGGATTCCAAAAATATTATTTGAAAAATATTTAGAAGAAATATTTTCTCTATGAAGGTAGCCCACATTGGATGAACCATGTTAAATCTGTGTCTCTATTGTGTATGGTGTTTTTTGCATTGCTTTTATTACTGTTATTGATACTACTATCTATAAACCACGTAATATTTAATTGAAAAGAAAAGTAAAACGTGGTATTCTATTATTCACCCCCATCTCAGTATAAGCTTGTGTTCTTCACCTATAAAATAATCTAGTAACCCAATTATTTTTTGCTTCTAATAGTTCTCCATACCATTTGCATTTGTCCCATATTATTGCAATACCACCTGAATCTCTTGTAGAAGAAACTGTTAAACAATCACCTATCTTCCAAATCTTCTTAAATGCCTCCTTACATTCCTCACTACTTAATTTTATTTCTTGTATTAAAATAAAATCGGGCTTATAACAACCTATTAATTCCTTAATAACTCTTTTTTTAAGGGTTTTATTCATACCCCTAATATTCCAAGATATCATTTTCATCATAAATACTTTTTATTTTTGTTAGTGGACTTAGCCCCTCTTCTTGTTAACACCTATGATATTTTTGTTTGGCTTCCCAAATAAATATCCTTATAAGTTTATTTTTATATTAGATCGTTTGATGGCATTCCTCTCCTTCCATTCTTTCACACACTCTCATCTTCATCAATCTCTTCCATTTTTTTTTTCATATTGTTCAAAATGAGACTTATCTTCTAAAGGTTTATGTTGCCTTAAAGAGCCCAAAGTGCAAGGAATAGCCTCATTAGAATTTTCTTCTTTATGTTTCTCTAAAAAATCTAAACTACAAATATGATCCTCCATAGTCATCATTTTTTTTTGGTAGATAAGATACTATAGCATTAATACCGGGTTTTACAGGTTATATAGTCATCGCTTTCTTATGTTGACCTAAAAAATCTAAATTTCTTTGGATATCCTCCATAAGATTTTCTTTATATACCACTCTTGAAAACCTAACGTGCAAGGAACACACTCCATACTACTTTATTTTTTATTGGAAGGAGATGATTTTAAGCTACTTGAGCATAGTAAAGGTGATTTACCGACATAAAGCTTGACCTCCTTCTCCTTATTTGATTTAAGATTCATCTCTCCATTTTTCTTTGTATTAAAATTTGCCTTACCCTCTTCCTTCGCACCTTGAGCTCCTATATTTGGACTTGTGAAATGTACTTTCTCATATTCCATACCATTTGTTTTCTTTTAATGGCTGATTCAAGTGAATTGTAATCGCATTTTCCATTTGACGATGTACATGAATTTTTCTTGCCACTTTATTAGGAGTGGAAAATCCTTGATTTAACCTAGCTTCTCCTATGATATGGTCTACTTGTTTCAAATTGAAATTACCATCATGCCTAAAAAATTCCATCTCGTCCTCCATTTTTACTTTGCAGTATTTTGCCATGTGCCTAGTTTGATGATATTTGCAACATCAGAATGTAATATTTTTATAATCCACCTGTTGATACCATTCTCTTGATTCAGTTTAAATCCTAATAGATTACGATAAATGTCTAGAAATATCCATGGAAACACATATTCAAGTGTATACAACATGTCTTCTCTATTTAGTATATTGTCCCTCTTGGATGAATTCACCTAGAGTATTACCAATACTCTTCAAAAACTCCTTATTGATGAGTTGATAAGGAAGTCCAAAATTCCCAATCCATATCAGAAGCCTTTTAATTGTTTATTTGTCTACAAAAAAATTCTCACTCCAAGGTCTGAAGTATAATGCATCTTTACCCCTAAACCACAAGCCTCCATCCATTATTTTATCCCTTATTTTTAAACTAGAAAAAATAATGAGGAAAAATCATTTCGAAAGAAAAGTCATGGAGTAATTTGAATTCAATCCCAACTTCCACTTAATACAATTTTGAATCTCAAAAAAACCTGGTCAATATCCATGAAACTTACAGATTAACCCTCTGGTTTTAATAATCATTATATCATGCTCAATCATCTTGTCTTTGATAATCACTTCTACTATAGAATCTGCTACCCGAACTGTGTTTGCATTAATTTTATCTTACCCTTATTTCTAGCTACAACATCCAAAATTCCAATTTTTCCATTCATACTTTTAGTAAGGACTATGATAAATGAATTTCTTTCCATGTTACCTAGGTTTTTTTCAAATGAATCCTCTAAAATCTGCTTTCAGTTGTGTTCACTCCTGGTTGTGTTCGCTTTTTGCTACACTAGCTCAATCTTGGCTACACTCACACTTGCTTTTAGTTGTGCTCACTATTGGTTGTGTTCACTCTTGGTTGCGGTTGTGCTCACTAATTACTGTTCTCACTCAATTATGGTTGTGCTCAATCCTATCTGCACTCCCCACTCCAAGTTGTGCTTGATCACTCCTAGTTTTGCTCAATCTTGATTGTGTTCTCTATAGATTCATTATTAAAAATGGATATTTTAGACTCCTTATCAATCCTTTTTTTTTTTGGTAGATAAGATACTATAGCATTAATATCGAGTTTTATAGGTTGACCCAAAATCTTTTACAAAAATCATCCTAGGGTTGTTGATGAACATATCCTTACTAAGGATCCTATATATGTAAAATCTACATGCCGCCAAAGCCATTACATCCGGTAAGGCACATATCCTGTTATCAAAAAGAAACTTCCCATGCAACATTTTGGGTATACCCCAATAAAACACACATGCATCATAATTACAAAAAATAAACAAACATGGATCCCTTCCTTGAGACAATTGAGAAACAAAAATCTACAGACACACATAGCAGAGTACTGAAAAAAACTCCCACAAGCTCTGTATTGACAATTACTCTTAATAATTATTTGGTAATTGATTTCTTCCATATATGACATGCTTTGGTACCACATACTATCTTGGCCAATCAACCTTGGAGAAGTGAACCTGCTGGCTAGATTTATGGCAGTGGCTATCTAGTGGTCCACGTGGCTTTGGTTTGAAGTCTTATATTGTCGTTTCTTTCCTTCCCTGTGATTATCAACCAACCTCAAATTACTAATATGACTAGGAGCCATGTTATCTAACATGTGACTATCCCCATTAGTCTTTGTGGTATTTCCAAGCAACATCCACGAAGACTGACAACTTAGATAATTTTTATTGTGAGTCCAATTCAAAAAAGAGATGGGAATACTCCTAGCTTTCGAACTTACAGTGCCTTCCCTATTGGTAAATTTGACTATAATTCTTGGAATTCTTGTTTAATAAGCTCCTCTACTTCACTCGGGACACCGTGTTCCCATTTGAAAAGTCTGTCACCATCGACACCCAAATTGGCTAGCTTATTAGCAATTTTGTTAGCTTCCCGAAAGACATGTTCAGTTTTTCTGTCCTGTCTTCCCTGGTAAAGGATCCTAGCCTCCTCAAAAATTGTTTTAATCCTCCAAGGAGGTGTTTTCAAATTATTGAGGAGATTTATAACATGCATAGAGTCTCCTTCTACAATCAAATTGCCTTCTAAGTCTTGAGTCATTTGAAGGCCTCTCCACATAGCTCTAGCTTCAGCTTCGTTGTTCGTCCTTGTTACCAAATATTCTAAAAATGCAAGCATAATACTCCCATCATGATCTCGCACAATGCCACCAATTCTTGCTCTATCAATATTGTCCTTAGATGCTCCATAAAAATTAAGCTTAAACCAACCTGTAGGAGGTGGAGACCACTTAACATTGGCTCTAGGGTTGACTACCCTAGGCACAGACTCATCTAACAAGGTTAAGCTTAAATATTGAGTAGTCGTGGTCTCCTACAGATGAGGTTTACAACTATCAAAAGGGATAAGGTTCACATTCTCATTTGCAATGGATAGGATACTGGAAATTATAGTTTGATGATCATGGATAGACTCATTAAAGTCTCTATGGTTCCTTTATAACCACACCTGCTAAATATAGTGATTGAGACAAAGTTTCCACATGTATATAAGTCTTTGGCTTGAAAATGGGCAAGGACACTAGATGAACAAATCAAGTACGATGGCTGGTTTAACCCATGAAATATTGAAGGCCTAAAAAACCCCACTTAGGAAAGTCAAGGAAAAAGGACACTCAAGAAAAATGTCATAAATGGTCTCCCAATTAGCCCTGCATATATAACAATGATTAGTGATACAAATACCTTTACGCATCATATTATCAATGGTTAGAATTATTTCTTGGATAACCAACCATGAAAAGACTGTAATTTTTGGAATTAATTTTTTTATCCAAACTAAGTCCTTTTGGAGGACAAAATCCTCGTTATCAAGCAGAAGCTTGTAAGCTGATTTAACAATGAACTACCCATTTTTCGTAGGATCCCAGGTCACTTGATCTTCCTTGGGTATCATGGGGATAAACTGTTGCTCGAGAATGTTACAAAGATCATTTGATTCCACTTGAAATTCCTAAATTCTTATTTGTTTCCACTTCATTCTACCTCTGTCCTCAACCATATAATTAAAGACTTTTCTACCAATTAGTTCTTCTGTGATATCTCTTATTAGGGCTAAGTTAGGATGTTTCATCAGTGGTTCATCCTTAGCCCACCTGTCCTTCCAACAATTTTTCCTCTCACCATTTCCTAAAACCCATATTAAACCTTTTTTGATGATTTCCTTACAATTAAGAATTGCTTTACAAAAAGCAAAACCTCTGATTGAAAATGAGTCACTTAGAAATTCCATATTTTGAAGATACTTTCATTTGATGATAGTTTTCCATTCATTTTCTTCACCAGAAATGAGACGCCATGCCTGCTTAGCTAGTAAAGCTAAATTTATATGAGCAATTCTCCTCAGACCTAAGCCCCCATTTTCCTTGGGTCTGCACACTTTGGTCCATCCTACAAGGTGTATCCTTTTTTTCTCCTCTGATCAAGACCATAAAAATTCTTTTTGGAGTTTTTCAATTTTCTAGAAAAACTTCACAAGGGCTTTGAAAACAGAGAGGAAATAAACTAGAATGCTCTGAAGAGAGGCCTTAGTGAGGGCCAACTTTCCTGCTTGAGATAGAAGATGACTTTTCCATCCAGCAAGTCTTTTTTGAATTCTTTCAATAACCTTGTCCCACATTGACTCTCTCGTAGAACCAATGAAAATAGGGAGACCAAAATACGAAGTGGGGAGGTTTGCTATATCACACCCTAAATTTTTTCTAATCCTTCCTTTCCTCTGAATGGGGGTGTTCAAGAAATATAACTTGCTTTTACTGAAATTAACTTTTTGACTAGCAGCGTCCTCATAGAGTTGTAGGATGTATTTAATTATTTTGGCCTCAACCACTAATGCCTTAGTCAATATAAGGGTATCATCGATGAATTTTTGGTGAGAAAAAACCCTAGTGAGAGATGTTTCCTTGATTCCCAATATTAGCCTTGAACTACAAGCATTTTTTATGGTTCTGCCTAAAGCTTCTACCACAATGATGAATAACATGGGGCTGATAGGGTCCCCCTATCGAATTCCTCTGTGACTTTAAAAGTAACCAGTAATTGTTCCATTAACCAAAATCGAGAACCATGCTTTAGAAATAAATTCTTTGATCAAATTGATCAATTGGTGGTGAAAACCAAACTTGAGGAGGATAGCAATCAGAAATTCCCACTTTAGCCTGTCAAATGATTTTTTCATATCAAGCTTGAGGGCAAAAATAGGCATGTTAGTCTTATGAGCAGAGTGCAGAGCTTCATGAACTTTGATAACTCCATACAATATTGACCTACCCTGGGCAAAGCTTACCTAGCATGGATCTATGATGCGGGGTAGAATATCTCTCATTCTATTTGCAATGGCTTTAGTTAGGATCTTGTAAGAAACATTACACAGACTAATTGGCCTGAAGTCAGTCTTAGATTCAGGGGTTTTTTTGTTAGGAATTAGAGAAATAAAAGTAGATTTGATACAATTTGGGATATGATTGCTTGCTTGGAATTCTTTGACAGTATAAATTACATCCTCACTTACGATGTCCCAAAAAGCTTGATAGAAACGAGGGGGAAAGCCATCGGGTCCCGGGGCTTTGTCTGGCTCCATGCTAAATAAGGCTTCCTTAATTTCCTCATCAGAAAAGGGAGCTAGAAGCTTAAGGTTTATATCATTATTTATTATGCTAGGAATGGATTGTAAGAGAATATCTTTGGCCTTCTCATTGCACTATGATTCCTGAACAATGATAGAATTAAAATAAGTTACTGCCTCATTTCTGATTTTTGTTAAGTTTTGAGTAATAGAACCATCTACTTTTTTTTTTTTTTTTATCTTTTTATTGCTTCTATTTCTAAGCGTGGTGATGTGAAAAAATTTGGAATTTGAATCTCCATATTTCAACCAAAGAGTCCTTGATTTTTGCCTCCAATATATTTCCTCACAGGCCAAAATGTGATGGCAAGCCGAGATTCACACAACAGAACTTCAAATTAATTCACTGCCAATTGCTTAATACAGTCTTTTAATACAATTTCCAGGCATACTTCTTCTTCCCCCTCAATCCCGAACTCACCATCCCTCTCTTACATTTTTCTCGAGTTTTTATCGAGGCCTCGATCCTCTAGGCAATTAATGCCCCGCCTAACAAAATTTCCAGTTCATTTTCCCTCCGGTCGAGTTTTTCAAATTTTTGCCATAAATGGGCAACTGCCCGATCCACCATGACGCTTGCATTGATGGCCTCCCTTAACCTGCATCGGCCGCTTTGTTCAGGCTGTCCTCTGTACTGTTGTCTCCTTCATAAAGCCATCACCTGTAATTGTTGTGTTGCCAGAAGTAATAAAAAAAATGCGTGGCCGACACCTCTCTTATCAATCTACGTGACCCTCATCTTTGTTTTCATACACGTAGCCGACCGTGTGTAGATCTGGTCATGCCTTCTCCTTGTCGCAATATATTTGATACACGTGCCCTTCACAATTGTCATGATACACGTGGCTGTCCACGTGTCAAATTCGGCCTTGCCTGGCCGTCCGCTTATTCTCTTTGGCCTTGTCTTCACCTGGCCGCGATATCGCGACAGGTCGCGAAATCGTGACATGTCACGATATCGCGACCAACAGTGCCTCCACTATGCCGAAGTCCTTTGGGGTCACGATTTCGTGACCCCCTCACCTCTGCCTTCACTTTCCCGAAGTCTTTGCTATGCTTTCGCATTGCTCTAGCTTTTGATGCCACCTTAAAATCATGCCACGTGGTAGTTTTTAATTGGTCGCGATATCGCGACAGTCGCGATATCGCGACTGTCGCGATATCGCGACAGGACTCTCCCCCTCCGCCTTGCTCCATAATATCATCGTGATATCATGATGACTGTGGCCCATTGCCTTAGCTTTTAAAACACTATCGTGATATCGCTACGTCGCGATATCATGATGATTGTGGCCCCTTGCCTTAGCTTTTAAAACACTGTTGTGATATCACGACAAAACTTAACAAGTTACATTGTAGCTTTCGAAGGTCACGATTTCGCGACATGTCGTGATTTCGCGACCCCACCCCCTTGCTTTACCAAACCTTCCCCAAACTGAACATTGCTTTACAAAACTTCTCCCAAACTAAAAATAAATAAATCAAGATGCAAAATACTTAGAAAAACTAGAAAAATTTTGGAAGATGCAAGATTGCTCTACTGTCGTCGGATGCTCTGCATCAGACACCTGGGGTAAAATAAAAGTGATCCTCACTTTTGTTTTGTTAGGGGAAGACCCAGGCGGTCAACCTCCATTTTTGACAACCAAGTTGCATCTTCAACAGGCCTGCCCTTCCACTTTATCAAATATTCAGAATACTATTTGTTTCTGGTGCTTCTGCCTTCACGGGTGTCTAATATTTCTTCGACCTCGTCTGTGGTTGGAGCAGGTGTTGGAATTTGCCAGACTTCTGCACTTGGTACCTCTGTACTCTCTCCCTCATGATATTCCACTAGATCTGAAATATTAAAAATAGGTGAAATATCAAGCCAACTTGGCAATTCCACTTCATATGCATTCCCTGACTCCCGTTTTCCCAGTATTCTGCATGGCCCAAACTTCTTCATCTTCAATTTGTTATAAGTCTTGGCAGGAAATCTCTCCTTCCTGAGGTGCACCATGACCTCATCTCCTACTTCGAACTCCTTGAACCGTCGCTTCTGGTCTGCCCTTGTCTTATATTGAGTATTCATTTTTATAATTTGTTTCCTTACTTCTTCATGCAGACTTTTCATATGTTTCGCAAATTCTTCTGCCTCGGCACTACGCACTTTTCTCTCTTGTCCAACTTTCTCAGTTCAGACACATTTCTCGGGATGTTTCCATATATTATCTGGAATGGAGATTTATTTGTGCTCTTATTGACTGAACTGTTATACGCAAATTCTGCCTATGGTAAAACTAAATCCCATCCCTTGGGTTGATCCGCTATCAAACATCTCAGAAAATTACCCAGGCTTCTATTCACCACCTCTGTCTGTCCGTCAGTCTGTGGGTGGTATGCAGAACTGAATTTCAGGTCTTTCCTCAACTTCTTCCACAAAGTTCTCCAGAAATACCCAACAAACTTTGTATCTCTGTCAGAAACTATGCTTCTTGGTAGGCCGTGAAGTCGTACCACTTCCTTGAAGAATAACCCTGCAATGTGAACCGCATCACTTGTTTTCTGGCAGGGAATAAAATGTGCCATTTTGGAGAATCGGTCAACCACCACAAATACAGAGTCATTTCCCCTCTGTGTTCTTGGCAATCCAAGAATAAAATCCATGCTTATGTCCTCCCATGGCCTCTCAGGTATAGGTAATGACTGGTATAATCCTATGTTTTGCCTTACACCTTTTGCCATCTGGCATATTCTGCAACCTTGCACAAACTTCCGCACATCTTGCTGAAGTTGTGGCCAGTAGTAATTTTCCTCCACCAGGGCAATGGTCTTATCCCGACCAAAATGCCCAGCCAGTCCTCCGCTGTGCTTTTCCTTGATTAAGTTTTCCCGCATGGAACTCCTTGGAATGCATAATTTACTTCTCTTGAACAGCATTCCATCTTGGATTAGGAAATCCAACCATTTTGTCCTATCCACAGTAACAGGTGTCAAGCAAGCCGTCCAGGCTTCTGCAAAATCCGGATCTTCAGGGTACAAACCCTTCAGTTCTTCAAATCCCACTACTTCCACTGTCATTTCAATCAGTAGATTCTGCCTTCTACTCAAGGCATCTGCAACTCTGTTTGATTTCCCGCTTCTGTGCTTCAGCACAAAGGTATAGCTTTGAAGGAATTCCACCCACTTCATGTGCCTTTGGTTTAGTTTTGTCTGACTGTTAATGTACTGTAAAGCCTGATGATCAGTAAATAGAACAAACTCCTTTGGCAATAAATAATGTCTCCACTTCTTCAGAGCCTGAACTATAGCATAAAATTCTTGGTCATAAACTGAATACTTTTTTCGAGCATCATTTAGCTTCTCACTGAAATAAGCAACAGGTCTGCCTTCCTGACTCAGTACCGCCCCTATTGCACTGCCACTGGCATCACAGTCCACCTGGAATACCTTGTTAAAGTCTGGGAGTGCCAAAATAGGCTGTTCTGTGACCTTTTTCTTTAATGCATCAAAGCTCCTCTCAGCCCCTAATGTCCACTTGAACTCTTTTTTATCCCCCCTCATTGTTTTCGTGAGAGGTGCACAAATACTGTTGAAGTTCTTTATGAACTTCCTGTAAAAGCTGGCTAGACCATGAAATGATCTTACTTCTGTTGTGCTTCTTGGGGTAGGCCATTCGATGATGGCCCTCACCTTCTCTGGGTCCATTTTTAGACCTTTTGCTGAGATTACAAATCCCAGGTATACTAACTCCTTCTTGACAAAATTACACTTTTTCAGATTTATTAATAACTGCTCCTCTCGTAACTTTTCAAAAACCCTCCTGATATGCATCAGGTGTTCCTCCAGGGTTCTGCTGAAAATTAATATATCATCTAAATAAACAATGACAAACTTTCCCAGAAACTCTTTCAGCACTTCATTCATCAGCCGCATGAAGGTACTTGGTGCATTGGACAGCCCAAATGGCATGACCAACCACTCATACAAGCCCTCTCTTGTCTTGAAGGCTGTCTTCCACTCATCTCCCTCTCGGATACGGATCTGATGATAGCCACTTTTTAGGTCAATCTTTGTGAAGTACTCAGCTCCACTTAAACAGTCCATGATATCATCCATCCTTGGCAATGGGAATCTATATTTGATAGTGATTTTGTTGATGGCCCGTGAATCTGTACACATTCTCCATTCTCCATCCTTCTTTGGCACCAGCACTGCAGGTACTGCGCATGGGCTCAAACTTTCCCGAATCAATCCCTTCTCCAACAATTCCTGGACCTGCCTGTTTAACTCCTCAGTCTCTACAGGCGTCATTCTATGTGCAACTTTATTTGGCAAGCTCGATCCTGGCATCAAATCTATATGGTGGCTGATTTTCCTTACTGGGGGTAAACCCTCAGGCACATTATCAGACACAATATCTGGAAATTCCTCCAGCAGATCTAGGACTTCTGTTGGGGTATCTTGGCATTCCTTCTCCCTAACTCTAGGAATTATTGCATAACATAAATGTTCATGCTTCAACCCATCCAAAAACTTTCTCCCTTCAACTAAATAGATTCTGGAGCTGTTACATACCTTTTCATCCGCTTCCTTTAAGGGCTTCAGCTTGTGGCGCACACCATTCTTCGTCAATGAGTAGGTGTTGGCACGACCGTCATGCACTGCACTCCGATCGAACTGCCAGGGCCTTCCCGAGCAACATATGGCAAGCATCCATAGGTAGGATGTCACACAGGACCTCATCACAATAATTCCCAATATTAAATTTAACGGAGCACTGCTCATTGACCAAAGCCCTATGGTCTTTCTGTAGCCATGCGACCCGGTATGGATGCGGGTGCTTCTTCCTCTCTAACTGTAGCTTGGTAACCATTTCTTCTAAAACCAGGTTATCCGTGCTACCATTATCAATAATAATATTGCAAACCTTGCCCGCACATTTACATCTTGTGTGGAATAAACTTCTTCTCTGATCTGTGTCCTTCTCCTCATTCAACAGGACTCTCCTCACGATCATTGCCTCCCCTCTCTTCGCTTCTTCGAATGTTCAGATTCAGCATCTTCCTCTGCCACAGCAGCTCTGGCCGGACCCTCAGGCCTCTTGTTCGTTCTTTCTCGATGTTGTGGACACTCGAATGCTCGATGTCCTTCTTCACCATAGTGGAAACATGTCCCACGAAATACTCCTCTTCCAAACCCTCGTCCAGATCCACCCCGTCCTCTTGGGTAGCTATTCTGATCTCGGGGCTGATAAACATCCTCTTCCCTTTGATCCTGGTTACTACTGGCTTCACCAGTCTTCTTCGGGTCTTTATACTTTTCTCCACTGGTTCTCCCACCAGTTCTTCCACCACGGCCCCTTCCTCTTTGCTTGCCTTCAAACCGCCTATTCGGTTTTTCTTCCACCTTTAAGGCAAAGTGGTAAGCATCCTCAATGGTGCTTACCCGAACTAGGCTCAGCTCTTCCTGGATGCCGAGTCTCAACCCATTGATATAACGGGCTACCTTTTCTTTGTTTGCCTCTAAATGCCCAGTTCTAATAGAAATCTTGTAAAACTCCTCGGTGTATTCTTGGACAGTTTTGTTTGTCTATCTCAAACTCTGCATTTTTCTTAGCAGATCCAACTCGTAATCTACCGAAATAAACTATCTTTTCAGCTTTTCCACCATTCTATCCCATCTTGTTATTCTCTCCTTCCCTCTTCTATTCCTCTCCAACTGTATTCCTCTCCACCAAATGCTGGCATGACCCTTCAACTTGGTCTTAGCAAATCTGACCCGATTAGGGTCTTCAACCTCCTCATATTCGAAATATTCTTCTAAGTCATTTATCCAATCAATCACCTCTTCTGGATTTAGGTTTCCTGAGTATGTAGAAACCTCCATTTTTGGTTGCTTTCCAATCTGAGAGATGGCTTTGTACAACCTGGCTTGTGTAGGATCCACGGCCTCTTCTTCTTCCTCAGACTGGTCTTCTTCTTCAACTTCATCTTCACTTCCCTCATCCCTTCCGGGCTCGTGCCTTCTACGTAACTCTTCTTACAGGGCTTGAACTTGTCTCTGTAAGGCTCGAAAGTCTTCGATCGGCACCACATTTCCTACTCCACCATGGTTTCTTCGTGGAGGCATCTTTCTTTCTTCCCCTTCAAATCCTTCCACAGATCCTGGTGTAACTGCATCTCTCCGGTGATCTGTTACACGCTCAGGAGCTCCCGCTCTGATACCACTTGATGGCAAGGTCGAGATTCACACAATAGAACTTCAAATTAATTCACTGCAAATTGCTTAATACAGTCTTTTAATACAATTTCTAGGCATACTTCTTCTTCCCCCTCAATCCCGAACTCACCATCCCTCTCTTACATTTTTCTCGAGTTTTTATCGAGGCCTCGATCCTCTAGGCAATTAATGCCCCGCCTAACAAAATTTCCAGTTCATTTTCCCTCCGATCGATTTTTTCAAATTTTTGCCATAAATGGGCAACTGCCCGATCCACCATGACGCTTGCATTGATGGCCTCCCTTAACCTGCACCGGTCGCTTTGTTCTGGCTGTCCTCTGTACTGCTGTCTCCTTCATAAAGCCATCACCTGTAATTGTTGTGTTGCCAGAAGTAATAAAAAAAAATGTGTGGCCGACACCTCTCTTATCAATCTACGTGACCCTCATCTTTGTTTTCATACACGTAGCCGACCGCGTGTAGATCTGGTCATGCCTTCTCCTTGTCGCAATATATTTGATACACGTGCCCTTCACAACTGTCATGATACACGTGGCTTTCCATGTGTCAAATTTGGCCTTGCCCGGCCGTCCGCTTATTTTCTTTGGCCTTGTCTTCACCTGGCCGCGATATCGCGACAGGTCACGAAATCGTGACATGTCGCGATATCGCGACCAACAACGCCTCCACTATGCCAAAGTCCTTTGGGGTCACGATTTCATGACATGTCATGATTTTGTGACCCCCCACCTCTGCCTTCACTTTGCCGAAGTCTTTGCTATGCTCTCTGCTTTGCTTTAGCTTTTGATGCCACCTTAAAATCATGCCATGTGGCAGTTTCTAACTGGTTCCGATATCGCGACAGGTCACGATATCGTGACCTGTCGTGATATCGCGATAGGACTCTCCGACTTGATGGCAAGTCGAGATTCACACAACAGAACTTCAAAATAATTCACTGCCAATTGCTTAATATAGTTGTTTAATACAAATTCCAGGCATACTTCTTCTTCCCGTTCAATCCCAAACTCACCATCCCTCTCTTACACTTTTCTCGAGTTTTTATCGAGGCCTCGATCCTCTAGGCAATTAATGCCCTACCTAACAAAATTTCCAGTTAATTTTCCCTCCGACCGAGTTTTTTCAAATTTTTGCCATAAATGGGCAACTGCCCGATCCACCATGACGCTTGCATTGATGGCCTCCCTTAAACTGCACCGGCCGCTTTGTTCTGGTTGTCCTCTGTACTGTTGTCTCCTTCATAAAGCCATCACCTATAATTGCTGTGTTGGCAAAAGTAATAAAAAAATGCATGGCCAACACCTCTCTTATCAATCTACGTGACCCTCATCTTTGTTTTCATACACGTAGCCGACCGCGTGTAGATCTGGTCATGCCTTCTCCTTGTCACAATATATTTGATACACGTGCCCTTCACAATTGTCATGATACACGTGGCTGTCCACGTGTCAAATTTGGCCTTTCCCGACCATCTGCTTATTTTCTTTGGCCTTGTCTTCACATGTCACGATTTCATGACCCCCTCACCTCTGCCTTCACTTTGCTGAAGTCTTTGCTATGCTTTCTGCCTTACTGTAGCTTTTGATGCTACCTTAAAATCATGCCATGTGGCAATTTCTAACTGGTCACGATATCGTGACAGGTCGCGATATTGCGACAGGACTCTCCCCCTCCGCCTTGCTCCATAATACCGTCGTGATATCGCGACGACTGTGGCCCCTTGCCTTAGCTTTTAAAACACTGTCGCGATATCACGACGTCGCGATATCATGACAACTATGGCCCCTTGCCTTAGCTTTTAAAACACAGTCGCGATATCGCGACATCGCAATATCGCGACGAAACTTAACAAGTTACATTGCAGCTTTCAGAGGTCACGATTTTACGACATGTCATGATTTCACGACCCCACCCCCTGCTTTACCAAACCTTCCCCAAAATGAACATTGCTTTACAAAACTTCTCCCAAACTGAAAATGAATAAATCAAGATGCAAAATACTTAGAAAAACTGAAAATTTTTTGGAAGATGCAAGATTGCTTTACTGTCGCTAGATGCTCTTGCATCAAAATGTTATGAAACTTTGCTAGTGTTGTTCGTTCCTCTTGCCTAGTAATTTCATTAGCATCACCATGTTGGATCCTCTGTTCAATTATCTTCAAACTTTCAACAACCTATTTTTTATTTTCAAAGAGGTTCCCAAAGGCCTCTTTTTTCCAAGTTCGAAGTTTTTCCTTAAAAAACTTTAATTTGCCAGCAAGTTTAAAATTTGCCCTACCCTTGATAGGCTATCGCCACCACTGACTTAAGTTATCTCTGAAACTAGAATGTTTGATCCACATAGATTAAAATCTGAAAGGTTTCTTGAAGGACAGAGAGTTATGGATATCCAAAAAAATGGGATTATGATCATAGGTAATTTTAGGAAGGGCTTGCAGGGTAGAATCACCAAACAAAGTTGTAGCCTCCTTTGATAGAAAAAACCTTTCAAGCCTTTATTGAATGAGATGACACCTTATTCGTTGAACTAAGCACTATTTTTCAATTATTTGAAGAGGTTTTGAGGTTGGTATTTATTTTTCTTCCTTTAAGTGTTTTTGAGACAACACTATAAAAAACCCAAGTTGGAAAATTTTAATAAACCTCTTTAAATACCCCTTTTGGTTGATTTTAATGTTTTATAATTTTCCAATTCTTATGTTTGATGTTTTATTCCTTATAACTCCCAAATTTGGAAAATTTAAAAAATAATATTTGCAGGTAATTTAATTAACCCTTATTTCTCCTTGATAATTTTTGCAAATATTAACAAATTTGAAGTATGCTTGCTTAATGAATATATAATGCTGGATATTATAATATATAAAATGTTCCTTATAAATCCAAAAAAAAATTATGTTAAAACAAGCACAAAGATCAACCTTTACGTCATTCGCTCTTTAATGTTGTATGTCAGAATATTCGTAGATGTGTGTTGCATAGCACTCATGGGTAGTCAGAGCCCTATTTTATCAGTGCAAAATCATTCCTTCATTGGCAATCCTTCACTTCTATAACTGGTGGTAAAATATATCTTAGTATATGCCTTGCAAGGATTCTCCAAATGCAAGTGTTGTTCGTTGGTTTCATGACGATGTCTTAAATATTTTTCTTACACCATTGAATGGTGTATAGCCATTTCACCTTAACGATTTTACTTCGTTTGAATATTCACTTGCTTTTCTTGGTTGCGTTCAGCTTCACACACTACTATGTATTTAATTCTCCAAGATCAGCATCTTAAGAAGTATGGGCTTTGTGAAAAGTGTCATATGAAGTGTTACAAGATAATCTTATTTAATGTTCCTTCAGTAATGATGAGGTTGGTGGTAACCTCCAAAGAATATTAACTCCTTCCAAATGAATGTAACTCCCTTTAGGTGACACTCAAACATTGGGAGATGTAGAGAGTTTGTGCCAAGTGGATTGTGCATGCGAGCCTTCTTTCTAATGCTCCAAAGATGAGCTTGCAACCCTAATTTCTCTTTTATATTTACATCCTATATGAGCTTGCTATGTTTATTGGTATGCAAGATTTATTTTTCATGCTATATTCATGAGGATAACAGACGGCTACAGCTGCATATATTCATGATCTTATGGCACACTTTTGATCTCTTCTTTTGGTGGACGTTCACTTCAATGAATGCATTAGGTATAGCTCTTTTCTTTACACTTGTTTGCAGATATTTAATGCTTATTTCTACCTTTATTCAATGCTGGTTATAATAGCCAATGAGTATCCTTTTTCTTTATATTTTATCTAGATAACCTATCACTGAATGTTGCCCTTCTTTCTATGTAAGCATGAGTGATAATGCCTTCTTTAAATGGATCCATTGTTGCAGGTGACGTGTTGCTTATAGGGCTGAATTTGACAGAGGAAAAATGATATTTTTAAACACCTCTACTCTTGGATGTGTGAGCTCTTTAGTGGATATTCCTTTGGATGTAAATATATTGTTCATGTGAGCCTTTTGATAGCTCCTTCGCTTGTCTGCAAGTCTGTTAGACAAGGACATGAGAGCTCTTTGATGGCTCTTCCTTTGGTCGTAAATATGTTGCTTGTGTGAGATTTTTGATAGCCCATTCCCTTGGCAGCAAGTCTGTTGGATAAGAACGTCCTTCTGCACCCTTATAAATGGTAATACCTTTGTTCTTCCAAGGAACAAAAGAGGTGCCTTTTATAATATGTAATTCTTGCACCAAAATGAAGAATTTTTATAATCCTTCTTGCTTCTTTTGGATGATAGTCAATCCAAGCTAATGAAATGAGGATTCCTGCACTCTGTGCTGAAAAATAAATCCTTATATTCTCCTTGAATATTGAGACTTCCAAGGTCTCAATTTGAGGCTTCCTTCAAGGATTTTAGTGGTGGTTTTCTACTCCACCTTTCTTCTTGTAATGGTGGCTTCTTTTGACCACTAAAGTGTTGTAGATTTTTTTTTTGTGCTTCTTAGAAACACAAACTAATTTAGAGAAACTAGTTAAACAATTAACTAGAATGGTGTTTAATAGATGCACTATAAATGGTAACAATAAATTCACCTTATTGATCCACTAATTTCTCAAAAATACTCTTAACAATTCCACTGCAACCTTTCAAATATAATCTAGAATAAATTCTTTTAATTTCACTACAAACACAGTTGTAGGATCTAGTATTATTTTTTCAAGATATAAGATAGGTAGTTGATTGTAAATTTAGAAAGCAACTCCTAATTGTGAAAATGAACCTTAAAAAAAATTTCTTTTCTTTTCTACTTTTGAATACTATAATAAAAATTTTCTCTTTGCAACTTCTGATATAACATAAGGTGCTTTAACAAATATGCTAAGTAATCTGATTAATGAATTCACTTGCACCAATAATTGCTTATCTTTTTGACAGCTTTTGTAGAGAATGTAGATCAAGATTGTTGCTTTAGATTTTTGCAACTTTTGCTAGCTTTTTCAAACAACTTATCCTTCACAAAGAAGAGGTCTCAAAATTTCTTTCATGAGCCTGGGGTTTGGTGGTTTGATCATATCCTTTCTATTGTGTATTCAAAGGAATATTTATACCTTATTGAAAGGTAATATTCAAGTCTCTCGGTTTTGACAAACTCCTTTTATCTTTAAGTCTTCTTGTCGAATTATAACTTCAAGTAGTATCTTCTTCTTCTCAAGACTATGAATATCTAGAGGTATCTTCTCTAGCAATCCTTACCAATGTCTCTTCCCCTATTTGGTCTTGTTGTCAGATTGTGATAATTGTCCTAAATATTCCATTAACAAAGAGTTTCTTCTTTATGAAGAATTTATCCAATGAGTTCTTATAGGAACTCTTTTGATGATATTACTTCAGCAACAAGGCTCTCCAAGCATTTTTTCTTGAGACCTATCATAGGTATTTGAATCTATAGCTACTTTGGTATTCCTTGAGATATTCTTCTTCAACTTCTATAATTTAGATCTCCTTCCTGGATCACTTGATTCTACTGCTTCTATATTTGAACATGGCTCTCCTATTCCTTCTCATCCTTCCAATACTGGAAGTCTCTTTAATGATATCATCACCTTCATGTTTTCTTCAGGTGATGGATTAATTATAAAGAAAATACTCTTCCTAAATTTCTTGTAGGAAGTTTCCCAACTTACTGAATCTCCTTTCCCTACAATAAATGATTAGTACTAAAATCTGAATCTACTTCTAAATTAGGTACTCTCTTCTAGAGTCTTCTTCAAGATCAAGGCTTCTATGGACTTTTCTTAGATCAAGGATTATATGGCCTTTTTAGTATTAAGGCTTTTATGGCATTTTATTAGTTCAATGATTATGTGGCCTTTTTTTTGTGAAGTTGAATTTATCAATAGAGATATTCAATCTCTAGAATTCATTATGACTCCTCCCAGAGTCTCTTCTGAAGTATTATTTTTTACAATAACTAATATCTATGCTATGAAGGCACTCTGATCTTCGGGTAACAAAGTTGAAATCTCCTAGATTTATGTTGTAGGAGGTTCCCCAATCATCTAAGGGTTAGTTTCCTATAATAAAGAAACTTAAGACAATAGTAAAATTATCATATCTCTTATATGAGCTTCACTATTTGATTCATAACACTAGTGGATAAAATGTTGAGTCCTTATCCTCACGAGTTTTTCTTTATAACTCTATGGGAAGACTCTAAGCCCAATTAATTTTATAATTTCTCTTTCTAGTCTATTCTACCAGATGATCTTAATGAGATTCACATGCAATAGATTCAATGGAACATCCAATTTGCAAATATTGAAGCTATGGTGGTGGGCCCTATTTTAGCAATAGCACTTTCTAAAAGCTCTTCCTACCACCTTGATTATTTTGAATATTTTTGCAATAGCTTGTGCACTATAGAAAATCAGGTTCATAGAAAAATCTCAACAATAATGGTGGTTCTCCTCTCACTCTATATTAGCTAATTCTACTATGACTAGACCTATCATAGCTCTGATACCATTGTTATATTTTGAGGTAGATTGCAATGGGAGATGACAATCATAGGATGCATAAATATAAAAGAAAGTAAATTTACAAGATTGCAAAAATATGCTATAAATAGAAATGACATAAATGAATATAATATTTTTATCGAGGATATGGACACTCCATGCAAGATGCTATAGAACTATAATGTATTCCATCACTAATGGAGTCACCCAGTGCTACTACTACTACCTACTGACTTACTTATCAAAATCTTACAATGAGGCCCTTTTATAATGGAAGATAGATTTCTTGGCCAACACTCTACCTAGTTTTACAAGGGACACCTTGCACATTGACACTTATGTATTTATTACATTACATAAAGTAACTAGATAAATTCTCCCTAAATTAATCTAATGTCTTAAGTATATACCAATAAAGGTGCATTTACATGATCCAAATGATGTAATAGACTCTAACTCTAACATGCAAGACCAAGTACTCTCAAGGGTGTATTGGTATGGGACAACCATAGAGTTGAGAGAAAAAGGAAAATGATGGATGACATTCTCATCGACAACTCAAGGGTAAAATAAAACCCTTCACGTAGATGCATTGTATTTGTGTATGTTTATTGAATTCACCATTGGGTAAGGAGGTTGTTATTTGAGCAAAAGATGCATCCTTAGTAGGCAGGTGATAATGTTGCAGTTATTGTAAAATATTCTACTGAAGGAAAAATTGTGTTGTACATATTTTTAATTCTATCCTCGTTGGATATTGATAGTAAGAGCCTTTGTGTGCTGTTTTATATTTATTCTAATGGTTGATATTGACATTCAATAGTAATTAAATTATTTATGTGAATAATTAATTTAATTATTAATGTTGGTAGCATTAAAAGGAAATGGATTAATAAGCAAAAAATAATTTAATTATTAATCCAAAGAACAATAGTATTGGAAAATAAAAATGGTAGCAAATAATGCTTTAAGGAATGACATTATTTTTAATTATTTGGGCTTATGAATGCTAGTAGGTCAATATTAATTAAAATATAAACCTCTGCATGGAGAGCATGCTAATTAAATCAAAATATTTATGGAAGTCAATCTTGGGAAAGTTGGCAAGTGGTAATTTTGAAATCAACATAATATTGGAAATATTCTCTTTAAGGAATGTAAAGGAAGGCTTATGGTGGCCACACTCAAATTTTGACTTTCCTAGAATTCCTCTAGAAAATCTATTTGAATCCATGCCTTGGCAATTTTTGGGGCTAGTAGAGGAGATAGGAGAATATCACAAGGTGAAGAAGCAAGGGAGAGTGAATAATTACTCAATTAAGAGGTAATTATTTATCTAGTTTACTTAGTGTATGGAAAATAAAAATATAACTTATGCTATCATGGAATTGTACTTGTTGTTGTATTACTAGTTTGGATATGGATATAGATTGGACTATGTTAGCTGCTCTTTTGTTGTGTTATCTTGCTTCTCTATGAGGACACTATGGCATAGGGATAGTTGGCATACCTGAATCTAATTATATTAGTGTTTTCTTAGCTATTTCATGATATATAGGTAATTTAGGTTTGGATCTATGTTTATTTTGTTATTGGTCCACCTGCATAGTTGTCTTTGAAACCTTTTTTGTGTTAGCATTGGTCTTTCAATATTTCTTTTATATTCAATGGTAGGCTAGACATATTGAGAATTGGTCTTTTAATTTGAAGTGTTTCTTGTTGTGCATTTTGGTGAATGTTATGTGGTTTAGGTTTAACTAATGGTTGCACCTGGTTGGGTTGAGAACTTTTGGTTGTCTAGTGTGGAGAGCATAAGGGATTTTCTATTAATTATGTATGATTATTTAGTTTGGAATTGAGAAACATAATGGATAGTTGTCAATGAAGCATATCGGGCTACATTTTATATCTCATATACAGATATATAGTTATATTTATGTTTCAAGTTATATGGTTATTAATTTTAAGAGGTTGTTAGTATTTATTTTATGAAATTATGCAATAAGAAGTTAATGCTTGAATGTAAAATAAAATGTGTATTATGTTTAGTTGTATGCATGGAAAGTTTGGAATTAGTGTTCCTTTACAAAGAGAGGAGAAATGCTTTGTGTGTGTGTGTGTTTGAGGACAAGTAGTTTTAATAATGATTTTCCTGAGGCTTGGTAGATAAGAAAACCATTATTGAGAGAAGTATGGGATTCTCTTAATGTTAGTGCATGGTTTTTCTTGAATAAGTTGTTGAATTTTTGTATGCTTCTTACATAGTGCATGTAGGCTTGCATATGCATATAATAGTTGTCTTGATATCTAAATTTATAATCTAAATATATGGAAAGAATATATATATAGGGAGATCTTGATCAGGTAGATGATGTTATGCATCCTTTGTATTGCTATATAATAGTGTTGTTGAAGAAATACTTGCTTTAAAGAAAATGTATTTTTTAAATATAAAGTATTATTGAAGGGAAAATGTTTGGTAAATGTACTTGTATAGCATTTCAAGACTTGTGCAAAGATGAAAGATTATATTTTGTGATTCTTTTATATATGTTCTTGAAATGATTATTATGTGTCAAATGGAAAGTATATCTTATCGAAAATAATGGTGGAATATAATTCCTAGATTATTATTATAATTTAGATGTTGTTTCATTCTTTCCATTATTAGTAAAGGAATTGCTAAATGCTAGTATTATGAATTGAAAAGTATTTGAATTTACTAGTTTAGCAATGTGCTATGTTGAATTTATAAATGTAATAGCACTTTATTTCTTTTTGGAGATATGTTATTATTTTGTTATGTGTGTGTGTGTGTGTGTGTGTGTGACTCTTGGGTTTTGTATGGGTTTTTTAGACATGAATCTAAAGCCATATTAGAGCAAACCTTGACTCATGAAAATAAAATAATTTTTAGAGGGTTTGTAATGATACAATAACTAGGTAGGTTTGAATTTTGGGAGGAGTTGCAAGGATTCAGTAACCAAATATTCATAAATTTTGGAGTTGTGGTGATGCAATAACTAGATAATTATGAATGATACACCTTGAAGGGTGAATCTTGGGTATTCCAAAGCATTAAAAATTTTGGAATCATTAACAAGATATTAAAATGGTGGCACCTTGAATTGTGAGTATTAGGTGACCGCAGTCATTACCAGATGACCACACTCATTACTAGGTGAGTGGTAATGGCCTTAGTTAACCTGCAAAGATATGGTAATTAAGAACTAATGCATTACATAAGATTAATCCTACATAGATGGACTTATGTAGGATTAGGGAAAAGGAATCCTCATTTAAGTGTTATGGGACATAAAGTATAATCCCTATGCCATGGTCATGTTGTCCTATACTATTGAGGATATAGGAAAAGTGGGGGTACCACTATTGACATCTTTTCTAAATAGTGAGACTTAGAAATATGAACCCAAAAAGTATGGAAAATTGGCCACTCTTATCCACTTGAGTGTCATCTACAATAAATTTGAACTCAAAATGTGGTTATGCCATATATATGCTAACAACTATTGGGACTACTTTATGAATTATTCCTTGTGATAAAAAAAATTCTCTCCCTTGAGTTGGTTTGGTGGGTTGTTACACCTATGTATTTAAATACCTCTCACTACCATAACATAATTTATTTGAATCTTATGTTCAAATAGATAGGAATCATTGTGGGTATTTTCAATCTTCACCACATACACTTTGGCTAGAAAATTTTGGTATAACCAGACGCTTTTGGTCTAATAATGATAGACCCAGTAAAATTACTATGTTTAGGATGCATCAAAATTTTTGTTCCCAGTCAAATTTTGTAGTGGTACCAAAATTTTGTCCTAGTGTTGGAGGTTTAAGATATCAAATTTAGTTAAGTATGGGATGTGTTGGAATATTTGTACCTGGTCATAGTCCGAAGTAGTACCAAAATTTCATCTGAGTGCTAGAAGTTAAAGATAGTAAATTTGGATAAGTATGGGATGTGCTAGAAGATTTGTACCTATCTAGAGTTTGAAGTGGTACCAAAATTCCATCCCAATGTTGGAATATCAAGATAGCAAATTTGGCTAAGTATGGGATGTGCTAGAATATCTATACCTGATCAAACTGTCCAAAGGTACCAAATTCCTATCACACCACCAAAATATATCTACCAGAAAATTGGCTAAGTGATGAGACCATCAGAACTTCTATAGCTAGCAGGAGCTCATTAGTGTCTCAAAAATCCATCACATGTGAGAGTAGTTAAAATGGCTAAGTGTTGTAAGTGCTAAAATATCTTTATCCAACCAAAGTTTATCAAGTTCCCAAAAACTTGTTGCACTATCAAACGATGAGAGTAAGAAAAAATGACCAAGTACTGAACCTACCAAAAAATGTATACCCAATCAAAATCTACCAGGGTACCAAATTCTTATCATGCAACCAAAGTATTCAAGATAGTAAAATTGGCCATGTGTTGGATGCATCGAAGGAATTGTACCTAGTTGAATCATGTAAGAGTACCAAATCTCCGTTGCACTACTAGAAGGTATGAATAAGCAATGATCTATCAATATCCTTATTTAGCACTTGATAGCCATGAATGAGCATAATAAAGGTAGACCTATGATCCAAACTATTAACATGTAGTTGATCATCATCCTACAAAACTTATTGGGTGATATCACTTGCCAAAAGATATTAAAAATATTGTTTCTATCAAGGCCATTATGTAGATAATAGGGTGACTCAACCTAAAATGTTAGTAAAGAGCAACAAACTAGATACAAGCAACAGGGTCGACATGAATCAACATGACACAAATCTCAGTCATATCAGAAAGCCATTATTGGAAAGTTACAAAAACCATGTCTCCAAGTAGTGTAGTAGGTGGGTGAGTCTTTTGAAATAACAACAATCCATTTCTAAGGTAATGATATCTTGCTAACTAAATACATTGTAAAAGACTATAAATATTAAAATATAGAATAAAAAATGGTTACCTCTTCGATTTTGCAATTTGTATGTAAAAAAAAGTGTTGAATACTATTACAAAGGGATTATTGTATGGCATTTGGTTTAATTCAGTTGTAGAATGTCTATGTATGAATGATTACCTATTTTTAATTTTAGCCTATTTAATGCTCATAGTTTTTATTCTAATTTCTAGATTTATGCTCATGATACATTCACTTGTTTTGGAATTTATAATTTACTAAGCTACAATAAAATATAATTAAACATTTTGTGATTGATAGTAAAACTAGCTAGTCTATTAGGTGGCTCACTTTTATTACTACATAATATTTTACTACACGTGTCTTAATGTGGCCTAATTTGTACCACCATAAATTCTAGCTTCAACTCTTTTAACTTCTTTCAGAACCCATTTCCCACTATATTTTAAGATAATTTAGCTTGAGCTTCAAATAAATCAGCCTTCTTTAGAGATTGAAAACTAAAGCCTCATAGTTTTTAGGTCATTCAATGTTGGTCAAGGTATATGGGTGCATGACATTCCTTAGATAGATTTACATGCTAATATTTTTTGGTATGCCTGGTGGAATAGGTCCCACTTTCTAGATAAATCAAAGTTTTGGTGATACACTAGTTTAGAAATCTTAAATTCAATCACCTAGTGACTTTGTCTAAAAGAAATGTGGAGATATTTACATATCTATTTCAACATATTATTAATATTAAGTTGATATATTAATATCCTAAGATACATGATATCAAGAAAAGTGGCAAGGGGATCATAGGAACCTATAGAATTTCTAGAATTACACTTTAGGAGTTTTAAAATACACCCCATATTATCCAATGCATCAACCCCATCTTCAATCATCATTGAAGATTTAACCTATACTAAAAATCTTACCCCTGTTATCTCTCTCAATATAGTAGTAGCAATGGCTATGAATCCAAATCAAAATCCCTATAACTAACCAACCTGGAACCATACAGGCCCTCTAAATTTACCTATCAAACAACACATTCCCTAGGAAATCCTAAAAGTAATACCAACATATTGTATAAATGGGAAGACTACTTATGAACACTATAAATTTGTTGCATCATTGGTCACCATACATAACATCCAGGAGGAAGATGTGATGATAAGGTTACTAGTTATACAATTAAGGGAGAAAATTTTATATTGGTATAGAATACTACTGGATCAAACCATAAATATATGAGCCTAGTTGGTTAGACAATTAGTGGAAGAATTCAATGAGCAAGCTGATCTATTCTCCCTACTAATGCAATTCATAGTGACCCAAAGGAATATATAGGAGGATATAACATATTTTAAAATTATATTTAGTTGGATATGGAGAAGAGTACCCCAGGGCATTCATCCAACCAATGAACAAGGAATGTATTACTATTTGAGGAATTTCCATTTAAATTTGGGTATATTTATAAGATAGTCTAATGTGTTAATATTTCCTTAGATTTTTCAAGAAGCCTTAAATGTATAAAAATATTTTATTGCTATAGGGAGGCTACCTTTGAAAGTTGTGATGATAATATACCCAAAATTTATTCAACAACAAACACAAGCCTTTGCCACACCCAATTCATTCCCAATTACTACTCCTCTTGTCAATTTCCTAGCATGGCCAATTACATTAGCTACTCATATGCTACCTACTCTTCCAAAAATCCCATTACTCCTAGTACCATCTACTATCCTTACATTACCAACCTCAGATACTCAAATAGTTTCCTTCCAACAAATGGGAGCAACTATGCAGAATTTCACAAATGAGGTCACTACTATGAAAAGAAGAGAATATGAGAGAAACTTTCAACCATGAATGTTTCCATCTATAACAAGGGATTAAGCTACCTCTACTTGTAATACCTTAGAAAAATATAGTACAATATACAATAACAAAGAAGAACCTTCTACCTTAGGATCTAAGTCCAGTTATTGGTGTTCAACTTGTAATGACCCACATGGTGAGAGTACATGTATGATGCATCAACATCACATTTAGAAGGTTTCCATAAAAAATGTAAAAATGACCCAAAAGAGTCAACAAAATATGTTGATAAAAATGGACTACAATTTCATGATGTCAACTATTGAACAAGTACCAGTCCTAAGAAGATATAGGAAGAAATATTTTCTAATTGATCATAAAGTTATGGACCCTTTCAAAGTTTCATTTGATACAAAAGCTCCTCCAAGAGGAGATGTTCCTCAATAAGCTCCACCTCAAAAGCCAATTCAATTGCAGCAAAAGGTGATGAAGGAAATTGAAGAAAAAGCACAAGCCAAAGATAAACTCAGATATCCTTCCTTGACTAAATGACAAAGGATTAAGACCACTCAAGATTATAGAAATATGTATGATGAACCTATAAAATAATGCAAAAAATAACCTGACTCTCCTAGTTCAACATTGTGGAAGAATTTAAAAAGACCCCATCCAAGGTAAGAATGTATGATGCACTTCTTATCCTAGGATAAATTGATATTTTATGGACTTTACTAAAAAAAATCAAGAATCAAGAGAATAAAATAGAGCTCAATTTAGCTCAATAAAACCCAACTTCAATAAGAGGAAAAAACAAACCATCTCCATGCTATCTATCCTTACGGATGGAAGGATGAGTGGTACATAACTGTATGATTGACTCTAGAGTAGTTACTACTGTAACGTCCAAAGCATTTTATGAAATAATGGGTATGGAATACACAAGGAGCAGTCATATAATACTATAGCTAGATGGCACACCTATTAAAATAGTAGGTGTAATCAAATATATTTTTTGGAAATTTGAGCATGTTTTTTTGTCATTGATGTCAATAGGTTTGATGTCCTAAATTGATGGAAATATTTGTGAAAATATTATCCAAAGGGTACATGAGGCATGAGGCAACAAGAAGAAAGGAATGCCTTCTCCATGATGTTCTTGAAAAATAAAAGGTCTATCTAATTTACCTTGGTGGTAATTTTACAAAAGAAAAAGATTTAATTAATTAACCATGGTGGCAAAAGTTTTAACCTTAGAAAAGGCCATAAGAGAAACTATAATATTTAAATACATTGGATTTAAATTATTATAAAAAAAAATAATATTTAAATTGGTGCCAAAGGGTTTGAAATTTTGAGTGCCGACATAAAATATTAATGCAACCATTGCATATAAATATTGCATGCCAAAGTGGATAATGAGTATTAATTGCAAGTTGAAATTTATGTGTCATTCGATCGTGTTTCGATTTATGACAAAGAGTGAGAAGACATAATTTTGCGTAGGTCAAGGAAGAGGAAATAACAAGGAGCAGGGGATCTAAATTTCTATTCCATCCGGGAAGGTAGCCCAGACGGTAGTGTTTGTGGTGTTAGGTTGTGGTAACAGACAAGTCTCATGTTCGAGATGTGGTAGAGGTAGGTAACAAGGTTTTGCTTGGTGTTTGTGTTTTGCACTGGTGGAAGACAAAAGTGAGTGCATGCATTTTAGGATTGTGTGGGTAGATAGCCCACATGGTACTTTTCCTTGTATTATGGTGTGGGGGCCAACGAAATCACGGGTTCAAGTGGCGATGATAGCGCTATAAGGCAAAATTAAATTTTCTATAAAGGTATGCATTTGTGTGTTGTTAGGGAGCTATAAGGTCAAATTAATTTTTTATTATTATTGTTTATGTGAAATGGTTAGGGAGCCATAATATTTAGTTAATTGTTTATGTTGAAATGGTTAGGGAGCCATAAAGGTTAATTGTTCATGTTGAAATTGTTAGGGAGTTATAAGGTTAGAAAAGTGTTTTAATTTAATATTTTACAAGGGTTGAAAGGTGAAATTTCAAATTGCTAATGCTTGATAAATGTATGAGATAAATTGATAATTTTTATGGTATTATTGAAAATTAAAGTGCATTACTTTTATTTTCATAAGAAGGAGGAATAAGGTGTATATGTGAAATTCATGTTTGTAATTTTTAGATTATTTTGTTGAGCATTATTCTACATAAAAGAATAGGAGTAATAAGGTGTAAAAGTGGTTTGATATTTTATTGAATATTTGTATGGTGAAATATCTTTTGAGGTGAAAATTCATGTGGATGTTTTGAGGAAGTATATTACAATCTAACCTTTGAAGTGGCATTAGAAAAATCAGTTATCTATGGGACAGGTTTTGAAGACATATCTCCAAAAGAGCAATTAATAGGTATGGGCACATCATCCTTTGTTTGAAGTGTTTGCTGGAATGAATGTTTTTAAACATAAGGTGGAGTGAAAAGGATTGTTTGATAAGCATTTTTGGAAATATTTGAGTTTTGTGTGCTTCATTTTTGAATATTTTGAAAACATTTGGGATAGAATTTGAGAACAATTTGTGAAAGGGTTTGAGATATCTATGCTAGAAATTGTGAACTACTTGTGCTAGGGTTGAAAATAAGTTTTTGAGAAATCATTTTGATCATATGTTATAAGTTGTTGTCAGTATGTCTTAGAGCAAAATTGAGCAGATATTGTGAACATGTTAGAAACAAATTTTGAGCAGGTTTGAGATAGATTATGAGCAAGTTAGTGGTAGACTTGTGAGCAGGTTTGAGCAAGTTTGAACAAGTGAGCATGTAAATTTTTCCTTGTCTAAAATTGAGCCCAAGGATTTCAATGAGGCAAGAGAAGATAATTTTTGGGTGAAAGAAATGGATGAGGAACTAGATCAAATAGAAAAAAGTGATACATGGGAACATGTATCATGACCAAAATATAAGAATGTAATTGGCACTAAATGGGTTTTCAAAAACAAGTTAAATGAATATGGTCAGGTAGTCAGAAATAAAGCAAGATTTGTATGTAAAGGTTATGCATAGGTTGAAGGGATTGATTTTGATGAAACATTTTCCCTTTTTGAATAGCTTGAGGCCATAAGGATGTTTTTAGCCTTTTCAAGTTTCAAAAACTTCAAAGTATATCAAATGGATGTTAAATCAGCTTTTCTCAATGGTGTCTTGGAAGAAGATGTCTACATTGAGCAACCTGAAGGATTCATTTTAACTGATAAACTAGATTATGTATGCATAATAAAGAAGGTACTTTATGGACTAAAGCAAGATCTTAGAGCTTGGTATTCAAGTTTGGATAAGTATCTTCAGGAACAGGGTTTCAGGAAAGGAATGGTGGATAGTAACTTATACATCAAAAATGAAGTAAACGACTTACTAATTATGGTTTTTTATGTGGATGGTATCATTTTTTGAGGCAATAATGATAAGATGTGTCAAATATTTGCACAAAGCATGCAAAATAAATTTTAAATTTCAATGCTTGGTGAGCTATCCTTCTTTCTTGGACTACAAATTTCATAATTCAAGAAGGGTGTATTTCTCTCACAAACCAAGTATATAAAAGAGATGCTAAAGAAATTCAAGTTAGAAGACTATAAACCAGGTACCCCCATGGTTATAGGATGCAATTTGATTAAGATGATAAATCTCCTGAGGCAATTAAGATATTGTATAGATCTATGGTTGGCAGCTTACTATACATCGTAGCTACAAGACCAGATATAATGTAGGTAGTGGGACTGGTGGTAAGATTTCAAGCAACACCAAAGGAAACACATGTAATGGCAGTAAAAATGATTCTTAGGTATTTAAAAGGGACTATGGATTTTGGAATCTGGTATCCCAGAAGTGACAATTTCACTCTCATAACATATACAAATGTAGATTGGGCAAGTAGTATTGATGACATAAAAAGCACAAGTGGAGGAGCGTTCTTTCTTGGATATTGTTTAGTCTCATGTCTAAGCAAGAAAAAAACATCATTATCCTTATCCACAATAGAGGTAGAGTATATTGCAGCATTTTATTGTTGTACACAGGTGTTATGGATGAATTAAACTTTAAAGCACTTCAAGATAGAGTATGATCATCCCATATCCATACTATGTGATAATACAAGTGCTATAAACATTTCAAAAAATCCAGTGATGCACTCCAAGACCAATCACATTCCAATAAAATATGATTTTCTGAGAGAAAAAGTGACAGATAAGCAAGTTAAATTGGAATATGTTACTACAAAGGAAAAAAATGCAAACATTTTCACTAAGCCACTTCTAAAAGAAAATTTTGAGTATCTTAGAAGGAAATTGGGAGTAGATTTACTCCCACCCCAAAATTAATCACCTCAAGGAGAGGAGGTGGGGAAGAGGTTGAGCTAAGAGTCTTATATTTAGCATTGTGGGTATTTTCAATCTTCACCACATACACTTTGGCTAGAAACTTCTGGTATAACTAGACACTTTTGGTCTAATAATGATAAACCCAATAAAATGACTATGTTTAGGATGCATCAAAATTTTTGTACCCAGTCAAATTTTGTAGTGGTACAAAAATTTTGTCCTAATGTTGGAGGTTTAAGATAGCAAATTTAGCTAAGTATGGGATGTGTTGGAATATTTGTACCTGGTCATAGTCCGAAGTAGTACCAAAATTCCATCTGAGTGCTAGAAGTTAAAGATAGTAAATTTGGCTAAGTATGGGATGTGCTAGAATATTTGTACCTATCTAGAGTTTGAAGTGGTACCAAAATTCCATCCCAATATTGGGATATCAAGATAGCAATTTTGGCTAAATATGGGATGTGCTAGAATATCTATACCTGATCAAACTGTCCAAAGGTACCAAATTCCTATCACACCACCAAAATATATCTACCAGCAAAATTGGCTAAGTGATGAGACCATCAGAACTTCTATAGCTAGCAGGAGCTCATTAGTGTCTCAAAATTCCATCACATGTGAGAGTAGTTAAAATGGCTAAGTTTTGTAAGTGCTAAAAGATCTTTATCCAACAAGAGTCTATCAAGTTTCCAAAAACTTATTGCACTATCAAAAGATGAGAGTAAGGAAAAATGACCAAGTATTGAACCTGCCAAAAACTTTATACCCAATCAAAATCTACTAAGGTACCAAATTCTCATCATGCAACCAAAGTATTCAAGATAGTAAAAATGGCCGTGTGTTGGATGCATCAAAGGAATTGTACCTAGTTGAATCTTGTAAGAGTACCAAATCTCTATCGCACTAATAGAAGGTATGAATAAGCAATGATCTATCAATATCCTTATTTAGCACCTGATAGCCTTGAATGAGCATAATAAAGGTAGACCTATAATCCAACCTATTAACATGTAGTTGATCATCATCCTACAAAACTTATTGGGTGATATCACTTGCCAAAATATCTTTAAAATATTGTTTCCATCAAGGCCATTATGTAGAATAATAGGGTGACTCAACTAAAAATTTCAGTAAAGAACAATAAACTAGATGCAAGCAACAGGGTCGACATGAATCAACATGACACAAATCTCAGTCATATCAGCAAGCCATTATTGGACAATTACAACAACCATGTCTCCAAGTAGTGTAGTAGGTGGGTGAGTCTTTTGACATAACAATAATCCACTTCTAAGGTAATGACATCTTGCTAACTAAATACATTGTAAAAGACTATAAATATTAAAATATAGAATAAAAAATGGTTACCTCTTAGGATTTTACAATTTTTATGTAAAACAAAGTGTTGCATACTATTACAAAGGGATTATTGTATGGCCTTTGGTTTAATTCAGTTGTAGAATGTCTATGTATGAATGATTACCTATTTTTAATTTTATCCTGTTTAATGCTCATAGTTTTTATTCTAATTTCTAGATTTATTCTCATGATACATTCACTTGTTTTGGAAATTATAATTTATTAAGCTACAATAAAATATAATTAAACATTTTGTGATTGATAGTAAAACTAGCTAGTCTATTAGGTGGTTCACTTGTATTACTACATAATATTTTACTACACATGTGTCTTGATGTGGCCTAATTTTTACCACCATAAGTTCTAGCTTCAACTCTTTTAACTTATTTCAAAACCCTTTTCCCACTATATTTTAGGATCAGTTAGCTTGAACTTCAAAGAAATCGACCTTCTTTAGAGATTGACCACTAAAGCCTCATAGCTTTTAGGTCATTCAATGTTGGTCAAGGTATATGGGTGCATGACCTTTCCTTAGATAGATTTACATAATAATATTTTTTGGTATGCTTGGTGGAATAGGTCCCACTTTCTAGATAAATCAAAGTTTTGGTGATACACTAGTTTAAAAATCTTAAATTCAATAACCTAGTGACTTTGTCTAAAAGAAACATGGAGATATTTACATATCCATTTCAAAAGATTATTAATATTAAGTTGCTCTATTAAGATCCTAAGATACATGATCACAAGACAAGTAGCTAGGAGATCAGAGGAACCTATAGAATTTCTAGAATTACACTTTGGTAGTTTTAGAATACACCCCATATTGTCCTTTGCATCAACCCCATCTTCAATCATCATTGAAGATTTAACCTATACTAGAAATCTTACCCTTGTTATCTCTCTCAATATAGTAGTAGCAATGGCTATGAATCCAAATCAAAATCCCTAGAACTAACCAACCTGGAACCATACAGGCCCTCTAAATTTACCTATTCAACAACCCATTCCCTAGGAAATCCTAAAAGTAATACCAACATATTGTATAAATGGGAAGACTACTTATGAACACTATAAATTTGTTGCATCATTGGTCACCATACATAACATCCAGGAGGAAGATGTGATGATAAGGTTACTAGTTATATAATTAAGGGAGAAAATTGTGTACTGGTATAGAATATTACTTGATCAAACCATAAATATATGAGCCTAGTTGGTTAGACAATTAGTGGAAGAATTCAATGAGCAAGCTGATTTATTCTCCCTACTAATGCAATTCATAGTGACCCAAAGGAATCTATAGGAAGATATAACATATTTTAACATTAGATTTAGTTGGATATGGAGAAGAGTACCCTAGGGTATTCATCCAACCAATGAACAAGGAATGTATTACTATTTGAGGAATTTCCATTTAAATTTGGGTATATTTATAAGATAGTCTAATGTGTTAATATTTCCTTATATTTTTCAAGAAGCCTTAAAAGTATAAAAATATTTTATTGCTATAGGGAGGCTACCTTTGAAAGTGGTGATGCTAATATACCCAAAATTTATTCAACAACAAACACAAGCCTTTGCCACACCCAATTCATTCCCAATTACTACTCCTCTTGTCAATTTCCTAGCATGGCCAATTACATTAGCTACTCATATGCTACATACTCTTCCAAAAATCCCATTACTCCTAGTACCATCTACTATCCTTACATTACCAACCTCAGATACTCAAATAGCTTCCTTCCAACAAATGGTAGCAACTATGAAGAATTTCACAAATGAGGTCACTACTATGAAAAGAAGAGAATACGAGAGAAACTTTCAACCATGAAGGTTTCCATCTATCACAAGGGATCAAGCTACCTCCACTAGTAAGCCCTTAGAAAAATCTAGTACAATATACAATAATAAATAAGAACCTTCTACGTCGGGATCTGAGTCTAGTTATTGGTGTTCAACTTGCAATGACCCACATGGTGAGAGTACATGTATGATGCATCAACATCACATTTAGAAGGTTTCCATAAAAAAGGTAAAAATGACCCAAAAGAGTTAAGAAAATATGTTGATAAAAATGGACTACAATTTCATGATGTCAATTATTGAACAAGTACCAGTCCTAAGAAGATATAGGAAGAAATATTTGCTAATTGATCATAAAGTTATGGACCCTTTCAAAGTTTCATTTGATACAAAAGCTCATCCAAAAGGAGATGTTCCTCAATAAGCTTCACCTCAAAAGCCAATTCAATTGCAGGAAAAGGTGATGAAGGAAATTGAAGAAAAAGCACAAGCCAAAGATAAACTCATATATCCTTCCTTGACTAAATGACAAAGGATTAAGACCACTCAAGAGTATAAAAATATGTATAATGAACCTATAAAATAATGCAAAAAATAACCTGACTCTCCTAGTTCAACATTGTGGAAGAATTTAAAAAGACTCCATCCGAGGTAAGAATGTATGATGCACTTCTTATCCTAGGATAAATTGATATTTTATGGAATTTACTCAAAACAATCAAGAATCAAGAGAATAAAGCAGAGCTCAATTTAGCTCAATGAAACCCAACATCAATAATAGGAAAAAACAAACCATCTCCATGCTATCTATCCTTACGAATGGAAGGATGGGTGGTACATAACTGTATGATTGACTCTAGAGTAGTTACTACTGTAACGTCCAAAGCATTTTATGAAATAATGGGTATGTAATACACAAGGAGAAGTCCTATAATACTATAGCTAGATGGCACACCTATTAAAATAGTAGGTGTAATCAAATATATTTGTTGGAAATTTGAGCATGTTTTTTTGTCATTGATGTCAAGAGGTTTGATGTCCTAAATTGATGGAAATATTTGTTAAAATATTATCCAAAGGATACATGAGGCATGAGGCAGCAAGAATAAAGGAATGCCTTCTCCATGATGGTCTTGAAATATAAAAGGTCTATCTGATTTACCTTGGTGGTAATTTTACAAAAGAAAAATATTTAATTAATTAACCATGGTGGCAAAAGTTTTAACCTTAGAAAAGGCCATAAGAGAAATTATAATATTTAAATACATTGGATTTAAATTATTATAAATAAAAATAATATTTAAATTGGTGCCAAAGGGTTTGAAATTTTGAGTGCTGACATCAAATATTAATGCAACCATTGCATATAAATATTGCATGCCAAAGCGGATAATGAGTATTAATTGCAAGTTGAAATTTGTGTCATTCGATCGTGTTTCGATTCATGAAAAAGAGCAAGAAGACATCATTTTGCGTAGGTCAAAGAAGAGGAAATAACAAGGAGCAAAGACTCTAAATTTCTATTCCATTCGAGAAGGTAGCCCAGATGGTAGTGTTTGTGGTGTTAGGTTGTGATAGCAGACAAGTCTCATGTTTGAGATGTGGTAGAAGTAGGTGACAAGGTTTTGCTTGGTGTTTGTGTTTTACACTAGTGGAAGACAAAAGTGAGTGCATGCATTTTAGGATTGTGTGGGAAACTAGCCCACATGGTACTTTTCCTTGTATTAGGGTGTGTGGGCCAATGATATTGCGGGTTCAAGCGGCGGTGATAGCGCTATAAGGCAGAATTAAATTTTCTATAAAGGTATGCATTTGTGTGTTGTTAGGGAGCTATAAGGTCAAATTAATTTATTATTATTATTGTTAATGTGAAATGGTTAGGGAGCCATAATATTTAGTTAATTGTTTATATTGAAATGGTTAGTGAGCCATAAAGGTTAATTGTTCATGTTGAAATTGTTAGGGAGTTATAAGGTTAGAAAAGTGTTTTATTTTAATATTTTTCAAGGTTTGAACGGTGAAATTTAAAATTTATAATTCTTGATAAATGTATGAGATAAATTGATAATTTTTGTGGTATTATTGAAAATTAAAGTGCATTATTTTTGTTTTCATAAGAAGGAGGAATAAGGTGTATATGTGAAATTCATGTGTGGAATTTTTAGATTATTTTGTTGAGCATTATTCTGCATAAAAGAATAGGAGTAATACGGTGTAAAAGTGGTTTGATATTTTATTGAATATTTGTATTGTGAAATATCTTTTGAGGTGAAAATTCATGTGGATGTTTTGAGGAAGTATATTACAATCTAACCTTTGAAGTGGCATTAGAAAAATCAGTTATCTATGAGACAGGTTTTGAAGACATATCTCCAAAAGAACAATTAAGAGGTTTGAGCACATCATCCTTTGTTTGAAGTGTTTGCTGGAATGAATGTTTTTAAACATAAGGTGGAGTGAAAAGGATTGTTTGATAAGTATTTTTGGAAATATTTGAGTTTTGTGTGCTTCATTGTTGAATATTTTGAAAATATTTGGGATAGAATTTGAGAACAATTTGTGAAAGTGTTTGAGATATTTGTGCTATAAATTGTGAACTACTTGTGCTAGGGTTGAAAATAAGTTTTTGAGAAATCATTTTGATCATATGTTATAAGTTGTTGTCAGTATGTCTTAGAGCAAAATTGAGCAGATATTGTGAACATGTTAGAAAAAAAATTTGAGCAGGTTTGAGATAGATTATGAGCAAGTTAGTGGTAGACTTGTGAGCAGTTTTGAGCAAGTTTGAACAAGTGAGCATGTAAATTTTTCCTTGTCTAAAATTGAGCCCAAGGATTTCAATGAGGCAAGAGAAGATAATTTTTGGGTGAAAGAAATGGATGAGGAACTGGATCAAATAGAAAAAAGTGATACTTGGGAACATGTATCATGACCAAAATATAAGAATGTAATTAGCACTAAATGGGTTTTCAGAAACAAGTTAAATGAATATGGTCAGGTAGTCAAAAATAAAGCAAGATTTGTATGTAAAGGTTATGCATAGGTTGAAGGGATTGATTTTGATGAAACATTTTCCCTTGTTGAATAACTTGAGGCCATAAGGATGTTTTTAGCCTTTTCAAGTTTCAAAAATTTCAAAGTATATCAAATGGATGTTAAATCAGCTTTTCTCAATGGTGTCTTGGAAGAAGAGGTCTACATTGATCAACCTGAAGGACTCAGTTTAACTAATAAACTAGATTATGTATGCATAATAAAGAAGGTACTTTATGGACTAAAGCAAGATCCTAGAGCTTGGTATTCAAGGTTGGATAAGTATCTTCAGGAACAGGGTTTTAGGAAAGGAATAGTGGACAGTAACTTATACATCAAAAATGAAGGAAATGACTTACTAATTATGGTTGTTTATTTGTCCCTTTCCTAGTGCTTTCAATGGCATAAAAGGTTTAAAAATTATTGTGGCATGGTGGTTATAGGGGCGGACTGCACGAAGATCTGTGTGGCGGATTCTAAGGCGGACATCGCAGAATATTGTGGCAGCCATAAAAGCTGGACAGCCTGCCCAAATTCATGGCGGCTACTGATTCAATCATGTAAATTAAAAAAAAAAAAATTATGGTTGTTTATGTGGATGGTATCATTTTTGGAGGCAATAATGATAAGATGTGTCAAATATTTGCAAAGAGCATGCAAAATAAATTTTAAATTTCAATGCTTGGTGAGCTATCCTTCTTTCTTGGACTACAAATTTCACAATTCAAGAAGGGTGTATTTCTCTCACAAACCAAGTATATAAAAGAGATGCTAAAGAAATTCAAGTTAGAAGACTATAAACCAGGTACCCCCATGGTTATAGGATGCAAGTTGATTAAATATGATGAATATCCTGAGGCAATTAATATATTGTATAGATCTATGGTTGGCATCTTACTATACATCGTATCTACAAGACCAGATATAATGTAGGTAGTGGGACTGGTGGCAATATTTCAAGCAGCACCAAAGGAAACACATGTAATGGCAGTAAAAATGATTCTTAGGTATTTAAAACAGACTATGGATTTTGGACTCTGGTATCCCAGAAGTGACAATTTCACTCTCATAGCATATACAAATGCAGATTGGGAAAGTAGTATTGATGACATAAAAAACACAAGTGGAGGAGCATTCTTTCTTAGATATTGTTTAGTCTCTTGGCTAAGCAAGAAACAAACATCATTATCCTTATCCAAAATAGAGGTAGAGTATATTGTAGCATTTTATTGTTGTACACAGGTGTTATGGATGAAGTAAACTTTAAAGGACTTCAAGATAGATCATCCCATATCCATACTATGTGATAATACAAGTACTATAAACATTTCAAAGAATCCAGTGATGCACTCCAAGACCAAGCACATTCCAATAAAATATGATTTTATGAGAGAACAAGTGACAGATAAGCAAGTTAAATTGGAATATGTTACTACAAAGGAAAAAATTGCAAACATTTTCACTAAGCCACTTCTAAAAGAAAATTTTGAGTATCTTAGAAGGAAATTGGGAGTAGTTTTACTCCCACCCCAAAATTAATCACCTCAAGGAGAGGAGGTGGGGAAGAGGTTGAGCTAAGAGTCTTATATTTAGCCCCAATGGAGTCTCTTTGTCATTGATGTCAAAGGGGGAGAGATTTGAGTAAGGGGGAGAGCATTCAGTCGAGATGAGTAGTTTCTCAAGGGGAGCATATTTGGAAAAAGGGAAAAGGATTTTTTAAGAAAAAGGATTTCCATCAATGACAAAGGGGCATATTGTTGGAGATTTGAGCATGTTTTGTTGTCATTGATGTCAAGAGGTTTGATGTCCTAAGTTGATGTAAATATTTGTGAAAATATTCTCCAAAGGACACATGAGGCATGAGGCAGCAAGAAGAAAGGAAAGCCTTCTCCATGATCGTATTGAAAAATAAAAGGTCTATCTAATTTACCTTGGTGGTAATTTTGCAAAAGAGAAAGGTTAAATTAATTAACCATTGTGGCAAAAATTTTAACATTAGAAAAGTTCCTAAGAGAAATTATAATATTTAAATCCCTTGGATTTAAATTATTATAAATAAAAATAATATTTAAATTTACACTAAAGGATTTGAAATTTTGAGCATCGATGTCAAATATTAATGCAACCATTGCATATAAATATTTCATGCCAAAGTGGATAATGAGTGTTAATTGCTAGTTAAAATTTGTGCGCCATTCGATTGTGTTTCGATTTACGGTAGAGAGGAAGAATACATCATTTTGCGTAGGTCAAGTAAAGGAAATAACAAGGAGCAGGGGCTCCAATTTTTTGTTCCATTTGGGTAGGTAGCCAAGATGACAACATCTGCAATGCTAGGTTGTGGTACCAGATAGGTATCATGTTCGAGACACAGTAGAGGTAGATGACAAGGTTTTACTTGGTGTTTGTATTTTGCACTAGCAGAAGACAAAAGGGAGCACTTGCATTTTAGGACTGTGTGGGTGGCTAGCCTGCATGGTAGTTGCCCTTGTGTTAGGGCGTAGGGTCTAGCGAGGTCACAGGTTCGAGCAGCGACAACAATGCTAAAAGGTAGAATCAAATTTTCTATAAAGGTATGCATTTACGCGTTGTTAAGGAGCTATAAGGTCAAATTAAATTATTATTATTATTGTTAATGTGAAATGGTTAGGGAGCCATAAGGGTTAGTTAATTATTTATGTTGAAATTTTTAGGGAGCCACAAGGGTTGATTGTTGATGTTGAAATGGTTAGGGAGTTATAAGGTTAGAAAAGTGTTTTAAATTTAATATTTTTAAAGGGTTGAAAGGTGAAATTTCAAATTGCTAATGCTTGATAAATGCATGAGATAAATTGATAATTTATGTGGTCTTATTGAAAATTAAAGTGCATTATTTTTGTTTTCATAAAATGAGGAATAAGGTGTATATGTGAAATTCATGTGTGTAATTTTTGAATTGTTTTGTTGAGCATTATTTTACATAAAAGAATAGGAGTAATAAGGTGTAAAAGTGGTTTGATATTTTATTGAATATTTGTATGGTGAAATATATTTTGAGGTGAAAATTCATGTGGATGTTTTGAGGAAGTATATTGCAATCTAACCTTTGAAGTGGCATTAGAAAAATCAGTTATCTATGAGACATGTTTTGAAGACATATCTCCGAAAGAGCAATTAAGAGGTATGGGAACATCATCCTTTGTTTGAAGTTTTTGTTAGAATTAATGTTTTGAAACATAAGGTCGAGTGAAAAGGATTGTTTGACAAGCATTTTTGGAAATATTTGAGTGACTTTTATGTGCTTAATTTTTTATTGTTTTGATAACATTTGGGATAGAATTTGAGAATAGTTTGTGAAAGGGTTTGAGATATTTATACTAGAAATTGTGAAATACTTATGCTAGGGTTGAAAATAAGTTTTTGAGAAATTATTTTGAGCATGTGTTATAATATATTATGAGTATGTCTTAGAGAAAAATTGAGCAGATATTGTGAATAGGTTAGAAATATGTTTTGAATAGCTTTGAGCAGGTTTGAGATAGATTGTGAGCAGGTTAGAGGTAGACTTTTGAGGAGGTTTGAGCCAAAATTTGAACTATATTTTGAATAGTTTTGAGGCAGTGAGTATGTTAGAGATAGATTTGTGAGTACAGTTGATCATATACGAACAAGAGCAAGGGTATAGAGTTCTCTTGTTGAGTGAGGTTTTTGAACCAGTTGGGGAGATAGGTTTCTTCTGTGGATAGAGATCCATAAACTAGTTGAGGAGATAGAGTTATCCTGGATAAAGTTCAAAAAACCAGAGAAAAGAGAAAATAGTTCTCCTATGGAGAAATATCAATAAATCATAGCATAGGGGATTGGTGTCTCCTTTGGACAAAGGTCCATAAACATTGTAATAGGGATTTGATTCCCAAAAGGATTTATTGAGAAAATTTATAATGAATATTTTCTTTGTGGAGTAGCCCATATTGGGTGAACCACGTTAAATCATGTCTCTCATGTGTGTTATGATGTATGCAATGTTTACTGCTTTGATATTATTGATGCTATCATTTGGATTGAAAAGCAAAAAATTGTATCTTATACTATTCACCCCCCTTTTTAGTATAAGTTTATGTTCTTCAATATCCCCATGAAGTTGCATACAGTGTCTCAGATCACTGTCATCTAGGAAATTATGGTGTTAGATCTAGAACCTTACATTAAAATATATTTTACAGGAGAATTTATTACCAATTTGGGTGGTTATTTATCCCTTGATTATTCACATATGGAAATCCCATTTAGGGGTAAAAGAATCAAAATATTCTCAAAAAATCCATCTCTCATAGGTAAGCTTGAATAAGAAAATCATCAAGTTGACATAGCTAACATAAAAACTGAATAGGTTCGAGGTGTAGACAAATTTTTTTATCCAAAATCCATAAGAGGTGTAGATGTCCAAGTTTTAAATTTCAGACCTCATTGGACTAAATGCTTATCCCTTTCTTGGTGATTTTAGCGATGTAAAAGGTTTAAAATGATTGTGACATGGTCGTTATAGGGGTGGACTACATGTGTACTGTGTGGTATCTTTCAGATGGATAACGTAGAATACTATGGTGGTCATAAAAATGAACAATGTGTTCAGATCATCGTGGAAGCTACCAATTCCACCATGTAAAAAAAAAAATAATAATTGAAGAAGGAGACCTGATGGAGGTAGTACTTAAGGATCTTCAAACTAAAGATCAATTATCTATAAAATACTTCAATTCTATGATTGATATAGGAATTGACACCTACTCAATCATGAAGCCAAAGGAAAAGAAAAGCACAACTCCAATAAAGTATATTCCCCACCAAGAACAAATATGGAAGCTATTTTTTGATGGTGCCAAATGCAAGAATGGTATTGGAGTAGGTATAGTGCTAATATCACCTTTCAAAATGGAAAAGGTCTTCTCATATCGGTTGAAATGGAATTATATAAACAATACAACAAAATATGAAGCACTATTCTTAGGCTAAAAATATGGGAATCAAGAAACTATAAATATTTGTTGATTTTGAGTTGATAGTCAATCAGGTTACAAAGAAATGCAATAGCAAACAACATTATCTTAGGGCATAAAAAAATAAAGTATGGGACTTACTAGAATTTTTTGAAGCCTTGAATATAAAAGCTATTCCTAGAGAATAGAACACTCATGTTGACATATTAGCATCTATAGGGGCTAATTTTTGCCCATTATCCAATGTCAATCATTAAGAAAAAATAGTAAGGTTTGTTTATATATATTCTATGCCTGGTAAAGACATATTTTGAAAAGTATTTGATAATGATGAACAAGTCATCGAATTTCCAATTTAAGAAGTAATTTACGCAGGCCTCTTGCTACCAAATGAAGATGAACCAATTGAAATGATTCAACTCAAGAATAATCATATACGAAAATGATTGATAGCTCTTGAAGTTTTATTGGATGGAAGTGATAGGCCAATTTCTCATATAATTGAGGTTCATAACCAAAATTATAAATATGTGCAAATTGAAACTAGAAAGGAGATCAAAATTGATGTACATTGTTCACAAGAAGAAGTCAAAAAATATTGGATTTATGAAAAGAATTTAATAATATCATAGGGTGGACCTATGATGATCTCAAGGTATATAGCAAAGATACTATCCAACATACTATTGAGCTCATGCCAAATGCAAAGCCTTTCCAATAGAATTAGTGGCTAGTAAATCCCAAAATTGAGGCTCTAGTGAAGCAAGAACTACTAAACTTGTTAAATGCTAAAATAATATACCCCATAAATCACTCTACATGGGTTGCCAACCTATTCCTAGTAAAAAATGAAAATGAAGACATTTATATTTATGTGGATTTTAATAATCTGAATCAAGATTCCTTGAAGGATCATTACTGTCTTCCACAAATCGACCAAATCCTACACACTATAGTCAAAGCCAAGAGATTATCTTTATTGTATGGTTTTTTAAGTTTAAATAAAATATGGGTAAGAAATGAAGACCAATACAAGACTACATTCACCACCAAATGGAGTGCAATTGCATATCAGTGTATGTATTTTGGTTTATCAAATGTAGGTGCTACTTTCCAAAGGGATATGGATTTCATATTTGGTGAACTAGTAAATAGGATAATTATCATATATCTAGATGACATGATTGTATTCTCTCATGATTGTTATATTTTGATGCTATAGACTTAAGGGAAATTAAATAGCAAGTAATGAAATAAGAAAACAATTATATAACTATGATAATGACAATCTAATAAATATGTAAATAGCATAAGAAATGATTAAAAATACTCATATAATATCCATTGATAATATCTCACAAAAATGGTACAATACTTTGTAAGTGTCTAGAAAGTGTCACATAACTCAAGGATATATCATGACTAAATAGCCTTTCTATAAAGACTCTTGGATGGTTAAGACTCTTGGCCTTCCATATTTCTATGACTCTTCATCTTATTATAGATGTATGAATGATAGACATGTGTGGACATACATACCTAACTAGGATATATGTTATTCCTATTCTCAAGGACTCATGTATATGTGGACAACATGCACATTTACATCATTGCACATTCTTATGGATTTATTACATTGCATAAAGTAGATACTATGTACCAAATAATGTAATATTCTCTGAAACTCCTTGTATTACATTATTTGGTTATTAAAGACTTTCATATTCAACATGGATCTTCATATTTATCTTCATTCTTCATGTGATATTGCATTTGATCTTTTACTTGAGCTTCATATTTTTTCTTGACTCTGTATTCTGACTTTGGCACTATTATTATTTTTCTTCTAAGTTTACTATCAAAGTAGTTCATACGTTATTGTTTTTATTCTGAGTCTGTTGTCAAAGTAGAGAAAATTTACTGTGTCCATTTTCGTACCTTGAAAAATATACTTGAGAAAATTTACTAATGAAGTTTCTTGTCATTGTATATATCCAATCAAATAAATGGTTTTCTTTGTACCAATAATATCTTTGAGAATTATTGGCTACTCCACAAATTTTACATCTATGTATATTCCAACATCTCTCTATCTTGTGCCCATATCTATTACAATTACTGCACCTATTTTCTGTAGATAAATGCCTACGACTATTTTTTTCTTCATAGCAACTATTCCTTCAATATTTGATATTGATTTGATGTCACCATTGTCTATTACAAACTTAGTCCCTTGCTCATTGCTGTTAATTTTACTTGTATATTCAACACCTTCATGCTTTGATCTAATTTGTTATGCAATTTTTTCTTTCATTCCTTTTTCATGCTTTTTTGAATATGTATCTTCATGTTTCATCAAATTTGAATCAAATCCATTAGTATACTTCTTGAAACAATCATTAGACTGATATCTATCAATATTTGTATTTGTGCCTTCATCAAGCAAACAATCATGAACTGTATTCAAATCACTTGTATCACATATAGCATCAATATTTGTAGTAGGTTCTTCTATTTTTACCATGCAATCTAAGTCACTAGTGTCAATGCTTGCATTACAATATTTCCATTCATGTTGGCTAGAATCATAGTTTGCATATTTGTCCTTTTGAGAAATATCACTAGTATCATTAGGAGCATCTTTTATTTCTATCTTGTTTTTTACCTCTTCAATTTTTTCATGTTTTCTCATCTTAGAAACAGTAAGTGTGACAATTCCTTTGTATATTATTCTCCATAGACTAGTAGGTATAATAACAAAATCTTCATAGAAATCATTAGCATTATTAAGAACACTTTGCATACATTTTTTAAGTATAGAATAATCTCATTTTTCTACTTCACTAGTAATATCAACAAGTCTACTATTCAAAACATTTGCTTCATTAGTATACTTGTTCTTCAAATATTCTATCATGTTCTCTTGTCTTCCACTTTTGTATTTTAAAACTATATTAGAAAGTAATGCCATAAATATTAGTTCTCCTATAGCACTAGGTAACATAAAGTCATTTTTAGAGTCTTTATATGCCTCATCAAGCCTTCCATTCATGTATTTTCTAAGTGCTAATAAATATTAATTTTTCATTTCTTTCAATATTGATTGTAAGATCCCCTTTTCTTTTATTGATGAATCATTTTAAATTTCTTCTAACAAGTGTTGTGAATGGCATTTTAATATTTTTGCCATTTCTAAAATAACCTGAATGTCTAATTATTTTTCTTGAACATCTTGATTGCATATTTTATCCTTCTTGACAACATAGGTTCCCTATTTCAATTATCTTCAACTTATGTCTTTTTATTTCTATTTTTTGGTCATTAGCTTTCTTCTTCTTTTAGTTTTTCCTTGCCATGTTCTCTTTGAAGTAGACAACCTTATGGCTCCCTAGTGTAGCTTGTCAAAAAACTATTTGAAACAATCACAAATTAATTCTTCCTTAGACTAAATATTTAGATTGTTGACAACCTTTTGTCTCCCAAGATTATGAATAATATTTAATTCTAAATTTCACAAACTATGTTGATGTAAAATTCCTTATACTTCCAACTCTAGAAATTTAGAAATTTTATAAAAGATAATATTTGCAAGTTCTGTAATTCTCCTTTGATATAGAATACCTTATTTCTCCAAAGTTATTAATTTTACAAATATTTAATCTATTTTGTAAACTTTAAATAATCAATTTTACAAAAACCCCAAAATAATACTTCAAATTCAAAGTAATTTTCAATATTTGATAAATAGCTTCTAAATTCAATATTCAGATTTTCTAAGGTTTTATAATGCTTGATTACTCCAAAAATATCTCTAACCTTTATCCTTAGATAATATTCCACTTTATTCATTATATCTCCTACTTGAAGTATTTGCAAAAGATATTCCTTCAAGTGATTTTCACTAATTTATATTTCTTGCTTTAATAATATTATATCTCCCCCTTATTCTTTTAATCAATATAAAAAGCTTTGTAAAGAGTTTACCTCCTATGTGCGACTTGGCCTCTATCCGACGGCCCTCTAGTCGACGTCCTCCAATGACTCTTTTCCACAATTTGCCAATGAGCATTCGCCAGTCTTCCTGCCTTGTATCATACTATGAATGTTTCTTCCAACGTGAGATCGGTGCTTGTTATCAACTCGTATGGTCCTGAATTCTGATATCAACTATTGGTTGTTAATAGGCTATCTTGACATCCAATACCCATCAATGTGGACCCCCGAGTTGCTTCCTCCTGAAGATGTGTTCACTGTGTATCTGTCGTACGTGCAAAAACTCCTTTGAGTGTAGGGTTTTGACGTCTAATAAGCGTGCTTCCAAATTGATCGCGGTAATGCAAAATATTTTCCTCATTTAAGCACTATCAGTATGCTACGTAGTTTCAAAAAATGATTGACTCGATTTGATCTCCATCAGAGCTATTTCTTCTAACGATTTTTTGTTGCTGGTTGACATTCCTTCAGCTTGTTGTGTGTGTGATATTCAATTAATAACACCCTTCCTTGTACCACATGCACGGGTTGGCTACTATAATTCTTAAGAATGGATGGTAACGTCTCCTCCAATGTTCAAGCATTTTCCTGTGACGTGATGGGTGAGATGTTTTTATTTTTTGTAGGAAATATTTTCTCCCCTAATGAATTATCACGTCTATTATAGTTGTTGGTTCCCGTGTTGTTCCTCCTTCCTGTGCATATTTTATCTATCCCAAATTTGTCGCTCAAATGAAACGGCTACTCTTTGCTACCAAGGTGGTGCATGAAAAATATTATTCAAAACATTTTAACTTTCCCTTAAGATGGCACTGTCTCGTTCCATGAACTTTTGCATGTCACTTCAGTGGGTCCCCACCTCCTATAACGTTCATCAATCATTTGAAATGGCTAGTCAAAAAAAAAATTCTGACTGTCAACAACTAATGAGCCAGTTGCTGATGTGTGTGCTAGGGTTTGAGTAGATGTGCCAACAACTTGTCCTCTTTCCACATGCAATATAATTCCTCCTATTTGGCATGCACAAATGATAATTCAATGATGCTCAAATGTCTATTGTGCTTCGGCTAGTGGCTCCTTCGTAACATTTCTTTGATAATGGCTAGCTTGGGATTCTGGGAAGACATGTCAATTTTGGCTTTCAACGTACCTCCTTTGCTCGTGAATGTAATGACTATTCAACTGATCATAATTACTTCTTTTATAATGGCTTCCTGAGCATCAGCTATCTTTGGCAAAACATCTCTTTTGCATGCGCTAAATGGTGTCTGTAATATGAGTGCAATCTTCTATCATGGGCAAGACTCCTTGAGGAGTGTTACTTCTGCACATCAATGGTTCCAACGTGGTGCTAGGGTTTGAAATCTAGATTTTTCTCAACACTGAGTGACTCAGGAGACTACAACTTCCTTTGCTGCCATATTTTTAGCTTCTCAACATATATGTCTCCTTCAATGGTATATGTAGCACCTCAAATCTTCCCCCTCCTTTTTTTAATGAACTAACAACTTGATTCTTTGTTCACTCACTCAAGTGTCTTCGACTTCAATTGCTATTATGTTGTCTTCTTGGTAATGTATTTTTGCAGCTTCACTACTTTGACTCTTGCTGCTCGAAAACTTTCTACCCAAAACACTATTTTTTGGGATTTCAATTTTCCTCCAAAATCATCCTCTCAGACATTTCCAACTATGAATGCTGCCCAAATTCTGCTTAAATCTCTTCCAAATAAATCCTTAAACTCCTTCAAAAAAAATTCAAAATCATAGCTTTCTTCTCCAATCCCTTGGATATCACTCTTTTGATAGCTTCTCAAGAAAAATGTGATAAATGGTCTCCCAATTAGCCCCTACAGATAACAATGATTAGTGATACAAATACCTTTATGCATCATATTATCAATGGTTAGAATTCTTCCTTGGATAACCATCCATGAAAAGACTGTAATTTTTGGAATTAATTTTTTTATCCAAACTAAGTCCTTTTGGAGGACAAAACCCTCGTTATCAAGTAGAAGCTTGTAAGTTGATTTAACAATGAACTGCCCATTTTTCATAGGAGCCTAGGTCACTTGATCTTCCTTAGGTCTCATGGGGATAAATTGTTTCCTGAGAATGTTACAAAGATCATTTGATTCCACTTGAAATTCCTAAATTCTTATTTGTTTCCACTTCATTCTACCTCTATCCTCAACCATATAATCAAAGACTTTTCTACCAATGAGTTCTTCTGTGATATTTTTTATTCGGTCTAAGTTAGGATGTTGCATTAGTGGTTCATCCTTAGCCCACCTGTCCTTCCAGCAATTTATCCTCTCACCATTGCCTAAAACCCATCTTAAACCTTTTTTGATGATTTCCTTACAATTAAGAATTGCTTTCCAAAAAGAAAAACCTTTGATTGAAACTGAGTCACTTAGAAATTCCATATTTTGAAGATACTTTCATTTGATGATAGTTGTCCATTCATTTTCTTCACTAGAAATGAGACGCCATGCCCGCTTAGCTAGTAAAGCTAAATTTATATGAGCAATTCTACTCAGACCTAAGCCCCCATTTTCCTTGGGTCTGCACACTTTGGTCCATCCTACAAGGTGTATCATTTTTTTCTCCTCTTGTCAAGTCCATAAAAATTCTTTTTGGAGTTTCTCAAATTTCTAGAAAACCTTCACAAGGGCTTTGAAAATAGAGATGAAATAGACTAGAATGCTCTGAAGAGAGGCCTTAGTGAGGGCCAACTTTCCTGCTTGAGATAGAAGATGACTTTTCCATCCAACAAGTTTTTTTTTAATTCTTTCAATAACCTTGTCCCACATTGACTCTCTTGGAGAACCAATGAAAAGAGGGAGAACAAGATACGAAGTGGGGAGGTTTGCTATATCACACCCTAAAATTTTTGCCTCTTAATCGGGGTGTTCAATAAATATAACTTGCTTTTACTAAAATTAACTTTTTTACCAACAGCGTCCTCATAGAGTTGTAGGATGTATTTAATTATTTTGGCCTCAACCACTGATGCCTTGGTCAATATAAGGGTATAATCGATGAATTTTTGGTGAGAAACAACCCTAGTGAGAGATGTTTCCTTGATTCCCAATATTAGCCTTGAACTGCAAGCATTTTTTATGGTTCTACCTAAAGCTTCTACCATAATGATGAATAACATGGGGCTGATAGGGTCCCCCTGTCGAATTCCTTTGCAACTTTAAAAGTAACCAGTAATTGTTCCATTAACTAGAAGTGAGAACCATGATTTAGAAATACATTCTTTGATCAAATTAATCCATTGGTGGTGAAAATCAAACTTGATGAGGATAGCAATCAGAAATTCCCAATTTAGCCTATCAAATGCTTTTTTCATATCAATCTTGAGGGCAAAAATAGACATGTTAGTCTTATGAGCAGAGTGCAGAACTTCATGAACTTTGATAACTCCATCCAAGATTGACTTACCTTAGATAGAGCTTCCCTAGCATGGATCTATGATGCGGGGTAGAATATCTCTCATTCTATTTGCAATGGCTTTAGTTAGGATCTTGTAAGAAATATTGCATAGACTGATTGGCTTGAAGTCAACCATAGATTTAGGGGTTTGCTTCTTAGGAATTAGATAAATAAAAGTAGAGTTGATACAATTTGGGATATGATTACTTTCTTGGAATTCTTTGAAAGTAGAAATTACATCCTCACTTACGATGTCCCAAAAATCTTGATAGAAACAAGGGGGAAATTCATCGGGTCCCGAGGCTTTGTCTGGCTCCATGCTAAACAAGGCTTCCTTAATTTCCTCATAAGAAAATGGAGCTAGAATATTAAGGTTTATATCCTCATTTATTATGCTAGGAATGAATTGTAAGAGAATATCTTTGGCCTTCTCATTGCACTGTGATTCCTGACCAAGGATAGAATTGAAATAAGTTACTGCCTCCTTTCTGATTTTTGTTAAGTCTTGAGTAATAGAACCATCTGCTTTTTTTTTTTAATTTTATCTTGTTATTGCTTCTGTTTCTAAGCATGGTGACGTGAAAAAACTTGGAATTTGAATCTCCATATTTCAACCAAAGAGCCCTTGATTTTTACCTCCAATATATTTCCTCACAGGCCAAAATGTTATGAAACTCTGCTAGTTTTGTCTGTTCCTCCTGCCTAGTAGTTTCATTAGCATCACCATGTTGGATACTCTGATCAATTATCTTCAAAATTTTAGCAACCTATTTTTTATTTTCAAAGAGATTCCCAAAGACCTCTTTGTTCCAAGTTCGAATCTTTTCCTTAAAAAACTTTAATTTGCCAGCAATTTTAAAAGTTGCCCTACCCCTAACAGGCTAATGCCACCACTGACTTAAGTTATCTCTAAAACTAGAATGTTTGATCCACATAGATTAAAATATGAAAGGTTTCTTGAAGGACAGAGAGTTAGGGATATCCAACAAAATGGGATTATGATCAGAGGTAATTTTAGGAAGGGCTTGCAGGGTAGAATCACCAAACAAAGTTGTAGCCTCCTTTGATAGAAAAAACCTGTCAAGCCTTTCTTGAATGAGATGACATCCTATCCGTTGAACTAAGCACTATTTTTCAATTATTTAAAGAGGTTTTGAGGTTGGTATTTATTTTTCTTCTTTTAATTGTTTTTGAGACAATACTATAAAAAACCCAAATTGGAAACTTTTAATAAACCTCTTTAAATACCCATTTTGGTTGATTTTAATGTTTTATAATTTTCCAATTCCTATGTTTGATGTTTTATTACTTATAACTCCCAAATTTGGAAAATTTTAAAAAATAATATTTACAAGTAATTTAATTAACCCTTATTTCTCCTTGATAATTTTTTTAAATATTAACAAATTTGAAGTATGCTTACTTAATGAATATCTAATGTTGGATATTGCAATATATAAAATGTTCCTTATAAATCCAAAAAAAACTTATGTTAAAACAAGCACAAAGATCAACCTTTATGTCATTCGCTCTTTAATGTTGTACGTCAACATATTCATAGCTATGTGTTGCATAGCATTCATGGGTAGTCAAAGCCCTATTTGATCAGTGCAAAATCATTCCTTCATTGGCAATCCTTCACTTCTGTAACTATTGGTAAAATATATCTTAGTATATGCCTTGCAAGGATTCTCCAAATGCAAGTGTTGTTCGTTGGTTTTATGACAATGTCTTAAATATTTTTCTTACACCATTGAATGGTGTATAGCCATTTCACCTTAATGATTTTACTTCGTTTGAATATTCCCTTGCTTTGATTCGTTGTGTTCTACTTCACACACTACTGTGTATTTAATTCTCCAAGATAAGCATCTTAAGAAGTATGGGCTTTGTGACAAGTGTCATATGAAGTGTTATAAGATAATCTTATTTAACATTTCTTCAGTAATGATGAGGTTGGTGGTAACCTCCAAAGAATATTAACTCCTTCCAAATGAATGTAACTCCCTTTAGGTGACACTCAAACATTGGGAGATGTAGAGAGTTTGTGCCAAGTGGCTTGTACATGCGAGACTTCTTTATAATGCTCCAAATATGATCTTGCAACCCTAATTTCTCCTTTATATTTACATCCTTTGTGAGCTTGCTATGTTTCTTGATATGCAAGATTTATTTTGCATGCTAGATTCATGAGGATAACAGACGGCTACAGCTTCATAGATTCATGATCTTATGGCACACTTTTGAGCTCTTCTTTTGGTGGATGTTCACTTCAATGAATGTCTTAGGTATAGCTCTTTTCTTTACACTTGTTTACAGATATTTAATGCTGATTTATACCTTTATTCAATGCTGGTTATAATAGCCAATGAGTATCCTTTTTATTTATATTTTATCTAGATAACCTATCACTGAATGTTTCCCTTATTTCTATGTAAGCATGAGTGATAATGCCTTCTTTAAATGGATCCATTGTTGTAGGTGACGTTTTGCTTATAGGGATGAATTTGACAGAGGAAAAATGATATTTTTAAACACCTCTACTCTTGGACGTGTGAGCTCTTTAGTGGCTCTTCCTTTGGATGTAAATATTTTGTTCATGTAAGCCTTTTGATAGCTCCTTCGCTTGTCTGCAAGTATATTAGACAAGGACACAAGAGCTCTTTGATGGCTCTTCCTTTGGTCATAAATATGTTGCTTGTGTGAGATTTTTGATAGCCCATTCCCTTGGCTGCAAGTCTGTTGGATAAGAACGTTCTTCTACCTCCTTATTAATGGTAATACCTTTGTTCTTCCAAGGAACAAAAGAGGTGCCTTTTATAATATGTAATTCTTGCACCAAAATGAAGAATTTTTATAATCCTTCTTGCTTCTTTTGGATGATAGTCAATCCAAGCTAATGAAATGAGGATTCCTTCACTCGTGCTGAAAAATAAATCCTTATATTCTCCTTGAATATTGAGACTTCCAAGGTCTCGATTTGAGGCTTCCTTCAAGGATTTTAGTGGTGGTTTTCTACTCCACCTTTATTCTTGTAATGGTGGCTTCTTTTGACCACTAAAGTGTTGTAGATTTTTTTTTTGTGCTTCTTAGAAACACAAACTAATTTATAGAAACTAGTTAAACAATTAACTAGAATGGTGTTTAATAGATGCACTATAAATGGTAACAATAAATTTCCCTTATTGATCCACTGATTTCTTAAAAATACTCTTAACAATTCCACTGCAACCTTTCAAATATAATCTAGAATAAATTCTTTTAATTTCACTACAAACACAGTTGTAGGATCTAGTATTATTTTTTCAAGATATAAGATAGGTAGTTGATTGTAAATCTAGAAAGCAACTCTTAATTGTGAAAATGAACCTTAAAAATAATTTCTTTTCTTTTCTACTTTTGAATACTATAATACAAATTTTCTCTTTGCAACTTCTGATATAACATAAGGTGCTTTAACAAATATGCTAAGTAATCTGATTAATGAATTCACTTGCACCAATAATTGCTTACCTTTTTGACAGATTTTGTAGAGAATGTAGATCAAGCTTGTTGCTTTAGATTTTTGCAAATTTTTCTAGCTTTTCCAAACAACTTATCCTTCACCAAAAAGAGGTCTCAAAATTTCTTTCATGAGCCTGGGGTTTGGTGGTTTTATCGTATCCTTTCTGTTGTGTATCCAAAGGAATATTTATACCTTATTGAAAGGTAATATTCAAGTCTCTTGGATTTGACAAACTCCTTTTATCTTCAAGTCTTCTTGTCGAATTATAACTTCAAGTAGTATCTTCTTCTTCTCAAGACTTTGAATATCTAGAGGTCTTTTTTATCTTCTTTAGCACTCCTTACCAATGTCTCTTCCCCTGTTTGGGCTTGTTGTCAGATGGTGATAATTGTCCCAAATATTCCCTTAACAAAGAGTTTCTCCTTGATAAATAATTTATCCAAAGAGTTCTTATAGGAACTCTTTTGATGATCTTACTTCAGCAACAAGGCTCTCCAAGCCTTTTTTCTTGAGACCTCTCATAGGTATTTGACTCTACAGCTACTTTGGTATTCCTTGAGATATTCTTCTTCAACTTCTAGAATTTAGATCTCCTTCCTGGATCACTTGATTCTGCTGCTTCTATATTTGAACATGGCTCTCCTATTCTTTCTCATCCTTCCAAGAGTGGAAGTGTCTTCAATGATATCATCACCTTTAAGTTTTCTTCAGGTGATGGATTAATTATAAATAAAATACTCTTCCTAAATTTCTTGTAGGAAGTTTCCCAACTTACTGAATCTCCTTTCCCTACAATAAATGATTAGTACTAAAATTTGAATCTTCTAAATTAGGTACTCTCTTATGGAGTCTTCTTCAGGATCAAGGCTTCTATGGCCTTTTCTTAGATCAAGGATTCTATGGCCTTTTTAGTATTAAGGCTTCTATGGCCTTTTATTGGATCAATGTTTATTTGGCCTTTTTTTTATGAAATTGAATTTATCAATAGAGATATTCAATCTCTAGAATTCATTATGACTCCTCCCAGAGTCTCTTTTGAAGTATTATTTTTTACAATAACTAATATCTATGCTATGAAGGCACTCTAATATTCGGGTCAGAAAGTTGAAATCTCCTAGCTTTATGTTGTAGGAGGTTCCCCAATCATCTAAGGGTTAGTTCCCTATAATAAAGAAACTTAAGACAATAGTAAAATTCTCATATCTCTTATATGAGCTTCACTATTTGATTCATAACTGTATCATTCCAAATTTTCCGCACCCTTACCTTCAGGCTAAAGGATCTGCTCCCGGAAGGGTGATGCAGGAAGGATGGGACAATACCTCGGACTGAGAGGCCTTTGGAAGGTCCCGCCTCTCGAGGGAGGTGTATTAAGGTGATTTTTTGACGGATGGTGGGTTCACCAAGAAACTTTTGAATGGCAGTTTCCATGCCTAGGTTGGGAATGTGTTTGATATGTTCAATTTTATCTTTAATCATTCAAATCCTAGGTTTGGCCAAATGAATCTAAACTGTTCTATATGGAATGCAAATTTAAAATGAATACAGAAAACATATTTGAACAGAAAACACAGAGAATAAGCTAGATTAAAAAGGCATACCTGATCTGGATGTCTGATGGAGGTTCTGATTTTTGAAGCAGTAAAGATCGCCTCTGATCTGACAGGATCGTCTGCGATCAGACAAGATCGTCTGAGATCTGACAAATTTGTCAAAGACCTGCAATCAGAGAAATAGATACAAAACATAGAAAATGCAGCAATGCTAACAGAGGAAAACAGTGTGAAATGACAATAATAATATCAAACTGATAATTATAAATAGAAACATGAATGCATTATAATGATTTAATGTCAAATTATGATTTATCATGCATTTAAGCTATATGGGTGAACTCCAGGATGCAAAATAGTAATAAGTCTAACTAATGCAAAACAAAACAATAGATAATGGAGAAAGAATGCAAACTCAGGGCACTGATTTCCCCCAATGTTGATTGTAGTCGAAATCGTCTCGAATTGGTGCGAGATCGTTCGAGATTGTACAAGATCGTCTGCGATGATCTGAGATTGCTCCAGCTGAAGAATAACAAAGTTCCTACAAACAAACTTGGAAAAATACGAAGGCAAATGGTAGTCTAAGACATTCTAATGCATGTAAAACTTGAAGTACAGAAAAATTCAGCCAGGGGAATGTCAAGGGGAGGGCCTAAGATTAAATAGGCATAGGAAGGAGGTTGGGAGGTTGGAGGTCATCCCAATTTGGGAGATCTCCAACGGGGGAAGTCTCTAACTGCGCAGACATGCTTTTGCCCAGGTTAGAGACGTCGTTGAAACAGAAGCTAATTATGAAAAATTAGTTTTAGGACAAAATCGTTTGGACGTCCTAGTCTAGATGAAATCAATCGATCTGAGGTGATATCATCTGATCGACGACGATATCGTCCAACGGTCACAACAAATCCTAAAAATGATGCAGAGAACGAGGAAAGCAGTTTAATAGGCGGTTCGGGGTTGAAATTTTGAATTTGAATTATTACTAAGGTAATTTTAATTATTGCTAAGGTTTACTGCGCTAATTTTAGGGTGCTACAATTTTCCCCTTCTTTAGCAAATTTTTTGAAGAAAATGTGTTAAAGATGAGTTCTTCTCGATCTACGAGAAAGCAAAAAATATTCCCATTTTTATGCTACGATTCTAGGTCGAATCGTATGACAGCTGACTATGGTGCCCCCTCTGTGTTTTTACCCAAATCGAACGTTTGAGGTAAAAACATGAAAAAGCAAAATTTTAAAATGTTGTTTAAGTGTTTTTGAATAAAATTAAGAAAAATAGGGTAAAACCATAATTCACTATTACTGTTCGTTTTTATTGGTTTCTAGAGCTCTGCAGACAATATGGTTGAGACAGTGCACAGATCGAAAGAGGTCCAGCGCGGGCTACGGGTAAGGGTCTAAACTTAGTTTAGAATGCTTTAATTTAGAATTTCATGCTTTTTAGATCAATTTTGACTGATTTTTGAGCATCACGGCATTTTTTGGGCTGTCAAAGTTGTCTAGACGAAATCGTCTCGATTTCACCGAAATCGTCTCGATATCGCCGATTTCGTCCAAGGGTGAAATTGGCAATATGGGGACGTTTTCGTTCAATAAGGGACGATTCCCTTATGCAAAATCGAAGACGAATTACTCAAATTTGGGATGATATCATCCAATAGTTGATGATATCATCATTTGTGTGAAAGTGAACTTATTTTACTTGCATTTTTAATTAATGATTTATTAATGATTTTGTATTGTGTTGTTGTTTATGTTGCAGAGAGGATTAATAAAGATCCGAGAATGGAAATACGGTAGACTGAGGGATGACTTGGCCACTCTATCTCAGGCAGAGTGAGATCAGCTAGCTCATGTCGGCTTGCAGCACGTGGCAGATATGCCACAAGTGTCTACAAATATGGGGCTATTGACAACCCTAGCAGAGAGGTGGTATCTAGGTTCTTGTTTTCGGTTACCGACAAGGAAGATTACTCCAAAACTGGAGGATGTATGGAGGATTTTGAGGATCTACAAACAAGGACGGCTAATCACTCCTGTAGCCAATCATGGCCATGCGATGATGCGACTGTGTGGAGATCTGAGCTTTGCACTGGAGAAGGGCAAAGTGAACATCGAGTCACTACGCCAGATGCTTGGTGCATCCAAACTGACACAAGTTTTGTCTAGGGTGGTAGGTGGTCTATTGCTATGCCATCAAAGTGGATGCAGGCTACCATGGCTACTGATAGATGTGGTCTACGACATGAGAGACCACGAATATAGGTTTGCTTGGGGGAGCTTTGTACTATGTCGATTGTATAGGATCCTGCATGGGGTCGTATACAAGGGCAGCCAATGTCTAGTCATGACATCACTACTGCAGGTTTGGTGCTAGGAGCACATCACGGTGCAGAGGCTGGTAGGGCTCCCACTGACAGGGATTGATGGGGAGAGGCCTCGATTTTTCTATTGGTGGCTCCAGAGAGGGTCACAATGATGGATAAATCTACCAGTGTCCCGGAGACTACTTGATGACCTTGTCTCCGACCAGATCACCTGGAGGCCTTAGAGAGATCATCTAGGATGGGTCGAGGATAGACAGGAGCTGGCTCACATCATGCAAACCTATTGGTTGAGGATGGAGAAGGGAGATGTGGAGCTCCATCTCTACGACCGAGTTTTGAGGTAGTTCGGTCTATAGTAGGGGATCCCATCTCTCAGGTATTACGAGTTTTCTCAGACCATTCAGGATAACACTATAGTTAGTGGGGCTCCAGATATGCAGCAATTTTGGAGTTAGGACACAGATGATGCCCCCATCCAGCTAGTGGATGGTGATGACACTAGGGTTGTCGATGGCTATGATGCCTGGTACGCAGGCATCTGCCCTCCTCGGATGATAAGGGCTCAAGGTCTGATTCATGTAGTTGTGCATTGGATGGGGAGGCAATGCCAGGTGACCATTGAGGTGGCATAGGGTCACAGCGGGAGAGAGCAGAGGAGACCACAGGCTCAGTAGAGGTTGTGGCAATGAGAGAGGACGGAGGAGAGACCCCATTCTCCATAGAGAGAGGCCACCATCACCCGATAAGGGCAAGGGTGTTGACACAAGGGAGAGCAACAAGACAGTAGCTCTTTGAGCTGAGGTTGCCCGCCTTCGAGCTCAGGTGCAGACATTGCAGGATGAGGCTACATGGCTTAGAGCTCAAGGTGGAGGAGCGAGCACTCTATATTTAGGGTGGGCTATTGCCCAGGTTATATTCTATCAGGCTCTCTATTACCAAGCGGTACCAGTAGAGCAGAGGGTACCATTATCAGCTCATATTGTAGAGCCTGTTGTGATGGGGTCATCTAGGACATCATCACGATCGGTGTCCAGGACTCATGGCACCACACGGACTACGATGGGGCCACCTCCTCCACCTTAGGGTAGGAGAGGAGATGAGGCTAAGAGCTCGAGGGGTTATCGAGGCTAGCTGCTACAGACTACACTACACAGATTAATATAGTTTTTATTATTATTGATGGAGTATTGAGTATGCTGAGGTACATATTGTGGCATGCTGATCCAGTTTTGAGATGATGTATATATTATTGATATATATATATATGAGATATTTTAGATCATATGAGTTGTCTTATGTGTTTGTATGATGCTTTAATGTTTTGGTGTGACTTATTTGATGATTCATGTAATTATGGCATTTGGAAATATTGTGGTTTGAATGTCATGCTTTTAAAATTTAATTGAAATAATCTGATGTAAACAAATTGATTTTTGTGATGTGATTTGATAAAAAAAATAAAAGGGGACTTTTAACAATAATTTCAAAGGACATTGTTGCTATTATAGACCATTTCATGGAGTCACCGCTCACTCGGTCGTCAAGCTAATCCTGGTATAGAAATATTGTTAAAAGTAAAAGAGTGCTTAAGAGACTGTCTTAAGACTTTGTTGTGATGATGCAAATGATGATGATGATGGTGATTTGTTTTTAGACTTTTCATAAAATAGTATGCATGAAATATTTTAAAATGATTTTTGCTAGGCATAAATTCCTAAGTGTGATAAAATTTTGAACAATTCCTTAGAATTTATACCATGGTTGCAATATTGAATTTGAACATAATGACATGAAATAGAATAAGTGTTTGTTTGTTTGTAAAGCATAATTGTGTAACACAATGATTTAAGTCATATGGTTTTTATGATTTGAAATAGATGGGAAAATAAAATTAAAACAATGGTTTGCGCTAGGCATAGAATATAGGTATAGACTTATACCATCATCGCGAAATCCGAAAGAAGAAAAAAATAGTTTTATTGCATGGTTGATTTTTAATTTTTGAAAATAAACAAAAAATATGAAGATGAGGACTTGCGCTAGGCAAAAATTCCAATTTTGGTGTTGGAACTATACCATCGTCGCGAAAGTCAAAAGTTATATATAAATGTAACTTTATTGCATGTTTGTGAAAATGATTTTGATTTTTTTGGTAATGCATGTGGTTGTTTTTATACTAAACAATTGTTCTCAAATAAGCAAATGAAATTATTTCAGACAATTTGCAAAAATATTTCAAGGTATCTTAAAGACAAAAGTTAGATTTATAAGGAATCCCATGTGCATATGTGAGTTCATTTCCGATCTTAATTTATCATAATGATACACAAAATCTCTCAAATACAAATGTGTGTGCAATTGTAGTGTTCATTTATCAGTTTTGAGCAAGATAATTTGATACAAGTGATTTGAATTAGCCAAATAAGTGTTCATTAACCATGATTTAGATGCATATAACCATACCAGACTACTATGTAAGTCAGGTTATCAAGAGCTAGCTGATTCATAAGCAGACATAGGTATGTAAAAAAGAAGGTCACTAATGTGATAGACATATCACCACGCTAGGTATTACCCAAGGCCAAGCGGGTTGAGCACAAACCACCTGTTATGGGGCTTACCTCACAGTTTTCGAATAATTGAGAATTCCAGGGATTCAATCTCATCAACCCTTCTTTTCTTTTCAAGGGGTAGGGAAAGGATTTTATTGCATTTGCTTTTGCTCATTTTGCTTTCTTTGCTTCTTTTTTGTATTTTTTTTTTTGTATCTTTGCTTTGATATTTGAGATAATGCTGAAATAATGCTTTTTCTTGTTCTCTTTTTCTTGAAATTTTCTTTTTCTTCCTATTCTAGGGATACTTGCTCGGATTAGTTGTAGAGCAAGGGATTTTTATTTTGGGTAGGGGTGAGCTTGTCATTTTTTCAATTCTCAAATATTCTAGACCATGTGCATGATAGGATAGCAGGGGAAACTTTTCGTTCAAGAAACCACTTCTACTATGTAGCATAGCATGGACATTACAAATATAATCATTTTATTGTGAAAATATATGCTTGGTTTAAGTAAATAACAAGATCAATTCTCCCGTGCTCAAACTTTATTTAATTGAATTTTGTGGACTTTGATATAAGAGAGATTAGTAATCATGCCAAATAAATCAATATATTTATTCATGTGAATATGAAAGGTGCGGGATTCCAAATAAATGCTAATTTATCCAAAATAATTTGAAAATATAACTACAATACTGCACAAATTGAGAAGTACAAAAAGAAAAGATGTTTTTGAATATTTTGATGATTTTGGATGTTTTTGGTGTTTTTAGATTTTTAAGTTTATAAATTGAAAGAAATACAAGATAGTGGTTTTGTGAAATATGTTAAACAAGTATATACAAAGATGAAATGACCAAATTTATGCATAGTAACGTTTAAGATGCATAATATTCATAGGTTCTTTAAGTTCTTTACCATCTAAGGTAGATAATTTGTATGCTCCCGATTCAAATTTAGTAGTGATAATATATGGTCTAAGCCAGTTGGGCTCAAATTTACCTTTAAGGTCTTTAGTTGCATTAGTATTTTTTTTATTTTCTTTTAAAACAAGATCGTCGACCTCAAAGGATCGATGACAAACTTTCTTAGCATATGATCTTTTAAGCTTGTTTTGGTAGGCACGAAGATGCTCCAAAGCATTGATGTGCTTTTCATCTAGGAGCTCCAGCTGACTAAGTCTGCTAGCTCGATATTCATCTCCTACTTCAGTATCTTGAAGTAGTAGAGCCAAAGAAGGAACTTCTAATTCAAAAGGAAAAACGGCTTCAGCGCCATAAACCAAAACAAAAGGTGAAGTACTTGTGGGAGTACGAACACTAGTTTGATAGGCCCACAAAGCTGGATATAATTGAATGTGTCAGTCGTGGCCAGATTTTTTGACCAATTTTTTGAGAATTTTGATTAAGGTTTTCTTAGAATCTTCTGCTTGGCCATTACCCTGAGGATAATAGGGAGTGGACCAGCGATGTTGAATCTTATATTTTTGACATAGTTTCTTAACATCTTTATTTTTGAAACAAGTTCCATTGTCTAAGATGAGATTTGCAGGAATTTCGAACCTACAAATGATTTGATTAAAAATAAATTTAGAGACTTGAGTTCCAGTGCAGGAAGCTAAAGGCATAGCTTCAACCCACTTCGTTAAATACTCATTGGTGGTTATGATGAATTTGTGTCCATCAGATGACATAGGATTAATTTTGCCAATAATGTCTAAGCCCCATTTTGAAAAGGGCCAAGGAGAGGAAATAGCCTGTAGTTCTTATGCAGGGGCATGGACAAGGTTAGCATGTTTCTAGCACTTATCACAATGGCACACATAATCATGTGCATCATTCTCCATGGTAGGCCAAAAGTATCCTATCCTAAGGAGCTTTTTAGCAATGACACTACCACTGAAGTGTCCTCCACAAGATCCATCATGGGCTTCACTTAATGCTGATCTGGATTCTTCTAAATTCAAAAATCTAAATAGGATACCTTCAAAAGATCTCCTATAGAAAGTATTGCCAATTATTACAAATCGACTTGCTCGTCTACGTAATAACCGATGTTGGTTTCTATTAGAATTGGCAGGGAAAGTCCCATTGTGAATAAAATCAAATATATTTGTATGCCAAGGTTTAGCAGTAGTTTCATTGATTAGAAACACATCCAAAGGTTCTAAGCATGACTTATTTGAAGTGGTTTCCTAGAGTCGATGAATAATTATGGTGGCATATTCATCATCTAACTCCAAGGGCAGAAGAGATGTAGCTGCGGCCATAGCGTCAGCCGCACGGTTGCTAGTTCGAGGAATAGCTTCCAAGGTAACTTGATCAAATAGAGATATTAATTGTAAAACATATGCTTTATATGGATGCAATTTATCATCTTTGGTCTGATAAACTTCATTAATTTGGTTTATAAAAAGTTGAGAATCACCAAAAACTAGCAGATGTTTAATTTTTAGCACCAAGGCAACTCGTAATCCAAGGATTAGAGCTTCATATTCAATAGTATTATTGGTGCAAGCAAATGTTAATTTAAAGGACAAAGGTATAATATGTTTTTGTGGAGATATTAAAATAATACCTGCACCAGCCCCACTCATGCATCGGGATCCATCAAAGTATAAGGACCATTGTTCAACATGGTCTACCTCTACTTGAAGGCATTCATCAGGAAACTCAATGATGAGGGGATGGGTAGACTCTAAGGGTGCAGCAGCTAATTTATCTGCTATGATTTGACCCTTAACAGACTTCTATCCTATAAACATGAGTTCAAACTCGCTCAAAGCAAGAACCCACTTTGCTGTGCGACCCAATAAATAAGGTCGACTCATGAGATATCGCAAGGGATCATATTTAGCAATGACATAAGTTTTTTGATTGAGCATATAATGGCGTAATTTTTGCATAGAAAATATGACTGCTAGACATAGTTTTTCTAATGTTGTGTAGTGGGTTTCATAACTAATTAAAGTTTGACTAATATAATAATTAGCACGTTCTCTTTTCTCATCATCAAGTTGAGCTAACATAGCTCCTAAAGCAAAATTTGAAGCTGAAATATACAAGATAAATGGGCAATCAGGTTTAGGCGATGAAAGCACAGGTGGATTAAGGAGGTATTTTTTGAGAATTTCAAAGGCTTCATTACATTCATTGTCCCAATTAAAAGGGATATCCTTCTTAAGAAGCTTAAGAAAGGGACCGGTTTTGTTTGCCAGCTTATCGATGAAGCAACGGGTAGCTTGAAGCTTACCTTGTAAACTTCGTAACTTAGAGATATTGGTAGGTGCGGGCATATCAGTGATAGCTGCAATCTTGAGAGGGTTGATTTCAATGCCATGTAAAGAAACTATAACCCCTAATATTATATAGAACTTAACTTCGAATATGCATTTAGAAGGATTTAGTCGGATAAGATATTCCCTTAACCGATCAAACACTGTCCTTAAGTCATTTAAATGATCATCTTCTTTGATGGAATGAGCTATGATATCATCTACATAATCATGTAGGATATCATGCATCATGTCATGAAAAATATAAGTCATAGCTCGTTGATAGGTTGCACCTGCGTTCTTTAGGCCAAATGGCATCACTTTCCAACAAAAGGTACCCCAGGGGGTAATAAAGGCTATTTTAGCCTGATCTTCAGGAGCTATCCTGATCTGATTATAATCGAAGAATCCATCCATTAGGGACATCATTCCACTCCCAGCAGTAAAATCAATGATTTGATCCATGTTTGGAAGAGGAAAATCATCTTTAGGGCATGCAATTTTAATATCTCTAAAGTCTGTGCAAACCCTAACTTTGGTAGCTTCTTTCTTGGTGATTGGAACTACATTCGAGATCCATTTAGCATAATCAATAGCTTGTATAAAAACAACATTCAAGAGTTTTTATAACTCCCCTTTGACTAGCAAGGCCACTTTGGGATGCATTTTTCTAAGTTTTGTTTAATAGGTTTAGCATCCGGATGGACTACTAGGTGATGCATGACTACAGAAGGGTCTAAACCTGGCATATCTTCATATGTCCAAGTGAAGACATATTCATATTCTTTAAGGAATGCAATGTATTGCTCTTGTTTTTCTTGAAGTAATTTTGATCCAATATTGATTATGTAGGGATTATCCTCAGTTCCAATGTTAACTTTAATGACGTTTTCTGCTTCCATGTGTAGATCTCTTTAAAAATTAAGTGGGGCGGGTGAAACGCCCAATTCTTGTAATTATTTTAAGGTTAACTTGGATAATTCATCTTGAGGAGTCGTGGCCTCAAGCTGGGCTATAGTAGGTATAGAACCATCAAAATAAAAACCATTGTGTAACATCTCTTCAATGGAGACATCATGGAAAATATCTCCTTCCAACTCATCATCGGATTTAGCAATCATTTTAGGATAAGCTATGGATAGCATATTGCATGTAAATGGTTGATTTTTTAGAGGCAAATCATCACGCCCATCCAAATAATCTTGATAACATATGAGTTGATCATCATCTTCAAAAGGGAAGGGTTGACCCTTACTAGGAAATAGGCCCACACCACATCGGGCGAGCCATGGTTCTACCTCAAAGGGTTCTTTCATACCATCTTGGAAAGGTCCCAAGCCTTTCCCTTTATATCCCATTTTAAGCATCATAGGTTTAGCTTTAATATACTCATTAGTAAAATAACATCAAGCATATCCCTCATGATGAGTTTTGATGTTCCTGGGTATTCTTCGCCAGTCATATCCCTTATAAATGAAGGCACAACTCCCGAATTGGTAAGTACTTCCCATAGGTTGTGGGAGGCCCAAAGTATGAGGAGATGGTGGAAAATTATTTAAGATAATGGAATTTTGCATAGAAGCATTTGTTTTTTTTTATATAAGAATTTTAGATAAATCAGGTAAGAGTTCATCAGAAAGAGCATAAGATGTAGAAGGATCATTCCCTATATCTTTAGATGTGGAAGGTATGATAGATGTAGATAATGTAGAGGTGTTAATAGATGGGTCTATAGGTTTTGAAATGATAGGGATGGAACTTGAAGGATTGGTTATGAATTTAAGATCTTTTTGAGGTTCTAGTGTGGTTTTTTTAGGGGATTGTTTAGATGAAAAATAAGAATTAGGATGTGTGGATGACAGAGTAGGGCAAAATTGGACTCCAATAGGTTCTGCCAAAGCACACATATCAAAGGGTCTAGGATCACCATGGATAGTGACCAACTGATTTTTAAATTTGAATTTAACACATTGGTGTAAAGTTGATGGGACAGCCCACATTGCATTGATCCAAGGACGACCCAAGAGTATATTGTATGATGTGGGGCAATGTACAATAAACACGATCATATCTAAGGTTCTCGGACCAACTTGCAATGGGATAGTGATAACTCCACATGTTTCTTGTGTTTCGTCATTGAAAGCTTTTATGATCATGTCAGTTTTCTTCATTTCATCACTTCTAAACCCAAATCTTTGGTAGAAGTCAAAAGTGCAAATATTTAGAGATGAACCATTATCAATCAAAACTATTTTGACTACTACATCTCCTATTAGGGTAGTAATATATAAGAGGTTATCCTTATGTAAACTATGTTGTGGTATATCTTTATCCCGAAAATCAATACAATCGACTTCTCTAGTGATGATAGTATTGGTCATGGCTTTAGGTTGAATGTTTTGTGGTACCATCATTTGGCTTAATGTAAGCATCAATTCATCTCTATGGGTAGGAGAAGATCTTAATAGGTCCAAAAGGGAAATTCTGGCTGTAGTATTGGATAATTTCTCATTAATATTGTAAGGAGGTTTAGGTGGAATATTAGGATCATGAGTCCCTTTATTGGGATTTTTCAAAACAAATGGGGCTGATCCATCATTTTAAATTTTATCTTGTTGAGAATTTTGAGCTTGTTGTCTGGTAACGACTCCGATGGTACCTACAATGTTATATTGAGGACAATGAATAGGTCTTGGTCTAGCATTTATGGCTTGTTCATTAGAAAGGAACTGATTAGAAGAGGGTCGAGTAGTAACTCTTCTAGGAAATGGTTCTTTTGGAACCATAGAATCTATGATAGGTTGAATAGGATCTAATTCATCTTCAGAACTATTCGATTGATTTGAAGTGATTTCCATGTCACTTTCAGTATCCGATTCTACATCACTGAGATTCGATGTTTGAATATTATGGAGGGGCCTAGTCATGACCATGGATAAAGTTGTGTCAATTTTTTGTAAATCATGATTAGGTAAATGTCCGCTAATAGTTCCTACATATCGGGTAGGAGGAGGGACATTATGATGCTCAATTTTATTGGCCACCTCTTTACCATGTTTTGGTAAAGGATGTTGAAATATATCTAATGATTGATTAGCATTTTGATTTTGATTTTGGGGAATGTTCTTTTGAGCATTATTAGGAGTAGTTTGTCTAGGTTGGAAGGCTTGCACCTCCATCTCATTATTATCAATCAGATCTTGTATTTTATGTTTTAACCTTTTACAAGAGTTGGTAGAATGTCTAGGCCCTCTATGGAAATCACAGTGTAAATCGACTCTATATCCGGGTATGGTTGGATCAGGTTCCTGGATAGCCAATAATTGAATCAAACCTCTTTCAAGTAATTGGGGTAGAATAGTTGATAATGGTTGATTAAATCTAGTAAAATCTCGAGGAGGTTTATCAAGAGGTTTCAATATAATTTTTTTTGTTGTCTTCGTTGTATTGATATTAGCAACATTTCTACTGTCAGTGACTCCGTCACCTACAACTTGTTTGTTTTTATATTGATTTCTGGATGTCTTCTCATCATCTTTCTTCCTAAGCTGGCCTCTCCTAATGAAAGCATCTTCTACTCTTCGATCTAAATCTATAGCCTGATCAAAGGTAGTTAAGGTAGCAGTTGATAACTCATAAGATATTTTTTCTTGCAAATTATTAATAAAAATGTCTAAAATTTCCCTATAAGGTAGCACAAAGTGCAGTTTTCCTATCAACTGCATCCATCTGGCTAAGAAATCAGCAAAACATTCATCTTTGACTTGTTTTAAGTTGTACAAATATTTAATGGTTACATGCCTTTCGATATAGGCACTAAATTGATGCACAAAATATTCAACGGTCTCTTCAAAATTTCTCAAAGAATGAGTGGGCAATTGATAGTACCACTCTAATGCCATTCCTCCTAAACTTTTCGGAAACATTTTTAGTAACAACAAGTCATCATGTAATATATCATGACATGCTATCCTAAACATGTGAAGATGCTCTATGGGATCTTCAGTTCCTTTATATATAGGCAAGATGGGCATGGGAAAATGTTTAGGGTATGGTTGTGCTACAACTATAGGATCTAGAGGTTGACTACACATCTCTCGATAATTGTATGAGGGATGGTAGGGATCCATCTGGTCCATGCGGGAAGCTAACTATTTCACCATGGCTTCCAGATTACTGGTTTGCCCACCATATTGATTCGGTGGAGCATGAATATGGGATTGGTGAGCATATGATGGAGGGACATGAATATTAGATGCTATATTGCTATTGTGTAAATTGTTGGTAGGAAGGGTGTTATGAAGAAGTTTTGAAGTTGTATTATGTTGTATCCCAGATTTTTGAAAATTGGTGTTTGGCTTGTTTTTAGGTTTTTGTCGATTTGAAGCATATTGATCAATAGTTTGGCGAAATAAAGCAGTGAATGAAGGTCTCTTTTGTGTGGGCATGATTTTAGGTTCAATAACAGGTTCCTTAGGAGGTTGGGTAACCTATTGTTTTTGCATGTTCTGAATTATAGCGGCCATATCCATATTGGATGGTCCAGCTTTATCACTTTCTTGATCAACGAAAGATAAGGGATTAGTGTGTATGTCAAACATATGTTCCATGGCTGCTTGAGTGTCACTAATTTGTCCTCTATCAATACGAACTACCATATTAAGAGCACCAATATTATTGTTGAAGAATTTCCAAAAATGATCTATGTTATCAAAAGTAATAGTTCCGTCTGGAGCCATTCTAGGGGATGAGGATCCTTCCTCTCTAACATTTTCTTGTTGTGCATTTTCTTCAGCCAGGTCATCTTCCGGTTGTTCTATAGTTTATTCTTCTGGAATTGTATCCTCAGGAAGGGCATTTATTTTTTTGTTTTTCTTGCCTAACCAATCTTCTTCTTCTTCTTCAGTTTGTTTACCATTCCTAATTTTAGTCATTGTGCTTAAACTTAGATTTCAGCAAATATATATATATATATATATATATATATATATATATATATATATATATGCAACAAGCTTAAGAGGTATATATTTTAATTATATACCTACTATAGTATTTAAAATGAAATATTTTGGTTTTTGTTATGTTTTTTTGTTTTTCTTGTTTTTTTTTTTTTATAACAATATTATAAAGATAACAAACAACACACAAAATGCAAGAAATAATAATAATGAAATCAATGATCTAGTTTTCTATAAACAATTTATAAATATCATTAATGGGCTCGAGTTCTTTAGGAGTCATGAAATGTTCTTCTTCAAATTGAAAATTTTCTTTCAAGAATTTGACAAAAAGTGCTATAGTGATATTATCTGTTTTAGATTTTGTTTTGTAGAAGTAAATCTCATGGCAATACTCTCGATATAACACAACTCTAGGAACTCTCCTCCATCTTTCCCTATTCGTAAGAATGACCTCTTGATCTTCTACATGACCTAGGAATTGGTGTATAGTGGTTGCGTTCTTGAGGTATTCCTCGAAGGTGAACAATTTTGAAGACACAAGAGCTCTCCTATAAGCTAACCACCTATGGCAAGCTCTTTGAAGTTCATGATAAAAAATGAGTTGATGAGGATCTAGGATTCTATCTAGGACAAGCCTCTTGATTTGTTTAAGTTTTGTTGACCTAGATGAAATGATACCTAGTCTCCTATCAAGTTTGTCCCACAAAATTTGGTTTCTATCTGTTTCTGGCACACTAAGCACAGAATTAATTTATATGGTTGCTAATTGGTTTTCAAAATTTATAGTGAAATCTAGTATTTTCTTAGGAGCTACCATCCAAACATGATATGCAACTTAGTAGTTTTATAATGATTTTAAATGCATCTATTTTTTTTGGTTTTCAAAAGGTTTTAGTTTCATTTCGGGTTCACCAAAATGTATCGTTCCAAATTTTTTGCACCCTTACCTTCAGGCTAAAGGATCCACGCCCGAAAGGGGGATTTGGGAAGGATGGGACAATACCTCAGATAGAGAGGCCTTTGGAAGGTCTCGCCTCTTGGGGGAGGTGTATTAAGGTGATTTTTTGACGGATGGTGGGTTCACCAGGAAAATTTTGAATGGTAGTTTCCATGCCTAGGTTGGGAATGTGTTTGATATGTTCAATTTTATCTTTAATCATTCAAATCCTAGGTTTTGCCAAATGAATCTAAACTGTTCTATATGGAATGCAGATTTAAAATGAATACAGAAAATAGATTTGAACAGAAAACACAGAGAATAAGCTAGATTAAAAAGGCATATCTGATCTGGATGTCTGATGGAGGTTCTGATTTTTGAAGTAGTAAAGATCGCCTCTGATCTGACAGGATCATCTACGATCAGACAGGATCATCTGAGATCTGACGAATTTGTCAGAGACCTGCAATAAGAGAAATAGATACAAAAAACAAAAAATGTAGTAATTCTAACAGAGGAAAACGGTGTGAAATGACAATAATAATATCAAACTGATAATTATAAATAGAAACATAAATGCATTACAATGATTTAATGTCAAATTATGATTTATCATGCATTTAAGCTTTATGGGTGAACTTCAGGATGCAAAATAGTAATAATTCTAACTAATGCAGAACAAAACAATAGATAATGGAGAAAGAATGCAAACTCAGGGCATTGATTGCCCCCAATGTTGACTGCAGTCGAAATCGTCTCGAATTGGTGTGAGATCGTCCAAGATTGTACAAGATTGTCTACGATGATCTGAGCTTTCTCCAGCTGAAGAATAACAAAGTTACTACAAATAAACTTGGAAAAATACAAAGGCAAATGGTAGTCTAAGACATTCTAATGCATGTAAAACTTGATGTACAAAAAAATTCAGCCAGGGGAATGTCAAGGGGAGGGCCTAAGATTAAATAGGCATAGGAATGAGGTTGGGAGGTTGGATTTCATCCCAATTTAGGAGATCTCCAATGGAGGAAGTCTCTAACTGTGCAGACACGCTTTTGCCCAAGTTAGAGACATCGTTGAAATAGAAGCTAATTATGAAAAATCAGTTTTGGGACGAAATCGTCTGGACGTCCTAGTCCAGACGAAATCGTCTGATCTAAGGCGATATCGTCTGATCGACAATTATATCGTCCAATGGTCACAACAAATCCTAAAAATGGCATGAAAATGAGGAAAGTGATTTAACAGGCGATTCAGGGTTGAAAATTTGAATTTGAATTATTACTAAGGTAATTTTAATTATTGCTAAGGTTTACTGCACCAATTTTAGGGTGCTACAATAACACTAGTGGATAAAATGTTGAGTCCTTATCCTCATGAGTTTTTCTCTATAACTCTATGGGAAGACTCTAAGCCCAATTAATTTTATAATTTCTCTTTTTAGTCTATTCTACCAGATGATCTTAATGAGATTCACATGCAATAGATTCAATGGAACATCCAATTTAAAAAAAATGAAGCTATGGTGGTTGGCCCTATTTTAGCAATAACACTTTCTAAAAGCTCTTCCTACCACTTTGATTCTTTTAAATATTTTTGCAAGAGCCTGTGCACTATAGAAAATTAGGTTCATAGAAAAATCTCAACAATAATGTTGGTTCTCCTCTCACTCTATAGTAGCTAATTCTACTATGACTAGACCTATCATAGCTCTGATACCATTGTTAGATTTTGAGGTAGATTGTAATGGGAGATGACAATCATAGGATGAATAAATATAAAAAAAAGTAAATTTACAAGATTGCAGAAATATGCTATAAATAAAAATGACAAAAATGAATATAATATTTTTATCGAGGATATGGACACTCCATGCAAGATGCTATAGAACTATAATGTATTCCATCACTAATGGAGTCACCCAGTGCTACTAGTACTACCTATTGACTTATAAAATTTTTACAATGAGGCCCTTTTATAATGGAAGATAGATTTCTTGGCCAACACTCTACCTAGTTGTACAAGGGACACCTTACACATTGAAACTTGTGCATTTATTACATTACATAAAGTAACTAGATAAATTCTCCCTAAAGTAATCTAATGTCCTAAGTATATACCAAGAAAGGTACATTTACATGATCCAAATGATGTAATAGAATATAACTTTAACATGCAAGACCAAGTACTCTCATGGGTGTATTGGTATGGGACAACCACTAGAGTTGAGAGAAAAAGGAAAATGATGGATGACATTCTCATTGACAACTCAAGGGTAAAAGAAAACCCTTCATGTAGATGCATTGTATTTGTGTATGTTTATTGAATGCACCATTGGGTAAGGAGGTTGTTATTTGAGCAAAAGATGCATCCTTAGTAGGCAGGTGATAATGTTGCAGTTATTGTAAAATATTCTATTGAAGGAAAAATTGTGTTGTACATATTATTAACTCTATCCTTTGTGTGCTTTTTTATATTTATTCTAATGGTTGATATTAGCATTCAATAGTAATTAAATTAATTAGGTGAATAATTAATTTAATTATTAATGTTGGTAGCATTAAGAGGAAATGGATTAATAAGAAGAAAATAATTTAATTATTAATCCAAAGAACATTAGTATTGGAAAATAAAAATGTTAGCAAATAATGCTTTAAGGAAGGACCTTATTTTTAATTATTTGGGCTTATGAATGTTAGTATGTTAATATTAATTAAAATTTAAACCTTCATATGGAGAGCATGCTAATTAAATCAAAATATTTATGGAAGTCAATCTTGGGAAAGTTGGCAAGTGGTAATTTTGAAATCAACGTAATATTGAAAACATTCTCTTTAAGTAATGTAAAGGCAGGCTTATGGTGGCCACACTCAAATTTTGACTTTCCTCGAAGTATTTTTAATAATGATTTTCCTGAGGCTTGGTAGATAAGAAAACCATTATTGAGAGAAGTATGGGATTCTCTTAATGTTAGTGCATGGTTTTTCTTGAATAAGTTGTTGAAATTTTGTATGCTTCTTGCATAGTGCATGTAGGTTTGCATATGCATATAATAGTTGTCTTGATATCTAATCTTATAATCTAAATATATGGAAAGAAGATATATAGATGGAGATCTTGATCATGCAGATGATGTTATGCATCCTTTGTATTTCTATATAATAGTTTTGTTGAAGAAATACTTGCTTTAAATAAAATGTATTGTTTAAATATAAAGTATTATTGAAGGGAAAATGTTTGGTAAATGTACTTGTATAGCATTTCAAGACTTGTGTAAAGATGAAAGATTATATGTTGTGATTCTTTTATATATGTTCTTGAAATAATTATTTTGTGTCAAATGGAAATTATATATTATAAAAAAGAATTGTGGAATATAATTCCTACATTATTATTATAATTTAGATGTTGTTTCATTCCTTCCATTATTAGTAAAGATATTGTTAAATGCTAGTATTATGGATTGAAAAGTATTTTAATTACTAGTTTAGAAATGTGCTATGTTGAATTTATTAATGTAATAGCACTTTATTTCTTTTTTGGAGAGATGTTATTATTTTGTTATGTGTGTGTGTGTGTGTGTGTGTGTGTGTGTGTGTGTGTGTGTGTGTGTGTGTGTGACTCTTGGGTTTGGTATGGGGTTTTTAGACATGAATCTAAAGCCATATTAGATCAAACCTTGAATCATGAAAATAACATAATTTTTGGAGGAGTTGTAATGATACAATAACTAGGTAGGTTTGAATTTTTGGAGGAATTGCAAGGATTCAGTAACCAAATATTCATAAATTTTGGAGTTGTGGTGATGCAATAACTAGATAATTATAAATGATACACCTTAAAGGGTGAAGCTTGGGTATTCCAAAGCATTAAAACTTTTGGAATCATTAACAAGAAATTAAAATGGTGGCACCTTTAATTATGAGGATTAGTTGACCGCACTCATTACCAGATGACCACACTCATTACTAGGTGAGTGGTAATGGCCTTATTTAACCTACAAAGGTATGGTAATTAAAAACTAATGCATTACATAAGAATAATCCTACATAGATGGACTTATGTAGGGTTAGGGAAAAGGAATCCTCCTTTTAGTTTTATGGAACGTAAAGGATAATCCCTATGCCATGGTCAAGTTGTCCTATACTAATGATGATATAGGAAAAGTGGGGATACCACTATTGGTATCCTTTCTAAATAGTGAGACTTAGAAATATGAATCCAAAAAGTATGGAAAATTGGCCACTCTTATCCACTTGAGTGTCATCTACAATAAATTTGAACTCAAAATGTGGTTATGCCATATATATGCGAAAAACTATTGGGACTACTTTATGAATTATTCCTTGTGATAAAAAAAATTCTCTCCCTTGAGTTGGTTTGGTGGGTTGTTACACCTATGTATTTAAATACCTCTCACTACCATAACATAATTTATTTGAAGCTTATGTTCAAATATATAAGAAGCATTGTGGGTATTTTCAATCTTCACCACATACACTTTGGCTAGAAACTTCTGGTATAACTAGACGCTTTTGGTCTAATAATGATAAACCCAGTAAAATGACTATGTTTAGGATGCATCAAAAGTTTTGTACCCAGTCAAATTTTGTAGTGGTACCAAAATTTTGTCCTAATGTTGGAGGTTTAAGATAGCAAATTTAGCTAAGTATGGGATGTGTTGGAATATTTGTACCTGGTCATAGTCCGAAGTAGTACCAAAATTCCATCTGAGTGCTAGAAGTTAAAGATAGTAAATTTGGCTAAGTATGGGATGTGCTAGAATATTTGTACCTATCTAGAGTTTGAAGTGGTACCAAAATTCCATCCCAATATTGGGATATCAAGATAGCAAGTTTGGTTAAGTATGGGATGTGCTAGAATATCTATACCTGATCAAAGTGTCCAAAGGTACCAAATTCCTATCACACCACCAAAATATATCTACCAACAAAATTGGCTAAGTGATGAGACCATCAGAACTTCTATAGCTAGCAGGAGCTCATTAGTGTCTCAAAATTCCATCACATGTGAGAGTAGTTAAAATGGCTAAGTTTTGTAAGTGCTAAAATATCTTTATCCAACAAGAGTCTATCAAGTTTCCAAAAACTTGTTGCACTATCAAAAGATGAGAGTAAGGAAAAATGACCAAGTATTGAACCTGCCAAAAACTTTATACCCAATCAAAATCTACTAAGGTACCAAATTCTCATCATGCAACCAAAGTATTCAAAATAGTAAAAATGGCCGTGTGTTGGATGCATCAAAGGAATTGTACCTAGTTGAATCTTGTAAGAGTACCAAATCTCTATCGCACTAATAGAAGGTATGAATAAGCAATGATCTATCAATATCCTTATTTAGCACCTGATAGCCATGAATGAGCATAATAAAGGTAGACCTATAATCCAACCTATTAACATGTAGTTGATCATCATCCTACAAAACTTATTGGGTGATATCACTTGCCAAAATATCTTAAAAATATTTTTTCCATCAAGGCCATTATGTAGAATAATAGGGTGACTCAACTAAAAATTTCAGTAAAGAACAACAAACTAGATGCAAGCAACAGGGTCGACATGAATCAACATGACACAAATCTCAGTCATATCAGCAAGCCATTATTGGACAATTACAACAATCATGTCTCCAAGTAGTGTAGTAGGTGGGTGAGTCTTTTGACATAACAATAATCCACTTCTAAGGTAATGACATCTTGCTAACTAAATACATTGTAAAAGACTATAAATATTAAAATATAGAATAAAAAATAGTTACCTCTTAGGATTTTACAATTTTTATGTAAAACAAAGTGTTGCATACTAATACAAAGGGATTATTGTATGGCCTTTGGTTTAATTCAGTTGTAGAATGTGTATGTATGAATGATTACCTATTTTTAATTTTAGCCTATTGAATGCTCATAGTTTTTATTCTAATTTCTAGATTTATGCTCATGATACATTCACTTGTTTTGGAAATTATAATTTACTAAGCTACAATAAAATATAATTAAACATTTTGTGATTGATAGTAAAACTATCTAGTCTATTAGGTGGCTCACCTGTATTACTACATAATATTTTACTACACATGTGTCTTAATGTGGCCTAATTTTTACCACCATAATTTCTAGCTTCAACTCTTTTAACTTATTTCAAAACCCCTTTCCCACTATATTTTAAGATAAGTTAGCTTGAACTTCAAATAAATCGACCTTCTTTAGAGATTGAAAACTAAAGCCTCATAGCTTTTAGGTCATTCAATGTTGGTCAAGGTATATGGGTGCATGACCTTTCCTTAGATAGATTTACATAATAATATTTTTTGGTATGCTTGGTGGAATAGGTCCCACTTTCTAGATAAATCAAAGTTTTGGTGATACACTAGTTTAAAAATCTTAAATTCAATAACCTAGTGACTTTGTCTAAAAGAAACATGGAGATATTTACATATCCATTTCAAAATTTTATTAATATTAAGTTGCTCTATTAATATCCTAAGATACATGATCACAAGACAAGTAGCAAGGAGATCAGAGGAACCTATAGAATTTCTAGAATTAAACTTTAGGATTTTTAAAATACACCCCATATTATCCAATGCATCAACCCCATCTTCAATCATCATTGAAGATTTAACCTATACTAAAAATCTTACCCTTGTTATCTCTCTCAATATAGTAGTAGCAATGGCTATGAATCCAAATCAAAATCCCTAGAACTAACCAACCTGGAACCATACAGGCCCTCTAAATTTACCTATTCAACAACCCATTCCCTAGGAAATCCTAAAAGTAATACCAACATATTGTATAAATGGGAAGACTACTTATGAACACTATAAATTTGTTGCATCATTGGTCACCATACATAACATCCAGGAGGAAGATGTGATGATAAGGTTACTAGTTATATAATTAAGGGAGAAAATTGTGTACTGGTATGGAATATTACTTGATCAAACCATAAATATATGAGCCTAGTTGGTTAGACAATTAGTGGAAGAATTCAATGAGCAAGCTGATTTATTCTCCCTACTAATGCAATTCATAGTGACACAAAGGAATCTATAGGAAGATATAACATATTTTAACATTAGATTTAGTTGGATATGGAGAAGAGTACCCTAGGGTATTCATCCAACCAATGAACAAGGAATGTATTACTATTTGAGGAATTTCCATTTAAATTTGGGTATATTTATAAGATAGTCTAATGTGTTAATATTTACTTATATTTTTCAAGAAGCCTTAAAAGTATAAAAATATTTTATTGCTATAGGGAGGCTACCTTTGAAAGTGGTGATGCTAATATACCCAAAATTTATTCAACAACAAACACAAGCCTTTGCCACACCCAATTCATTCCCAATTACTACTCCTCTTGTCAATTTCCTAGCATGGCCAATTACATTAGCTACTCATATGCTACATACTCTTCCAAAAATACCATTACTCCTAGTACCATATGCTATCCTTACATTACCAACCTCAGATACTCAAATAGCTTCCTTCCAACAAATGGTAGCAACTATGAAGAATTTCACAAATGAGGTCACTACTATGAAAATAAGAGAATACGAGAGAAACTTTCAACCATGAAGGTTTCCATCTATAACAAGGGATTAAGCTACCTCCACTTGTAATACATTAGAAAAATATAGTACAATATACAATAATAAATAAGAACCTTCTACGTCAGGATCTAAGTCTAGTTATTGGTGTTCAACTTACAATGACCCACATGGTGAGAGTACATGTATGATGCATCAACATCACATTTAGAAGGTTTCCATAAAAAAGGTAAAAATGACCCAAAAGAGTCAAGAAAATATGTTGATAAAAATGGACTACAATTTCATGATGTCAATTATTGAACAAGTACCAGTCCTAAGAAGATATAGGAAGAAATATTTGCTAATTGATCATAAAGTTATGGACCCTTTCAAAGTTTCATTTGATACAAAAGCTCATCCAAAAGTAGATGTTCCTCAATAAGCTTCACCTCAAAAGCCAATTCAATTGCAGGAAAAGGTGATGAAGGAAATTGAAGAAAAAGCACAAGCCAAAGATAAACTCAGATATCCTTCCTTGACTAAATGACAAAGGATTAAGACCACTCAAGAGTATAAAAATATGTATAATGAGCCTATAAAATAATGCAAAAAATAACCTGACTCTCCTAGTTCAACATTGTGGAAGAATTTAAAAAGACTCCATCCGAGGTAAGAATGTATGATGCACTTCTTATCCTAGGATAAATTGATATTTTATGGAATTTACTCAAAACAATCAAGAATCAAGAGAATAAAGCAGAGCTCAATTTAGCTCAATGAAACCCAACATCAATAATAGGAAAAAACAAACCATCTCCATGCTATCTATCCTTACGGATGGAAGGATGGGTGGTACATAACTGTATGATTGACTCTGGAGTAGTTAATACTGTAACGTCCAAAGCATTTTATGAAATAATGGGTATGTAATACACAAGGAGAAGTCCTATAATACTATAGCTAGATGGCACACCTATTAAAATAGTAGGTGTAATCAAATATATTTGTTGGCAATTTGAGCATGTTTTTTTGTCATTGATGTCAAGAGGTTTGATGTCCTAAATTGATGGAAATATCTGTGAAAATATTATCCAAAGGATACATGAGGCATGAGGCAGCAAGAATAAAGGAATGCCTTCTCCATGATGGTCTTGAAATATAAAAGGTCTATCTGATTTACCTTGGTGGTAATTTTACAAAAGAAAAAGATTTAATTAATTAACCATGGTGGCAAAAGTTTTAACCTTAGAAAAGGCCATAAGAGAAATTATAATATTTAAATACATTGGATTTAAATTATTATAAATAAAAATAATATTTAAATTGGTGCCAAAGGGTTTGAAATTTTGAGTGCTGACATCAAATATTAATGCAACCATTGCATATAAATATTGCATGCCAAAGCGGATAATGAGTATTAATTGCAAGTTGAAATTTGTGTCATTCGATCGTGTTTCGATTCATGAAAAAGAGCAAGAAGACATCATTTTGCGTAGGTCAAAGAAGAGGAAATAACAAGGAGCAAAGGCTCTAAATTTCTATTCCATCCGAGAAGGTATCCCAGATGGTAGTGTTTGTGGTGTTAGGTTGTGATAGCAGACAAGTCTCATGTTTGAGATGTGGTAGAAGTAGGTGACAAGGTTTTGCTTGGTGTTTGTGTTTTACACTAGTGGAAGACAAAAGTGAGTGCATGCATTTTAGGATTGTGTGGGAAACTAGCCCACATGGTACTTTTCCTTGTATTAGGGTGTGTGGGCCAACGAGATTGCGGGTTCAAGCGGCGGTGATAGCGCTATAAGGCAGAATTAAATTTTCTATAAAGGTATGCATTTGTGTGTTGTTAGGGAGCTATAAGGTCAAATTAATTTATTATTATTATTGTTAATGTGAAATGGTTAGGGAGCCATAATATTTAGTTAATTGTTTATATTGAAATGGTTAGTGAGCCATAAAGGTTAATTGTTCATGTTGAAATTGTTAGGGAGTTATAAGGTTAGAAAAGTGTTTTATTTTAATATTTTTCAAGGTTTGAACGGTGAAATTTAAAATTGCTAATTCTTGATAAATGTATGAGATAAATTGATAATTTCTGTGGTATTATTGAAAATTAAAGTGCATTATTTTTGTTTTCATAAGGAGGAATAAGGTGTATATGTGAAATTCATGTGTGGAATTTTTAGATTATTTTGTTGAGCATTATTCTGCATAAAAGAATAGGAGTAATACGGTGTAAAAGTGGTTTGATATTTTATTGAATATTTGTATTGTGAAATATCTTTTGAGGTGAAAATTCATGTGGATGTTTTGAGGAAGTATATTACAATCTAACCTTTGAAGTGGCATTTGAAAAATCAGTTATCTATGAGACAGGTTTTGAAGACATATCTCCAAAAGAACAATTAAGAGGTTTGAGCACATCATCCTTTGTTTGAAGTGTTTGCTGGAATGAATGTTTTTAAACATAAGGTGGAGTGAAAAGGATTGTTTGATAAGTATTTTTGGAAATATTTGAGTTTTGTGTGCTTCATTGTTGAATATTTTGAAAATATTTGGGATAGAATTTGAGAACAATTTGTGAAAGTGTTTGAGATATTTGTGCTATAAATTGTGAACTACTTGTGCTAGGGTTGAAAATAAGTTTTTGAGAAATCATTTTGATCATATGTTATAAGTTGTTGTCAGTATGTCTTAGAGAAAATTTGAGCAGATATTGTGAACATGTTAGAAAAAAAAATTGAGCAGGTTTGAGATAGATTATGAGCAAGTTAGTGGTAGACTTATGAGCAGTTTTGAGCAAGTTTGAACAAGTGAGCACGTAAATTTTTCCTTGTCTAAAATTGAGCCCAAGGATTTCAATGAGGAAAGAGAAGATAATTTTTGGGTGAAAGAAATGGATGAGGAACTGGATCAAATAGAAAAAAGTGATACTTGGGAACATGTATCATGACCAAAATATAAGAATGTAATTAGCACTAAATGGGTTTTCAGAAACAAGTTAAATGAATATGGTCAGGTAGTCAAAAATAAAGCAAGATTTGTATGTAAAGGTTATGCATAGGTTGAAGGGATTGATTTTGATGAAACATTTTCCCTTGTTGAATAGCTTGAGGCCATAAGGATTTTTTTAGCCTTTTCAAGTTTCAAAAATTTCAAAGTATATCAAATGGATGTTAAATCAGCTTTTCTCAATGGTGTCTTGGAAGAAGAGGTCTACATTGATCAACCTGAAGGATTCAGTTTAACTGATAAACTAGATTATGTATGCATAATAAAGAAGGTACTTTATGGACTAAAGCAAGCTCCTAGAGCTTGGTATTCAAGGTTGGATAAGTATCTTTAGGAACAGGGTTTCAGGAAAGGAATAGTGGACAGTAACTTATACATCAAAAATGAAGGAAATGACTTACTAATTATGGTTGTTTATTTGTCCCTTTCCTGGTGCTTTCAACGACATAAAAGGTTTAAAAATTATTGTGGCATGGTGGTTATAGGGGCGGACTGCGCGAAGATCTGTGTGGCGGATTCTGAGGCGGACATCGCAGAATACTGTGGCAGCCATAAAAGCTGGACAACTTGCCCAAATTCATGGCGGCTACTGATTCCACCATGTAAATTAAAAAAAAAATTATGGTTGTTTATGTGGATGGTATCATTTTTGGAGGCAATAATGATAAGATGTGTCAAATATTTGCAAAGAGCATGCAAAATAAATTTTAAATTTCAATGCTTGGTGAGCTATCCTTCTTTCTTGGACTACAAATTTCACAATTCAAGAAGGGTGTATTTCTCTCACAAACCAAGTATATAAAAGAGATGCTAAATAAATTCAAGTTAGAAGACTATAAACCAGGTACCCCCATGGTTATAGGATGCAAGTTGATTAAATATGATGAATATCCTGAGGCAATTAATATATTGTATAGATCTATGGTTGGCATCTTACTATACATCGTATCTACAAGACCATATATAATGTAGGTAGTGGGACTAGTGGCAATATTTCAAGTAGCACCAAAGGAAACACATGTAATGGCAGTAAAAATGATTCTTAGGTATTTAAAACAGACTATGGATTTTGGACTCTGGTATCCCAGAAGTGACAATTTCACTCTCATAGCATATACAAATGCAGATTGGGAAAGTAGTATTGATGACATAAAAAACACAAGTGGAGGAGCATTCTTTCTTGGATATTGTTTAGTCTCTTGGCTAAGCAAGAAACAAACATCATTATCCTTATCCAAAATAGAGGTAGAGTATATTGTAGCATTTTATTGTTGTACACAGGTGTTATGGATGAAGTAAACTTTAAAGGACTTCAAGATAGATCATCCCATATCCATACTATGTGATACTACAAGTGCTATAAACATTTCAAAGAATCCAGTGATGCACTCCAAGACCAAGCACATTCCAATAAAATATGATTTTATGAGAGAACAAGTGACAGATAAGCAAGTTAAATTGGAATATGTTACTACAAAGGAAAAAATTGCAAACATTTTCACTAAGCCACTTCTAAAAGAAAATTTTGAGTATCTTAGAAGGAAATTGGGAGTAGTTTTACTCCCACCCCAAAATTAATCACCTCAAGGAGAGGAGGTGGGGAAGAGGTTGAGCTAAGAGTCTTATATTTAGCCCCAATGGAGTCTCTTTGTCATTGATGTCAAAGGGGGAGATATTTGAGTAAGGGGGAGAGCATTCAGTCGAGATGAGTAGTTTCTCAAGGGGAGCATATTTGGAAAAAGGGAAAAGGATATTTTAAGAAAAAGGATTGCCATCAATGACAAAGGGGGATATTGTTGGAGATTTGAGCATGTTTTGTTGTCATTGATGTCAAGAGGTTTGATGTCCTAAGTTGATGGAAATATTTGTGAAAATATTCTCCAAAGGGCACATGAGGCATGAGGCAGCAAGAAGAAAGGAAAGCCTTCTCCATGATCGTATTGAAAAATAAAAGGTCTATCTAATTTACCTTGGTGGTAATTTTGCAAAAGAGAAAGGTTAAATTAATTAACCATTGTGGCAAAAATTTTAACATTAGAAAAGTTCCTAAGAGAAATTATAATATTTAAATCCCTTGGATTTAAATTATTATAAATAAAAATAATATTTAAATTTACACTAAAGGATTTGAAATTTTGAGCATCGATGTCAAATATTAATGCAACCATTGCATATAAATATTTCATGCCAAAGTGGATAATGAGTGTTAATTGCAAGTTAAAATTTGTGCGCCATTCGATTGTGTTTCGATTTACGATAGAGAGGAAGAAGACATCATTTTGCGTAGGTCAAGTAAAGGAAATAACAAGGAGCAGGGGCTCCAATTTTTTGTTCCATTTGGGTAGGTAGCCAAGATGACAACGTCTGCAATGCTAGGTTGTGGTACCAGATAGGTCTCATGTTCGAGACACAGTAGAGGTAGATGACAAGGTTTTACTTGGTGTTTGTATTTTGCACTAGCAGAAGACAAAAGGGAGCACTTGCATTTTAGGACTGTGTGTGTGGCTAGCCTGCATGGTAGTTGACCTTGTGTTAGGGCGTAGGGTCTAGCGAGGTCACAGGTTCGAGCAGCGACAACAATGCTAAAAGGTAGAATCAAATTTTCTATAAAGGTATGCATTTACGCGTTGTTAAGGAGCTATAAGGTCAAATTAACTTTTTATTATTATTGTTAATGTGAAATGGTTAGGGAGCCATAAGGGTTAGTTAATTATTTATGTTGAAATGGTTAGGGAGCCACAAGGGTTGATTGTTGATGTTGAAATGGTTAGGGAGTTATAAGGTTAGAAAAGTGTTTTAAATTTAAAAAATTTCAAGGGTTGAAAGGTGAAATTTCAAATTGCTAATGCTTGATAAATGCATGAGATAAACTGATAATTTTTGTGGTCTTATTGAAAATTAAAGTGCATTATTTTTATTTTCATAAAAGGAGGAATAAGGTGTATATGTGAAATTCATGTGTGTAATTTTTGGATTATTTTGTTGAGCATTATTCTGCATAAAAGAATAGGAGTAATAAGGTGTAAAAGTGGTTTGATATTTTATTGAATCTTTGTATGGTGAAATATATTTTGAGGTGAAAATTCATGTGGATGTTTTGAGGAAGTATATTGCAATCTAACCTTTGAAGTGGCATTAGAAAAATCAGTTATCTATGAGACATGTTTTGAAGACATATCTCCAAAAGAGAAATTAAGAGGTATGGGAACATCATCCTTTGTTTGAATTTTTTGTTAGAATGAATGTTTTGACACATAGGGTGGAGTGAAAAGGATTGTTTGATAAGCATTTTTAGAAATATTTGAGTGAATTTTATGTGCTTCATTTTTTATTGTTTTGATAACATTTGGGATAGAATTTGAGAACATTTTGTGAAAGGTTTTGAGATATTTGTACTAGAAATTGTGAACTACTTATGCTAGGGTTGAAAATAAGTTTTTGAGAAATTATTTTGAGCATGTGTTATAAGCTATTATGAGTATGTCTTAGAGAAAAATTGAGTAGATATTGTGAATAGGTTAGAAATATATTTTGAGTAGCTTTGAGCAGGTTTGAGATAGATTGTGAGCAGGTTAGAGATAGACTTGTGAGGAGGTTTGAGCCAGAGTTTGAGCCAAAATTTGAAATAGATTTTGAATAGGTTTGAGGCAGACTTGTGAGTAGGTTAGAGATAGATTTGTGAGTAGAGTTGATCAAATACGAACAAGAGGAAGGGTATAGAGTTCTCTTGTTGAGTGAGGTTTGTGAACTGGTTGGGGAGATAGGGTTCTTCTATGGAGAGAGATCCATAAACTAGTTGAGGAGATAGAATTATCCTGGATAAAGTTCAAAAAACCAGAGAAAAGAGAAAATAGTTCTCCTATGGAGAAATATTCATAAATCATAGCATAGGGGATTGGTAACTCCTTTGGACAAAGGTCCATAAACATTGTAATAGGGATTTGATTCCCAAAAGGATTTATTGAGAAAATTTATAAGGAATATTTTCTTTGTGGAGTAGCCCACATTGGGTGAACCATGTTAAATCATGTCTCTCATGTGTGTTATGATGTGTGCAATGTTTACTGCTTTGATATTATTGATGCTATCATTTGGATTGAAAAGTAAAAAATTTTATCTTATACTATTCACCCCCCTTCTCAGTATAAGTTTATGTTCTTAAATATCCCCATGAAGTTGCATACAATGTCTCAGATCACTATCATCTAGGAAATTATGGTGGTAGATCTAGAACCTTACATTAAAATGTATTTTCCAGGAGAATTTATTACCAATTTGGGTGGTTATTTATTCCTTGATTGTTCACATATGGAAATCCCATTTAGGGGTAAAAGAATCAAAATATTATCAAAAAATCCATCTCTCATAGAGAAGCTTGAAGAAAAAATTCATCAAGTTGACATAGCTAACATAAAAACTGAATAGGTTCGAGGTGTAGACCAATTTGTTTATCCAAAATCCATAAGAGATGTAGAGGTCCAAGTTTTAAATGTCAGACCTCGTTGGACTAAATGCTTATCCCTTTCTTGGTGATTTTAGCAACGTAAAAGGTTTAAAATGATTGTGACATGGTGGTTATAGGGGTGGATTGCATGAGTACTATGTGGTATCTTTTGGATGGATAACATAGAATACTATGGTGGTCATAAAAATGAACAATGTTTTCAGATTATCATGGAAGCTACCAATTCCACCATGTAAAAAAAAAAAACATAATTGAAGGAGACCTGATGGAGGTAGTACTTAAGGATCTTCAAACTAAATATAAATTATCTATAAAATACTTCAATTCTATGATTGAGATAGGAATTGACACCTACTCAATCATGAAGCCAAAGGATTATAAAAGCACAACTCCAATAAAGTAGATTCCCCACAAAGAATAAATATGGAAGCTATTTTTTGATGGTGCCAAATGCAAGAATGGTATTGGAGTAGGTATAGTGCTAATATCACCTTTCAGAATGGAAAAGGTCTTCTCATATCGGTTGATATGGAACTATATAAAAAATACAACAAAATATGAAGCACTATTCTTAGGCTAAAAATATGGGAATCAAGCAACTATAAATATTTGTTGATTGTCAATCAGGTTAAAAAGAAATGCAATAGCAAACAACATTATCATAGGACATACAAAAATAACGTATGGGACTTACAAGAATTTTTTGAAGCCTTGAATATAAAAGCTATTCCTAGAGAATAGAACACTCATGTTGACATATTAGCATCTATAGGTGCTAATTTTTTCCCATTATCCAATGTCAACCATTAATAAAAAATAGTAAGGGTTGTTTATATATCTTCTATGCCTAATAAAGACATATTTTGAAAAGTATTTGATAATTATGAACAAGTCATTGACTTTCCAATTTAAGAAGTAAATTACGCAGGCCTCTTGCTGCCAAATGAAGATGAACCAATTGAAATGATTCAACTCAAGAATAATCACATCCTAAAATTATTGATAGCTCTTGAAGTTTTATTTTATGGAAGTGATAGGCCAATTGCTCATATAATTGAGGTTTATAACCAAGATTATAAAGATGTGCAAATTGAAACTAGAAAGGATATCAAAATTGATGTACATTGTTCACAAGAAGAATTCAAAAAACTTTGGATTTATGCAAAGAATTTAATAATATCATAGTGTGGACCTATGATGATCTCAAGGAATATAGCAAAGATACTATCCAACATTCTATTGAGCTCACGCCAAATGCAAAGCCTTTCCAATAGAATTAGTGGCTAGTAAATCCCAAAAATGAGGCTCTAGTGAAGCAAGAAATACTAAATTTATTAAATTCTAAAATCATATACCCCATAAAGCACTCTACATGGGTTGCCAACCTAGTCCTAGTAAAAAATTAAAATGAAGACATTTATCTTTGTGTGGATTTTAAGAATCTGAATCAAGATTCCTTGAAGGATCATTACTTTCTTCCACAAATCGACCAAATCCTACACACTATAGTCAAATACAGAGATTCTCTTTATTTTATGGTTTTTAAAGTTTAAATAAAATATGGGTAAGAAATGAAGACCAATACAAGACTACATTCACCACCAAATGGAGTATAATTGCATATCATTGTATGTCTTTTGGCTTATCAAATTTAGGTGCCACTTTCCAAAGGGATATGTATTTCATATTAGGTGAACTAGTAAATAGGATAATTATCCTATATCTAGATGACATGATTGTACTCTCTCATGATTGTAATATTTTGATGCTATAGACTTCAGGGAAATTAAATAGCAAGTAATGAAATAATAAAACAATTATATAACTATGATAATGACAATCTAATAAATATGTAAATAGCATAAGAAATGATTAAAAATACTCATATAATATCCATTGATAATATCTCACAAAAATGGTACAATACTTTGTAAGTGTCTAGAAAGTGTCACATAACTCAAGGATATATCATGACTAAATAGCCTTTCTATAAAGACTCTTGGATGGTTAAGACTCTTGGCCTTCCATATTTCTATGACTCTTCATATTATTATAGATGTATGAATGATAGACATGTGTGGACATACATACCTAACTAGGATACTTGTTATTCCTATTCTTAAGGACTCATGTATATGTGGACAACATGCACATTTACATCATTTCACATTCTTATGCATTTATTCCATTGCATAAAGTAGATAATATGTACCAAATAATGTAATATTCTCCGACACCCCCTTGTATTACATTTTTTGGTTATTAAATACTTTAACATTCAATATGGATCTTCATATTTATCTTCATTCTTCAAGTGACCTTGCATTTGATCTTCTACTTGAGCTTCATATTTTTGCTTGACTTTGTATTCTGACTTTGGCACTATTATTATTTTTCTTCTAAGTTTACTGTCAAAGTAGTTCATACCTTTATTGTGTCCATTTTCGTACCTTGAAAAATATACTTGAGAAAATTTACTAATGAAGTTTCTTGTCATTGTATATATCCAATCAAAGAAATGATTTTATTTGTACCAACAATATCTTTGAGAATGATTGGTTCCTCCACAAATTTTACATCTATGGATATTCTAGCATCTCTCTATCTTGTGCCCATATCTATTACAATTACTGCACCTATTTTCTGTAGATAAATCCCTACAACTATTTTTTTCTTCATAGCAACTATTCCTTCAATACTTGATATTAATTTGATGTCACCATTGTCTGTTACAAACTTAGTCCCTTGCTCATTGCTGTTAATTTAACTTGTATATTCAACACCTTCATGCTTTGATCTAATTTTTTATGCAATTTGTTCTTTCATTCCTTTTTCATGCTTTTTTGAATATGTATCTTCATGTATCATCAACTCTGAATCAAATCCATTAGTATACTTCTCAAAATAATCATTAGACTGATCTCTATCAATATTTGTATTTGTACCTTCATCAATCAAACAATCATGAATTGTATCCAAATCACTTGTATCACATATAGCGTCAATCTTTGTAGTAGGTTCTTTTATTTTTACCATGCAATCTAAGTCACTAGTGTCAATGCTTGCATTACAATATTTACTTTCATATTGGCTAGAATCATAGTTTGCATATTTTTCCTTTTGAGAAATATCACTAGTATCATTAGAAGCATATTTTATTTCTATCTTGTTTTTTACCTCTTCAATTTTTTCGTGTTTTCTCATCTTAGAAACACTAAGTGTGACAATTCCTTTGTATATTATTCTCCATAGACTAGTAGATATAATAACAAAATCCTCATAGAAATCATTAGCATTATTAAGAACACTATGCATGTATTTTTTAAGTATAGAATAATCCCCTTTTCCTACTTCACCAGTAATATCAACAAGTCTACTATTCAAAACATTTGCTTCATTAGTATACTTGTTCTTCAAATATTCTATCATGTTCTCTTGTCTTCCACTTTTGTCTTTTAAAACTATATTAGAAAGTAATGCCATAAATATTAGTTCTCCTATAGCACTAGGTAACATAAAGTCATTCTTAGAGTCTTTATATGCCTCATCAATCCTTCCATTCATGTATTTTCTAAGTGCTAATAAATCTTCATTTTTCATTTCTTTCAATATTTATTGTAAGATCCCTTTTTCTTTTATTGATGAATCCTTTTAAATTTCTTCTAACAAGTGTTGTGAATGGCATTTTACTATTTTTGCCCTTTCTAAAATAACCTGAATGTCTAATTATTTTTCTTGAACATCTTGACTGCATATTTATCCTTCTTGACAACATAGGTTCCCTATTTCAATTATCTTCAACTTATGTATTTTTTTTTCTATTTTTTGGTCATTAGCTTTCTTCTTCTTTTAGTTTTCCTTGCCATGTTCTCTTTGAAGTAGACAACCTTATGGCTCCCTAGTGTAGCTTGTCAAAAAACTATTTGAAACAATCACAAATTAATTCTTCCTTAGACTAAATATTTAGATTGTTGACAACCTTTTGTCTCCCAAGATTATGAATAATATTTAATTCTAAATTTCACAAACTATGTTGATGTAAAATTCCTTATACTTCCAACTCTAGAAATTTAGAAATTTTATAAAAGATAATATTTGCAAGTTTTGTAATCCTCCTTTGATATAGAATACCTTATTTCTCCATAGTTATTAATTTTACAAATATTTAATCTATTTTGTAAACTTTAAATAAGCAAATTTACAAAAACCCCAAAATAATACTTCAAATTGAAAGTAATTTTCAATATTTGATAAATAGCTTCTAAATTCAATATTCAGATTTTCTAAGGTTTTATAATGCTTGATTACTCCAGAAATATCTCTAACCTTTATCCTTAGATAATATTCCACTTCATTCCTTATATCTCCTACTTTAAGTATTTGCAAAAGATATTCCTTCAAGTAATTTTCACTAATTTATATTTCTTGCTTTAATAATTGTATTTCTCCCCTTATTCTTTTAATCAATCTAATGTGCGACTTGGTAATGAGCGTGCTTCCAAATTGATCGTGGTAATGCAAAATAGTTTCCTCATTTAAGCACTATCAGTATGCTACGCAGTTTCAAAAAACGATTGACTCGATTTGATCTCCATCGCAGCTATTTCTTTCTAACGACTGTTTATTGCTGGTTGACGTTCCTTCAGCTTGTTGTCCGTGTGATCTTCAATAAATAACACCCTTCCTTGTACCACATGCACGGGCTGGCTACTATAATGCTTAAGAATGGATAGTAATGTCTCCTCCAATGTTCAAGCGTTTTCCTGTGACGTGACAGGTGAGATGTTTTTACTGTTTGTAGGAAATATTTTCTCCCCTGATGAATTATCACGTCTGTTATAGTTGTTGGTTCCCGTGTTGTTCCTCCTTTCTGTGCACATTTTATCTATCCCAAATTTGTCGCTCAAATGAAACGGCTACTCTTTGCTTCCAAGGTGGTGCATGAAAAATATTATTCAAAACATTTTAACTTTCCTTTAAGATGGCACAGTCTCGTTCCATGAACTTTTGCATGTCACTTCGGTGGGTCCCCACCTCCTATAACGTTCATCAATCCTTTGAAACGGCTAGTCAAAAAAAAAAATTGACTGTCCACAACTAATGGGCCAGTTGCTGATGTGTGTGCTAGGGTTTGAGTAGATGTGCCAACAACTTGTCCTCTTTACACACGGCATATAATTCCTACTATTTGCCACGCACGAATTATAATTCAATGATGCTCAAATGTCTATTGTGCTTCGGCTAGTGGCTCCTTCGTAACATTTCTTTGATAATGGCTAGCTTGGGATTTTGGGAAGACATGTCAATTTTGGCTTTCAACGTATCTCCTTTGCTCGGTGAATGTAATGACTATTCAACTGACCGTAATTACTTCTTTTATACCGGCTTCCTAAGCATCAGCTGTCTTTGGCAAAACATCTCTTTTGCATGCACTAAATGGTGTCTGCAATATGAGTGCAATCTTCTATCGTGGGCAAGACTCTTTGAGGAGCGTTACTTCTGCACATGAATGGTTCCAACGCGGTGCTAGGGTTTGAAATCTAGCTTTTCCTCAACACCGAGTGACTCAGGAGACAGCAACTTCCTTTGCTGCCATATTTTTAGCTTCTCAACATATATGTCTCCTCCAATGGTATATGTAGCAGCTCAAATCCTTCCCCATTTTTAAATGAAGTAACAACTTGATTCTTTGTTCGCTCACTCAAGTGTCTTCGACTTCAATTGTTGTTATGATGTCTTCTCGGCAATGTATTTTTGCAGCTTCACTACTTTGACTTTTGCTGCTCGAAAACTTTCTGCACAAAACACTATTTTTTGGGATTTCAATTTTCCTCTAAAATCATCCTCTCAGACATTTCCAGCTATGAATGCTGCCCAAATCCTGCTTAAAGCTCTTCCAAATATGTCCTTAAACTCCTTCAAAACAATTTCAAAATCGTAGATTTCTTCTCCAATCCCTTGGATATCACTCTTTTGATGGCTTCTCTCTATTACACTATGTTGCAGATTTTTTGTGCTCAATAGTGTCTTTTGACACTTTACTTCTACTTTGATTTGTGCACTCAATATTAACAAAATGAACACTTAATAACCTTTAAGAATAATTAGTATAGTGCACTCTAACTTTCTCCTTATTGCTCCTTTAACTGATCTCTTAACGTAAACATTCACTATAGTCTATGCAACTTTTAAAACTTGAACTTTGTGCTTGATAAAACCAAATATAAGTGTTCAAATACTAATCCTTTTGCACCAGAATTGCATACATTTTTAACCTCTATATGATGATGGATTTCTTGGTGATCTGAATCACCTAATTCCTATCCTCGAGTCTCTGAAATCTTCTTGGAAGTTCTTCCAAATTTTGACTCAATCTCGCCTTCAATTTTTGTTGTAAAATTAAGCTACCTCCTTCTTCCTTTTGGGATTTTTATTGAATTATGACAATTATCCCAATATCTTATGGTTAGGTGCTCCTTCTGCTTGCAATATTTTGATACAACCTATGCTTTGAATCTCCTCCAATGATCATTGAATCAGATTCTGTAATATTAACTTCTATCAAACACTCTGAAGACAACAATGTTTGCAAGTGGTGGTGCACATTGGTGAGTTTGATTTGCAAAGATATAGTGAAGGATGAATGATGTAAACTAGGATTGTCCCTTCTGGTGAAATATCTATTCTTATTGATCTAATATGGTGTTTTCATCTAGCGACGTACAATGGCAGATCCGGTTTACAAAGGCACAACAGAGTTTAAGCCTATAGTAGTGGTTTGCAAAGGCACAATAGAGTTTAAGCCTATAGTAGCAATGATGGTCCCTTGTGGCTCTGATACTACTTTTATCTTTTGAAGCTATATACTTAAGGGAAATGAAATGGCAACTAATGAAATAAGCAAGCAATGATATAGCTATGATAATGGCAATCTAAGAAATATGTAAGTAGCATGAGAAATGATTAAAAACACTCATTTAATATCCATTGATAATATCTCACAAAAATGGTATAATACTTTGTAAGTGTCCATTAAGTATCACAAAACTCAAGGCTATATCATGACTAAATATATCCTTTTCACAAAGACTCTTGGATGACTAAGACTCTTGGCCTTCCATATTCTTATGACTCTTCATATTTCTATAGATGTATGCATGATAGACATGTGTGGACATACATTCCTAACTAGGACACTTGATCTTCCTATTATGAAGGACTCATGTACAGGTGGACAACATGCACATTTACATCATTGTACTTTTTTGTGCATTTATTCCATTGCATAAAGTAAATACTATGTACTGAATAATGTAATATTCTCCAACAATGATAAGAATAAACATGTTGAGCACATTCATATGGTATTTTTAAAATGTAGAGAATTTAGGATATCATTGAATCCCAAGAAATCAATCTTTGCAGTGCATAAAGAAATTATTGGCACATGTGATATCATAATCAAGAGTTGGAAATTCATCTAGATAGATTAAAAGCTATTCTATCTCTCCCTCTCCTACTAAATAAAAAGGGACTTTAGTAAATTTTTATCAAATCAATTTTATCTAGAAATTCATCTCAAATTTTGCTCAAATAGTAAAAGCAATGATTGATATGCTGAAGCAGGAAGTAGAGTTCAAATGGAAATATTTTTGAAATAATACTTTTAGGAAGATAAAGGAAGCAATATCTCAAGCTCCTATCCTCATTAATCTATATTACTCTAAAGACTTCATTCTATATGCATTTGGAGAAGAGGGAAGCTATGGTGTTGTTCTTGCTCTATAAAGAGAACAAAAAAAGAAATACTAATAGCCTTCTTAAGTCAAACATTCCAAAATCATGAAGAAAGATACAACTTCATTGAAAAACAAGTCTATTCTATCATGAAATCGCTAAAGAAATTTAGATATTTTGTCTCTTAAAGTAAGACTTTAGTATATGTAGTATATCCAGATGTTCAAAACTTTATGATTTAGGGAGAACTTGGTGACAAGAGAGCTGGTTGGAACACTAAGATTCAAGAGTATGATGTGAAAATAATACCAAAAAAATTGATAATAGGCCAAGTCTTATATCAAAGTTTAGCAATGTCTACATGTCAAAATGCCAATATGTTTAATTAAGACAAACAAGATATTGAGTTGAAAATAGAAAAAATGCAACTAGACTCTTGGATTGGGTAGTTCATATATCATTTCACTACAAGTAGATATTAGAAGGGTAAATGCATATCAAATATGTAGATATAGATTATAGGCTAGACAATATATTTTGTTTGAAGATGTCTTATATCGCAAAAACATTGATGGGATATTGTTAAGATACCTACATCTAGAGAAAACCAAAGTCCTCAAGGAGTTTCACAATGGTTTTTTAGGTGGTCACTATTTTCGATTAAATACTGCAACAAAAATACTAAGGGCCATATATTATTGGCCATCCATTTTTTTAGATGCATTTATTTTGGCTAGAGTTTTTGATAAGTATCATAATTTTGTAGGTAAAAGCAAGCATTTGGCAATGCCTCTACAACCAATAATTATAGAAGAACCTTTTCGATAAAGGGGATAGGATTTTATTGGAATGATTAACCCCAAATCATCCACAAAACACTAGTACATTTTGATAGTTATAAATTACTTAACCAAATGTATGGAAGAAAAAGATACAAAACATGTTGATCAGGACATTGTGATTGATTTTTTAGAAAGATTGATCACTAGATTCAAAATCCCAACTACCATTATCTTAGATATTGTTGGATGCTTTATAGCAGCTAAAACTATTGATTTTGCAAGAAAATATATAATATACTGTAATGCTTCATCAAATTATTATCATCAAGTGAATGGTCTTACAAAATTCGACCAATAAGAATCTATTGAAAATCATCAAGAGAAGTATCGAACACAATTCTAATATTTTATATTTGTTGCTAGATCAAGCATTATGGATTGATCAAATCACGATCAAGAAGTATCCTAGAATTTCATATTACACTTTAGTATATGCAAAGTAAGCTATACTACCCATCAACATAGAGCTTTCAACACTAATATTCATAGCCTAAAACTATTTGAATGTCTTACAACCTATGGCGAAAAGAATGGCAGAGCTAGTTTAATTAGAAAAAATGGAAATAGGCATACTACAATTTTTATCACCACCATAAAGTCATCAAATACTATTTTGATAAAAATTCAACATCAAAGTTATTTAAATAAGGTGACTTAGTGCTCAAGTGGGATGTGGACAAGGCAAATCCGAGATCACATAAAATTTTTGATTCAATGTGGTCTAGACCATACATAATTGAGAAAAATAAGTATTTAAATGAATTCTAGTTATGCCACCTAGACGGTCATCTATTGTCAATTTTGGTAAATGGCTAGCACTAAAGCATTATGCTTAGGATAAGTGGAATCCACCATGTATATATGTAAATATGACACATGTACACTTCTTGTAAGTATTTCAATTTATTTCTTTTGAAGGGACTACCTTGGTCATTATTGATCATAGGTAGAAAATCATCCATCAATCTTGTATCATGGGTTGCACACTTCCTTCACCATATTTCAAATGGACCACCAATAAATAGGTTTATAAAATGATTAAAATACCCTAGCATGCCTCACAAATCCATTACCCTCTAAATGGTTGTCATAATTTGTAAGCCACCCATGATTGATAAATCTAGGAATTCTATTGGTTAGATGAACAGTCAAGTACAATGTATGACATTAATGTTATAATGGTTAGTAATTCTGATAGAATTTGCTTTGACTAACAAGTTTATGAAATTATGCAACCTTAACTAACCTATCACAAGTAGTTATTTCATAATGTGCTTAAATAAATGAATTTATTTGTTGTAAACCTATAGTTTTAAATTATGATAGAATGTTATTGGATGATGCTATACTTTGTAAGCATATGTGTCAGATCTTCTAACAAATAGAACTACCTTGAGGTAAATATTCCTAGGCACACGCAACCCATCACACGAAGATAATAATATCTTCAAACTAGTGAAACCAATGAAATTCATGATTGGATAGTATAAATTGAATTCTACCTGAAAACTTTATTTTCCTTGCAATAGTTCCAAGTATGGGTTGTAGACATGATCTCTAAATATTTTAGAGGAATAATTTGCTAGCAACAAAAGCATAATTAGAAAAATAGACAGATAAAATAAGAGTGTTGTACAAAAATCCACAAATGAGCTGCAAGAAGATATGGTGAGTATTCATGACATAATGCTTATGATTAAATCCAAGTTGAAGAACTCTTGAATAGATTTCAAATAAAAATAGAATATTTTTTCTAAAAATATTCTAACCAATGCAGCTTATTGCTCATGACTTAGTATATTTGTGTCCAAAACAATGCACCCATGTCCATAGCTCATCGATGTGGTAGTGAAATTTTATGATCCTACTACAACCACTGTGTACAATACCAAGTTTGAGCCACTATTTACTGTTAGCAGAGAACTCATAATGAAATAATTTATAGTAAATATACCCTAGACATTAGACCAAAGGAGGTCATGTTGGAAGACCAAAGGTTGTACCTAAAAAATTAATGAATGTCCTTAAACTTCTCAAATATGTGGCCTCTTAAATTCTTATTTCTCCTCCTATATATTGCTAAAATATGACTTTAAATTTGGCCTCTTTCTCAAGAATCTGAATGTGTTGAGGTCTTCAAAAATTCTTTCCAAAATTTGGTAAACTTCTTGCCAAATACTTCTTCCTTTTGGGCTTGTTGTTGGATGGCTATAATTGTCCCAAATTATTTTTTTTAGTATTTTCTCGAGATTTATTTAAATATCCTCCAATTTCCACTTTTTCGGGATTCTCTAGCCTTCTCATTTATCCTTTCAAGTTTGCTTGAGACCTCTTCTCTTGGGTCTTCCAATTCTGCAACTCTTTAGTTTGACATTTTCTTAGTCCTCTATCTTCTTTCACAAATATTTTATATTTTTCTACAAATTTTCAATAGGGACCTCTTCTCTCGGGTCTCCTCCTTATCAGTCTTCCTTTATCAAATCTACAATGGGGAACTTTTCTCTTTAGTATTTGAATTCTTTCTTAATTCTTCAATTTGAAATATACAATCTCCAATATTTTATGGGGATCTTCTTCTTGGATCTCCTCAATATTCAATCTTCAATTTTTAATGGGACCTTTTCTTGGACCTCCTTAATCTTCAATGTCTACACTATTTCTACAACACAAAAACTAATCCCTGCATGAGTAAAGCACATATAATTTTAAGCAATCAAAGATGAAATTATTCTCTATACATTGTAGGAAACTTCTCAACTTTTTAGAACTATTTTTTTACAAAAAAACTTATATAGCATCAATCAAATGCACCTAAATATCTATATCTCTAAAAATCAATAATCCTTAGTAGTTGTCCTTCAATCTAGTGGAAAGCAATATTTCTTGAGTCCTATTCTTCACAAGTTTTCCTATAACCCTTTTGAATAACACATTCTTATACTGAGAGGGGGGGTGAACAATATAAGAAAAAACTTTTACTTTTCTTTCCAAAGTAAAAACTATAAATATTATCAATTACAATAATGAAACAATGCATAAATCATCACACACATAAGAGACACAAATTTAACATGGTTCACCCAATATGGTCTACATCAACGGAGAAATTTTTCTTATAAATTTCTCAATAAATTTTATGGACACCAACCCATAGGGGACACCAATCCCCTAATACAATCTTCATGGATACCAATACACAAGAGACACCAATCCTCTCTCAAGTTCATGGACACCAATCCATAGGAGACACCAATCCTATTTTCTAGTTTGTGGACACCAATCCATAAGAGACACCTTTCCCCTATGTTGGTTCATGGGTACGAATCCACAGGAGACAAAAATACCCTATGATCTGGTTCATGGACACCAATCCATAGGATACACCAATCCCCTCTCAATTTTGGGGACACCAATCCATAGGAGACACCAATCCCCTCTGCTTTGGTTCTTGTCCTCAACTCTACTCAAAATTTATCTTCAACTCTGCTTAAACTTTATCTTCAACACTAATCAAATTTTATCTTCAACTCTACTCAAAACCTATCCTCACAAATATACTTTCAAACATAGCTCAAATCTGCACAAAATCCTGCTCAAATATACTTTCAAACACAACTCAAATATGCTCAAAGCCCTACTCAATTTTGTTTTCTCATCTGATCATAAACAAGGCTTTTCAACTACTAGTTCCAGTAATAAGTAATACACAAATCTAAATTTATTTTTGTTTCCTTTATCTAAGTTTCAAATAAAGCACTCTTATCACTCCAAAATAAACTTCACAAAAAATATAACCTTTGATAGAAACAAATGATTGCTTATATCTCCCACTTTATCAATAATAATAATAATATCACAAATCTATTTTCTTACTATGCCTCTATATCTACCAAAGTTATATCTCTATAATAATATCACAAAATATTATCTCACTATACCTCAATGTATGCCAACGTTATATCTCTATCAACAATAATAATCACACAAAATATTTTCTCACTATACCTTAATGTCTGCCAACTTCTAATGAAAATTTGAATCTTCTATTGCCAATATTTTTCCCAAAATAATTTCATGCACATGAATCGAACAATGGTCTCTCAACTTCCATCTTTACCAACATAAATCAAACCACCTCAGATACACCATCCTATGGGAGGTAATTACACAATATTTAACTTGATGTCACAACCACAACACTTTTACAAAATAACCAATCCAAAATATGTGTACCCTTTTATTTCTTGTGCTATAGTGTCTTATGAATTTTTTTACCATTTTTATTTTACACATCTATCGCTTCTCCCATGCTGGCTCTCAATAATAACACTTTCATTCTTTTCTTTCATGTGCTCAATCTTCTTTAGTGACTCAAAATCACATTAGTGTGAAATGAAACCTGATTACCCATGTAGCTATTCTCATTTGTGTTGCTTTTAGCACAATCTTCAAGATCCCTTATTTTTTTCCAAGTAATAAATGCAACACTTTCTCCAATGGTTATTGACCTGTCTTCAATGTGTTTTCTTCACCTAACATCAATGGCGGTCGGTGCTTCTTCCTTTTTCTATCCTAAAAATAATCAAACATTCAGTGTGCTCCTCTAAAAAGCATCTTCTACAATTTCCATGATGTCTTTTCTCACTGATGTCTTGGAATTCGCTTGCTATTTTTGAGTGTTTTATCAACCTAGTTTCTTCACGATGATATTTTCTTGAGCTCTACTGAATATTTATTGTGCCCTGCTCATTTCTATCGTAATATTTCAAAGCACTCTTGTTATCTTTCCTATCATAGGATCCTCTCTACCGCAAGTCTTCAAAACACTCTTGCTACCTTTTCTATCATAGTCTCATCTCTACTATAAGTCTTAAAAACACTCTTGTATTTTCTTTTAAAATTTCTTCTCTATCACAAGCCACTCATATGCTTACTTCTTCACTCGATCTCAGGTGCTATTGTTGCTACAATCCACTCAGATGTACATACCTTCGCTTGAGCTTGGATACTATCTATATTGCAAGCTTCGTTCTTTGACTACTACATCAGATTATGGCTCACTTTCATTGCCTTGCTTTGTCCTCTAACTGCCATGTCATACTATCATTCGCTTGATTAATTTGGAGGCATCGATCGCACATACTATTTCTTCTCAAATGAATTTCCACCTTCCTTTATATATACAATTTTTTTATATGCATAAGGTCATCCCATATACTTTATATTCTGAAATACCACCTTTATAATATTTAAATTTAATATTTGAATATTATAAGTTTTAACTTTATAATAATATTTTTTTATGAATTTAATATTTAATTTAAATATTAAAGCATATTGTTTTTATTTAAACCATGATACTTCCAGAAACTCATAAGCATGATTATCCTTACAATGATGTTGTCAAAACTCATGAGCATAATTATTCTTCCAATTCTACCTTTTATATCAATGATAACTCAATATTTTTAACAATCTCCCCCTTTGTCATTGATGGCAGCCCTACAAATAATCTATCCTTTTATGTACTATTTACAATTTGATACCCCTGACTAGTTGCTCCCCCTTATTGAAATTCTTTCCCTTTGACATCAATTGCAAAGGGCTCCTTGGGGCTAAAAAATAAGATACTTAACACAACCCCCTATTCCCTACTCTTACTAAGACAATCAATTATAATATGGGAGTGAAACTCCCAAATTACTATGCTCCTCTTCTTGTTTCATTTATTTATCCAAACTTTGGAGATCATACCCTTTTGAACATTTTGACCATTCTCCTTTTTTCTTGACTTCAAAATTTCATGGAACAATGTTCTACACCATCTAGTTGTATGTCCTAAATTGTTACATTTATAACAAATGATATTGTAGTCCATGAGAGGTGCAAATAAATTGAAATTCCTCTTGGTGAAGCCAAAATAATTCATAGCATGGAATCTACAATTTAGAATTTTATGACCAAAATGATTACATGAGAAACAATGACCATGGATGAAATTTTGAAACCTAACTGATTGCCTTGGAGGATATTATTGCATGGTTCTCTCAATGTTTTTTCTGTGATGGTTCATATCCCTTGATGGTGCTTTGTTTTCTTCTTCCTTGATGCTTCCACTTCTACACACATTAGCATAGGTATTAGGTTCCTCTTCAATCATTTCTTTGATGCCTCTTTTCCTTTTGAGTTTGACTCTCCCTTTTGTTTATCTTAACCTTCTTCAAAACCAAACCCAGTATTCATAAATGGAGATCTCTATGCTTTGATAATATCATACAAGTTTTTTGAGCTTTTCCTAAACTATTATATCTTATAATTAAATTTTTCAATTCCTTTCCTTAGAATTACAGCTTCATGTTATAGTCTTTCACACTCTATTTCTTTTACCTTTAACTATTCAACCATACTTTCTTCAATTTGTTTCACCTCTTCAATTTTAACTTTCAGGTAAATGAGTTCTTGTGATAACTTTACCTTTGTCTTATCATACTCTTATACTTGAGCCTTCAATATTGAGTTCTTCTTTCTAACCCTCTTCAATTCTTCAAAAGCAACAACAAGTTCATCTTCTATGTCAACCATGGCTTCTTCTTCACTTTCTGAATTTTTCTCTTCTTCTTGGTCTTTGATAATAGGAGCATCTTCTTCTATGGCCAAGAATAAGATTTTTTCTCTTTCACTATCGAAGAGGCTTTCATCATTGTTGCTAGAGGAATTGCTTGCTTCCTAAACATAAAAAATATTCTTGTGTCTTTGAAATATCTTCTTTTCATGTTTTTTTTTACCATGCCAATTTTTCTTTTTATGATAAAATCTTCTTTCTTTCTTTTTCTCATATTGTGTTCTCCTTCACTACTACTAATTCTATCTTGTGGTCAATTAGATGCATAATTACCAAGGTTACCACAATTAAAATGTTTCACAAAATGCATACCTTTGTGTTTTCTTGGACCCTTCTTATTCCTTCTCACAAAATTAGCTTCTTCTTCATTGCTTGATTCTTAACTTGATTTTGGTTCTTTATTATTTGCCTTATTTAAAGCTTTGAATGTTGCCTCTAATTTGTATGTTTGATATTTTTCTATCATCATCTCATAGGTTGTGAGAATCCCATGTAGCTCATCCATGCTCAAAGTTTTTATATCCTTCATTTCTTCAATTGCTAAAATATTTGCATCAAACCTTATGGGAAGTGACCTCATGATTTTCTAAAAAATATTAGTCTTCAATACTTTCTCCAAGTCCACGAATGGTGTTGAAAATCTCATCAACATGAAGTAGGTACCTAGAAATATCTTCCTCATATTTCATCTTCAAGTCTTCAAACTTCCTCTTATGTATTTGAAGTTTTGTTATTTTAACCTTGTCATATCCTCCATAAGTTCTTTGTAACTTGTCCCATATTTTTTCTGAAGTTCATTGCATGACTTTCACAAAATTGTATTCACATAATCCACTTAAGATTACATTCATTGCCTTGGTATTATTTTTATATGGTTTCTTATCATTTGCATCTGTGGGAAGAGTTGTAGGTGTTGTGAACCCATTCTCAATACATTGTCATATATCATATCCATGTGTCATCAAATAAGTCTTCATCCTCACAATCTATAAATCATAGTTAGTACCATCAAACAATGGAGCTCTATTTTATGAAAAACCTTCTTGGCCAGCCATGTGTGTTCTTGTAAGATCTTCCTTCAAGCTATTATAATTTCACGAAGAATTCCGCTTTGATACCAATTGAAGAACACAAGATTATACTAAGAGGGGGGTGAACAATATAAGATAAAACTTTTAATTTTATTTCCAAAGTAATAACTTCAAATATTATCAATTGCAATAATAAAACAATGCATAAATCATCACACACATAAGAGACACAAATTTAATGTGGTTCACCCAATATGGGCTACATCCACGGAGAAATATTGCTTATAAATTTCTCAAAAAAATTCATGGGCACCAACCCATAGGAGACACCAATCCCCTATTACAATTTTTGTGGATACCAATCCACAGGAGATATCATTCCCCTCTCAAGTTCATGGACACCAATCCTTAGGAGACACCAATCCTATTTACTATGTTTTGGACACCAATCCATAAGAGAAACCAATCCCCTCTACTAGGTCATGGACACCAACCCACAGGAGACACCAATCCCTTTGATCTGGTTTGTGTACACAAATCCATAGGAGACACCAATCCCTTCTACTTTGGTTCTTGTCCTCAACTCTGCTCAAACTATATCTTGAACTCTGCTCAAAGTCTATCCTCAAACCTTGTCCTCTCAAATCTGCTTTCAAATACAACTTAAATATACACAAAATCCTGTTCAAATATTCTCTCAAATCTACTTTCAAATATAGCTCAAATATGATCAAAATCCTACTCAAATATGCTTTCTCATCTTATCATAAACAAGGCTTTTCAACTACTAGTTCCAATCATAAGTAGTACACAAATCTATTTTTTTTTTCTTCCTTTATCTAAGTTTCAAATAAAGCACTGTTATCACTCTAAAATAAACTTCACAAAATATAACCTTTGATAGAAACAAATGATTCCTTATATCTCCCACTTTATCAATAATAATATTATTACAAAACTATTTTCTTACTATACCTCAATGTTTGCCAAAGTTAAATCTCTATAATAATATCACAAAATATTATCTCACTATACCTCAATGTCTGCCATCATTATATCTCTATCAATAATAATCACACAAAATATTTTCTCACTATACCTTAATGTCTGTCAACTTCATATGAAAATTTGAATCTTCTATTGCTAATATTTTTTCCCAAAAAATTTCATGCATGTGAATCGAACATGGGTCTCTCAACTGCCACATTTACCAATAGAAACTAAACCACCTCAGATACACCATCTTATTGGAGGTAATTCCACAATATTTAACTTAATGTCGTAGCCATCACACTTTTACAAAATAACCAAGCCAAAATATGTGTACCCTTTTATTTCTTGTGTTGTGTCTTATGAATCTCGCTGCAATTTGTATTTCACACATCTACCACTTCTCCCTTGTTGTCTCTCAACAATGATGCTCCCATTATTTTCTTTCCTGTGCTCAATATTCTTTAGTGACTCAAACTTCCATTAGTATTAAATGATATCTGATTATCTATATAGCTATTCTTATTTACCTTGATTTTAGCACAATATTCAAGCTCCCTTGTTTCTATCCATGTGACAACTGCAACACTTTCTCCAATGGCTATTGAAATCTCTTCAATGCATTTTCTTCACCTGATATCAATCGCACTCGGTGCTTCTTCCTTTTTCTATCTCTTGAAAATCATAAACATTCAGTGTGCTTCTCTAAAAAGCTTCTTATACAATTTCCACTATATATTTTTCTCACTAACATCTTGGAATTATCTTGCTATTTTTGAGAGTTCTATCAGCCAAACTTCTTGACGATGATATTTTCTTGACCTCCACCAAATCTCTATTGTGACCTACTCCTTTCTACTGCAAGACTTTAAAGCACTCTTGCTATCTTTTATATCATAGACTCCTCTCTACCACAAGTATTCAAAATACTCTTGTTGCCTTTTCTATCTTAGACTCCTCTCTACCATAAGTATTTTAAAAAAAATTGTTGACTTTTATTTTACAATGTGTTCTCTATTGTAAGCCACTCAGATGCGTACTCCTTCACTTGAGCTCGGGTGCTATTTCCATCGTAAGCCACTCAAATGCACACACCTTCACTTTGTTAGAGTTAAAGTGCACTATGCCTTCACCTTGACACTTGTCAGTTTCTCTTGACAAGTGTCATGTGTTGAATATAGGCTTATGTCTATATATTGTAACCATTTGTATCAATAAAATAATCTCATCAGTTTCTCCTCCCAACATTTGGTATCAGAGCAGGCTTTCCCTACCCTGTGAAACCCTTGAGGGGGGATTTCCCTCATGGAAATCCTCCCTCCCCCCTCATTTTTTTTTTCTTTTTGGCCATTTTTTAAAACTGAGGGAGTATGCTCTCCATATTTGATGGATCAAAAACCGAAGTGGTTTTTTAGGGTTTGCAGAATGGTGCCATCATTACCGACATCCAACATTGTATCAAATTCAAGATCTTAAGATGGAGCAGCTTGAAACCAAGATCGTGTTCAGCTGGCCAAGATTTTTTAAGCACCCCCATTGAATCAATTAGGGGGCTGAATTTTTTTCTCCCTGCGAGGTAGCTGTTTCTAGGGTAGATATGGTCTTTGTGATGACAGGGATGGGTGGTGGCATAGGCACTAGCATTGGAAGTGCACCTGTGATTTGCCAGATGATATTCTTCAAACTATATTTTGAAGCACGGGACCTCCGACTCCCGCTTTCATGCCGCCATGTTGCTAAAGACCGCTTCGAAGAAGGTGCTCGAGCGATTCGTTGAAAACATCAACGATGACTTGATGGAGGGACTATTGAAGCTATTGATAGAGGAGGTGAGCACAGTCCCCTTTAATGGCTAGTGGTTTCAGAGGCGGTGAATGGAGAGAAAATGGAAATGCTCATGGGTGTGATTAACCTATGATTGTTAGGAGTGAAATTGAAGGGGATTATTTAATTGATACAAATGGTTACAAAATATAGGCATAAGCCTATATTCAAAACATGACACTTGTCAAGAGAAATTGACAAGTGTCAAGGTGAAGGCATAGTGCACTTTAATTCTAACATTCCCCCTTAAAGTGCACTATCCTAACTAAAGAGAAAAAACAAGTCAACATTAGGTAACATTCCCCCTTAATGTTGACGTCTCTAAAACAACCTATCATCCTCGCTTATTGCTGATTTGGTCTAGGCTCGTGCTCTGTGCTCTTGGCTCTCCAACTATGAATAATGCTAGATTCACTGTGTATACATCTTGGTATGTTGCCTTAGGGTCAACCACTTCCACGGGTCTGTTGCCACTGGGTCAGCCATCTAAGTGCCTCGGGGTCATCATGGGTGCCTCAGGGTCAGCCACTTCTGGGTCTGTTGCCTCTGTAGGTCATCCTCAGAGGATGTTGCCTCTCGTAGGTCACTGACTAGATTCACCATGAGTATGAAATCCCTCATGGTGAACTCAATCTAGAAGGTGTCGGTCTCTATCGAAAATGCACCTAATACAAAGGAAAAACGAGCCATATAAGAGTGTCGGTATCTGCCAAAAATGCACTCAATACAATAAAATGAGCCATAGATCAAAATAGGAGGAGAGAAGAAGAAAAGAAGAGAATATTTTGAAGTGTCTTCATCTGTAGTCTTCAGAAGTAGATCCAAAAAAAACCTCGGATAGAGTCTAGGGTGTCTATGTCTGTAGTCCCTAGAATAAGTGTCCTTATGGTGACCATGTCATCCCACCAAAATGCATGGGTAACCAGCCGCTGCATTCGCCAAGTGTATAGAAAATATCACTAGGTACAAGGATCACATATAAAATTACCTTGGGAGTGTCGAGTTCAACCGAGAGTGCACTCCAAGGTAGAAAAAATTTGAGGCTAAAAAACTCAAGTGAAATAGCCTCAAAATTACAATTTGACACCACCATTGTGTCGGTCATGGAAAAATGTTTCCAACAACTATAAATACCCCTATATTCCATTATCAAAGGGGCCTTCATCATAATGAAAAACAACATGCCTCTCCAAGACAACAACTAAAACCTCGCACTGTGGCGGCATCGCTCTCTGGCGAAATAAAAAAACATCATCGCAATTTTCCTTTCATAAGGAAATTACATGGGCCCACTTAGACCATCCTTGAAAAAAATACAGAGCCTTTCACTTCATGTAGGCATACATTAAAAAGTGGCCTTATTGTCGGCCATAAACACTGAAATAATAAACAGTTAATAAACCATGCCCCCTTTTCAAATTAAAATATTTATGCCCCCATGCTTTCAATTAATGGCCATCCTCGTGGCCAAAAAATATAATATGCCCCATTTATGTATATGCCCTTTCAGCAAGCATCTTCAAATAAAACAATAATCAACGGTCGCAAAAAAAATTAATCACGCCTCCAACACGGACGTCCAACTACAGCATTGGCGCTTTCGTCTCCACATTGTGTTGCTATAATTTCACACATCACGAACATTTTTACGTCACCACTAAAGATAAGTGTCATCTTCTTCACTGTCTCATTCATGGCCACAGTATTTGACGTCGGGATGGGACGACACGGCGACCGATCCCTGCTTTTGGCACGAAAAGTCCCTCTTCTCGGACCCATGGCTTCATCTTGAAAATTGTGCCCGTCACCATGGATGGACGTCACATGACATATACACAGCAACTTGGTCTTCTCTCAACTACACAAAAAGACATCAATCCACATAAAAATGAACAATTAATAGCAATCAAACTCCAAACATATCTATCAATGACATTCTCTCAACTGCATCTTCCTCATTCTTGAATGTTGGGGAATTGATTGTGTTCTTCAATCGAACATGCAGAACTGTTGTGATCATAAGAACCACCGGCGTTGGTGTCGAGCATGCGCTCCTGCTACGTCGAGGAAGAGGAGGAAGGCGAGGGTAGAGAGGCAACACCGGGAAATTCAAAGAAGGAACCAAAACAATAGCTGCTTAATTGAGTGTTGCATTAGAACATCGCCTCGGGGTTTGATCGCTTCTCCAAAAAAAATGCATTCTGCAAATGAGGCAGGCGAAAATGGCTACGAAAAAGACTAGATATGGGAGCATTTACGGTGCGAGAAGTGAAAGGCGGAGGCAGAGCCTAAAAAATGAGCTATTTATATGCGACAATTCTGGTTTAAAGGACCATGGAACGTGCCCTTGCATTTCACCTAGAGAACAAGCTGTCGATCTTGATCGAGACCGCGACACAGGGGCTATTGCAAGTTCCTGAGCTGCTAGATTTATGGCCTTGACATTGTAGCAGATGGCATTCAGGATGATTCAGACAATTTTACCTACTTCTTGATGTTGGCCAGCTATCGCTGTTCCCCATCCTAGTTGTACAACACACAGCCAGCTGAGAAACACGTGAAATACCAATTTGAGCGTAGAGATACAAGCCATGGCCATCACTTTGCTCTGTGCCAGAAAAAATTTCTCTGTGGGGTAAATAACTATGAAAGCCACAAGCTATGAAAGCGACCACAATGAAAAACTTTTGCGCTTCTCCGCCTTACATCCCGCAAACACAGTGCCAGCACGGATGGTGGCCTGATAAAATCAGCATCATCTCTTTCTAGTGGCATGAAAAGCACATCTGTATCTCTTTCTAACAACATGAAAAACACGTCTGCATCTCTGTCAACAGACAGAATTTCTAGCATTTCTAATCAGAGGAAGTCTTGACTCCTGAGTTTTAATGAATTTAAAGGATCTAGATTTGGAAAAAAAAATAGGGCTTCCTTCTCTGATTAAAATTTAGGTGACTGCCAACTAAAGACTATAAAATCAAATATTCAGTCTGCAAAGTTAAACCAAAACTCACAAAGGTCATACTCAAAGCATCTCAAAAGATAAACGGGTACCGTGGCAGAGTCAGGGAAGTCGATGCAGGACCATGCCCTTGTCTGGAAACTGTTCCTGCTAAAGAAGGTGCTTCGCTAACAATAAAGTCCATGGCAATTCTACCAACATGGATACTTGGATGAAGAAGTAGCCATTTTAGGTGAGGCTTAATGGCTAGGCGATGCGACCCATCTCCATATGGAGAAGAATGTTGTCTGATCTGCTTTAGGACATCATTGGCCCCTCTAATATCAGTAAAAAAAAAATCTTCTTGGTTGTAAACAACCCTCATGGCTTTCTCGCGCGAGCTCTAACCAGAGCAGAAAAACTTCAAACCCAGTCACGGCAACATCAGTCAAAACAGCAGTAGCAATAGTCGACGCTTCTGAGTAAAAAAAAATATGAAATTTTTTTGCCGCCGTGAGTTGGACTCTGTTCTTCTACAGATCCAACAGTCCCAAGAATTTTTTGGGGAACAGTTCCTACATCTACATAATCAAATCTCACAGGCCCTGGCCAACATGGAAACCCTCACCAGGACTTCAACTTCAACCCAACACAAATGCTCTATTCTTAATGAAATAGAATTCAACAACTCAACCACTTAAAATGTAGAATTAGAATTTCGAAAAAATTAGGTCTTCCTTCATGCAAGAACAACCAGGGTGATCATTAATTTTCAAAAATATAGTTTTTGATTCATCCTGATGGATGAAGAGCATACTCCCTATTTTGGAAAAAAAAAAATGGGGGGAAAATGAAAAAATGGGAAAATGAGGGGGAAATGGGGGAGGGAGGATTTCCATGAGGGAAATCCCCCTCAAGGGTTTACACAAGGCAGGAGAGCAACTAGGATCTGATACCAAATGTTAGGAGTGAAACTGAAGGGTATTATTTAATTGATACAAATGATTACAATATATAGGCATAAGCCTATATTCAACACATGACACTTGTCAAGAGAAACTGACAAGTGTCAAGGTGAAGGCATAGTGCACTTTAACTCTAACAGTGACTACGACGGTAATAGCTATACTGGAAGAGTTCATCAACACGAAGGTGCAAATCTAGTCTATTGTCATGATCGAAGAGGATATTTGTTTCTTTGTTTGGCAGGACGTGACTCGGAGGACAGCGTAGAAGTGAAGTTTTTTGTTTAGATTGTTGTTCATAATCAGATTTAGCACCAATAGAGCAAGATCAGGGAACTGGACTTCATATTGTTCATGGTGTGATATTGACCTACGCGAGGCACTGAGAGGCGACCTTGTGCAATGTAATTCTGTGAGTGCTTGCTGTTGGATAAGCCCGTTGTCGATCCGAAGTGGGAATGGTGAGCATCGATGGCGTCCATCGTAATGCACTGGATGATGGGGCCCAAGTTGATGTGGCTGATACAAGAGTGGTGACAAGGGATCAATTTGTTTCTTACTGGATCGACAAGAAAATGGTGACTATGGACTTGCCAGCCCAAATTTTCATAGTCCTAAAGCAACTAGATAGAAGCTATCTTACTCAGGAGGATTTCAAGCCCATATTGAGAGAGCTTTTGGATACTCATTAAGGATTGGAATTTTTACAGAGCACACATGAGTTTCAAGAGAGACACAAGAAGATTCGAAGCCCAATCACAACGTCCCTCATGATGGATGGACTGTTGTTCTGTTCCACGAAGAATGTTTTTTGAAATCAAGAAAATTTGTGTTGAGAAGACACAATTTTGCAGACGATTTTTATGCCATGGAGAAATGCCTTTGTATAGACAAGGTGATGCATGGGTGTCAATTTTTTTTTGCTACTATATTTTTTATTTTGCATGAATTCATCTCTGGAAGTGGTAGCCTGATGCACTTGATCGTATTTTCTGTCGCAGCTCGACGACAACCGACAAAACTTTTTTAAATTGTGGAAGGAATATATATTTTTACTGTTGTCTGCTAAATTTCTCCAAGTGGTGTAGATTGAACATTTTTTGACATGCGAATCCTGACTTCCATGCCATCGATTGCTCGCTGAGTGCATAGTATTGAAAGTCTTAAGTTGGAAGTAGCTGTTGGAAGTGGATATTTTGCATGAAGACGTGGAGAGAGCCACTACTACTATGGAGACATGGATGTTTTGTTGTTATGGAGAAACAAAAGGAGCTATGTGGCGCTCGTCCACATGGCAGCCATGGCAGTGTGCCGAAAGCTTAGGGAAAAGGAAATGCAGGTTATGAATATAAAGTGGAAGATATAGCGGCATCCAAATACTCTATCCCATCGGTGACAACGGAGGCAATTTTAACGAAAGTCAAGTTGGTGTGCACCAAATTTTTTGTCAGATCCAAAAATACAGCATGGCATCCGAGAGTGTTTTCATGTTGAACACGTGCCATTCGCCATCACGAGGAGAAAAGGTTTCGACTAGAGTACATCTATGGGAAAATCCATCATCGAGGTGAGTTAGCCCATCACAGTCGTCATGGCGGAGGTCCCCGCATCGATGCCCAGCGACATCAACATCATGAGGTGGTCCTCAAAGACTTTGACTTACCCCCATCTTAAACTTTATCGCAGGCGTTTGATATGAGTAAGTGGTAGGAACCACTTGTTTTTTTTGGTATGGGGAATATTAAAACTATGATAAATGACCAGAATATGGCCAATGTAATGCTTAAGACTATTTTTATTCCACCTAAGAGCGATGCTGCTATTGAAAGATGTCTTTTTTTTGCCTTAGATAGGCATGATGTTTATTTTCCACATGATGAAGGCCCCTTTGATGGTGCAATATAGGGGTATTTATAGTCATTGGAAATGTATTTCCATGACGGACACAATGGTGGTGTCATATTGTAATTTTGAGGCTATTTCAATTGAATTTTTTAGCCTCAAAGTTCTTATACCTTGGAGTGCACTCTCGATTGTACGCGACACTCCAGAGGTAATTTTACATGTGATCCTTGTACCTAGTGATCTTTTCTATACACTTGGCGAATGCAGCGGCTGGTTACCCATGCATTTTGGTGGAATGACATGTTCACCATAAGTACACTTATTCTAGGGACTACAGACATAGACACCCTAGGTTCTATCCAAGGTTTTTTCTAGATCTACTTTTTGAAGACTACAGACGAAGACACTTCATAAGATTCTCTTATTTTCTTCTTCTCCTCCATATTTGGCATCTATGGCTCATTTTATTGTATTGAGTGTATTTTTAGTAGAGACCGACACTCTTATATGGCTTGTTTTTCATTTGTATTAAGGTGCATTTTTGGCTGAGACCGACACCTTCTAGATTGAGTTCACCATAAGGAAGGATTTGATATTTATGGTGAATCTAGTCAGTGACCTACGAGAGGCAACATCCTCTAAGGATGACCTACAGAGGCAACAGACCCAGAAGTGGCTAACCCTGAGGCACCCATGATGACCCTAAGGCACTTAGACGTTTGACCCAGTGGCAATAGACCCGTGGAAGTGGCTGACCCTGAGGTAACAGACCCAGAAGTATACACAGTGAATCTAGCATTATTCATAGTTGGAGAGCCAAGCGCAAAGAGCACGAGCCTAGACCAAATCAGCAATAAAAGAGGATGATAGGTTGCTTTTAGAGAAGTCAACATTAAGGGGGAATGTTACCTAATGTTGACTTGTTTTGTTTCTTCTTTAGTTAGGATAGTGCACTTTAAGGGGGAATGTTAGATTTAAAGTGCACTATGCCTTCACCTTGACACTTGTCAGTTTCTCTTGACAAGTGTCATGTGTTGAATATAGGCTTATGCCTATATATTGTAACCATTTGTATCAATAAAATAATCTCATCAGTTTCTCCTCCCAACACGCTTGAGCTCCGATACTATCGATACTACAAGTTTCATTATCTCACTGCCACATCATATTATGGCTCACTCTGGTTGCCTTGCTTCATTCTCTCACTGCCACATCAGACTATCATTCACTTGATTAATTTTATGGCATCGAGCGTGCATTCTATTTCTTCTAAAACGAATTTCCCCTTACCTTTATATATATAATATTTTTTTGTATGCACAAGATCAGCCCATATACTTTATATTCTGAAATACCACCTTTAAATTTAATATTTTAAATATTATAAGGTTTAACTTTATAATAATAACTTTTTATGACTTTAATATTTAATTTAAATATTAAAGCATATTATTTTTATTCAAACAATGATACTTCCAAAAACTCATAAGCATGATTATCCTTCCAATGATGTTGCCAAAACTCATGAGCATAATTATTCTTCCAATTCTTCCTTTGACATCTAACTCAATATTTGTAAAAATCTCCCCCTTTTTCATTGATGGCAACCCTGCAAAGAATCTATCCTTTTTTATACTATAATTACAAGTTGCTCCCCTCACTAGCTACTCCCCTTACTTAAATTCTCCCCCTTTGAAATCAATGGCAAAGGGCTCCTTGGGGCTAAAAATAATATACTTAACACAACCCCCTATTCCTTACTCTTACTAAGATAATCAATTATGATATGGGAATGAAACTCCCAAATTACTATGCTCGTGTTCTTGTTTAATTTTCTTTCTCCAAACTTTTGAGATCATACCCTTTTGAATATGTTGACAATTCTCTTGTTTTCTTGACTTTTAAAGTTCAAGGAACATTGTTCTACACCATCTAATTGTATACCCAATATTATTATATTTTTTACAAATGATATTATAGTCCATGAGAGGTGCAAATAAATTGAAATTCCTCTTGGTGAAGCTAAAATAATTCATAGCATGGAGTTTGCAATTTACAACTTTATGATCAAAATGATTACATGAGAAACAATAACCATGGAAGAAATTTTTAAACATGTCTGATTGCTTTAGATGATATTGCTACATGGTTCTCTCATTGCTTTTTCTATGATGGTTCCTATCCCATGATGGTGCTTTGTTTTATTCCTCCTTGATATTTCCACTTCTATACACATCCGCATAGATTTTAGGTTCCTCTTAAATCATTTTATTTTATGCCTCTTTTCCTTTTGAGCTTGACTCTCCCTTTTATTTCTCTTGACCTTCTTCAAAACCAAGTCCGGTCTTCATAAATAGATATATCTATAATTTGATAATATCATACAAGGTTTTTGAGCTTTTCCTAAACTGATATATCTTATCATTAAATATTTTGAGTCCCTTCCTTGTAATGACATCTTCATGTTCTAGTATTTCATACGCTAGTTCTTTTACCTTTAACTATTTAGCCATACCTTCTTCAATTTGCTTTGCCTCTTCAATTTTAACTTTTAAGTCAATGAGTTCTTGTGACAAATTTACCTTTGTCTTCTCATCCTCTTGTACTTGAGCCTTCAATATTGAGTTCTTTCTAACCCTATTCAATTCTTCAAAAGAAACAACAAGTTCCTCTTCTATGTCAACCATGGTTTCTTCTTCACTTTTTGAATTTTTCTCTTCTTCTTGGTCTTTAACAATAGGAGCCACCTACCTCACTCAGGAACCCCCTACCTCAAGCCGAATTGCAAAAGTACCTATGAAAACTGAATATAGTTATCTTCACTCTGATACCTTTTAACCACCCGCCTAGTCTACCTGCTATGTTGCAGATGCTTTCTATCTCCTATCCATAAAAAGTGTATCAAAAGCTAACATAACCTTCCACTCTTTTGAACCAAGTGAATAATTTAATGAAGCACAATAACACCATCCAATATTTGTCTACCAACCACAAAAATACTTTGTACCTTGTCAATGATAAGAGGAATGATATGCTTAAGTTTGTCATCCATCGTTTTAGTAATAATCTTGTAAATAGTGTTGAATAGGCTATTATTGGTCATTCTCTTTTTGAAAATAGGTATTTCCATATATTTATTAATACATTATGCATGTACTTATGGATCTATATTATTTATACCAAGGATTAATTATTAGAAGTATTAATATATTAAAAAAAATTGTGGAGAATAAATTTAAGAAGAAAATCATATGCCTTTATATCAATGATTTTGTTACTCATGGTTTTGGTGATTTGTTCTCACCTAGTCATATTTTTTGGAGGAATGCTCATTCAACACCAAGAAATATACTTTTATCAAGTGAAATAATAGGATTAATTTATAGATTGTTGTATGTGTGTTGTATGCAAAGTAGATAAAAGAATATTTTTCGTTCAAAGTTATGACTTATGTTGCATATATTATCAATAGGATACCGACTAAATTAATTTTGGGTATGACATCTCATAAGAGATTGATAGGATGTAAGCCTAATATTTTTTGTTTTTATATCTTTCATTTATTGAATGTGATTATAGCTAAGATTGATTAAGGGATGACTTAGAAGAAATTTGGAATTTTGGGGACATTCAAAGTCACCCTAAAAATATTTTAGATTCTTTAGAGAAGAAGAGGAGAATCACTATTGAATATTGAGAGAGAGCCAACTTAAGAGAAATTTCGTTATTCAAGGACATTCATAGTCACCTTGATATTGATTTTGGATTCTATAGAAAAGAGGATAATCATATTTGTTCTTATGTGTGACTTAAGACATTGGAGAAATATTTTAGATAGACAGAGGAGCATTATAGCTACCAAATATTGAGAAGCATAATAGTTTCTAGAGATTGAGAAGCATCATAACTTCTAGGGATAGAGAAGCATTCTAGATTCCTTACTACATAGATTGAAACAACAATATATAGAATATAGATAAGTATTAGTACTAAAAAATATAGAGAATAAGACTCCAGATATAAGGGAAAATAGAGTCATAGAGAAAATTTTAAGTTATAGTTATTAACCAAAAAAATCAGGTTGACTAAAAATTTCTTTATATCATTTTTGTCTAGGCCTTGGATTATGTTTTTGAATAATTATTTATTTAATAACTAGTACTACATAGGGATATAAAAATATATAAATTGTAAGAGCCCTACCCTATAGAGGTAATCATAGAGAATCCACCATACAAAACCTTTGTGAGAAGGAAGAGAGCTATAATCTTAGCCATAAGGAAGACAACTATAAGCTAGGCTATATTAGTGCTATTAGTGTAGCAAAGAGAGAGCAATATCAACTATTATAAGGGCCATTATATAGTGGCTACCTTATACACTATTATAAGATGCTAGCATACAAGAAAATTAGAAAGTAGCACTAAGAAATAAGTAACTCAAGAAGAAACCGATGTTAACCAAAATGCTACTATCTAGAAGAGAGCATTCATATGTAAGCACTAGTAGAGTGCTACTATCTATAAGAGAGCATTCAAATATAAATACTAGAAAAGCACTACTATCTGTAAGAAAGCATTCAAACATAAGTTCTAGAAGAGCACTATTATCCAAAATAAGTGCATTCAAATATGAGTGATAGTAGAGCATCACTATCTAGAGATATTCAAATGAGATTGCTAGTAGAGTGCAACTATCTAAAGCCATCTGAACATGAGTGCTATCAAAGCATCACTATCTATAGGTATTCGAATGAGAGCACTAGCAAAGCAGTAGTAGAGGTATCTATATGTGAGATAATAGAGTGAAACATGCATTGATCTAAGTATCATCTAGAGATATTTCCACCCAAGATACATTGGCATCTAAAACATCTTTTCCTAAGATGTTGATATTGAGATATAGCCATAAGAAGGTTGGCACCTAAGCAATCAATAGAAAATAAAAGCATCACTACCACTTGGTTGAGCAATAAATACCAAAGGGAAGCATTGCCATAATTCAAGCAAATTAACAAGAGCAAAGGAAAGCACCACTACCTTTTGAACAAGTGAGTAGAAAAAAGCAAACGAATAGGCAAAGAGAAGTCCAAGAATTGGAAATCTAAACACTTGTTTGGCATGAAGTTAAAAATAGCACATTATGTAGAAAAATAAGTGTAACACAAATATAGCCAAATTACTTAGGTAACATCAACATTACTTACTCCATAATTGATACATCATTTAAATATTTGGAGAGAAAAATATTTGTCTTAGTTTGAAAATTATAGAGTGGAGTTATAAGGTTTTCTTCATTTTATTTGATATTTTAATTTATTTATATGGTATGGAGTGAAAAGGATTTCAAATAGATTTTTGGAATTAATTTTAAAGGTTTGAATTTTTTTTCGTATTTGAAGATTTTAGTTTTAGTGTGTTTTTTAATTTTTAAAGGAGTGAAAATTTGTTTTTTAAGTTTTAAGGAGTTAAATGGTTTAAAGGTTTTATTTTCTTGAAATTAGAAAAAAATTGGTTTAAAGGTTTTTGAAGATATATTATTTTTGAATAAGTTTGAAGCTTTTTGAAAATTTAAAAATTTTAAAAATTTGGAAATTTGAACTTTGAAAATTTTATGTATTAGGGAGTTAAAAGGTTTTCTACATCAAAGGTCTAGAAAACATAAAAATTTGAATTTATTATTTGAGTGATTTAACTAGGAGATATAAGGTTTACTACTTCAAAAGGAATTAAATTGCAAACTTTGATAATTATGGAAGAAATTATTAGAAATGCATTCATTGAAGATAGTGAAGAAATGGTGAAGTTAAAGTTTTATTCTAAAAACTTAATAGATGATTTTCATAAGAAGAAGAAAATATCAAAATGGCTTAAAGATGCACCTGATAAATCAAAGTTAGATCTTATTACTATAAAATCACTAATTGGTAAAATAAATTCTATAACAGAATCTATAACTACTCAAAGTGTAATGGATTCCAAAAATATTAAACTTATTTATAAATAAAGTAAAGGAAAAATGGTCTTAATAGTGCATCACTAGTTACATTGTTTACTTAAGAAGTGCATGAAGTTTTTTATTTTTTAGAAAAGCAAGAAATAGAAAAATGGATCAAACATGGTCTAAATTTATCATGCACAATAATAAAAAATGAAGCATATGATCCAAAGTTTTAATATAAAGAAAATTTCAAGCTATTCATGACAAATAATCAGAAGCACATGCCAAAGAAGAAGCTCAAGAAGCTCATGAATCAGATTATAAATATACAAAGTCTATAGAACTTGAGAATGAATATAAAGATAAATATCAAGTATAGGTTCATGAACAATGTAAGTTTACTTGAAGATCAAGTATGAAGACCATGATTGAAGACTATAGTCTTCAATAACCAAATAATGTAATATAGGGGATGAAGATATATAGGTTCTTGCAGACTATCACAATGTACTGGACTTTCTAGAGGCAAAAATAAAGGGCCCTTTGGCTCAAAGAGGGGGACTCTAACATAAAAAAAAAATCATGCCACTACTCTAAGGCACCAAAGTTTGAATAAAATTAAAGAATTAACCAGAAGTGATGGCACCATCACCAAGGACATTTTTGAGACCCGAAATAAAGTTTTGTCTTTATTTAAGAATGTTTTGGGAGAAAACCCCCAAAATATTGCCCAACCTGGTAGATAATTGCTCCACCATATTTCTAGCTTGGTCACTTCATATATAAATTTAGTTATTATCAAACCCCCCATCCTTGATGAAATTAAAGAGGTCCTTTTTCTATGCACCCTGATAAAACCCTAGGCCTTGATGGGGCTTTCCCCTATTTCTACCAAAATTTTTGGGATATCATTGGGCTCGACATATATAATGCCATCATTGAACTTCATAAAACTAAATCTATACCTAGAAGTATCAACTCTACTTTCATTGCGTTAGTTTCCAAAGGGTCTATTTGCAAATCTATATCAGATTTCAGACCCATTAGTCTTTACAATGTTCTTTACAAAACTCTCACTAAATCCATGGCTACAAGACTCAAGGATATCCTTCCTCAGATAATAGACCCTTGTCAAGATAGCTTTGTCAAAGGAATAAATATTACTGATGGTGTTATCACGTTACATGAAGTCCTTCATTCTACCCGCCTTAACAAAAAAGCTACCATATTTTTCAAAATTCATATGAATAAGGCATTTGATAGAGTTAACAAATATTTTTTTGATTGATGTCCTTCTCAAATTTGGATTTCATAGGGAATGGATTGATCATGTTCACAATTGCATCTCTAATCCTTCATTTTTAGTCCTGGGAAATGGTTCTACAGTAGGATTTTTCCCTGCTAATAGGGGCCTCATATATGGAGATCCTCTTTCCCCTTCATTTTTATTATAATTTATCAAAAATTCCTGCTCCAACAACATAATTTTAGACATAAATTCGGCGTCCAATTTAAGAGTCCTATCTCACCAATAGTTCGTTGATGATACCATCATTACTACTCATACTTTTGTGTGGGAAGCAAAAACCATTAAGAGTATTCTTGATACATATGAGGAGGCTGCAAGTTAGAAAAAAAATTATATTAAAAGTAAAATATATTTCATCGAAAATCCCCAAGAGAGACAAGCAAATATTACATGCATTTTTCAATGTGTTATATCTCAGTTATCTACTAAATATTTGGGTCTCCCTCTTTTCACCAGTGCTCTGAAGAAATTCATGTGGAGTAGTTTTATTAAGAGAATTAACAAAAAAACTTTTAGGTTTTAAAGGGACCCTCCTCTATCAAGTAGCCAAAGCCACCCTAATAATGGCATGTCTCCAAATTTTCCATGTTTGTTTCATGTTCATCTTCAAATTTCTTGCTACTGCCTGCATGCAAATTAAGCAAATCCAAAAAATATTTTTTTGGGTGGGTGTCAGGACAGGAAAATATTTCATTTGATCAATTGGGACAAGGCATGCTCCCAAAAAATTTAGGGGGGATTGGGGCTCTAAAGAGTTTATAATATGAACACAACCTTGTTATCCAAGCAACCATGGAAGGTTTTTACCGACAACAACCTTGAATGGGTCTCAATTGTTAATAAAAAATATCTTCAAAATCATTATTTCCTAAATAATGATATTCCTAGAGATGGTTCCACTTTTTGGAAATCAATTACCCAAACTAGATCTCTAATTCATAATGGGATGAGGTGGCAACTAGACAGAGGGATACAAATTAATTTTTGGACTAAAAGATGGATTTCTAATCAACTGCTTTTAGAGAACAATGAAATTGTTGTCTTATAGCTTTTCCTAGACACATTAATTGGCAACAAGGTTGAATATTTCACTGATATTTCATCGAATTCCAAGTGTTGTAAATATTTCCATATTCCATGTAATACTGGTCAAATCTCTGCTACCTAAGAAGTTCTCAAAACCATCCTAAATGCAACAATCATCCCCTCTAGTAATTCCCATGACTCTCCTTTTTGGAAATGGATTCTAGGTTGTTCACTATTAGATTTTCTCATGATCTAACTATTGATTATCAAGTGGTCCATATCCCTTATGATCGAGTGTGGACTAAATACCTCATACCAAAAATTGCTCATTTCAACTGGTTGTTCATTCAAATTAATATTATAATGATTGAAAACATTATGAAAAGGGGTATGTTTATCCCCAACAGATGCTATTTGTGTATGAATGTCTGGGAATCTGTGAATCACCTCCTTTTGGAGTGCCCTTTCTCCAAGATATTTTTGGATCACCTTATATCCAAATTTCATATCTCTTAGGTCCTCCTAAGTTTTTTAGTTTCCTTTTCACCCAATGGCCTGCTCCATTCAATAATATTAGATTATCTTCTTTATGGAAAGTGAGCCTTCATCATATTTTATGGTAATTGTGCCTTGAAAGAAAAAATAGGGTTTTTTCTTCCTCCTCTACGAATCCCATATATGATGCCAACAAAGCTATTGTGTTTACTATCAAGAATTCCCAGCTCTTCACTTGTCCTAAACCACATGATTCTAGATTGAATTCTATTATGTTATCTTCTTTAAATATTCCCTGTAATTCCAGTTCTAGTTTACCAACCCCCATCCTAGAATGGGTGCCCATTGGATTCCTCCCCCAAGTGAGTGGCTGAAACTTAACTTTGATGTTGCCTTCAAAGGAAATCTAGGGGATGTTGGTGCAAGTGGCCTAGTAAGATATAGTAGTGGACAAGTTATTATGGTTTATGTTGAGTATTTGAATACCAAACTAATTATTTTTCTGAAGGTCATGCATTGTGGAGAGAGCTAGATCTTCTCAAGGATTATAAAGGCAACCTTTTTATTGAGGGTATTCTTTGAATATTATAAATTCTCTTAAAAACATGGTGTCCTCTTGGAATGCCATAACTTTTTTTTAGGAAGCTAATATTTTTTCCTAAAATTTCAATAATATCTCTATAAACCATGTGTAACGTGAAGCTAACAGACCTGCAAATATTCTTGCCAATTGGGGAGTTATCCATAAATCTCTCTCCATTTGGAAAGAACGATTTCCTGAAGAATTTTTAAATACTACTAATAATAATTTGGTTTGAAATATGTGGTCATAGGTTTTGGTGGGTTAGCTTCTCCAATGTTGAATCTACCCTTTTCAGCATGATCTTTTTCTTTGGTTCCAGCTCTTGTGGTGGAAATGTTTTTATCAGCATGACTCTCTATCTTGCTATTAATGTTGGCTTTTGGTTGTCCTATTTTCATTTTTTAAAGTATGCAATGTCCAAATATAGGCTTTGTCAGTGGGTTTACCTCGTTGTTGTCTTTTCTAAGCATGTCAAGTCCCTGAGTAGGTCTAGGCTATGCAATTGGATGTTATCTAATAATATCAATATGTGTCAAGTCTCAATATTCTTAATTTTATATCTTGTGAATTTTGAGATTCATTTTTTTAGTCATTTGGCACTCCTAATCATTTCCCAGCCCTACCATGTGTGAAGTCTATCATGTTCCATGTCTATTTTTTTATTTCATTTCCCTAAGAAGAATTATTATGTGTTCTACCAATTACACCAAGTCAGCTTCTGAAAAGGGCATATATGGTGCCAACAATTTTTATATTTACATCCTTGGTCTATGTCAGTACATCACCTTCTGGTTTTTTTCACTGTTTTGTATCTTATGCAGTAAGAAGCTTTTGTGTTCTTCCTTTCTCCTTAGTATTTCCAAAATGGTAGTGCTTGAGCCATATACCCTTCAGATTTATCCCCTGTCTCACATATTTTTGGAAGCTCATGGTTTCATTTCATTTCTAAGCAAGTTCAAAGAAGCTAAGAAAGATATCACTGAAGCCTTCATTCACCTTAATTTAGGAGGTCAACTCAGCTTAATAAATCAAGGGTTGATACCAGTTAGAGCTCCTCTTACCACATTTTAGGTTAATATAGTGATGATCCTTGCATTACTACTTTTAACACAATCCACGTTACCATCATCAATATCATTATCAATGTCATGGATAATATCAGTGAGACTCTTAAGGTGCTACTCCCGAACCATCCTAGAGATGCTCCTACAAATAAATATGTTACATAGGTCTAGGTCTAGGTCTATTGAGTACTATGTTTGTTCTCATGTTGGGTCTCTCTATTTTTGGTATTTTGATCCCCTGTGTGGGATTTTAATTATAGTCTATAGTGCCCCTGTATGGGTCTTTTTGAGCACTATGTTTATTTCTATACAAGTGTCTATTATAATTTTTATGGATCTTTTGCGAGCTTCCCCTGTGCCAGTTTTTTCATAGCTCCTTTATAGGTTTTTTAGGTGGTTATTTCTCTTAAGCAACCCCTGTGTGGATATTTATTGGATTATATTTTTGTTTATCTGATGTCAACATTCCATCCAACCTTCTCTACTACTATTTGGACCTTTTTTCTAGGTTTTTGGTGGCCAATATGCAGGCCTGTGTTATCTTATGCTATTTGTTTAGCTACCAGTTTATCTACTTGGGTTTGGGGCCCATTTTAACCCTACACTTAATGATTTTTACCTACCAAAAAAATATAGGGGGGTGTTGGAGAATATTACATTACTTGGTATATGCAAATGTACCCTTATGGTACCTTTATGGTACAAATGTAAATATGTAACATATTAGGGTTGAGTCTATAGTTTGGATGAGTGAATTATATTTTCCCTTTCATGTAAGTTTCACTATGCAAAAAATGCAAAAGTGTCATGTAAGAGTTAAATGTGTAGGAAATGCACAAGTGTCATGTAAGTAAGAGTGAAAGAGTATTTTGAGAGAATGTGAACAAGTGTCTTGTATGTAAGTATGTATATATATTATGAGAATATGCATAAGTGTCTTGTATTAGGAGTGCATGTAGGAGAGTAATAGTCATGTATAAGTATGCAAGTGGCATAGAGTCAAGTATGCATGCAAGAAGAGAATGAAAAGTCTAGTTTACAAGTGGCAATATAATAAGCCAAAGGTCATAGGAGATATCATAAGGAGAGTAATATTCAAGTATGTTAAGATTCACATTACTATGTCTATATTATGGAGATAAAGCTCCATATAATGTGGCACAAGAGAATACAAACAAGTAGGTGAGAAACAAGCATTTATTATAAAACTTGTAGACATATTTTGAGCAATTACTATTTTAAGTTTTCTTCATTCTTGTATATGAAATATTTTGGCCAATTTGCATTCATATTTGATATTAAACTAAATGTTATTTCGTTATTATATTGGCCTTGATATAATTTAATTCCTCACATATATCATTCTACTCTTCATTATTGATATTTTGACCTTTAATATTATAGCTTCTTTATATTGGGACCTATGATATTTTGTGGTAGTAAGGCTTAAAATCCAACATTCTCTTCATTTGTCATAATAAAAGTTCTTATATGGTTTTCATAAATCTCCTCAAACATGGTATAAGATGATTCATTTTCTATATATTAATTAAAATTTGTGATGATATTAGAAAGACAATAATGCTTACATCAAACATTATAATGAATGGTATTTATTTATTTTATTGCATGTTGATGATCTTATCATTATAGAAATTTCAAAATAATTAATCCAAAATATGTAGTCATGGATTCATGAAACTTATATGATAATTTATTTAGCGATTCCTTGCCACATCTTAAGAATCCATTTTAATTAGTCATACTTTAATATTATTTTCTCATAATGTAAGCAAGCCTTTGGTATTATGTAGTGGTTTTTATGGAAGAGTGTAGGCCCACTCAAACTCCATTTGTTTTGAGCTCGAATCCTTTCATATAATATAGAAAGAAAAATCCAAAATGGAACCTATGATGAGGCGACAAGGACTGAAGAGAAGGAAACCCTTTGTGAGTTTTATAATATTTTAGCTTGTGAAGAGATGTATTGGAGGCAGAAATCAAGGGCATTATGGCTAAAGAAAGGGGACTCGAATTCAAAAATTTTCCATGTTACCACATTGAGCAATAGAAGCAACAATAATATTATAAATTTAACTAAGGTGGATGGATCCTCAACTCAAAACATTCAAGAGATCAGGGACGAGGCTGTTAATTTGTTTAGTTCATTATTGTGTGAAGAATGGGCCTGTAATGCCCAAGCAAAGGACTCTCTCCTTCAATTAATTCCACAATTCATTGATGAAATGATTAAGGAGTCACTTACAGTAGCTTTTTTAGATGAAGATATCAAGGAGGCTTTGTTTAACATGGATCCTGACAAAGCTCCTGGGTCGGATGGGTTTTCATCGCGGTTTTTCCAAGTTTGTTGGGATATTGTTGGAGCAGAAGTTATTGCTACAATCAAGGAGTTCCAAAGTTCAAATCATATTTCGAGGGGTTTCAATTCAAATTTCATTGCTTTGATCCCTAAAGGCCCCAACCCCAAGACTATGGTTGACTTTAGGTTGGTTAGCCTATGTAATATATCCTATAAAATTTTGTCCAAATTTTTAGCCAACCATTTGAAGAAAGTTCTATCGGTTATCATTGATCCAAGTCAAAGAAGTTCTGTACAAGGAAGATCAATCTTAGAGTTATTACTGTTCATGAGGCTCTTCATACAATCGCTCAGACCAAAAAAACAGTCATGGCTTTAAAGTTAGACATGAACAAAGCTTATGATAGGATAAATTGGGAATTCCTAGAGGTAGTTTTATTAAAATTTGGTTTCAACATGAAATGGGTCAAGTTAATAAGAGAGTGTATTTCTAAGCCTTGTTTTTTAGTTTTTTTTAATGGGTCTACTACAAGTTTTTTTCAAATAAAATGTGGTCTAAGATAAGGAGATCCCATAATTCCTATGTTGTTCATCATTGTAGCTAAGGCCTTTGAAAGAACCATTAAGGCAGCAGCGGTAGCTGGACTCATATCAGGTATCAAGGCCACATCGCTAACTACCCCAGTGATACATCAGCAATTTGTTGATGATACATTGCTACTAACTTTGGCTTCTGTGGTTGAGGTAAGAAGGATTAAAAATATTCTCATAATGTATGAAGAAGCGGTTGGACAAAAAGTGAATTTTAATAAGAGAAAACTTTATTTCATTAATACCCCCATTCCTAGACAAAACAACATAGCAAGGATCATGGAATGTCAGATTGCTTCCCTTCCCACCTCCTATTTAGGTCTTCCCCTGTTTACAGGGAAACCTGAAGGATCAATGTGGAACATAGTTCTGGAGAGGATCCAAAAAAATCTAGCATGTTGGAAAGGACATTTGTTATCTCAAGCAGTAAAAACAGTTTTAACTATGACTTCACTTCAAAGTATACCCATTTACTTCCTATCAATCTTCAGAGCTCCCAGCAAGGTGTATCACAAAATTGAGCAACTTCAAAAAAAAATTCTTTGGTCAGGGACTGAGGATAAGAAAAGGATCCATTTAGTAGGTTGGAACAAGGTTTGCAAACCTAAAGCTGATGGGGGGTTTGGATTGAGGAGAGTTGATCATCTCAATACAACTTTGTTAGCCAAACAAGCATGGCAATTATTGACAAAGGTCGATAATGAATGGACTGCCATATTTAGGAGGAAATACCTCCAAGGTGTGAACTTCCTTAATGACAACTTAGCAAGCATGGGGTCTGCTTTTTGGAAGGAAATCCTCACAAGCAGGGATCTTGTCAAGAAAGGTCTTAGATGGATTCTAGGAAATGGGCAAACAAAAGACTTTTGTAAGGATCGATGGGTGAGAGCTGAGTTATCCCATAATCCTCGTTTGGCTAGGATTCAAGAGCATATGGAGCAACATATTGGGAAGAAGGTTGCAAATTATATGTGGGAGGATATAAATATCAAGAGGTGGAAACACATCAGAGTACAGGGTTTTGAAGTGGAGTCTGAAGATATTTATAACATTTTAAATCAACAAATTATTCCCTCTGGAGAGGATGAAGATCACATTGTTTGGGCTAAGACTGAAAGTGGTGACTTCACAGTTAATTTTGCCTATAATTTGCTTCTCAATGTGGAAGGTCAACAATTTCAATAGATTTTGGCTTGGATCAAAGGCTTAATTCCTAAAATATCCTTTTTTTCATGGTTGTTGATTCAAGGAAAAATCCTCACTATGGACAATATGTTATCCAAAGGTATGGTTATTTCTAACCATTTCTACATGTGCAGGGCAGGATGGGAGACAACCCAACACTTGTTTTTGGAGTGTTCGATAGCGGAGTCCATCCTGGATGAACTTTTCCAAGCCTTTAGGATCTCGTGGGTTAAGCCTACTCTTATATCCGAAGTGTTCCATCAATGGCCTCAACCCTTTGTTAGCCTAAAACTTAAGTACCTATGGAAAATCTGTTAGAAAGGAACCATAGAGCCTTTAAGGATACCATTCACAACCCAAAAACCATCCTCAATAGGATTATTGTCTTTGCAAAAGAAAACCTTAGCACCCTAGTGGATGAGAACCACTCAATTCTTCCTCAAGGAAAACAATTAGCTCGGGCCTTAGGTATTGAGGAAAAACCTTCCATTCCTTTGCCCAATCCCAAAAATGGGATTTTTTGGGAGCCACCCCCCAGGGTTGGTTTAAACTAAATTTTGATGGTGCAGCCAAGGAGAACCCGGGGAAGAGCTGGAGCTAGAGGAATAATCAGGGATCATCAAGGAAATATGGTCAAGGCCTTCACTGAACCATTGGGAATTAGAACTAATAATGAAGCAGAAGCTAGAGCCCTTTGGAGAGGGTTGCAAGTAGCCCAAGCAACTCAAGGTAAATTTATGATTGAAGGTGATTCTATGAACATCATCAACCTGTTAACCAATGGCAAAAAACCTCCATGGAGAATCGAGGGAGTCATCCATGAAGTGAGGATTCTTTTTGTGGCAAGACAGACAGAAGGGCTTGTCACATGTACCGTGAGGCCAACAGGTTAGCTGACAAATTCACCAACATAGATGTTGATGTTGGTAGTTTGGTGACATGGACACAAGGTGTGCCACGTGAAGTGGAAAATATTATTAGTCATGAAAAGAAACCTACCCATTAAGGAGAAATATAAATGGGTGTTCTTTCCCCATGGAGCTGGTAATAACTATGGGGTTTCCCTCTAAATCATACCAAATTGGAAATGAAGGTAACAAGGTGTAAGCCTTGGAAGATTTTGATAGAGAATAGGAAATGGGCAAGCAACAGGTTTCACAAGTGCAAAGTTCCAAACTTCAATTCCTGTCAATGTAAGTAATGTTTACAGTTATTTTTAGGTATGGGTGTGCTTTTTTAGTAAGGTGTTGTAGGGGATTCAACACAATTTTCGGTAAGAAAGTTTCAAGGATGACTAGGATCTACAATCTCAACAGAAGGCTGGATATTGTAATAGGTTTTGGGTTAACCTGCAAAACCCGGTAATTAATGAAGACTTTTATTTACCAAAAAAAATATACTACTTTTATGGATGCCATCTTGTATTGGTCTCTTATTAGGTAATTCTCTACCTGATAAACACTAGGTCATATATTGTGTTTACTATCAATTATTATTCTAGATACATGTATGCACCTTGTGAGAGTGACTCAAAAGTAAATACGTGGATCCTATAATACATTAGAGGTACCTACCAAATGGTCATTCACTAGTTAGTTTTGGCTCCTTCTATGTTGATAGGCTTCTCTAATTTATATTGGGTAGGTGTTTCAAAATAATAGTGTTTTGTTTTCTATATTAGATTTGAACCACTTTCTAAGTGTTACCCATGGCATTACACCATATATTAATCCTCTAAAAAAATGAGTTTTATTTTACTAATAATTCCACCAAATATTTTTAGTGGATACTCATGATTCTTAAGTAGTTTTGACTTCCTTAATTGCTTCTAGTGACCCTTTATTGTTATTCTAAGAGTTCTATCAGGCTTGTTTGTAATTGTATTTTCATCAGTGGATAAATCATGTTAATGTATGGATGATCTAGTCAATTACTTTATGCCTATGGAATACTTAATCTAGTCTTTGTTGTCAAAATAAATAATTAGTGGACATCTTCACCAATGTCATGCTTGTAATTTTTATAAGGTTATAGGAGCATCTTGGAGCAAGAGCGTTTAATGATCTCTCTCCATATACCTTATTTATTTTAAGAGGAATGTATATATATGTATTATTAATATTCACTTGAATCTAATAGAAATATCAGAGCTCAAAAAGGAATGGTCATCGACCAAAAAGGAACCAGAAAATATGCAATTCACCATCACAAGGAAACCATAGGAAGAACCATTAGTCATCAAGAGGAGTATCTAGCTGCATGAGGGACAAAGCAGCCCCTTTCGGACCAGTATCTTTCATAGAAATATCCTTGCTATCTTTGGGAATAGTGATGCAAGCCTCCTTAGCAATATCCATTACATCTTCGTCATTTGCAGTATCTTTGACATCAATTTTGGTGTCAAAGGACACCTTAGCACCAGCTAGGGCAAAATCATTCTTGAAATTGTCATAGAATAACAAGAGGCTGGGTGCATGGTATTGCTCTTTGAGGGTTGAAATCACCTTTCCAATGGCCAAGTGAGCAGTTTCAATATGGTCAATGGTGGTAGAAGTAGCATGCACATCCAACTTGTGAAGATACCTTTTGATAAGGTCAGGAGAATAAGACTTGTCCTTTGGAGTTTTTACAAAGGTGGACGGAGGATTTTTGATAGCTTCTTTATGTTATAGCCTCTAGGAACTACGGACATGGGTCTTTTAAAGTTTGGATTTATTTCTAATGGAGAACTCGAAAATAGATTTTCCCACTTTCTCTTTTATTTTGGGTTTGGAGGTTTTAGGGCTTGAGGTTGAGGATGAATTCTCCTCATCATAATTAGGGGCAGGGAGATTACTTGAAGGGAATTACAGAAGGAGGTATTTGTAAAGGACCTTGAAAAGACCTTGGTGGCAAGGTTTGGCCTTATCCTTCTTGGAATGGTTGGTGGTGATGGTATAGTCCATGGACTAGAACAGAGCAGTGGGAATGTTCATCATTTTTTAGTCCCATAAATGATTAACAAATGCAATATGAAAACAACATAATTGAGACTCAGGATTGTCATAGGTAAAATATTGCATTATTGGCTTAAGGATTTCTTTCTAGTGAGTTGACAAGTCATGGCGAAACAAACCTTTCTTTACCTTCTTGTGGATGGGTGAATTTTTCACGAAGAGTGTCAACTCCACCTCCCAGTTGTTCTTATTTCTTCTGATGATTTTTCCTTCCAATTCTTGCCCTATCAGGTTCACCAGTAGCTCAAAGAAAATTTGGAACTGGATGTCATGGATGGAAACCAACCCATTATCCTAGGTTTTCATGAACGCCTTAGTAATCTTGTCATCCACCCTACTAAACAAGTTGAAAAAATTGATGATCCCATGCTTATACTTGAATATGTCAGTAGATACATAATCTAAATCAACAGTTTCAGGCTCGATGAAAACAACTTTTCCTTCCTTCATGGTGACAAAGGAAAATAAGGAAGGACGGTAATTAGGTGAAAAAAACCATGAATCGAAAGAAACAAATATGGAATGGTAAATTTTCTAGGAATACCATAATATGACTAAATATAAAGTAATGCTAGGCCAAAAAAGAAACCCTTGGTAAAAAGGATAATTATAATTAGAGCATTGGGCACAACGCAAAAATAGCCGATGAAAATGGGTGGGAATAAAAAGGCAAAACACCATCCCAATGAAGATGGATCTTCTGGTGATACTCACATGATAGGGCCAATGGCAAAAATAGGCACAAAACCCATAAGGGATTGGGATATACATTCGAGAAAGCCTCAGGAGAACACGAAAGGTAAAGCATTTAGACAGGGTTCTCGAAAATGTAAAATTACAAGCATCATTCCACTTGAGATTGAAATGATTTTAAATTAGGGTGGATATGGCATCAGAATTCCTCATGGAAAAGGTTATAAAAAATGAAGGGGTATAAAAAATAGGTGGCGAAGAATTGAAAATTATCAAAATGGAACCCCTTTTCAATGGAGAATAATAGGAATGATGAAAAAAATCTCTATTTTGGAACTTTATGTAACTTTGGATATGGGCCCTATGAATCATGAAAAAGGGAAGATTTTTGGTAATGGAAAAAATAAGGATTTCGATATTCATCACGAAATATGGTATTTTGATCATGATTTGCCAACTCAATCACATCATTGGGGAGGATATATTTCCAGGTCATCAAACCTTGTGCGTTGACTCCAATGTTGGCTAATTTGTCAACGAGAGAATTGTCCTCCCTGAAAATGTGTTGAACCACAACATTGACTTGCTGACTAAGAATTTGCTTACTTTCCTCGATGAGATTCCTGATCCTCCAACTATTGGGCTTGGAAGTTTTAAGGAAATTTATGATATTAAGAGAATCTCCTTCAACAATGACTTTTCCTGGAATGTCCTTTAGAAATTGAAGGCCTCTCCACATAGCTTTAGCTTCAGCAGAATGATTTTATTGGATTCCTAATGGTTTGGAAAAGGCAAATATGGAATTGCCATTGTGATCACGGAGGATTCCTCTAGCCCCTGCAATTCTAGGATTGTCTTTTGCAGCCTCATCAAAATTAAGCTTGACCCACCCAAAGGGAGGAGGTTGCCATTTGATGTTGGTTCTATATGAAGGTTGAGTAATAGGCCTTGGGACATCAATGCAAATATCACAAGACTTTAAGATGCCCTTCTCAAAGGATGAACAAGGCTAAGGATCAAAAGGAGCAGCAAGGACATTTTTCTTAGAATGAAGGATGATTTTGTTGATAATAATTTTGGCATCCAAAGACTTCAAGTAAAATATTATTTTATTGCGTTCTAACCATATCTGCCAGAGGAAATGATGCAAACAGAACTTCCAAAGTCCTCATAGTATGGGATTTTTGAAAGGAATTGGACACTTTTGGAATAGATCAACAATTGAAGGAGGATAGGACCAGGCAATCTTGAAAGTATGGAAAATTTTGTTAACCACCATTATTGAATAGGAAAAAAATAAGAAGAGATGAGTAGTGCATTCCCAATCAGAATGACAAATATGACATCTATTAGGAAAAAGAATACCTCTTTTTATCATATTTTTAGTGGTAAGGATGCGATCTTGAATACATAACTAGGAAAAGGAAGCAATCTTAGAAATCAAATACTTAGTCCAGAAAATATTGAAAAAGGGATGGGAGTATCAATACTGTCAAGAGAGAGCAAGTAAGATTATTTGACCGTGAAATCTCCAGAATTAGTAGGTTCCCAAATAGGACAATCAGTCTGGTCATGTAAAGGAATTTTGATAGTAGAAAGAAGATAACATAACATTATTTCATGTTTATAAGTGTATTTCAAATTGTGTTGTACTTAGGAATTTAGTAATAATATTTCATGTTTATAAGTGTCTTTCATATTGTTGGATGTGTCTCATTCTTTGTCGAAAAAGAATTGTACGATAGGCACTACAGCGCAAAAGACGACGGGTAGGGGGGTCCGGGGGCCGTAGGGGGACGCGCAAAATTAGTGATGAAAGTAGGTGAAATAGAGATCAATGGTCTGCTATTTTAGAAACAACAAAACCTACGGGTACTTCTGATGAAGATTGGGAGAAGATGAATCGAAAAGCAAGGAGTCTGATTCAACTGTGTCTTGCAGATTCGGTGCTTATCAATGTTTCGAGAGAAGCTACAGCAAAGGATATTTGGGAGAGGTTAGGGGCTTTGTATCAATCGAAGTCCCTAGTGAAAAAATTATTCCTAAGAAAAAAATTGTACAATATTAGGATGCATGACGGGGATTCAGTTGCAGATCATCTGAATGCATTCAATACAGTGGTAAGTCAACTAACATCTGTAGAAATTAAGTTGAGTGAGGAAGATAAATGCATTACTTTGTTATGCTCCTTACCGGATTCATGGGATAACTTAGTAGTAGCAATTGGTAGTACAACTTCATCCACATTGAAGTTTGAAGATATAGTGGCATCTCTATTATCCGAGGATATGAGGAGAAAAGCCATGGAGGGCACATCTAAGGAAGCCCTAACAGTGAGAGGGCATGCCAAGGAGAAGGACAAATCTAGATATGGTGATAGGTCTAAGTCTAAAGGTAGATCCAAGTCTCGAGGGAAGTTTGAGAGAAAATGCTTGGAATTGTGGCAAGCCTAGTCATATGAAGAAGGATTGCAGATCAAAGAAAGTTGAGTCTGGAAAAAAGTCTGATGAATCGACTTCCACAAAGATAAATAAATCCATTGATGAAGAAGGGGATGTATATCTGGCATCCTACTCATCGTGCTCCACACGATCAGATAAAAATGATTGGTTGATTGCTACTGGTGCCTCTTTTCATATGACTCCTCATAGAGGGTGGTTCAGTGAATATGAAAGATATGATGGAGGGGAGGTACTATTGGGAGATGATTCACCACTCGGAATCATGGGTCGTGGAAGAGTGAAAATTTTGCTATAGGATGGTAGGGTTAATACCCTACCAGGTGTGATGCATATTTCGGGACTTGCTAGAAATTTGATTTCGATAAGCAAAATGGTCGATGCAGCAGTGAATGTCAGTTTTGGCAAGGATTCATGCAAAATTGTTCGTGGATCAATGGTGTTGGCAATGGGAGTTTGGATTGGAACATTGTATAAGCTATTGGGAAGCACTATGAGAAATGAGTGCAATAGCTCAACTGTTCTTGAGGTTGATTCTGATAAAATCTCAACACTCTGGCATCAAAGGATGGGACATATTGGAGAAAAGGGATTGCGTACCCTGTACACAAAAGGTATGGTTCATGGTATCCCTAATTACTCAATGTCTTTCGAGTTCTATGAACATTGTATTTATGGTAAACAGAATCGGGTTAGTTTTCCATCTGGTGCCACAAGATCTAGTGGGGTACTAGATTTGATCCATAGTGATATTTTTGGTCCTGTTCCTATGTTGTCTCTTGGAAAATCACGGTATTATGCTTCCTTTGTTGATGATTTTTTAAGATATGCATGGATTTACTTTCTGAAGAGCAAAGATGAAGTGTTTGAAAAATTTAAGGAATTTAAAGCACTTGTTGAGAATCAAACTGATAAAAGGATTAAGGTGTTGATGTCTGATAATGGAGGGAAATATTGTTCTAATATATTTGAGAAGTTTTATAAGCAATGTGGTATTGCAAGACAGAAGACTACTCCATATACACCTCAACAGAATGGATTTGCAGAGAGGTTGAACAGATCACTGATGGAGAAGGCTAGAAGTATGCTCAGTGGTGCAGGTTTGGCATAGGAATTCTAGGCAGAAGCAGTGAGTGCAGCATGCTACTTATGAAATCGGTCACCTACATCAGCATTTCCAGATCAAACTCCATTTGAAGCTCTATTTGGTAAGAAACCTTCTATTTCACATCTCAGAGTTTTTGGCTGTGATGCATACATGCATATTCCAAAGGAGAAAAGAAGTAAGCTAGATAATAAGGCTGTTAAATGTATCTTTATTGGTTATAAATATGGTGTTAAAGGATATAAGCTTTGGAATCCAAAAACTAAAAGTACAATGTATAGTAGAGATGTGGTGTTTAGGGAGATGATCAGTGATTCCAGGAAGGTATTTACAGAAGAGGAACCTAGAACGGTCCAATTTGATCTCATGGAAAACTATCATACAGTAGAGGATCTGGAAGAGGAGCATATAGATGAGGATATGGAAGAGGAGCATACAGGTGAGGATCTGGAAGAGGATGAAGAAGAGGTTCATACACCTGTGGTAAGGAGATCAACACGGGAAAGGAAGCAACCTGAAAGGTATAGTCCATCTACTTTTCCTACTTCTTTTGTACTATCTGTTACTGATGAAGATCCTAGAACAATTAGAGAAGCTGTTAATTCTGGAGAGGCAAACCGTTGGGAAGAGGCCATGGATGAGGAAATGATGTCCCTGAAAAAGAATAGAACATGGGATTTAGTGAAATTACCAAGTGGTAGGAAAGCAATAGGTTGCAAGTGGATCTTTAAGAAGAAGCAGAATCCTGAAGGTAAAGTGGAGAAATATAAAGCTCGCTTGGTTGCTAAAGGTTTTTCCCAGGTTGAAGGAATTGATTATGGTGAAGTTTTTTCTCCTGTTGCAAAGCTAACATCAATTAGATTTATGTTAGCTATGGCTACTGCATTTGATCTTGAAATAGAATAGATGGATGTGAAAACTGCATTCCTTCATGGATATTTGGAGGAAGAAATCTATATGAGGTAGCCTGAAGGTTTCACTGTTGTAGGAAAGGAGGATCTGGTATGTAAGTTAAAGAAATCATTGTATGGACTGAAACAATCACCTAGAATGTGGTACCAAAAATTTGATACTTATGTTTTAGGAATTGGTTTTGTTTGTAGCAATGCTGATCACTATGTGTATTCAAAGAAAATTGGTAATGTAATTGTCATTATAGTTCTTTATGTTGATGACATGTTACTAATTGGAAATAGCAAGAAACTCGTCAGGGAAGTAAAGTCTCAGTTGGCATCGCAGTTTGACATGAAGGATCTTGGCCCTGCAAATTTTATATTGGGTATGCAAATAAAAAGAGATCGCTCTAACAGAAAGTTGTGGCTAGATCAGAAAAAGTATGTTGAGACAGTGTTGAAAAGGTTCAATATGCAGGATTGCAAACCGGTGAAGGTACCTATTTCTTTAGGTGAAAAATTGTCTGCTAAACAATGTCCAAAAATAGAAGAAGAGGTAGAGGAAATGTCACATATTCCTTATGCAAATGTTGTAGGTAGTTTAATGTATGCCATGGTTTGTACTAGAGCAGACATTGCCCATGCGATGGGGAGTCTTGAGTAGATATATTTCTAAACCTGGTAAAGAGCATTGGACTGCTGTGAAAAGGGTTTTCAGATATTTGCGTGGCACCTCTGATTTTACAATTTTCTATGAGGGTATAGGTAAAGAAAACAGACAATTGGATATAGAAGGGTTTGTTGATGCATATTGGGCTAGAGATCTGGACAGGAGAAGATCTACTAGTGCTTATGTATTCAATTTGTTCGGAGGGACCATTAGTTGGATGAGCAAGAGGCAGACTATTGTTGCTCTTTCAACTACTGAAGCTGAGTATATGGCAGCCACTGATGCAAGTAAGGAAGTTGTATGGCTGCAAAGACTATGTGCTGAAATTGGGTTCTTTCAAGGAGTTGTGAAGATAAACTGTGACAGTCAGAGTGCCATATTTTTGGCAAAGAACCCTACTTACCATTCAAGTACGAAGCACATTGATACAAAGTTCCATTTCTACAAGGACATGCTCGAACAGAAGAAAGTGTTGCTGGAAAAGGTAGACACCAAGGAAAATGTTGCAGATGCTTTAACCAAGGCTGTAAGCACTGAAAAGTTTAGATTTTGTACAATTGAAATGGGTCTGGCAAAGTATTCAACAAGTGGGAGAATGTTGGATGTGTCTCATTATTTGTCGAAAAAGAATTGTACGACAGGCACTACAGTGCAAAAGATGACGGGTAGGGGGGGTCCGGGGGGGCCAAAATTTTAACCTACTTTTATCGCTACTTTTCACCTACTTTTATCGCTACTTTTGGAGCAACCCCCGGGATTCCCACGGTTGGTGGGTTGTTAGTGGGTGTGGGTGGTTTAGCCCATGGTGTTGTATCCACGATACCCTAATACCACTTGGTGGTTTATGGTTGTATGAGTTTCCTTATATAATTATTGTAATGTCCTATTTTAGGGACAAGAGAGAATAATATATCAAGGAGGATAGACTCTTGTTTGCTGGACTAGCCCAAATTGGGTGAACCAGGGTAAATCTTGTGTGTTATATGTGCATTGAATGGTGTCATTATTTCCTTAGTTATTATTTTTGCATTATTTCTAGAATATGTTTCTGTAAATTCTCTTCACATATTGTGTTGTACTTATATGGATTTACTTTTCTTTATTAAACAATGTGCTAATTCTATTTATTTATAAAAATAGTGGTAAATATTACACAAAAAGTTAACCAAATGTGAAAAATATCATCAAGGAATCAACGAATATATTATTTATAAACATAAGGATAACATAACATCAAAGACTTAGAATTATAATTTATAAGAAATATTGGAAGGACTATTTTGACTAATTTTAGATTAATCCCATACTTTCCTTTATAAGTCATAATATATTCTCTCAAATCAACATTGTTAGAAAAATACCTTAGAGTGAGAGTATCAATATCCATCTCTAAATAAATGAATTTTAATCCATAAACTTTACCATTTGAATATATTTCATATATTTTTCTGCACATACCAATAACAATTGTGTCATTTTTAATATGAAAAAGTAAATCATACTTTAGAAAAAAGGAAAAAAATTACTTAAATCTTCTTATTTCTTATTAAGGAGGGTTTTTTCATCGATATAATTTATTTTCACACTAAATATACTCCATAATATCTTAAATTATAATTAAAAAATCATTCAAGTATAGTGTTCATTATTTTACCCATTCAAGTGAGAAACATAAGACTTATAGTGCATCATAATGTTGCTCAAATTCACTTCCAAACATACATGACATCCAAAAATAAATAGAATCACTATATAAGAGTATGAAAAACTATGTGAATTAATAAATGATTAAAAAAATTACTTGTGGAGAAGATATGGCCTCTGAAAGTAGATCTTTAAACCCAAATCCTACATGACATTTTTGAGAAAGTACAATTATTATTGTTCCTTTGGAAAATTGATCCTCTCATATACCATATTACAACTAATGAAAAGTTGTAACCCATATCCATTTGTGCTCTAGTATGTATTACCTATCACTAATAGAAAGAACATTATTGGTTTGTAGCCTTAGAAATTGTTTTCTCATATAAAGAAAAATGAATGCTTCCTTATGGAACCATATTGGCAAATCATACTTGACAAAAATCCAAAATAAATTGGTAAAACAAGACCCCAATAATTTGATGTATATAATTTAAAATTGATATTCTTCTTAGAAGTATCCTTATATTTGTGCAAGGAAAATATCCATTAGATTTCAACATTATAGCTTCCTTTGTTTGAGTGAAATCATATGAATATGAAACTATGAAATATTCATTATATCCTTATTTATTGACTTGGATACATCATTTGTGGTCCTAAATGTTATTTATAATACCCTGTTAAGGTATTAAGGTTATCCATAATAATTTAGTACAATAGGAGGTGTTTTATAACAAATAGTTTTCATTATAACTCTTGAGTACTCAAAAAAATCAAAAGGTCAAAAGGATTAAAAAAATCACCTTGATTTGTTATTTTTGGCTATGGATCATGAATCTAATATGAAGCAACTTATGAAATCCTTGAATGAAATAAATAAATGGTACTAAGAAAAGACTTAGAGTATGATGCTTGTTTAACAAACCACCTTCTAAAACCTTTTATGTAAAAATAGAACTTTGCATTACACTATAAAATGGTAAAATTCCCAAGTAGAGTAGGCATTTTAAAAACCATTAAAATTTATATACATTATTTTAAAAATAAGTACTTGCTCCACAAACACTCCTTTAGAAAATAAAACATTGGAATTATTATTACAAGAGATTAGAAGTTAGACTTTTGGATTAAATTAATGGTGATTCATACCTTCTTTCATACAACATAGAAATTCATAATACTTCAAGACAGATGGAAAAATAAAAGTATTACCTGTATAGTTGCATGGTAAAAATATGAAAAGTGTTAAATTTCATAGGAATTTCTAGAAACAAAAGGAATGACCACATCATTTAGTATTGCTAAAAAAATATACACAAAATAAAGAACATAGCATATATGGGGGTGTTCATGGACACCAAATAATATTACTATTGAAGGATAGAACTACACTATAGTAAATAACAAAATTATTTCTATTATGGGGTATTTATACCCAGATATAAGTTATATTTAAATCAATGTTGTGATACTAGACTTCATGAATAAAATAATAAAATATTATAAAATTATGTTTTCCAATGTTTATAAGGATCCAAAAGACTAATATGAACATTACAATGCAAAAATTTTTCATGGCCTCAAGAGAATTTTAACCACCACATATTCCAACATCCTCCCTTAACTTGAATGGGGACATAAAGAGAGACTCTTTTTATACCCACTTATGGGATACTTTACTACCCCAAGCAGTATCTATATGTGCATAAATGTGACCTCTATCTACTATTTTAAAGATACAAAAATTAGACCAAGCATCCCATGTCCATGATTCCATATCAGAAAGTACATCCAAACCCCTATTTGTTTCATCAATTGATGAAATACTAGATTATAAACAAGCGATTTGGTGGTTCTATTATAACACCAAAAAGTGATTGAAAAAATTTAAGGAATGGAAATCTCCTTCAAAATCATAATTATCCATATAAGATGCTTAGTTTTATCATTAGCAAGTATAATACTGAGATATAGTGGATTGATATCTAGAATACCAAGAAGTAGGACTAGATCCCAAATAGAATATAGAGCCTATGGTGGAACATCACTCATCCAAATCACCAGCCCTATCAACATCTAAAAATATTGTCAAAATTGGAGTAGAGCTAGTAGATTAGTGAATGCTAATCAAATAAGTCCCTTAGATTCATTATATAATCCTCTTGTTATCCAGTGACTCTCTTTATATGCCTATATGTACCTTGAATAATAATTGATAGTAAAATATATATTGGATCTAGTGTGATTAAGATAGATAATACCTCCCATAAGAGAACCATACAATATAAAATCCATAAAGGTAGTAGTACAATCGTCCCTAATATTTAATCCTAAAGAAAAATAAGTCTAAGAGGACTTATAATCATCTATTTTGAGTCACTAAAGAAGATCCAAAGTATACTTGGATTGTAAAATGGTGATGCCAAAATCCATGTGATCAATCTATATCGCCAAAAATAATACAAAACTCCCAAATACATCATCTAAAAGGTGGAATAAAGGCATGAATTCATAATATAGACCAATTTAGGAGAGCTACCAGTGATGGGAAGATCATCAACATATGAAACAATCACCAAATTTTTCCCATACTAATGTTTGATGTAAACATCGTGTTCAATCTCACATCACCCAAACCTACAATTGAGGAAAAATTATTGAATCCTCTCATACCATATTTGGGGGACTACTTAAGTACATATAATGGCCTAGTTAAATAACAAAATGAAGGAGTAAGACACTTAAGCTCAAAGCTAAGTGGCTATTGCATGTAGTTCTCCTCTTAAAGCTTTACATGTAGGAAAAAACTCTTCACATACATCTAGTGAACCTCCCATCCATATAAGACAACAATAGAGAGCATCATCCTGATGGAGGTCATCATAGCCATAGGTGCAAATGTCTTGAATAATACACTACCTCCTGGTGAAATAATCCTTTAGCAAAAAGGTTTACCATGTGCTTCTCCACTTGAATATCTAAAGTATATTTGGTCCTATGGACCCATTTATAGCCAACTACATTCTTCCCTTTTTCAAGAGGAACTAAATCCCAAGCCATGTTATTTATAGAGTTCTCATAATCTACCAACATAAAATCTTCCCATTTTTTATGATCCTTAGTATTATAATGTGTAAGAGAATCCTAACAATGGATAGCATTAAAGAGTAGAGCTCAAGAACAAGCTTTTTAATGTCACCCTTGAGGCAAAATTAATTGACCATATTTCAAAAGTGTCCTAATCCACTTGGATTATGGATGAAATAAGGATTCATGTGCACTCTATGAAAAAGCTACATAAGAAACTAAATCTAAATAATTTAACTCAAAATCATTTTTCACCTCATCATGTAAATTAAAAATACTCAAATCTGATGTGTTATATTCAACATGCCATGAATATAGAAAAGAAGATGATATTGGTGGTGTTTCTCTTGATAGGATCAAACCAATAGGAAATGGACCTTCATTGTATGATGAACATGATTAATATAATATAATAGGATATCTAATAAATATATCTAAATAAATAACTAAATCAATATTCAAAGGATCAAAATAGACATCTACCAAAATCTTAGGTGGTGAACTAGAAGGATCACTTAAAAGGAACTTATTAAAAATAACATCTCCTTAAATAAAAACCTCATACTTTTGAGGGTCATAAAGATGATATGAATCTGAGGTATCCAAATACCCTATAAATATACACTTGTAGTGATCCTTATTCCAAATATCCTTGGGTATGTGAGCCCATGATTAAGACCCAATTATACAAAATCAAGATACAATAGGCTTCTCCTACCAACCTCTTAATAAATATAACACCATAAATTATCTTCGTGAAAACATTGTTGATTATGTATTCTACATAATTGATGATATCTCCCCAAAATTTATGCTCTATCTCCTTGGCATAAATAATATATCATGTCATCTCCATGATCATCTTGGTTTTTTCCTTCATGTTATATTTATATGTTCCAAGTGAGAAATGGCTAATCACATCAACCATCGTATAACCTACCACATCAAACCTTTATCCATTTATTATGTAAACATTTTGTGTTATCCCATGTGTTGTGTCACCTCACTCACTATATAATTTATATATATTATTAAATCAACTATATAGACAACCACCTAGGTACCATGTGTCATGTTGCTTGATCTACCATATCAATTGTATAGACTACCATGTCAATTGTATAGATTACCACATATTATGCCATGCCATCCACCACATCAACTATATGAACTATATGGAATATCACATCACCATGTGCCACTTTAACATGTGTTGTTTATAATGAGGTGATGTCATCAAGTTCTATTTTATCACATCTCACCATGTCATCAAAGTGTATCATTCTTATATCATCGTTTTGTATCATGCTTGCATCATCAATTTTCAAAGGGAAATGGTACTAAGGGGTTCAAACCAATGACCTACCTCATATAAAGTCTTGAGATGCACTTTTCTAGGCATCATCCCCAAGTATCTCCTTAGTATATAAATGGAAAGCAACTTAGTAAAATTAAATCCTACAAACAAATACCTCCACCTCATGCATGCATGACATTGGTGTGTGACATGATTACATGTGCATATCTACAAGTATTTTTCTTGTTATTTCCTCCAAAAAATATTTCATGGAGTATTTCAAAATTTTAATTCAAAATTTTCCATTTTGGATGGAAAATACATAAATTTTTAGGCTAAAAAAAGATACCTAGAGGCACTTTGGAAAAGTGCTAAACTAGGAACCCCTTTGAAATTTCATAAAGAATCTAAAAGCATTAATGATTTATTTGCATATATCATAGTTATTTATATAAAATTTGTTTGTCAAATAACACCAACTAAGACATCCTCTTACACCTATGCGATAAAAATATTGTAATACCATTTGAGAAAATTTTTCATGTAACTTAGAGGTCTTTGCTAAGTATAAAAGTCTGCTCATGACTTCTTTGGCTCTAAGGGTTTGTCTAAAAAAATTTATCCTTTTCTTTTTTTTTATTTATAGGTCCAAGCATTCTACCATATTATTTGTGTTGCTATTGAACACAATAATCCAAAAGATAAAATAAAAATGTTTGCTTAAAAAATCCATAAAAACAAATGATGTTTTCTAAAATCCTCAAAAAACTCAATCTTGAAATTAGGGCATCCATCTAGTAAAAAATCAAATAAAAAATGATTGAATTCCAATGAGAGAAACAAAGGAACTTGTTAATGAATATTTTTCCTAGACCAAATCTATTTAATCCAATTACATCCATGTAATCTAAGTCTACCTAGATTTTTTGTCAAAATTTCTTTAAGTCTCATTATTCGCTTTACAAAAAAAAAAATCTTCTTAATCGCTCCAAACATAGTTGTCCTTGATAGAAGCTATAAAATAAAAAACACCAAAAACAAGCAATCGTGTAAAAATAATTTACACCCACTCTAATAACATTTTACATTTCACAGTAGTTTCTAAAAATAAATTAAATCAACACATTACCCAATCTCATAATTAAGAAGAAATACATGCAAAGCAAAGAACACAAAATATATGGTGATGTCCATGGACATAAAATAATATCACTATTAAAGAAATTAATTACACTCCAAACAATAACAAAATGATTGGTATGATGGGATATTTAAATCCAAATAAATGTTACTTTTAGGAGACATCGTAGATCAACTTTTAGAAATAAAATAATAAATTATTACAAAAAATAAAAATTTTAGTGATTACAAGGACCTAAAGGTCTAATATAAATAATATAATACAAAATTTCATCATTGTTTGAAGATATTTTTAATAACCATATAGTCCAACAAGAAGAAACACATAAATAATGAGGACGGTATCTTTAGACATAATAATTGCTTCATTGCCAATGAAATCATCTCCAATTGATATAATGGATGCTTAGATATGGATATTCACAATATGATGGTACATATCCTAATAAATATGAAAATTATATGTCATTAGCTAACATAGACTACCTTACAATGTTTCAAGATGATTTTAGGTATATATAGTATATTACATTATACAATCTCATCAACGGTCAATAAATGGAATATTAACACATTTCAACATGAAATTACTTCACTTACTTCTAAACAATATTTTCTCATAGAACTTAATTTCAACGTTGTGTATACTTTATTTTTGATATTTCTTATTTTCTTGTTTTATTATAGGACTAAACACAAACTCTTAACCTCATTCCAATAAGAAATTTTTAGAAGATTTGATTTGGAGTATCCCACTAATGAGGGCAAATAATACCTCAATTTTGCATCATTTTTTACATGAAAAACTACCATATTTTAATAAATAATATAGTTCTACATCAAATATTTGATTAAAATGCATTATTTTTATTTTATTTTAGCATTATTAAATGTTAATAAAGAATATGTTATTGTTTTTACTATTTTCTAGACTTGTCAAAATTTTTGGAGGATTTTAGCAATAAAATAGAATAGTAAAAACCACTAGCAAATAAAGGTTCTGTAAAAAATAATTGGTTGAGCATTTTTTAAGTATTTTTCCAGCATAAAATTATTTTCTAGGATGATGTAGTGTTAAAATAACCATATTGTAGTTGAAACAGGACACAAGACAACTGGACACAACATATGCAAGAGTAGCTTTAGAAGATCTTGGTATCCACCTATAGAATAATAGGAACATAAGGACAAACATCAATAGAGGAGCTAAACCCAATTGAGGAGAATTATATCAATGAGGAGGGACACACCAAGCATTTGGAAGTACCCCACATGATAGAATTAGAACCAACCACATCTGATAGGTGTGCAGCCTAATATTCTAGAGTTTCTCCAAAAAATAGGTAGAATCAACAAGGAATAAAAATTCTGACCAAATCTTCAAGGGATGAGTAAATTGACGCATGGAAAAATGTTTCCAATGATGATCCACCGATTCCTAACTAATTGGACACCAAGTTGGAGGTGAAGATAATCGCACAACTAGCTACAAAGTGGATTTTATCCTAAATTAGGACTAAGTTTGTTGCAGTAGGGTAGCAAATCAAGCATATATAGTAGGATAGTTGATATTTTATTTATCTAATTTAGGATAAGGATGTGTAAATAGGTATAAATAATTCCATTCACCTATTTGTTAGTGATTAGAAAATTAGATAATAGATTAACAAATAGGAGATTATAATTTGAAGCAAAATCTGTAACAACATAACTATTCAATAAAGTGCAATTATTATTTAATTTTTTGCAATTTTAATTACAGTAGTTCATTTACAATTTTAGCAATATTTTACTTCTTTAGCAATTTCTTTATAGTAGTTTCATTTTCAAAAATTGTTAATTTAGTGATTTCAATTCAGCATTTACATTTTATATTATTTCCACTTAGCAAAAGTAATCTAGTTTCTTTCATCCTTCAACATATTTCAATTATACAACTTAGGTCAATTTTAATTTTACAATTAAATAGTTTCAATTCTACAAATTTGTGATAGTCTAATCCTTGAAGACTCTTATGAACCTTTGTTCCATAGAATAAGCATGTGATCCAATTTTTGAACTATAGAAATCCAAACCTCCTCTATCATATATAACCTTGGACATAGCCCTATATTTGATAAATATTAAAATTAAATAATGAGATTAATGATATTGATTATTCTAGGTGTCGTTGTTGGGGATAATAGGTGTTGTTAGAGGATAAAGCAGTCATACAATTATAATTGTATCAAGATGTAACAAATGAACCTTAGAGTAATTCTTAAAATAACAACTTGCATAAAATATAGTTGTGTATCTGATAATTGTATTTCAAACAATTAGAACATAAGCATAGAATTAATGAATAGGTTAAGAGATTAAAAAGTATGATTTCTTAAAATAAAATCTTTACCTATAATAGTAAGGTGATATTCATGCCAAGGGGGTGAATTACCCATATTTGATATTCCTAACATTATTGAAATAGAATAACCATCCTCATCATCAGGAAGTATAGGATCTCCTGAGAGAGAATTACAAGAGAAGAAAATTGTTTGTACCTCCTCACCTACCCTTGATAAATATTTACAATCAAGGTAGTTTAAATGAATCTATACCATGTGTTAGTAAGACATAATGGCATATTTACAAGGAAACCTAGATAAATACAACAATGCTCACACTCAAGAGAACAATCGTACTCCCACTAGGACTTTTGAATATCCTATTTGATTAAATACCACAAAAAAACCTCCAACAATTTGACCTTCAAGGCTACCAACCTTTAAGGGAGTTGCATCTAAATATCTTGATCAATTCCTATTTGAATTTAAGATTGTATGCCAAATATATGATTATAAAAATGATAACCAAAAACTTAAGGTCTTTCCTTCCACACTCAAGGACTCATATTTACATTGGTTTATGAGTTTAGCACCCAAATTAATTCAACCCTAGGAAGAAATGGAGCAAGTATTTTTGGACAAATACCAATAATATTGTCAGGTGAAAAATAGGAAGGCAAGAAGAAGATGAAAATATGGAGGATTACTTGGATAGGTTTATTTTTGTGTAAAGGAGATGTGGGCTTTTTGAACCATAAACATGCAAGACCATATTCTTAAGAGGATTGCAAGATGACTCCAGAGAATTTTTAGATTTAATGGGAAAATGGGATGTGAGTACCCTTGAAATTGAAGAGATATTGGAATTATGTAGAAATTACTCTTGCACTAAACAAAGAAGATGAAATATGGGTAACAATGAAAGTGAAAAGAACTCATAGAAGAATTTTCTAATTTGAAAACTAACATTCTTGTGCATCTCAATACTACATTAGAGGAAATGAATGCAAAAACTAAATCTGTAGAACCCCTAGCTATTTATTGCCCAAGGTGTAGAAAAAAGCATGCTCTTCAATATTATCCTTTAAACAAAATTTATACATCTACTATTTATAGCATTCATTCAAAAATACATATCACAAACAAATGCCATTTAATTCTAGGACTCAAAAATGTCTTGGAAACACAAATAGAAGAACTCAACTTTATTGGGAAAAAATAAGGGAAACAATTTTCCCAATATCAAAATGCACTATGTTTTCCTACAAACTGGAGATAAAATCCTTGGTCTATGTCATGGGGTTACTCCTAACCAACACAAAAATATTGGATTCAACCTCCATAGTCATATTCTTAGGATTGATTACAATGTAGATGTACAAAGCCACAATGGAATCAACACCATGGATGCAAGCACAATCTCATGGACAAAATTTTGGATTGTAGTACCAACCATACCAAGGACAATGGAGATACCAAAATCAACCACAAAATTTATTTCCTGGTCCTGCTCTAAGTTTTCTTCAAATATGACAACAACAAGTAAAACAATATTCACTTCTATCCCAACCTATGGCCAACCCTAATAATACTAGACATGCAACCCCAGTCTACATGGTTGAATATGATGAGAGTGTCACGATAAACATAATCGACTATAGTAATATCCAATTATGGTCAAGAAAGGTACTTCTTTAGCCTACTCCACCTATCATTGAGGAAATTAAAATAAATTAATAAAAGCAAGAACCCTTTATCCTAGAACCACAGAGATCAACTTTGGATAAAGGAGAAAAATTTAATAAAACCTTCCTCGAGAAAGTTTACCTTCTTCGTTGAAAAATATACCATATCCTGAATGGTTTGAAAATTTTGAAATAATCTTGGAATGATATTTATTAAAGTAACTAAAATATTTAACCATTTCAATTTATTTATTACAAACAATAAAATATGTACCATTAATCACTAAAACCATTTACAACCTCTACCTTAAAAATAAGGAAGGAAGAAGAAATCCTTTCCCAAAACTATACAAGTAGATGGAAAATTGGCTAACTTGCTTTCTAGAAAACTTGTCCCACCAAAACATGGTGATCCAAGAAGTCCAATAGTTACAATAACCATCATATGAATGAAGATATCCAATATTTTGATTGATATTGGGGTAACCATTAATGTTATGAAAAAAGGTATGATATAGAGATTACAATTGAACAACTTAAATCCTACATTTATTGTATTATAAATGGCTAATAAATCTATTGTTAAATTTAAAGGAATCGTAGAAGATATTCCTATAATTTTTTTGTCATAGGAATATCTAATTGAATTCTTGGTATTACAACCTTACAATTCTATGAATGGTTATCAAATAATCTTAGGAAGGCCTTGGTTTGGTAAAGTACCTGATTTCATTGACTATAGGTCAAGGGATATGATCATTTCAAACATGATCAATTCAAAGAATATTTCTTTATATCCTCCTATGAAACATTTGGTTAAATTTTCAAGTCACTTATGGTTTCCCAATTTTGATGATGAACATGAAGAAACTATCTCAACACTAGCCACTATAATAGTGAAAGAGCATATAAAAGAGTTAGATTCATATGAAAGAAATATCTTTGAAGATGAAACCATTTTAGTTAATACCATGTATGAATCAAGACTTGAAGATGAACAAATCATTTTTCATCATCTATTATGGAATGATGAAGAACAAACATCTAAACAAATATGATTCATTCAATTATAGGGAAGTCCCTTTAAATTTCCATATAGATGGCATTGTCATCTTCTATCATCCTTTCACTATCCCATATCAGATATGATTCCATCAAGAATTACAATTGACAAGGAGAAACAAATATTTCATTTTATTCTACCGCATCATTGTCATATTAACTCCTTAGTAAGAAAATTTAAAGGAGTTAATTCCATTCATCCAGGAACAAAAAAATTGTGGTACAATCAAGGAAATTTGTGAACATCAACAATTGGTTGACCAATGAATAGAAAGGAAAATTGTTTACTATATTAAACTAACATTTCGATGCCTTTGCATGGGAATACAAATATATGATAAGGATTCATCCTGATGTATGTACTCATAGAATATTTACAAAATATATAAAACTTGTGTGACAACCACAATGGCGATTGAATCTTGTTTTTCAAGACATCATCAAAGATGAAATTGAAAAATTTTAGAGGTGGGATTCATTTACCCATTTTTTGATAGTTGATGGGTTTCTCCATTGGTTATCATTCCAAATAAATATAGAAAAATGATAATGTGTGTGGATTACCAAGAATTAAATAAAGTCACACATAAGGACCATTTTCCATTACCTTATGTTTTCTCAATGGATTTAGTGGGTATAATCAAATACAGGTTGCACTTTAAGACCAAGAGAAAATAACATTCACTTGTTCATGGAGAAATTTTACTTACAAATTCTTACCTTTTGGCCTTTGTAACACCCCAAAAACTTTCCAATGAGTTGTTCTGGAAATTTTTTATTTTTCTACTGAATGTGAATCTACATGGATGACTTCACAATTTGTGGGGAAATATTTGATGTAAACTTAGAACATCTTGACAAGTTATTAACCCATTGTGAAACTTATCATTTGGCCCTAAATCCTGATAAATTCTTCATGATGATGGAAGAGGGAATTTTCCTTGGCCATCATATCTCATTTAAAGTAATTAAGGTAGATCCTACGAAAGTATGAATCATTAATAACCTTCCTCCACCATAGACTCAAACTAATGTCAAGATATTTTTAGAACATATTGGCTTGTATCAATGTGCCATTCAAAATTTTGTATAATTACAAACCCTATGTTTGCATTTCTAACAAAAAATTTTGAGTTTAAATGGACCAAAAAGTGCCAAAGTTATTTTGATTCTTTAAAATAAAAATTGATCACTCCACCTGTGTTGAGAGTTCCAAACTAGGAATTACCATTTCACATACAAATTGATTCATCCAATATTGTAATTGGAGCAACATTAGGGTAGGTGGAAAAGGGGGAGCATTATGTCATTTACTATATTAGAAATAATATCATAGGAGTCGAAAAGAACTATACTACCATCAAAAAGGAAATTTGAGAAGTATTATATATCAGCAAATTTTATCACTACATCATCGATTACCAAGTATTTTTCCATACAGATCATTTGGCTATTAAATACTTGATGAACAAACCTATGTTTAGTGCAAGCATAATTCATTGGTTATTATTATTGTAGGATTTTGATATCACAATAGTGAATAAACCAGGAAAGTCTAATGTAGTAGCAGATTTCTTATCTAGACAAAACAACATATGAGAATAATAATTGGTAAAGGATACTTTTCCTCATGAAAAATTGTTTTCCATATCAATAACATCACCTTGGTTTGCTTGTACTACTAACTATTTAGCAACAGGAAAAATACCCTCTCATTTTACCTCAAAATAAAAGAAACAATTGGTAAAGCAAAGCTCATCCTTTAAGTGGATCAATGGTCTACTATTTATATGTGTACCTAACCACATATTACGATGATGTATTCAAAAATATGAAGTGTATGATATCCTTAATGCATGTCACAATGAAACTTTAGGAGGACATTATTCAGTTAAAAGTACTGTTAGAAATTTTTTAGAAGTTGTCTATTATTGGGTATATCTTCATAATGATGTGAAAAAGTACATATGATATTGCAATGCATTCCAAGGAATGGGAAAAACAACATCTACAAATGAAATTCCTTTACAACCTCAAGTGGTTTTAGAACCACTTGAAAAATGGGGGTTAGATTTTATTGGACCTATTGACCCACCTTCTCAAGGAAGGGTACATATCTTGATATGTGTTGATTATGTAACCAAATGGCTTGAGATGTGTACTTTCAAACATGCTCATGAAGATAAGTTCATTAAATTTCTATATTCCCAAAATTTTCAAATATTTCAAGCTCCATAATCTATTACCACATATCATGGGTTCCAATTTACATCAAAATTCATAGAAACTTTTACTGAACTATATGAAATCAAACATAGAAAATAATTACCTTATCATCCTGAAGCAAAATGTTAGGTTGAAGTCACCAATAGGGAATTGGAAAGAATCTTAACCAAAATAGTAGCTTCACATAGGAAAAATTGGTTAAATAAATTACTAGAATTTGTTTGGGCATACAACACAACATGGAAATCCACCACGGGTTTCACACCTTACGAACTGGTCTATAGTAAGAAACCTATTTTCCCATTGAATTTCAGTTACTAACACTTCACAAATATTTATAAATTGGTATTTAATTGTTGCAGGTATAGATGGATAGAATTCTACAACTAAGCATGTTGGATGAACTTTGATTAGAGGCACTTCACTAAATGAAAGTTATCTAACAACATTGGAAGATGTGGCATGACAATAACATCCAATAGAGAAAATTTGAGGAAGGATATTAGGATTTTTGGTTTTATTCTCGCTACAAATATTTTCTTGGAAATTTGCAAACTAGGTGGCTTGGACCATACCAAATTGAAGAAGTGTTTGAGAATGGAGTGATTCACATCTCTCCCATTGATGATTTGAGGAGAAAGTTAGTGGTAAATGGACATAACCTTTAGGTATACCATAAACCATTGAATAAGGAAGAGTTTTTAGAATAGGTTGCATAGTAAGACTTACATATAATGGAAGAGACTCTCTCTCCCATTGCATATTCAAAATGATTTTCACAATTTAAGAAAAAAAAATAAAGAGAAAACAAAAGAGGAATAATATTGATTGTGAAATTCCTTCATTGGTACAATATAGAGGAAGGTTGTGAAATTCCTTCATGGGCATAACTAGAGATTAAAAAAAAAGGATAATTCAATAGTGAAAATATTTTTATGTGGTATTGAATTAAGGCTTACATGAAAATCTATTTTTGGTTTGTTTGCCTTCTTGATATATCCGACATTGTACAAATATCACTTATTGCACATGTGTCATGTTTTTATTTTTAGATTTCATGTAGCTTGCTAACAATCATCAGAAGTGATTTACAAGGTGTATGATAAATTTTTAGAGTAGTAAGGTATGTGTTTCTTGCATTTTACTCATAGTTAGCATTAACATTTGATGTATGATAATTAGATATTTGCCAAAAATATACTTATAAATTTGGTATAAAAATGAAACATATTGCTCAACATGTTAAGAAACACCCTATCCTGCCCTAGGTCACCTAAAAATTTAGTCTAGTAGCATGGAAACTGGTAATTTACAGATCTCTAAAAGATCCAAAGCTTCAAAATATTAGAAATCAGAAATATCCAAAGCTTTGGAAGGTTAAAGCTTTGAAATATCTAGAGCTTTGAAAGGTTAGAGCTTTGAAAGGTTAGAGCTTTAAAATGTTAGAGCTCCAAATGGGCCAAAGATCTGGAATTTCATAGCTCTAGAATGTGGCCCCGACAAAAACTAAAAAGGCATGGGATATGCATAAATTTGAAAATGCATTGGGTGCATGTTTGAAATATATATATCCAACATGATGCCTGTAATGTCACCTCATGTAATCAAAAGTTGACTTCGCAGTAGTTTTTCAAACTCAATAATGATATTACAAATGAACACATAGCAACCATCATAATTATGTCAACAGTATGTTTTGAAGCATCCCATCGTATCTCATTAGAACACACCATTTTGAATCCATTTGACTGTAGTATTTGAAAGTAGATGGTAGTGTGGATTGAGGCATATGGTACCCAAATTGTAAAAAGCAACACCCCCATTGTCAAATCATAACGTTCAAATCAAAACTAACCATTATTGAATTTTGAATGAGGGAGGACATTAATTAACATAAATAGGTAAATGTTTCAAACTACCACCTTTACTTCTTTTTGTAAATTAAACTCTTGCAAGAAAATAAATCAGGATGCATCATATGGCCCGATGATATATGGAAGATTGTAACATACTCTACACCATCTTCCAGAGTTTATTGTCATATTATAGAATGGTGAATGCATGGGTGATATAATTATCAGACTTGAAAGAGGGTTAAGCATCATCACAATATTATAGGAGTGATAAGCAAAAATCAGAAACTAGACCAAGCTGTGTCGTAGGAGGAAAATTTCATAGAAAATTGTCTAAGGTGTAGCAGAAGTACAAAATAGAGGAGAGTTGCAAAGGGTTGCAAAAAAATAATGGAGTATTACTAAAAACTAAAAAATAACAATGGGTTAGAAAGGAAAGGTTACACCTGACACCATAGAAGAGATACAACGCTACCCTGAAGTTGTGCATGTTTCTCAACATGCTAAGTTGATGTTATTTTTGTAAAAAATTGATGGTTATTTTGAAGGACTGGCTACAAATTTTTCCTACACTCTCTGCAAGAATAGAGCTACAATAAACAAGATGTATATTGAGGTTACTACTTTGGTTTTAAGTCAAATTACTAAATTATCACTTCAAGGAGTAGAAATAGCTAGAAAATTTAAAGCAACATTCCCTAAAGTAGTTAGGGCTTTTTTAATATAGAGATATTCAACCTAGGATGCAAATAAAGAATAAAAATTTCAAATGGGTTAAAATAATTAGCTTACAAACACCATGGGATCAAGTAGCAATATGGGTCATCACATATTTAACCTATGAAGGGCAATTTGCTATCTTATTTGGCCATCACCTCAGAATTCTTACTCACCTTAGACACAACACACAGTGCCCAAAGGTTAAACTTAATATCCCCTTATATTTATATCATGAATTTCATAACATGGCTAAGATATACCAGTAGGATTAGGGATTTGTTAGATACCATGGCTTCATAAAATTGATTTACAAGCATCACTTTAGGGGTAATCTATAAACATTTAATAGGTTCTTTGAACATTGGAATGAATAGGTTCTTGTTGAAGAGGATCCAAAACAAGGATATGGGGTAGCTAAAAGTAGAGTAGAGATGTATGGGGTAAATATTGATGACATGTCTACTCCTAAACCTAATAAAATTCCATCATCATCCCATGCTCAACCATCTACCAAAGCTAGGGCACAAAGAAAAAGAAAAGCTAACAGGATCCCTACAAAAAAACCAAGAACTAGGAGGGTGATTATTCAAATGGAGGACACTACAATATTTGATTAGGTCAAATAACTTGCACATCAAGAGCCTTCTAGTTCTAGGAAAATAAAAGAATAAGTTGAAACACTTAGTTTATCATCTACAGAGGAGGATGAATTTCACTATACAAACAGATTTACAAAGTGTAAATTTGAAGAAATAGAGCAGACTAGTGGAACTTAGAGAACCAGATCATAACCACTTTGGAGGTCCACAAGATAGATGAAGAGGACTATTACAAATGAACCTATTGAATGAAAGAATATATGAACATTAGCATTGTAATGAAAATTTAGCATTATTAAATAACATCATTAAGGTAGTTCATATGGTTGAAACTACCTAAACCACCCCACTAACTGCCTAAACCTCTTAGGCATTCACTTGCATGAATATAATAATGTAATAGATAAAGCAAAACTGTGTTCTATGATAACATCCCCTCTTATTACATTGTTTTGAAATACAAAGTGTGTTGTGAAATAATTTAGTTTTGACACGTGCAAGTACTTTAGTGAAAATATCTACAACCTGTTCAGTGGTGGGAATGTACTGGAGCTGTATCTTATGTCTTGGAACTTCATCTCAAATAAAATGACATTGAGTATCAATGTGTTTGGAACGTTCATGAAACACTGGATTCTTGAAAAGCTTGAAAACACCTTGATTATCACAAAACAAGTAAATTGATAGATTCTTTGGAAGACCCATACTTGAAATAATGTGACTCAACCATATCACCTTGTAGACTACTCCATGTGCTATGTGATATTCTACCTCTATAGAAGATAAAGCAACCACCTGCTATGTCTTATTGTGCCAAGAGATAGATCTAGATCCAATATGGAAAATGTATCCAAAAGTTGATTTTCGATCATCAATGGATCCAACATAGTCTGAGTCTATGTATCCTTTTTAATAAGAAATTATCATTCTTCTTGTACTCCAAGCCATATTTTGTACTACCACAAATACAATGAAGAACCCATTTTTCTGCTTTACAATGACTCGCCTTAGGTTATTGCATAAACCTTAAAATATAACCCATAATAAAACCGAGATCCGACATGGTTTTTGTTAGATATATGAGACTCTCAATTATTTTGCTATAGAGAGTACCATATACCTATGGAGAAGTATCATATCACGATAACTGAAGCCCTGGTTCCATTGGAGTTGCTTTTGGCTTGTAATAAATCATGTGATATTTTTCAATCAATGTCTTGGCATATTTTTTTGTGTCACTCTGATATGATTATTTTTCTAAGTCACTTCTAAACCAATATAATAGTGAAGAAGTCCTAGATCTATCATTTCAAAATATTATTTCAAGTCATATTTCACTGCATCGATCATGTTATCTATACTACCAATGATGATCAGATAATCCACAAAAAGTACCATTATCACTATGTTAGAACAATTGTTCTTTATATAGAGATTAGCATCTGAAGGACTTATTTTGAATGCATGTTGCAATAGGCAACTATCCATTTTGATGTACCAAGCTCGTGGAGCTTGTTTTAACACATGTAAGGATTTGACAAACTTTTAAACTTTCTATTATTGCTCTTCAACCACAAATCCTTTTGGTTGGATCATATACACTTCTTGCATGTCACTATTCAATAAGGCACTTTTAACATCCACTTGATGTAACTTCCACCCGAACTGAGCTACCATGGCATAAAGTACTTGAATGGTAGTCATTCTTGTTTTGGGTGCAAAAGTATTTTCATAATATATGTCTTCTTTTTGAGCATAGCCCTTCGCAACAAGATGGGCCTTATACTTATCAATAGTCCCATATACCTTATACTTTACTTTGAGCACCCATCTACATCCTATGGGCTTCTTTAATGAAGGCAGATCAATTAACTTCCACGTGTTATTTTTCATAAGAGATGTATGTTCAACATCCATAGAAGTCTTCCACTAAGGCTCACTAAGTGCACCTTGAACTATTATGGGTTCATTCTCATCTAATGTAGACATATAAACCCTTTCATCATCCATATATGCTTATTTGTATTCCTCTGCATCTACAGATAGTTCATCAAATTGTTGGTAAAGCTCGTTAACCTCTAAATTTGATGCCTTTGTTGTCATCTACTGAGTCATGTTGCATGTACAAGGTCTATCTAGAGTTAGATTTGGAAGTGAAGTCAACTTTGAATCTCTCAATGTGCTAGTATACAAATTTGGAACCTTGTTTAGTGGAGGTGGAGTCTCTTTCTTAGGCTCCTCTTCATCCAGGTATGTAGTTGTAGATGTTTTATCTAATGTGAAAGCTTCATCAAATACCACATCTCTACTGGTGTGTATTTTTGTGGTATTAGGATCTATCAATCGATATCCCTTTGAATGCTCATCATAACCAAGAAAAATACACTGCAAGGTTTTCTCATCTAACTTATTTCTCTTATATTTTGGAATGTGCATGAATTCCTAGCACCAAAAAAACCTTAGATGAAAAATGAAGGGTTTCCTACCACTCCATGCTTCTTCTGGATTCATGCCCTGTAGAGCTTTTGTGGGTGTTCTATTTAGGAGGTACATTATTGTATTCACTTCTTCTACCCAATACTCCTGCTCAAGATGTGCCCCCTTAAGCATACATCAAATCATTTCCATGATGGAGTGACTTATCCTCTTAGCCACTCCATTTTTATATGGAATATAGGCTATTGTCAGTTGTCTCTTAATCCTATGTACACTCAAAAAAGATGAAAATTCTTTGGAGGCATATTCCCCCCTCGATATGAGCAGAGGGTCTTTATGGAATATCCTAACTCCTTATCAATGCTCTTCTTGAAGTGCTAAAAGTATAGAAGTACCTCTAATTTCAATTGTAAAAATAAAACCCACATCTTTCATGAGTAATCATCAACAAACAACTGAAAATACCTCTTTCCACCATAATTGTTTGGCATAGGACTACACAGATCAGTGTGTACCAACTCCAAAGTTTTCCTAGCTTGTGAAAATCTCACCTAAAATGGTACTCAGTGTTGCTTCCCTACTAAGTAATTTGAGAAAATTAGAAAAGTGGGTGAAAGGTTGGGAAGACTTTTCACTATATAATATTTAATCAACTGAAGCAAATATCTTGAACTCAGATGCCCATATCTTTTGTGCCAAAGAGAAGTGGTCTTCTTTGTGTTTTTTTTTGTTGAAAATTTTGTCACATTGCATAGAGGGGTAGAAAAAAATCAAAAAAATTCTCTTTGTAAAGTGTTTTTTGTTGCTTCAAAAGTATTTGTAAGTGTTGCAGCAATTTTGGATTTCAATGCCACCCCCTTGTACATAAAATGAATAAGAAGAGCTTCACTGCCAAACAAGCCAAAGAAGATAGCCTAGCCAAAAGAAGGAAAAAGTGTCACGATATCGTGACATGTTGCATTTTCGTGGCTCAGAGCGACAAGAGGGAGCAAGAAAGAAAAAGTGTCATGATATCACGATGTGTTGCATTTTCGTGGCTTAGAGCAACAAGAGGGAGCAATAGAGAAAAAGTGTCGCGATATCGTGACATGTTGCATTTTCATGGCTCAAAGCAAGGAGAAAGAGCAAGAAGGGAAAAGTGTTGTGATATCGCGACATTTTGCATTTTTGCGATCGAAAGCAAGGAGAAGGAGCAAGAAAGAAAAAGTGTCGCGATATCGCGACACTTTGCATTTTCGTGGCTTTAAGCAAGGAGAAAGAGCAAGAATGAAAAAGTGTTGCGATATCACGAGATATTGCATTCTCACGACCAAAAGAGGAAAAGTGTCGCGATATCATGACATGTTACATTCTCACGACTAAAGGAGGAAAAGTGTTGCGATATCACGACATGTTGCATTCTCGCGACCAAAGGAGGAAAAGTGTCGTGATATCAAGACATGTTGCATTCTCGCGACCAAAGGAGGAAAAGTGTCACGATATCACAACATGTTGCATTTACATGGCCAAAAGCAACAAAAGACGACAAAGACAGAAATGTTGCGATTTTGCGACATGTCATATTTTCATGATGCAAGAAGAAGAACCAAGCTGAAGACATAGAAATGTCATGATATCACGACATGTTGCTTTTTTGTGACTCAAAAGGGGCATGCACTCCAAGCCGGGTATTTTCTCGAGATGATCAAGTGCCTCATAAATGCATTTTTACTTGCCCGGTAAGCTCACTACTCATTTTTGGCAATTGGAAGAAAAGTATCAGTCCCTGAAGGAGAGCCCGGAAATCATGGTGGCCACTCGAGCATTGCACCTAGAAACCAAGGACACTCAGACGGCTCATCAATGCATGTTTCCGTAGTTGAATTGGTCACAGTTGCCAGTTCTGGTAATGGATTTGAAATCTCAGTCACGAGGGCCATGAGGAGCTGACTTCTCAGATCTCAAGAGTATACTTTGCCATTCTATGTAATAATGACTCAGAGGGTCGGGTCCTCTATAAAAACCTAGGCATTGTAATGTAAGAAAGGGGGGAACTTTCTGCTAGAAAGCTATTGTAACTTGATGTCCTGCAATTAATACTAAAGAGATTTGGGATCAATTTCTCTCTTTTATGTTGCCTTCTGTGTTTGATTATTTTGTCTTTCTTCATTTGCATACTGTGACTCTGAATCTTGAATTTGGTGTGCGATTGGGGACTGTACCCTGAAACTTGCCCAAAGGATACATAGGATAGGAAAACTGCTATATTGATTTTCTTTTATGCTGCCTGGTGGGTTGTGGTTTCTATTATATTCGCTTGTCCTAATCGTTGTTAATTTGAACCCTAAACTTTGATGAAAGGGAGAAGGAGAATCTTGGAGCTCGCTCAGAGGATACATAGGAAGGTTAATGTGGTGTTTCTTTCATTTATTCTTGATGGTCTTTGCTGTTATTCAAGTTTTTAGTTAGTGATCATGCTTCCTGTTCTCTCCTACTTTAAATTATTGATCTCTCTTCCCTTACCCTTTTTTATTTATTTCTCTAACCCTAACTATTTTTATCTCTTTCCTACACCCTTATTCTATTTATCTCTTTCTTGCATCCCTTATCTCAAAAAACCAAAGTATTTTAGCATAGGAGCTGGCCTTTCTCTGGATATTGGCACGAGGGGCATCTCTTCCCTTCGACCTTTCAATGTTGGTCCAGGTCTATGGTGCATACATTTATCCAAATACTTTCTTAGGCAGATTTGATGAACAACAGTTTTTGGCATGCCCAGTGGGACACTGGTCCCATATTTTAAGGAAGCCTGAGTTTGGTGAATCTCTAGCTTGCCTCCATCTGGAAAAATCACCTGGTGACTCTAACTGAGCTGAAGATCCAGATTTCTTGATCGTAGGTGCATTTTAAAGCTAAAATAAGACACCCCGGAGGAATCAAGGTTTGGTGAGTAGCCTTGACCTCACAAGAGAAGAAAATAATGTTCACTTGGTGACTCTGACTTAGTGGTGAGAACCGTGTTCTCTGTAGGCCACTGCTATAATGGAGAGGGTATGCTATCCCAGCTGGGATGATCGTGGCCCTCTAAATCTCCAAAGTTACCATGAAATTCTTGAAAGCGCCTTGAAGACAGTGATGAAATACAATGGCACTAAGGGAATGGCCCAAGAACACCTTGAAGATGTTGCTGCTTTAGCGCCCCTCCATGACATAATCCATGAGGATGTCATGATCAGACTTTTGGTTCTATCTTTGGAAGGAAGGGCGTTGTAGTGGTATAGACTACTCAGGCATAAAATCATCTACTCATGGGATGACTTAGCGAGAGTGCTTTTTAGAACATTTGATGGCTCTTAGGATCCCTTCCAGCTTTTGATGTACCTCTTCACCATCATGAAAGCACCTTTGGAGAACATCATGGACTTCAATGTTCAATTCTATATAAGTTGGAAGAGAATTCTAGGGGATATCCAATCGACGCCTGCCCAAGCCCACCTCTTCTATGTTTGGGCCTTTCACCCGGACATGAGCCTCCTCTTACTGCAATTAGGTGAACGAATATTTCCTCAAGTATTTGAGGAAGTAGTACGAGCAGAGCAGCTCCTGCTCCTATCTGGAAAGTGGCAGTGGGGGGAAACTCCATCACTTTCTCCAATATTGGCTGCTCCTATCTATCCTGCACAGTATTCACCATGGAAGATTCCTCATACTGAGCAGAGACCTAAGATGTAGTTTTTTGGAGCTCAAGGGGTAAATTTCATCCAAGGCCAACGATGGGAATATGCAATCTTTGCCCCAGCAATGAACAATATGGTTGCTTGCATTCTCCATCATAGGATGGGCCAAGGAGAGAAACAGACTCAAGTGGCAGAACCTGAGAACAAAGAGAGCACATTTTTGCACCCTTTTTGTATCCCAGTGGATGGCATGTAAGTATTCAACCAAAGCCCATTAAGCATGTCTCATCAAGCCAAACCTGAAGAGATCCTGGAAGATTACTCTTTGTCGGAGGAGCCCTGTTATTGCATCATGAGGATGGAAGAACCTGTACCCAGCCCATAGTTAGTAGATTCTTAGGTATTCTGGTATAGGTTCCAGCCCCCACTACGACCAGTCCCCCAAGAGGCCCCTCATGTGGTGAACTTCTTTGTCACATATTTCATCAACAGTACAGGTACTGGTATGAGTGATAACTCGCTGTGTTGCTCCCTGTTTGCAACATGGAAAAATTTAGGAAGAGGCCAGCCAGACTTCAAATATCAATTGAAGTTTAATCAGATCTGGTCTGAACATTGCAGATTCACCGGATAGGAACTCGAAGCTGGTTTTATGGTGGTGGCATGCCAATCATGTCACAAAATTTTGTGTAAATATTGTAAATAGCCCAGCTAGTAAATAATTTCCGAGGGCACTAAGTGTTGCTTAGGAGCAAACCAAAAAAAAAGAAAATGTCATCAGTGGATAGTCAGAGAAGAGGACAATGGGAATGACTTTGTTGCCCAATGGATAAAGGCCTGGGATCTCTGCATTCAGATGAGCTAAATGCCCCATGAGCCACCAAGAATGTTGACAATTTTGTCACATTGCATAGAGGGGTAGAAAAAAATCAAAAAATTTCTCTTTGTAAAGTGTTTTTTGTTGCTTCGAAAGTATTTGTAAGTGTTGCAGCAATTTTGGCTTTCAATGCCACCCCCTTGTACATAAAATGAAGAAGAAGAGCTTCGCTACCAAACAAGCCAAAGAAGATAGCCTCGCCAAAAGAAGGAAAAAGTGTCGCGATATCGCGACATGTTGCATTTTCGTGGCTCAAAGCGACAAGAGGGAGCAAGAAAGAAAAAGTGTCGTGATATCACGACGTGTTGCATTTTCGTGGCTCAGAGCAAAAAGAGGGAGCAAGAAAGCAAAAGTGTCACGATATCGTGACATGTTGCATTTTCATGGCTCAAAGCAAGGAGAAAGAGCAAGAAAGAAAAAGTGTCACGATATCGCGACATGTTGCATTTTCGCGGCTCAAAGCAAGGAGAAAGAGCAAGAAGGGAAAAGTGTCGCGATATCGTGACATGTTGCATTTTCGCGGCCGAAAGCAAGGAGGAGGAGCAAGAAAGAAAAAGTGTCGTGATATCATGACATGTTGCATTTTTGTGGCTCAAAGCAAGGAGAAAGAGGAAGGAAAAAGTGTCGCTATATCATGACATGTTGCATTCTCGCGACCAAAAGAGGAAAAGTGTCGCAATATCACGACATGTTGCATTCTCGCGACCAAAGGAGGAAAAGTGTCACGATATCGCGACATGTTGCATTCTCGTGACCAAAAGAGGAAAAGTGTCACGATATCGTGACATGTTGCATTCTCATGACCAAAGAAGGAAAAGTGTCACGATATCATGACATGTTGCATTTTTGTGGCCAAAAGCAACAAAAGAGGACAAAGACATAGAAATTTCATGATTTCATGACATGTATTTTCACGATGCAAGAAGAACCAAGCTAAAGACATAGAAATTTCATGATATCGTGACATGTTGCTTTTTTGTGACTCAAAAGAGGCACACACTCCAAGCCAGGTATTTTCTCGAGATGATCAAGTGCCTCATAAATGCATTTTTACTTGCCCAATAAGCTCGCTACTCATTTTTGGCAATTGGAAGTGAAGTATCAGTCCCTGAAGGAGATCCCAACAAGCATGGTGGCCACTCGAGCATTGCACCCAAAAACCAAGGACACTCAGACGGCTCATCAATGCATGTTTCTATGGTTGAATCGGTCACAGTTGCCAGTTATGGTAATGGATTTGAAAGCTTAGTCACGAGGGCCACGAGGAGCTGACTTCTCAGATCTCAAGAGTATACTTCGCCATTCTGTGTAATAATGACTCAGAGGGTCGGGTCCTCTATAAAAACCCAAGCATTGTAATGTAAGAAGGGGGGAACTTTCTGCTAGAAAGTTGTTGTAACTTGATGTCTTGCGATTAATACTAAAGAGCTTTGGGCTCAATTTCTCTCTTTTATGCTACCTTCTATGTTTGATTATTTTGTCTTTCTTCATTTGCATACTGTGACTCTAAATCTTGAATCCGATGTGTGATTAGGGACTATACCCTAAAACTTTCCCGAAGGATACATAGGAGAGGAAAAATGCTATATTGATTTTCTTTTATGCTACTTGGTGGTTGTGGTTTCTATTATATTTGATTGTCCTAATTGTCATTACTCTGAACCCTGAATTTCAACAAAAGGGAGAAGGAGAATCCTAGAGCTTGCTCAGAGGATACATAGGAAGGTTAATGTGGCATTTATTTCATTTATTCTTGGTGTTCTTTGCTACTATTCAAGTTGTTAGTTAGTGATCGTGCTTCCTGTTCTCTCCCACTTTAAATTATTGATCTCTCTTCCCTTACCCCTTTTTATTTCTTTCTCTAACCCTAACTCTTTTTATCTCTTTCATGCACCCTTATTCTGTTTATCTCTTTCCTGTATCCCTTATCTCAAAACACCAAAGTAGTTTAGCATAGGAGCCGACATTTCTCCGAATATTGGCATGAGGGGCATCTCTTCCCTTTGGCCTTTCAATGTTGGTCCAGGTCTAGGGTGCATACATTTACCCAAATCCTTTCCTAGGAAGATTTGATGACCAACAGTTGCCATGGCAATATTAGGCATATAATATCATCTAATATAAACAAGCCATGCTTTTATGAACTTTTTTCTACATGCTTTCCATTTTTTGTGATGAAGCATCGCTTCCTTCCATCCTCAAATTTGAAAACAACATCCATGTTTTTATCTAAGATCTGAGGGACTGACAAATTTTTTTTTAGCAATCTAGGAACATAGAGAACTTTCTCAATATAAAAATGTTCCTCTAGAAGAGTGATTGAAACATATCCTTCACCTTAGAATCAATAGGTCTTTTCATCAAAAATTATCACTGGTTTACCTTCTTTTGCCTCAAAAGTCTCAAACCATGATCTATCATCAGTCATATGTTTGTTGGCATAAGAACCAACATACCACACAGTATCCTTCAATTGATAAGATGTATGGTTCATGAGAACCTTGTGTGCTCTCTCAGATTTTGATTCTTATTCCTCATAAGAAACATGTCCCTTAAGTAACATGTCCCTTGGGTTGCTTTTCTTCTTCTGTGGTTTGTATTTCCCCTTTCCCTTTTTCTTGTGATCTTGGTAATTGGGTTGTTTATTCTTAAAACAACACCTATTGGTGTGATGGTTATCCATGTCATAAATTTTGCAATATTTCTTGTTTTTTTGTTGAGGTTGTTTCCCATTTCATTTGGATGAAGATTCTCCTTTCTAAAAGTTACCTTGCTTCTTTCCCCCTTATTTTTGGTAAAGTGCATTATCTGTAACTTCATCTCTTTAAAGATGATTTGCCTTCTCATTTTGAAGCAAATTTACCAACTCCAAAAAAGTAACTTGTATACCAGACACTTGTAGAGATGTGATCAACACCTTGTATGATTCTAGCAAATCTCTAAAAACTATTGAAGTCAAGAGAGTATATGTTACTACTTCTCCCATATCATTCAATTTGGCTTTCAATTATACCACTCTACATTGGAACAGTTCAACTATCTCACCAGATTTCATACTAAGTGTATGTAGTTGATATTGAAGATTAAGAATAGTGGACTAATTCTTCCCTTCATAAATGGTAATCAAAGCATCTCAAGCTTCTTTACCAGATTTTACATCATAAATATGAGGTTTTACCTCATTTGTAGTAGCAAGTAGGATAAACATGAGATACCTTCTATCCTTCTTATCAAATGCCTCTTGATCTGGACTTGCTATTGTAGGATGTTTTGTAGTGCAAGTCACTACATTCCACAAATATTCAACCTAAAGGATAGCTCTCATATTTTTTTTCCATGGTGCAAAATTAGAACCTTTGACCAACTATAAATTTGACAGATATTTGTGAACAGTGGCCATTGTGAAGGTTCCTTATAACACCAAATGGTACCCCTTTCGATATACCACAAAGAGTATGTGAAATGGAATTCAATAAAATTGATGACACCTACCTCAAAACCCTTCCAAAAAAGGATGATAAGTTGGAGGAGTTTAAGCCAAACAATCAAAAAGAATTAGGGTATAAAATGGAGTGAATATCAAAACTAGCTTTCCTTATTTCTCCTTGACAATTTATAGAGAATAATAGCTTAGATGTCATTCTTGCAGCTATGTTAGACATTAGATATAGTAGCCCAAATCATGATAGCATTACCTATAAGTGTGGACTAGAGGTACCGTATATACCGAACACTAGGTTACAATAAATTGCACAAATAGGTGTAAAATTTGGGGTCTTTTCTTTGGTTGCTTTTTAATTTGAACTTATGATTGAAAATGTAAAAAGAAGAAATTAAATGCAATAAAAAATCACAAGTGCCCACAAATTTTAACTATAGGTGTTGGTTCCCACTGAAAATGCACCTATTTACAATACCAGTTTTGTTTAAGATGTCGATTCCACCGAAAATGCATCTGTATTACAATGATTTTTGCAAAATATTTGAGGTTTTCTTTGCAAAAAAATGATATTCAATTCCATAAATTTCCCCTCTTTGTCTTATAATTTTGCAAGAAAAAATAATGTTTTTTTTATCCCCCCTTTTTGGTTGCAAAATGAACAAGGTGAAAATTTTGGAATACCCTTTCAATTGTCAAAATGAACGAAGTGCAAATATTACTTTCTTATCCCTCCATGACAAAAAAAATGCACTAGGTTTCAAAAAAATGACAATGTTGTGTTGTGTTTCTTGTTGAAGTAGGTTTGAAATTGCAAAAAAAATGGAATTTGCAAAAAACAAAACCTAAGGTATTAAAAAAAACCTTATGTGCACTCTGTTGGTTTTGAGAAAAAATGGAATGTTGTCTCCCTTATTGAGAAAAACAAATTATTTTCTTTTCAAGAAAAGGAATTTGCTCTTGCATTTTTTAAAAAATGAAAAATAATTATCAAAAAACCAACCTTATGTCTCCCACTTGGCAAAAATATGGACTCCATGGGATTTGAACTCACACCCATTCACCAAGTATCTTAATAACGGTTGCTTGACAAACTCTGCTATCTTGGTGGATGAGAGCAATGAGGCACAATATGCCTTATATTCTACAAAGGCTAGAAAAATATTTTAAAATAAAATATTTTGGGATGGTTTGTCCCACATGCAGCATAATTTTGCACGAACACTACATTAAAATTGTGGATGCACATTAGTTACATTGACTACCTTCGGACAGTCATCACAAACAAGTGTTTTACCACTCGCTATTGTAAACCAATGATGGAATCTACCACATATGCATTCTATAATGTCATCCTACCATATAGATGCCACATTAGGCCCAATGAATGTCCTTCACGTTAATGTATAGTCAAAATGCCACATCACCCACTATCTCGGTCTACATGCCAGAATGTCTATCACAATCCGTGAAGGTGTTGCCTTGATCTGCATTCTAGAATATCTTAGGAAACATGTTGTGAAACACATCCTTCTCCCTACCTTGATCTATGTAAAGGTGATTGGTTTGCATATTGCATCTGCCTATGTCAGTCAATGATTATCCTTGGTCTGGAGTGGCCTACATCAGTCGTAGGTTATGTCAGATGTTGGAGTGGTTAAAGCCAGGTTGAACCACATTGCTCAGAAACTATTACACCATAAAGAATCTTTGATGCCATGAAATAATATATAAACATTAACATTGTATTGAAAATGGAACAATATTAAATAACATCATTGAGGTAGTTCATATGGTTGAAACTACCTAAACCACCCCACTAACTACCTAAACCTCTTAGGCATCCACTTGTATGAATATAATAATGTAATAGGTAAAGAAAAACTATGTTCTATGCTAACACTGAACAAGGGTAGAAAGAGATTGAGATACAAAAAAAATCACCTACATCCTCTCCTCTTAGAAAAATTCTAAGGATAAAGTAATAAGAAGCTACCTTAGCTCAAGAAATATCATCCCCTACACCACCTAGGCCAAGAAGGAGATGGTTAATATTGTAGGAGGATGAAGATGATTTGGTTGAGGAAACACCTATTCAGACTGAGGAGACACTATAGATATCGAGGAACCTAGGGAGAATAATTCCTCACCTATAATGGATTTACCCACATATTCTTCAAAATCTAAAGAATATATAGAATATGAGCTAGAGGATCTTATAAAAAATGCTAGGATGATAATCAAAACTCAGCAAAATTGGATTGAAAAAGGAGAGGCAACCATAAAATAAAAAGATTAATATATTTAAAAAATGCTATAAGAACTGAATGACTTAAAGGGGAGGGTGAACCAACTAGAAAACCTGCCTATAAAGTCTAATTTAGGGGAAGAAGCAGTTGAACTTTTGCTTGGTTTGGAAAGGTGGATTCCATATGAAGGAGCTCAAGATGACACTCCATAATTACTTGATAGAATTGGGGAAGTCACCCCAAAGCAAGAACCTAACCTTTTTACTTCTACCATGTTTGTTAATTTAGTAGAATTATAATAGGTAGAATAAGGAGTTGTACCTATAAAGAGGGTTGGCAAAGAGCCAATGGATATTAGAGAGATTTCCCACCAAGGATAGTATACTTTAAAGCCTGAGTAATAATAGATTATATAGGAGCAATTTATATTCAAGGTAGCTCAAGAACATTCTAAAGTGGCTCTAAAACATTCTGAAGAATCTCATGAACCTTCTAGAGAAGATCCAAAATATTCAAAACTGACTCTAAAACATCTACAAAAAGCTCTAAAACATCCATGAAAAGCTTAAAAATAATAGGATGAGAAAGATACAACAACAACCAAAGTTCTAGAATTACAAACTAACTCCATGCATCACAAAATATATAAATACATCACCAAAAAAATAAGATAAATAAGTTCTCATAGAATCTGTCAAGATAGTTCAGATTGCAAAAATTGGAATTTAGGTTTAATTACTTCTAGTTCATGAACCTCCACCAATGGTAGTGCATTAGTCAGATTCAAGAGGTTTTTTCCAAGTATAGATGCCATGATCATGTAATATGTATCCCGTAGTGGAAAATCAAATATCAAGTTTGGTTGCCCCAAGTTTGGGGTGATTCCATGCTATTGAAGAAAGTGCCTTTTGACATCATTGAAATGCAAAGTGATGAAAATGTAGAATATCAAGAACCAATCATCCTAGGATTGGATGATTTCTTGGATGCCCCTCCTAGTGACTACGTGTAATTCTTAAATGTTAAATGGAATGATGTAGTATGAATTATCCATGTTTCAAGCCCCACAAATAAGGCCATCAATGATAGCTTTTGAGTAGATTAATCTGAGCATAGTCGCACTAAAAAATGAGGGGTAAAATATAATTTTATTTTTGAACAAGGAGATATTGGATGATGAAAATTGCCAACTATTCTTATGGTGATTTATCCATATTACCAAATTGTATGGACAACCAATCATTGCAATCACCAAGGAGATAGAATAAACCACTAGATACGAGGTTCACTTGAAATTGTATGTGAATTTGGAAAATATTTGATGAAAATGCAATTTTTGATGGATTGGATGATGTTGAAATGAATATGTGATGATGAAAAATGCATTGATGATTTTATTGCATGATTTTGTGAAATTTTGCATTGTTTTGGAGCAATTTTTGACAATTTTATGACTTGGTTGCAAATAAAATTTAACCACTCAAATCAATCCATATCTCAAAAATTAATGAAATGGTGATGTGGATGATTAGAAAGATGAATTTGGTTGTTTTGTTAAAATTAGGACCATTTTGGGATGATTTGAAATTTGTAGGGGGATTTTGTGACTTTTGGTTGCAAGCCAAAATTATGTGCCCAAATTAATTTTTGTTTTCACAAAATAGGCATGCAATTTGGAGTGATTTTGTGGAGGTAAGCTACCTTTTTTTATCATTTTGATATTTTTTCCAATTTTGACATCGAACACCAACTAGCATCCACATAATGCATGGATGTCGGTAAGCATTTGTTACTTTGCAAACACTGGCCAGTGTTTTAATGCACCTGTGAACACCCATGGGTATTTCAGTGTACTAAAAATAATTATAAGTAGTTTATAGAGGTGAAATCAAATTCATTCTTGCAGTCACAAATTTTAAAAGCTACATCTAAAGAAGTGAGTGAGTGAAAAAACGAGGTGGAGTGAAGGAGTGTGGTAGAGTGGATATATGGTGATGGAGGGTGTAGATGTGAAAGTAGGAGTGGAGGTGCATGTTGCTGAGGTAAGTACCCTTGATACTCTTTGTTTGGACTTGTGATTTTTTTACAGTATGCAAATGAATGTGATATTAATGTGTTTTCCTTATGTATGTGTTGCACTAAAGCTAAAGATCTTGGACGCTCGACATCAGTTCTCACCTCTCATACCAAGGGTGAGAAATAAGTTGCTAAAGGAGCATTGGAATTGGTTAGGGTAGCCCAGATTGATATGGTGAGGGAAAATGAGGGGTATCTCTCTACCTTAGTAGAGAGATGAGATCCAGATAGGGGAACCTTTTAGCTCCCTAATAGTGAGGTGACGGTGACACTTGTGGACGTATATATCATCCTTAAAGTATCAATGGAGGGGTTATGTATCAAGGTTAGACACGATAAGGGGTATGAGAGGAGCTAGATATTTTGAGATCGATGGTTGGATATGAGTGTTAAGGGTGGAGAGATAAGGTACTTAGTAATGTATGCCAATAAGAAGTTGGAGGTATGTCCCACCTTGATCATGTTCCTATTGGACAACATAGTGATGTCAAACAACACTAATTGTCAGTTCCCTTGGAACATAATTAGGCTAGTATACGATATGATCAATGAGCCTCGAGTGTATGCATGAAAACCTGCTCTTCTAGCTCAGTTATACCAAAATTTGTATAAGGTGAGGAGGTAGAAGCAGAAGGGGCTAGGGTGCATTTTACTACTATAGTGTTGGGTTTGGGAGCATTTTAGTGTGGCCCAACCTATAGGTTTATCTATTGAGGTTTAGGATGAAGAGTAGCCATACGCTTTGAGATGGCGAGCGGTTGAGGAGGTGCAGTCGAGTCATCCTATCCAAATTTTCTAAGATTATAGGGATTTGTAGGTAGGGATGACACCTTCTTAGGTGTATTGGAGACAATGGCAAGGTACCAATTGGATAGGTTATGGGGAGTAGCTACAAATTTTTTGATTGGTTATATGGGTGGTTGGGAGGCATAGGAGTAATATGGAGCTGATCCAGCTCTCATGAGTGCTGGGTAGTTTGGTCTACAATAGGGTATTCCTGAGGCACCAGTGTTATATAGGTGTTATCGATATGAGATGGGTCTAACTTGTACTGAGGTATGATGGGTGAATAATAAGGATGATGACGATATGAATCTCTCAAATATAGATGATGCAGGGACTACCATTACGTACGATGCATGGTTTGCTTCTAAGCCACCATGGGTACTAATTTCGATAGTGGATGAGGGGAATGGGAATAATTATGAGGTAGAGTCTGAGTTGGACAAGGCAAATGAGGTAGATGAGGCTTATAAACATTGGAGACATCTTTGATCTAGCAGTCGAGGGAGATAGGCGAGGGATGCAACAAAGAAACCTATAGATATTGGAGGTTATGAAGATGGTATGGATTAGAATGATGATATAGAGGATATTCTAAAGAGACATCCAAGCCACAATGAGGAGGATTGGATGAGGCTCAAGTAAATGGTGATTGAGTAAGATGCAAATATAGTAGCTCGAGATGCAGATATAGGTCTATTGCAATCAAAGCTAAAGGTATGAATGGCTTTATGTGGAGGTAAGATACGATAATGAGGCTCCAAGAAGAGTTACTTTATAGGGACCATCATTAGAGATATTATGTAATATACCTTTGACCCCAAGATGGATATATCCAATATTTGAAGGATCGATTGATGCGGCACCACATTAGGCTACCAAAACAATCTTCTTTCTCCATATTTGTTTCTATTAGGTACAATTAGTCTAGACATAGTGGCTCTAGGTCTAGGGCTCCTTCAGGATCATAGGGATCCTATTATAGGTGATAGATAGTGCTTAGATGCACTTTTTTATATATGAGCCTTGGTGCTCCATTGTATATAGCCTTCAAGAATTCATTGTACATGTGATATTTATATATATACATGGCTTTTAATTTTGTGTTATGCTTTTGTGTGGATTTTTTTATGTGAATGCATGTGTATATGTGTGATGGGTGATAATGCAATGATAATGTGTATGAATGCAAATGAAATAATGCTCTAATGATCATTCATATTTTAGACTTTTATTCACCATGTTTAGCATTGTTGCTTAATCAGGGGTACCAAAATGATGATATGTGAAATGGAGGACTCATGTAATGATATGGATGTTCATATTGGAAGCTGACTATTTTGGAGAGACTTAAACGTACTAGTGATATCCAAGAAACTCACTAAATTCTATCTAATATCTATAAGACCAAATGTGTGTGTAGTGAATTCATTTAAAAAATCATGAGTATGGTAATGACCCAAGGCAATAAAGAACCAATGTGTGTGCAAGTGAGTTCATTAACCCATATTTAGTAAATTGAGATGAGAGTTGTCACGGAGAAGACCAAGAAGCTAGCTTGTTCTTTTGTGTGGTCAAAGGTATCTTCAAGAGAGACGTGTATCCATGCATGAGTGTACTCCACTGCTATTCAAGCATCTATATCCTTGGTGGAGATTAGCTCCATAGTCCAAGAATAGGATCTCTAAGCTTTGGGGATTCATACTGCCTAATCATCTAACTAGAAATGTAGTTATATACTTACAATTTGAGGATATGTGATGTGTTATGTGTAAAATATTTTGAGTCATTGGGGAATCGGATCCTCAACAAAATTATGATGAGAATTTTACCCTACATTTACCACTATATTTTGTTTAGAAATGATTGTGATAGTAGTGAAAACCACTATTTTTTATTTTTTGACTATGTGCATAATAGGACAAGCAATAAATACCCTTTTTGCTTTGAGGTTCAACCCAATAATGGTGTTATCTCCCTTTGAAACAATATATTTTTAATTTTTGTGATTGTGTTTGGTTCAAGAGTGTTAGAGTCTATTCCCATAACTCAAGATTTTCTTAGTAAAAATGTGTCTTGATCATAAAGAAAAATTCACATGTATTGGAGGTTGCTATAAACACTAGGATTGGTTGAGTGATCTCAAACACCAAGGGATTATGGAAATATGACTAGCAAATAGTAATTTGACTTTATGGAATGGTGCAATGAAATTGATGGTGATTGAAGGTGCCCCTAATTAAGGAAACAAAAAAATATTGGATAAATTATTATTGAAATTGAATAAATGACCCCTAAAATGTGTGAATATTATTGTGAATAAAATGTATGAAATGCAATTTATGAAATGATATGTGTGTAATGCAATATGTAAAATACAATGTGTAAATAAAAATCGAACAACACCAATACAAAAGATAAAGTAATCAAAAGCACAAAAATAACACAATATTACACAAGATGAATAAGTTTTATTACCACAAGCAAATCTCAAAATGATACAATCAATGTGTCCCAATGTGGGGTTTTACAATGCTTTTGTGATACAAATTTACAAATACTAGGGTTCTTTGAAACCCTAGGTCAATACACAGCTGGTGTCTTCACAATCATCTTTTATCTAAATGAGGTTGCAGGTGGGCTTGTGTATCCTAAAAGATCCACCCTAGCTTCAACAACTTCTAGATATATGTTCATGTACCTACAAATAGAGACACCAACAAAAAGGATATTAGAAGCACCTGCGAGGGATCCACTATGTGAGGCCCTTAAAAATATGAAAAAACTAAAATCCCTAGATGTTGAATGTAATACTGAAAGTAGAAATGCAATAGTGTAAAATAAGTGCAAAGAAACTTCTTACCATGTCAACACTCTAATTTATATTTTTGCTTTGATCGTTGATGGTCGCAAGAATACCCAAATGATGCCTAAGGGTTGGAGGACTGCATATCTACTACGATAAATGCTCAGGGGCATTATGTGATGGTTGTGGATGCATCAAAGAGTTATATAAATGCCCAAAGGTGCTTAGCTAGCTTTGGGGGGCATTTTGAGGCTGAGGAAAGTGTCATAGAACTATATTTGGTCCTGCACGAGTTTGGCAATGATGAAAAAGGGTGAGGGGATGGAAATAATGAGGGGTGAGGATGATAGCGAAAGGGGGCTAGGACAAATATTCTTCAAATTTTTTGAGGAGATTAATAGATCAAGAGATTTAGCCCCTAATTCATCAAAATGACTCATCTTTTATAATCTTCCCTTGAACATGTTAGGGTTTTGACAACACAAAATGAACGATAGAGATTAAAACATGAGGAAGGGTGGAGATTAAGTTTTGGTAAGTGGCATGGATTGAGATTGATGGAAAGCTGAGATTAAAATATGGTGGATGGCTAGGATTAATTTATATAATTTTATATATTTTTTAAATATATATAAATATAACTTATAAAATATTAAAATTTAAATATATATTAAACAAATACATAAATACATATATATAATGGATGGTTTCTATTTGAGGACACATATGGATGACAAGTGGCTAAATTTTGGTGTCTACGTATACCACTTTTTGTACCATGTTACATGAAACACAATGCGGTGCAAAAATATGAGACACCTATTTTGACATGATGAAGAAGTAGCCTTATTTAATTGGAATGCAAAGATGATTTTGAAGATAAAATAATTTGTATGTGTAGCTTACCCCATCAATTGATGAATGAGTGAAGAATGAATCTCACCAGCCAATTGACATAATTGTACGATGAAAAGTGCAATTGAATGGTGTGAGTGCAAATGTATGGTGTAAATGTGGATGATATGATTGATGTAAAGTTATTGTATTTTTCCCCAATAGAGAAAGGGGGTTTTTTCCAAGTGTGGATTCCATGATCATGTACATAAAAAACAAATTTGGCTGCCCCAATTTTTTGGGTGATTCCATCTTGTTGAAGAAAGTGCCTTTTGGTGTCATAGAAATGCAAATATGCAAATGCATAAATAAAGAAAAGAAAATAGTCTATCCTCAAGATCACTCATGATTGTAGCTAATTCCCACATGAAATTCCTAAAAGGTTGATCAATCACTTTAAACAAACTACATCCTCGAATACTGGTGTAATTGCAAAGGAAATGATGAAAGTTATCCATGTTGGGAACCCCATGGAAAAGGGCATAAATGATAATTGTTGAGAAAATTGGTCTTGGCATAGTCTCACTCAAAATATGAGGGACCAAAATTAATTTTATTTTCAAACAAAGAGATATTGGGTGATGAAGATGACTAAGTGTCCTTATGGTGATTTACTCATCTTACCTAATTGCATGGACAACCAATTGTTGCAATCGCAAAGGAGAGAGAATAGACCACTATATATGAGGTTCACTTGAATATTTATTTGAACTTGGTATATGTTAAATGTGAATGAAATTGATGATGGATTTTATGGTATTGAAATGTAAATGTTGAATGAAGGTTTGATTATTAATGAAATGGAGCATGTTAAATGTGGATGATATGAATGATGTAAATTGATTTTTGTAAAATGCAAGTGGTTGATTCTGTTTTTGCCCCAACAGAGAAGGGGTTTGTGAAAATGTAAGTGATTGAATCTATTTTTGTCCCATCATATGAAAGGATTTTTGACATGGTAAATGCAATGACTGCAAAAAGTGAAATGATTTATTTTATTTTTGCCCTAATAGAAAAAGGGTTTTTGAAAATGTGGATGATTGATTCTATTTTTGCCCCAACAAAAAAGGGGTTTTTGACATGTGTGATGATTGATTCTATTTTTGCCCTAACAAAAAAGGGGTTTTGTGAAAATGTAAGTGTCCTTATGGTGATCTATCCATCCTATCGAATTGCATGGATAACTAGTCACTGCAATCACTAGGTGACTAGGATAAACCACTAAATACAAGGTTCACTTGTACTTGCAAATGTACTTGGAAAATGTTGAATGAAGGTGTAATGATGAATAAAATTGATGATGTTGAATGTAGATGTATGGATAATGCAAGGAAATATTATTATTTTACCCCAACATATGAAGGGATTTTTGACATGGAAAAATGTGATGACTATGAAAAGTACAATGATTAATTTTACCTGAATAGAAAAAGGGGTTTGTGCTTGGGTAAGATGCAATGACAACAAATGGTGCAATGATCGATTCTATTTTTGTTCCAAAAGAAAAGGGGTTTGTGAAAATGCAAATTATTAATTCTAGTTTTACCCCAACTGATGAAGGCGTTTTGTGAAATGCAAGTAATTGAGTTTATTTTTGCCGCAATAGAAAAGGGTTTTTGAAAATACGGATGATTGATTCTATTTTTGCCTCAACAAAAAATAGGTTTTTAACATATGTGATGATTGATTTCATTTTTTGCCCTAACAAAAAAGGTGTTTTGTGAAAATGTAAGTGTCCTTATGGTGATCTATCCATCCTATCGAATTGCATAGATAACCAGATGTCGTAATCATTAGGTGACTAGGATAAACCACTAAATACAAGGTTCACTTGTACTTGTAAATGTACTTGGCAAATTTTGAATGAAGGTGTAATGATAAATGGAATTGATGATATTGAATGCAGATGTATGGATAATGCAAGGAATGATTCTGATTTTACCCCAACAGATGAAGGTATTTTTGACATGGGAAAATGTGATGATTGTGAAAAGTGCAATGATTGATTTTGCCCCAATAGAAAAAGGGGTTTGTGATTGGGGAAGATGCAATGACAACAAATGGTGCAATGATCAATTCAGTTTTTTCCCCAACAAAAAAGAGGTTTGTGAAAATTCAAATTATTGATTCTATTTTTACCACAACATATGAAGGGATTTTGTGAAATGCAAGTGATTGAGTATGTTTTTCCCCAACATAAAAATGTTTTTGAAAATGCAGATGATTGATTTTATTTTTACCCCAACAAAAATAGGTTTTTTAAATGTGTGATGATAGATTCCATTTTTGCCCTAAGATAAAAGGGGTTTTGTGAAAATGTAAGTGTCCTTATGAAGATCTATTCATCCTATTGAAATGCATGGATAACCAAACGTTGCAATCACCAGGTGACTAGGATAAACCACTAAATACAAGGTTCACTTGTACTTGCAAATATACTTGGCAAATTTTGAATGAAGGTGTAATGATGAATGGAATTGATGATGTTGAATGCAGATGTATGGATAATGCAGGGAATAATTCTATTTTTTCCCTAAAATATGAGGGTATTTTTTACTTGTTGATGATGTAATATGTATGTGACCAAAGAAGTTTAGTTCCTTTGGAACCTTTTGAATTTGATGTGTGTATGTGAGGCAAAGGGCTCAACCTTTGACAAAGGAATGTAAACTTTTAAACCAGCAGTTTAATTGTTTATGAGGTGATGTTTATGTGACCAAACGAGTTTGGTTCCTTTGGAGCATTTTGAATTGAAATGTGACCAAAGGGGTTAGGCCCTTTGGAGCTTTTTTACTTTGATGTGTGTTTGCAAGGCAAAGGGCTCAAAATTTGACAAAAGGATGCAACCTTTTGAACTTGGAAATTGACTTGTTGATGATGTGAATGTGATTGTGATCAAAGGAGTTTGGTTCTTTTGGAATCTTTTGAATTTGATGTGTGTATGTGAGGTAAAGGGCTCAACCTTTGATAAAAGGATGCAACCTTTTGAACCTAGCAATTGACTTGTTGATGATGTGATGTGTATGTGACCAAAGGAATTTGGTTCCTTTGGAGCCTTTTGAATTGAAATGTGACCAAAGGGGTTAGGCCCTTTGGATATTTTTGACTTTGATGTGTGTTTACGAGGTAAAGGGCTCAACCTTTGAAAAAAAGGATGTAAAATTTTGAACCTTTAAATTGACTTGTTGATGATGTGAATGTGATTGTGACCAAAGGAGTTTGGCTCCTTTGGAACATTTTGAATTTGATATGTGTATGCGAGGCAAAGGGATCAACCTTTGAAAAAAGGACACAAACTTTTGAACCTAGCAATTGAATTGTTGATGATGTGATGTGATTGTGACAAAAGGATTTTGGTTCCTTTGGATCCTTTTGAATTTGATGTGTGTTTGCAAGGCAAAGGGCTCAATATTTGACAAAAGGACACAACCTTTTGAACCTAGCAATTGATTTATTGATGATGTGTTGTGTATGTGACCAAAGGAGTTGTTTGTTAACTTGGTTGGGAAGGTGTTATACCTTGAGTGCCCCAAGTTGTGTGCTTATTTATTTGATTGGGGGAAGGTGTGATACCTTGAACACCCCCAAGTTGTGCTATTGTATAGAAATTTATAGTGATCTTTGCATATGCAAATTTTATACATTTATAGATATACATGGCTTTTACTTTTATGTGAATTCTTTTGTGTGTGTATATTTGTGTATGTGTGATGGATAATAATGCAATGATGATGTGTATGAAATGCAATTGAATTAATGCACTAATGATCATTCATAGTTTAGATTTTTCTTGACCGTGTTATAGCATTTTTGTTTAATAAGGGGTACCAAAATGGTGTCATGTGAGATAGAAATTTCATGTAATGATATGAATGTTGATATGGAAGATATGGATGTTGATATGGAAAATTGATTATTTTGTAGAGACTTGGACCTACTAGTAATATCAAACAAACTCACTAAATTTTTCCTAGTTTCTTTAAGACCAAATGTGTGTGCAGTGAATTCATTTATCGAATCATGAGTATGTTAATGATTTGAGGAAATTAAGAACTAATGTGTGTGCAAGTGAGTTCATTGACCCATCTTGAGTAAATTCAAATGAAACCTTTTAAGGAGGAGATCAAGAAGCTATTTTGTCTTTATGTGCAATCAAATGTCTCTTCAAAAGAGATGTGTTGCCACACATGAGCATACTCCACTGCCAATAAATAATATATAGCTCCTGTGTATATTAGCTCCATAGTCCAAGAATCTGATCTCTAAGCTTTGGGGATTCATACTACCTAACCGTATATATATATTTTTTTACATGGTGGAATCGGTAGCCTCCATGAATCCGGGTAGGTTGTCCAGATTTTTATGGCCGCCATAGTATTCTACGTTGTTCGCCATGAAAGCTGCCACATAGATCTTTGTGCAGTCCACCCCTATAACCACCATTCCATAATCATTTTAAACCTTTTACGTCATTGAAATCACAATGAAAGGAACAAGCATTCAGTCTAGCGAGGCCTAAGATTTGAACCTTGGACCTCTGCCCCCCTTATGGGGTTTGGATGAACCAATTGGTGTACACCTCGGACCTACCTAACTGTATAATTAGAAATGTAGTTCTATCCTTACAACTTAAGGATCTATGGTGTCTAATGTGTAAAATATTTAAGAGTTTTGGGAATCAAATTCTCAACTGAAGTGTGATCAAAAATTTTTCCTATCCTTACTACTCTATTTTTTTTGGAAATAATTGTGACGGTAATGAAAACCACTTTTTTTTTGGACTATTTGCATAATGGGACAAGCAAGGATTACCCTATTCACTTCGAGGTTCAACCCAAACATGGTATTATCTCTCTTTGCCACATGATATTTTTTAGATGTATGATTGTGTTTGGTTCAAGAATGTTAGATTCAATTCCCAAAACTTAATATTTTCTTAGTGATCACGTGTCTTGGTCCTAAAGAAAACTTGACATGTATTGGAGGTTTCTAAACACACTAGGATTGGTTGAGTGACTGAAAACACCTATGGATTATTGAAATGTAGTTTGCAAATGATAATTTAGAATGGTGCAATGAAATAGATGATGATTTAAAGGTGCCCCTGATTAAGGCAACATGATTTTATTGGATCAATTATTATCTAAAATGAGTAAATGACCCCTTAATATAAAATGTAATGTATGAATATTATGCTGTGAATGTAATGTGTGAAATGTAATTTGTGAAATAAAATTTGTGAATTGCAATTTGTGAAATGTAATGTGTGCAATGTAATATGTAAAATATGATGTGTAAAATGTAATGTGTGAAATGCAATGTTGTGCAGTGCAATATGTAAAATGTAATATGTGAAATGCAATGTTGTGTAGTGTAATATGTAAAATGTAATGTGTGAAATGTAATGTTGTTTTTGTATATTAGCCATGTATACATACATATATATAAATCACAGTAAGAATGGAACACTTTCAAGTGTATGATGTTAAGTGGCTCGAGTTCTAATCCCCTAGCCTGGTAAGCTTATGGGCTCCTTGAATCTTGTGAATTTAGATAATAGCAAGCAACATGTATAGATTCAAATGATAAATTTATGCAAACGCAATGTTGAGATGTTTGTTTTTATTTTTTTTTAGCAAAAGGGTTTTTTATTCCTTTGGAGCTTTTTGAGTTGACATGTGACCAAAGGTGTTAAGTTCTTCTAGAGTATTTTAAAATTGAAATGTGACCAAATGTGTTATATTCCTTTGGATATTTTCAAAATTGAGATGTGACCAAAGGTGTTAGGTGTCTTTGGATCTTTTTTTTTTTAATTTAAATGTGACCAAAAGGATTTAGATTCTTTTGGAATTTTTTTTTTTTGGAAATGAAATGTGACCAAAGGTGTTTGGTTCCTTTGGAGCCTTTTGAATTGTATGTGACCAAAGGATTTTGGTGCCTTTGGAGTCTTTTGAAATTGAAATGTGACCAAAGGTGTTAGGTGCCTTTGGAGATTTTTTTTTTAAATTGAAATTTGACCAAAGAAATTTTGATTCCTTTGGAGCTTTTTTTTTTTAAATGAAATGTGACCAAAGGTGTTAGGTGCCTTTGGAGTTTTTTTTATGAGGAAGGTGCTATACCTTAAGCATCCCCAATTTATTTGATGATTGATGGTGTGAGTGGATGGGAGGATGCAAGTAGGTAATTTTCTATTGAGAATACATGTTATGCTTGGGTTGACTATGGACTTGTTCTAGAACATAGTTAGCAGATATTTGAAAAGCTTCCACTTTAGCCATGTCTATGTGGGTGATGTTATGATCTATGGGAGATGATGGCTCAATTTTTGGTATGGGAATGTTGGTGGCTCTATGTAATAAATCAACATTTGAAGTATACACAGTGTGTGATGGACCCGTAGACAAACCATAATAACTTGTATGTATCACACTGACAAGGTTAACCACAAAAGTGGTAGGGAAATATGTGGAACACTCCATGGATGAAGTGTTTTTGCTGGTAAGGGTTTGACTCAAAATATTTACTTAAATTTGGGTTGAAACCATAAGCTAATGATTCGGATGATGGTGGTGAAGTGTGTGAAATATGCAGATAAAAAAATACAAATGAAGAACCCACAAAATCAAACAAGCAATTTAACCCTATGTTTTGCAATAGATTTTGATTTGATTTTTTATCTCTCGTTTATAAATTTTTTGTTTTTATGAGGTTTGTGTTATGAATGTGCTAATATGAATTATGCAAGATGAAATCTATGGTTGGTTGGCAAATGAGATTCTTCCTTGTGATGAAATCCATAAATTTTCTCATGGGTGTCTATGGTTACTAAGGCCAAATATTTTATAGATGGATATGAAGTCCACCATCACCAATTCTCAAACAATGGTTGGTGATGAAATCCAACTCACTATTTTTTATTGTGAAATGTGCATAGTGTGTGATTCATTTTAATATTTTATGTTCTCTATTATGTTCATACAATGTTAAAAATAGTCTATTTCACAAGTCTAAATCAGAAGCCAAAAACAACAATACCAAGTTCCTCAAAAGAACTTAGGGTACACTACTTAAGTCCCACTCTGAATCATCAAGTGAATCCAACAATAGAGGGTTCACCTATTTCTTTTACATTTAATCACAAAATGTGGAAGTATACTTGAATATTATGATCGTGTTTTGGTTTAGACAAGTAAAAATTAGAAACTTTTAACCCTATTATGCAGTTATTTTATGCTTTTTTAATTTCACATGAAAACAACCTACAAAATATTGAATAAAACACACCATAAAACAATGTAAATCTAAATTTGAACAAGTGCAAATGCATAGATGCAACTCTAAATTTATATGCAACCTATATGAGAAATGTAAAATTCCTAAGATGAAAATGATATGCAATTTTCTTTGAACAAAAAGTGAATGTTTTTTTTGCTGTAAAAAAAAGCAAGAAATTAAAAGCAGAAAAGAGTTAGGTTTTGAAACTGGCTTACCAAGAAGCCTAAATTTTTATTTCCCACTCTATGAAACACATATTAGAGCCACTGGAATGTTGTATGTCATTCCTTGAATACTGCAGTGCATCCGCGTGACCTCAAATCAAGTTCTACAACTCCAAAAACCCTAGTTCTTACAAAAAATCATGCGATCAAATTTATAAAAACTTGTAGAACAAAAATAGAAACAAGAGTTAGTGACAAAGTAAATTAACATAGATAACCCTTTGGGGGTCCCACCATGATCACCATTTTGTAAATCAAAATTGAACAACACCAATACAAAATATAAAGTAATCAAAATCACATAAATAACACATGATTGCACAAGATGAATAAGATTGTATTAACATGGGTGGATCTCAAAATGATACAATCAATGTGCCCCATTGTGAGGTTTTAAAATTTTTTTGTGATACAAATTTACAAATACTAGGGTTTCTTAAAACCCTAGTTCAATACACAGTTGGTGTCTTCACACTCATATTTGATCCAAACAAGGTTGTGTGTGGGCTTGTGTATCCTAAAAGGGACACCCTAGCTTCAACAACTTCCATATATAATCATGTACTTGCAAAAATAGACAACAATAAAAATGATATTAGAAGCACCTGTGAGGGCTCCACTATGTGAGACCCTTAGAAATATAAAACAACTAAAAATTCTAGATGTTGAATGTAATACTAAAAATAGAAGTGCAGGAATTTAAAATAAGTGCAAAGAAACTTCTTACCTTGTCAACACTCTAATTTCTATTTTTGTTTTGATTTTTTATGGTTACGAGGACCCCTAAATGATGCTCGAGGGTTGGCGGACTACATATCTACAATGGTAAATGCCCAAGGGCATTTCGGCAATGGTTGTGGATGCACCAAAGAGTTCCAAAAATACCCAAAGGCACTTACTTGGCTCTAGGGTATGTTTGGAGTCTAAGGGAAGTGTTGCAAAACCAAATCTAGTCCTACGTAGGTTTGGTGGCAATGAAAAATGTGAGAATATGGTGACGGTGAGGGGCAAGGATGATAGCGAAAGGGGGCTAGGACAAATGTTCTCCAAAATTTCCAAGGAGCTTAAGAGATCAAGGGATTCAATCCTTGATTCATCAAAATTACTTCTATTTTATAATCTTCCCTTGAACATGTTAGGGTTTTTGTGACACTAAATGAGTGACTAAGATTAAAACATGAGGAAGCATGGATATTAATTTTGGGTAAGTGGCATGGATTGATATGGATGGATGGTTGAGATTAAAACATGGTATATGGCTAGGATTAATTTATATAAATACATATATATTTATTATATATAAATATAATATATAAAATATTAATATTTAATTATATATTAAAAATACATGGAGGACACAAATGGATGACAAGTAACTAGATTTTGGTGTCTACACAATGTGTAAAGTGTATTGTTATTTTTGTGTACTAGCCATGTATATATACATATATATAAATCACATTAAGCATATAATGCTCTCAAGTTGATGATGATAAATGGTTTGAGCTCTTCAATTCCCTCTAGACTGGTAAGCCTATACGTACCTTTATCCATTTTTTGAGTGATAATGTATGGACCTAACCAATTAGCCATAAATTGATCACAAATATGAAGTAATGCATTGGTGTTTTGTTGATTATCTTTATGAACAAGATATCCTACTTGGAATTCATGTAGATAAACTTTGGCATTGTAAGAAAGTTTTATGCGGTTCTGATAAACTCGTAAATGCTCTAAATCATTAACACACCTTTCATAAAGAAGCGTGAGTTGTTCAAAACATGCTTGTCTAGCAATATCATCATCTATAAATTCTTGCAATAAAATTCACAATGAGGGGATCTCAAGCTCAAGAGGTATAATTACTTCGGCTCCATAGACCAATGAAAATTTTGTTCCCCTAGTAGGCATGTAGATGCTTTTTAGATAAGACCATAATGCCAAGGGGATTTGAGTATGCCAATATCGATGATTTTATTTGACTAATTTCTTGAAAATAGTAATTAAGGTATTATTGGTAGCCTCAACTTGTCCATTTGTCTAAGGATAGTAAGGAGTCAAGAAACTATGTTGGCTATTATATTTCTTTCAAAGTGCTCGAAAATATTTATTTTTGAAATACTTATCATTGTCAAATATAATTTTTGAGGGAATACCAAAACAACAGATGATATGATGAAGTATAAACTCCACAATTTGAGGTTCTTTTGTATTGGTGAGAGGAATTGCCTTAACCCACTTTGTGAAGTATTTAGTGGTTGTGATGATGAATGTATATTTTCTCGAGGAAGGAGGTGATATTTTTCCAATAAAATCAATACCCCATTGTGTAAAGGGCCAAAGGATTTGAATATAATATAATTCTTGTGATGGAACACGAGTTAAATTTATATGCTATTGACATTGCTAACAATACTTGACGTAAGTGCAATAGTCGTGTTCCATGGTGGGCCAATAGTAACCCATGTATAGATACACTTTTTAATGGTCATTCCACTAAAATGACCACCAAAAGTACCATCGCGAGCTTTAGCTATGGCCCTTTGTGCCTTTGTAGGCTTGAGATAATGAAGGAGAAATCCATCATAGCTATGTTTACACACCACATCCTCCAAGAGAGTAAAATGAGTTGCTTTTTGCTTGAAAGTGCAATTAGAAATCCATGACATATTTTATGGGAGTGTTCCAAACTTGAGGAAGGTTATTATTTGGTTTCACCAAGGCTCATATGGCTCTAAATGGATAAAGCAAACATATTTCTCATCCTCAGATTTAGCATGTACAATTGTAGATTTAAAGATCATTGTAACAATGACTGGTTGAACCTCTCTTGCAAAGTTCTTTGGAATCAATGATCCTAGAGATGCCATCACATCTAAAAATCTATTGGTTGAATGTGGTAAGCTATTGATTTTATACCAATCAAGTTTGACATGCAATTTCATTGCTACTTAATGGTAAAGCTTTATTGTAGGTTCTTTGCATTGGTATTCTCCATTTATTTTTCATACAAAAATTTACAATCACCAAATATCTTGATACACTTTAAGCCCATAGCTATGGCTACTTGAAGACCTAAGATTAAGGCTTCATACTTTACATTGTTGTTTGTGCATTGAAATTTCAAGTTTGAATGATAATGGAATAGGTACCCCGTGTGGTGTATGAAACATGACTCTAGCATCTTGACATTTTTTGTACTTAGAACTATCAAATAATAGTGTGATATCGACATCTTCCTTTGGAATGACATATTCTTCTTGTTTAGTGATAGTGAATACCAAATCATCTAGGAGATCAATAATCAAGGGTTGATCACTAGGAAGTGGAGCTTCCGCAAGTTGATCGGCTATGACCTAACCTTTAATGGATTTTTAGATAAACAAATCAAGATCAAATTCAGTGAGAAGAATTATCCATTTTGTGGTGCGTATGTTATTCTAAGTGTGAGACATCATATAACGAAAAGTATTTTCACGAGCTATGACATATGTGGCATGACTAAGCATTTAATGTCTAAGTTTCTTAGTGGTAAAAACCACTGCCAAGCACAATGTTTCCATGTAAGCATATATGGTTTCATATCTTACTGATGTTCGATTAATATAGTAGACAACTTGCTCTCAATTGTTATCATTCTTTTGTGCAAACATTGTACCTAATGCAAAGTCTCTTGCTAAAACATAAATATGGAAGGAGAACCCAGGATGAGGAGGAGTTAATACTGGTGGAGAAGCCAGGTATTGCTTGATGTTATTAAAAGCTTTTTGGCACTCATATGTCCATGAAAATATCACCCTCTTTTGTAGCTAGTGATTGAATGGCCTACATTTATCAAAAAGTTGCACAATGAAATGATGGATTAATTAAATATTTCCTTGTAAACTACACAATTCCTTCAATTTTATTGGAGGAGGCATATCCATGATGGCCTTGACTTTGTTTGGGTCCACCTCAATGCCTCTTTTGGAGATAATGAATCCTAGTAGTCTACCTGAGGTAACACCAAAGACACATGTTTTTGGGTTCAACCTTACATTATGCTCTATAAGTTGATCAAAGACTTTTTCCAAGACACCAATGTGCTCTTGTCAAGTTTTAGATTTTGCTAAGAGATACTCCACATAATATTCAATGATCTTATGCACGTAGTTATGGAATATGTATGTCATGGCACGTTGATAAGTGGCACCTATATTTTTGAGGCCAAAGGGAATTACCTTGTAACAAAAAGTCCCCCAAGGTTTAGTGAATGTTGTTTTGTGTTGGTCGTCATGATTGATTTGAATCTAGTTTTATCTTGAAAAACCTTCCATTAGGGAAAGCATTTCATGGCCTACGCAAGTGTAGACAAGAGTATCAATGTTTCATAGAGAAAATTTATCCTTAGGACATGCTTTGTTAAGGTCTCAAAAATCATTTCAAATACGTATCACCATGTTAGGCTTATGAATAGGTATCATATTTGAAAGCCACTCAAGGTAGTCAATGGAAATAATGAAACCCACATCTAATAGATTTTTAAGCTCTTCTTTGACCCTGAGGGCAATGGTATGATGCATATTTCTCAATTTTTATTTGATTGGATTAGCATCAGAGTACAAGGTGATATTGTGGACAACCAAGTTAGGGTCAATACTAGACATGTCTTTGTAAGACCATGCAAAAAAAACCTTATTATTCTTGAGGAGAGAAATTAAATGCTCATGTTTAGCTGTAGATAAACTTTTATCGAGTTTGATAATTTGAGGATTTTTTGGATCTAAACTAAGGTTCACATTGATGGTATCTTCAATAGACATATGGGAACCTTTCTCAAATTGATGGGGTATTGGGATTAGATGAATTTCATCTATGATGTTATCAAACTCTTCTAACTCAACCTATCCTATGTATGCCTAGAAAACATTAGGATCTAAAGGCGAAGGTGAAGGCGAATGTGGAGGTGACGAAGGAATAGAATTAGCTAAAGCCCTTAACAATTCCTTGAAAAGGAGAAACTCAAAAATAATGGAGGGTAGGAAATTCAGTCCATATCAATAAGTCTCATGTCAAGTGGAGTTGGCTTTGTCAAATTGTATGGATTAAGGAGCGGGTTGAATAAGTCAACAAGATTCATATTGACTTAAAGGGTAAAATAATGGTTGGCAATGTCGAAGATGGATAGATCTTGTTTGCTACAATTGATGTTAGAACTCTGGGAACCTGGATAATAGTGAGAAACACAAATAAATACAACATGCAAAAATCCATGCACATGCAATGTAATTAATTTTTTGTGTGTTTTTATGTTTTTTATTTATTTTATGTTATGTACTATTGATTCTTCATCAGGTTCATCAGAATCTATCTGTATGACATCGTATTATTTATAGATTTCATCTTCAAAGTCATATAGGTGATGGGTTTCTTCTTTTGAATTCAAATTAAGACTTTGAAAAGCTTATTCAAAAGAAAATGTGAAAGAATAAGGCTGATAGACTAAAATTGAATGGTCATGCACTTCACGATATGGAGTATCAATGATCTCATCCATTTTGTGTTCATGTCATCCTAGACCATAATCTTACCAATTGACTCGATGAAAATACCTGGATGGAAAACCTGACATGTGTTGTATGTTGGTAGGTGTTTGTTGCTTGGGTTCATCAAGGGAAGATGGATTGGATGATGAATCAATCCCCCCATACACAAAATTTATACTATTGGTCATTGAACCCATGTTGTAAACTACTCCTATAGATAAGTGTGGGTCATGTGGGAGACCATAATCCCTAGCAGTTTAGATATTAGGAAGTGTGACAGTGATATAATTGACCACATATTCACCAATACCATGATTAGTGAGGTGGACCACAACATGGAATGATTTGGAGGTGGAAATGGAGGTGAATGTGGAAAGCTTGGGATTATATTGGGGCTCTGACAATGGGAAAGGTATGGATTGGAATTTCATATCACAATTCATTAATTTGACTTGTGAGGCATCAACTGATGTGGATGGAGGTGGATTTGATTGAGGTATTTGATGAATGAGCGATGATGTGGAGGGAATATTGGTGGAGGATGTGGGTGATGATGATGTGGTTGATGTGGTTTGAGCTTGACCATATATACATGTAATCGATGGTGTGAATATGAGGGTATGAAGGTCGAATCTTGATGTATGGTATTGATGATGGGTAGTTCCTTAGGAATAGGAATTTTATATGAAGAAGTAGATGGTGTGGTGGAATATGTGGTTGATGATGTCAAAAAATATGAGTGGATGAAAATGTGGACTCATAAGGATTTGAAATGAAATTAAAATATTTAAATGATTCAATATCCACTAGTATCATGTGCATATTTTAAGTATTTATGGAGTATAGAGGGGACACATCTCATTTCCCTAATCCAAGGATGTCCAAGAAGTACATTGTACACCATGGACCCTTCCAAGATATGGAACATTGTGTGCAACATTTTTATCCCCACTTTAATGGGTAAAACTACAATGCCAATTGTAGAACATACAACATCGTTAAATGCTTTCAAGGTGAAATTGTTCTTGGTGATGTGGGATGGTAGAATATTAATATGTTGGAGAGCAGATGTGGTGATGATATTAATGTAGGATTCAGTATCAATTAAAACTCATTTGAATGGTTTCCTATTAATTTGAGCTATGATATACAATGGAAGTTTTGTCGATCCTGACGATATTTGTTTGATTTCAAAATCGTAGAATGTAATGCTAGGCTCCACACATGTTCAAATACTTTCCATAAAATTTCTAAAGGCATTGGCATCCTGATATTAGAGTTCAATTAAATTTTAAATCTCCATTAATTCCTCACAATGTGGTGGATATTTTTAAATTAGCTCGTAAATGGATAGTTTTGCTGAAGCTATTTTAAGGCTAGTGGTTAGCTAGCTACTAATTGGTATTTGTGAATGATTGGGAGGATGAATGGGTGGATATGGTTGGCTTGGGATGTGAATTGGTTGGTAAGGATTTGTGGAGAATTGAATGGGAGATGATGAAATGGCAGGTTGAGGAGACACACTTGTCGATGGTGTTATGGGAGATTGAATAGGTTGTTGTTGTGCATTTTTATTATTGATAATGTGTTGTTAACCTTAGATGACGAAATGAATAGCACCCACAAAACCTTGATATTGTTAAACATGGTTAACTTGATTAGGAGGAGCCTTGGTATTTTACCTTCCTGTTGTTGGTTGTGCTTCCCCATGATGAGGAAGTGGTGTTTGATAGATGCCAAGGTTTTAATTTTGTTGAGCTAAGGTACTATCAAGCCTGATGGTCCCTAAATCAATTAGGTATTGTAAAATATCATTAAATGTGTAGCATTTGTTAATATCATATCCATTTTATCGATGATAAGGATAAAATAAATATTCCCTATAGCTTTTGCTACGTTTGATGGTATCATCTAGTTTGACCTTAGGCAAGGCAAGTTGGTTTGTGTTGTACAACCTTTGAAATATGGAGGTATATGACTTAGATAAGGGAGTGTATTATTTTATCAAAAAAATTATCGTTGTTAGTGATTTTCCATATTTGGTACTATGTTTTGAACTTGTGATGATGGGGGTACCCTTGATATGCAATTTGTTATGGTTTTTATTCCATTTTTTGTTATTTTTTATCCACTACCAGCTGGCTCATGACCACTTGATTCACTTTATTTGCTTGATCAGCCATATTTGGCTTGGATTGGCCAAAAGAGGTTCCTTTGGATTGGACCTTGTTCTGCCATTATTTATTTTTAGGATTTAGCACACCTTCTTGGATTTTAATTTCCTCAATTATGCTAGCCTGGGCAAGAGCTTCTTAAAATGAACTATACTATTGTAATTGTAATAACCAAGATATGGATTTTAAGCAACTCTTGGTGAACAATCGAGTTAGCTCTTCCATTTGTAGAGAGAATGGTAGTTTTGTGATAATAGTACTCCAATAGTTTCCTAAATCATAGACTTATTCATCATCAAATTGCTTAAGTTTATATAAGTCAGTTAGTAAAAAAAAATTGAACATTAAGGGAAAATATTTTAAGAAATTGGTCTACCAACTTTGCAAAAGTATAAATACTATGATGAGGTAGATGGTTATACCACTTTATGATATCTCCTCCCAATGCCTAAGGAAAATTTATGAGCATTAGGGCTCTTGATTTTGAATTATAAAACATGAGTGAATGAATGTGGTCACATGCTCTGTAGGGTCCTCAATCTCTTTAAATTTATCAAATTTTGGTACTATAAAATCTATTAGATATGACATTGATGGTACAAAAAATAAATTGGTTGATTGATAATTTAACTTAAAGTTGGCTTCTAGTCACCCAGGTGTTGTAGGTGATTTGGATAGGAGAGAGCAATCCTCCAAGGGAGGTCCCAGGTTCAAATCTCCACCCTACCAAAAAGTTGAATTAGGTATCCAAAATCCAATTGATAATGTTGGTGCGGGCAGTGTTGGGTGTGACTCATGGGTGAATTTGATGGTGTAGACCCCCCTGTTTATGGTCTCTCAGACCAAGGCATCCCCACAAAGGGTTTTTCACTTTAAAAAAAATTGGCTTCTAGTTCATCATACCAGGAGTGTGTTGTATCAAGCTATCAATCTACTATTGCAAATATTGAATTCTAGGATCTTTCCCAGGTATGTGAAAACCTTGAATCACTTTATGATTTTGTAGATATGAAGTGGTGAAATGTTGAGGTGTGATGAGATTTTGGTGATTTGATGGATTCGATTGAATTTGGTGATGTTGGTCTTAATGATTGAATGATTGCAAATTATGGAATGGAGATGATGTTTGAGGACTATGAATGGGTTGACTTGTTGGAATGGAATGTGTATGGATTGATGGAGGTGTGGGAATGAAAATTGCAAAAGGTTGTGATATCCATGATGGATTTGCATTGAATAAGGCAGTTTGGGTGGAAGCAGACCAGAGCTTGATATTTATCACTTGTACTTGTTATTGGGGACAAGAATGAGTATTATTTCTATCCTTGAGAAATTTATTAAGGTGTTTCCATGTTTATTGTATGGCCATATCTAAAGCATATGGTGTGGATGTGGTAGGGATGTATGAAGTAGGTGGATTATAAGTTGCAATAGGGATTGCAACTAAATGTGGGGTAATGGATGTAATGGAAGATAATATTTATGAAGTAGTACTGATATGTGCTTCATACAATGGATTGCTATAGGTGGTGGTATATGAAGATGAAATGGAAGTGCTTTGGACACATTATTGTTGTGGAAGGGACCAATACTAGGAAGGTGCAAATGACGCCTCAAAAATATGGTTAATATACACCTGGGTGAAATTGGAAGGCTATGAATGGGTAAATTTCTACTGAGAATAAGGATTATGCCTGGGTAGACTATTGATTTTCTCTAGAAAATCATTAGTGGATATTTGAAAATCTTCCCTTTATCCATGTCTATGTTGGTAATGTTATGATCTATGGGAGATGATAGCTCAGTTTATAGAATGGGGATGTTGGTGGATCTTTGTAACACATCAATATTTGAGGTATACATAGTGTGTGATGGTACCAAAGATAAACTAGAAAAACTTGTTTGTATCACACTGATAAGGTTAACCATAGAAGTGGTAGGTGAAGAAGTGGAACACTCCATGGATGAAGTGGTTTTGTTAATGGAGGATTGACTCAAAATATTTGCTTGGCTTCGGGTTGAAACCATAAGCTAATGAGTCATATAAATATGGTGAAGTGTATGGAATGTGTAGACAACACCCAAAATCAAACAAGTAATTTAATCCTATTCTTTGCAATAATTTTTTTTAATGTGGGGTTTTTGTGTTGCAGATGTTCTAAACTAAAATATTATGCAATGTGGAATCTAAGGCAATATGGCAAATAAGATTCTTCCTGTTGATGAAATATAGAAATTTTGCTCATGGGTGACTATGGGTCTTCCTGTTGATGAAATATAGAAATTTTGAGAAATTTTTCTCATGGATATGATGAATGGATATGAAGGCCACCCTCGCCAATCTCGAACAATGGGTGGTGATGAAATCCAAATCACTGTTGTTTATTGTGAAATATACAAAGTGTATGATTCATTTTAAAATTTGTGTTATCTATTGTGTTCACTCAATGTTGGAAACACCCTATTTCACTCGTGTAATATAGAAGTCAAGAACATCAACACTAAGCTCCTCAAAATAACTTAGGGATACATCACTTAAGACCCACTTTGAATCATCAAGTGATTCCAATAGTGGAGGTTCACCCAATTCTTATACCCTAAATCATCAGGTGATTCTAAAAATAGGAGTATACTTAGGTATTGTTAACGTGTTCCAAATTAGAAAAGTTAAAATGGAATATTTCAACCCTACTATGTAGCTATTTTATGCTTTTGTAATTTCAAATGAAAATAACATACGAAATAGTGAATGAATACAACATAAAGTAACAAAAATCTAAAATACATATGATCTACAATGAATGCATGAATGCAATTCTACTCTATGTGCAATTTATATGATGGATGTAAATGCCTAAAATAAAAATAAAAATAAAAATGCAACTGCTTTAAACAAAAAATGAAATATATTTTTTTGTTAATTTTACTATAAAAAAATAGGAAAATGAAAACATAAATGGGTTAGGGTTTGAACTAGGCTTACCAGAAAGCCTACATATTTTTTACCTACTTTGCTAAATGTCATACAAAGTCTCTGGAATGATGTAGGGTATTTCTTGAATATTGCAGGGCATCTCCCAAATATTGCAGGGCATCCGCACAATCTATGATCGAATTTTGCAACTTCCAAAAATCCTCATTTTTGCTATTTTTGTGCGATCAAACTTATGAAACCTACAAGATAGAAATAGAAATAAAATTAGTGAAAAGATAAATTAAAATGAAGAAACATTTTAGGGTCCCACTATAATCACCATTTTGTAAACCAAAAATGAACAACACCAAAGCAATAGATAAAACCAATACATAATATGTTGCATAGTGAAGAAAGATAATATTTTATTGATATAAATGGAGCCTTGATCTCCAATGTTTACAACATGATTTGGTATTGATACAAATATTACAAATCTAGGGTTTAAAAACCCTAGTTCAAATAATAACTAGTGTCTTATGGCTTATCCTCAATCCAAATAAGAGTGTGGGTGGGCTTGTGTATCCCTACGGGACCATCCTAGCTGCAATAGCTTCCAAAAAGATGATTCCTACACCTACAAATAGAAAAATAACAAAAATTAATTAGAAGCACCTGCAAGGGCTCCACTACGTGATACCCTTAGAAAGATCAAAATTATAAATCCCTACATGCTACAATACAATATTATAAATAGAAAGTACAAAATATAAAATAAAATGTAACAAATATCTTTACCTTGTTGATGCTAATATTTGTTTTTGCTTATGTGACCAACAATTGTGCAAACACCCAAAAGGTTCCCGAGGATTGGGGGACTGTAGATATATTATGGGAAACTCCCAGAGACATTCGGTTATGGCTGTAAACACCCTCCAATATTCTAGGAATTCTCAATAGAGTTTGGTGAACTCTTGGGGTGTTTGGGGTTTGAGGTAAGGTTTCACAGAACCAAAACTGGTTTGTGAGGGTTTAGTGATGGTGGAAATGAGGGATGCGATGGTAGTGGTGAGAGAATAAGGATGATAATTAAATGGCGAGGGAAAATGTTATCCTAAAACTTTTTGAGGTGCTTAAACATTTGATTCATCAAAATGACTCATCTTTTATAATCTACCCTTCAACATGTTAGGGTTTCAACGACACAAAATGGGCAGACAAGATTAAAATATGAGGAAGGATGGACATTAAGCTTTGGTAAGTGACATGTATTGATATGGACAAATGGCTACGATTAAAATGTGGTGGATTTATAGGATTTATTTATATAAATACATATATATTTATTATATATATATATATATATAATTTTAATATATATATATTAAAAAAATACACACACATATATAATGGTGGTTGTGATTGGAGGCTACGGATGGATGATAAGTGGATAGATTTTGGTTTCTACACAACTAAAATAGGACACAACATAGTTGGACACGACATATGCAAGAGTAGCTTTGGAAGATCTAGGTAGCCACCTAAATAATAGTAGGAATGTAATGACAAACATAAAAAGATGATATAAAACCAATTGAGGAGCGTTAGAGCAATTAGGATGGATCCACGAAGCATTTGGAAGCTCCCCCACATGATAGAATTAGAACCAACCACATATGACAGATGTGTAGCTTGATATTCTAGAGTTGCTCTAGAAAAATAGGTAAAATTAGGATGAAATCAAAATTTTAACCAAATCATCAAGGGATGACCAAACTAGCACATGATAAAATATGGCCAATTATGATCCACTTATTCTTGGATGATTTCCCACCAATTTGGAGGTAAATATAAGCACACAATTAGCTGTAAAATAGATTTTATCCTAAATCAGGGTAGAATCTGTTGCAGCAAGACAACAAATCAAGCATAGATATCAAGATAGTTGATTTTTCATTTATCTAACGTAGGATAATTATGTGGAAATAGGCATAAATAATTCCACTCTCCTATTGGTTAGTGGTTAGAAAATTTTTATAAAAACTAGATAATAGATTGACAAATAGGACATTGTAATTTGAATCAAACTCTATAACAATAAAATTGGTCAATAAAGTGTAGTGTTTTTCAAATGTTGTTTTGATGATTGAGTGAGAAATTATAACTTATATTATGGTGTGTTAATACCTTCTACTAGACCAAGGATCAAGGGCCCACTCTCAAGGCTAGTGGAAGGAGTTGTTTTGTAATTTTTACAGGTTTTCTATTTTGTACATTTTCTACTAAAATGTTGTCAATTTCTTGCTAAATTGTTGTAATCATAATTTGTTATGTTCTTTATCTACTTTTCCCCTATTTTTAAAGTGTGATGTGTGAGTGTTTTTTTTCAACTAGTTTACCTTTTTTTATTTATGCATTTATCATTTCATTTTAGTAATTTCAATTACAACATTTCATTTACAATTTCAACAATATTTTCCTACTTTAGCAGTTTCTTTACAGTAGTTTCATTTTCAAAAATTATTAATTTAGTGATTTCAATTCAGCATTTACATTTCATATTATTTTTATTAGAAAAAGTAATCTAGTTTCTTTCTTCCTTCAAAATTTTTCAATTCTGCAACTTAGATCAATTTCAATTCTGCAATTAAATAGTTTCAATTCTATAGATTAGTGATAGTTTTATCCTTGAAATTCCCTTATGAATATCTATTACATAGAATAAGCATGTGTTCTATTTTTTGAACTATATAATTCCCAAACCTCCTCTATTCTATATGGCCTTAGGCATTGCCCTGTATTTGACAAATATTGAAATTAAATGACGACATTAATGACACTCATCACCCTCTATTGTATTTAGATCTACTAATAAATTTATAGTGGAACCCACTTCAATATTTCATCTATGGTACAAGTAAGAATAAAATTCAATACTCAAAACACTATTAAATTATATTTTACCTAAACTTTTTAAGGTTTAGATAGGTATTCTTATGTTATATAAGATAATATAAATCATATTTCTTATTACAAAATAAAACTAATAGACTACTAATGAAATTAAAAGTATAAAGTTAATAATATTTTTTATTAATGGTGAAAACACAATTTTTTGAAAGGCCCCAATCCTTTTACATAGGCCAATAAAAATTACAATAGGAACAAAATCCTAAGGCCAAAAAGGAACAACTAGATAAAAATATCAAATCAAAGAACAACATGAAAAACTAATACAAGAGGCCAACAATGAAAAATTGTAAATAGAACAAGAGATCAAAATGGCTAACTAAGATTTGGAAAGGCTGACATCAACCTCCATGTCCTCATTCTTATTCGTAATCGAGACCTAGACCTTTAGGACATCTTAAGAGTCCTTCGACACTTGAGTATCTTGAAGAGGATGATTCTTATGGTAAAAGGTATGTTGAAACAAGAGGTTCTCCTCAACATGGGGCTCTCTATATATTACAATGTACAAATTTTAGTTATCCCTCTCCAAATAATTGTTTTCCATTTGGTTATTAACACTCTTCTTCCTACCAATAGTTTGGCTACCCCTGAGACAGTCATCCACAATAAGACCTACCTTCCATAGTAAATTCAAGTAAATTGATATAACTAAAATTTACCCTTGTTCACAAAAGCATCAAGATCATTGTTCCATTTCCATTCTCCATAATTAGTGCTAACACTACTAAGGGAAATAGAAATAGTCCTCAAAGAAAACATATCCATGACAAAGCACAACCTATAAAATTTCCACGTTCCATAGTTGGAATGACCATCAAGACCTAAAGAGAAAATAATGTGAGGAGGAAACGAGTTCATCCAAATATTGTTTGAGCTACTACTAACTCTCTGGTTGCCCATGAAGTTAGAAACTTTGTTTCCTTATCTTAATGTGTGCATGATTTTTACCTCTTAAAAATATTGTAGCAAGGACTTGCTATCCTTTAAAATTTCTTCCACCATCCAACTTGGTTATCCCTTCCAAATTAAGTAGTTAATGATGTTATAGGAGTCCCCTTCATCTACAATATTCAAATAATTAAGCAATAAAAAGAGCTTTATTCTAGAAAAAATCCCTCGCTTCTACCATATGGTTGGTTTGTATACCATAATGCTCTGAGTAGGCAACAATTAAAACCCTTTTTGAAGTTCTAACTATACGTCCACCCCCATAATTTATTTTGTTGCATTTTGAGATCATATTAAAGTTAAGTTTCACCCAACCTTCCTCAAGAGACTTCCATTTGGTGTTCTTTCTAATATCCTCCTTTGATATGAGATCAACATCAATTCGAGATTCCAAATTCCAACATATATCTATCTCCTTTTTTGACCCCTTCTTAACTCGATCCCAATGTTTGGTAATTGAGACATTCTCATAAGCAGCAAACTTTATTCTAAGGAAAAACTCCTTTTCATCTCTATTGATATCTCTAAGGATCCTCTGGTTGTATTTCAACCATATACTCCAAAAACAATGAGCAAGGAAAAAAATCCACAAACATGTGAGTCTATCACTTTTAAAGGGGGAGTACCATTGTTCCAAAAAATCCAAGATCAAATTAGGCACCACCCATGAACAACCAAAGGCTTCAAGCAATAAGTAGAGAACCTTTATTGATAAGGGACAAAGAATAAAGAGGTGCAAGACTACTTTTTACTATTCACATAATATATCCATAACACAACACAATTATATATAAATATAAAAAAATCTTTTGATTATCATAATATATACAATAACATAGTCCTAGGAGGATATCACAATAGTTTGGGGTCTGGCTCTTCTTTGAGAGGTCCAAGGTTCAAACTGTGGCATGTGTGTGTGGTTGTGTATTAAGTCCCCTATAAGATTGAGCTCAGCTCTCCTCTTATGAGGGGTTATGGTGGGATGGGGATGCCCAACCCTGAGCATCGATCATAAGGATTTCTCACACTAACCAAATCCAATATATACACAAAATATATTAAATTAAATTAGTATCATGTAAAATTATGTAATTTTAATATCAAGTACAAAATAAAAAAACTAACAAAAGGTTTTGAAATCTTCAAACACGTTACAAAATAATGAATTCAAACTTTATAATTTGGAAGTTTATAAAATATATGAATTTCTTAGCTTAGATGACTATATTCTATGCTTCTTATCTATTTATATTTTTATATTATTTTGATAAGTTAAATATCATATTTAGAATAGTAATAAATAAGTTTTCTTAACTTAAAAATTTTACAGCTCCTATGAATGAATAAAATTTACATTTATTGGTCCTTATGCATTAGCATAGGATTAGCATTTATGGTCTTTTTACTTTTTATTTGAATTTATAAAATCAATCTCTTTAAAAGAAAATGGAATTGAACTTTGATCTATGATTTTAATTTTTATATATTTTATTAATTTAATATCAAAACTTTTAACTAAATTTATGTTGATAATTTCAAATTTTAATTTTTTATTTTACTGATGTGGCATGCCTACAACCAAAAGGATATATGACTACATAATTATTTTTATTACCATCCATAGCATGTATATGTCATGCAAAGGAATGATTAGATATAAATTAAATAAAGAAATAATGACCCTTGAAAAAATATTATATTAATATGAAAGTATATTAATTAGAAAATGGTTAAATGGGATTAGATCAACCAATTAAATTTATTAACATTATATTTAAATCTTGTCATATCACATGCATAATTGTTAAGTTGTAATACTACTATATCTATAGTCATTATATAACCAAATAATAATAATACATTAATTATAAAATGGTATCTTGTTTATGGTATTGTATTGCATATACAATAGCCTTCACATCACACCCATAAGAAGATATTTCAAAATTTTATTTTCATTAAGTATTATTAAATTAATTAGATATAATTTTTTTTTATAGGGGGATAGTACAACAGTTTAGGATTTGGCTCTTCTTTGATATGTCCAAGGTTCAAACTATGGTATGTGTGTGGTTGTGTGTTAAATCCCCTATTTATAAGCTCAGCTCTCCCCTTATGATAGGTCATGATGAGATGGGGATGCCTAGCCCTTGACGTCTATCATAGGGTTTCTCACACTAACCAAATAAATAAAAATGATATAATATTCTTAATAAAATATAAGTTGTATTCAATTAAATAAAAACATTTTTTTTAAGCGAAAAACCCCTTGCGGGGCCGCCTTGGTCTAAGAGACCATGAAAAGGGGGTTCTACACTGTCAAAGTCACCGGGAGTCGCACCCGACCCTGCTCGCACCAACATTATCAATTGGATTTTGGATACCCAATTCAAATTTTTGGTAGGGTGGAGATTTGAACCTGGGACCTCTCTTGGAGGATTTCCCTCTCCTCTCCAACTCACCTACAACACATGGATTGAATATAAACATATTTGATTACTATAAAATCTATTAAATATTTATAAAAAAAAATCATGTGAGAAACCCCTACGACCCACATTTAGGGTTGAGCATTCTCATTCCAACCATGACTCCTTTTAATACCAAGAGCTAAGCTTATAAATAGAGGATTAACACACATCCACACACCACAGTTTGAATCTTGGACCTCCTGAAAGAGAGCCAAAATCCAAACCATCGCACGGTTTAAATATATAATTTAATTAAAGAATATAATATAGAATATAAACACATTAGTATGTTCTTAACTTTAATCAAATATTTAAAATTTAAATATGCAAATAAGTGGTAAAACATATAGATTTTTAAGACATGCAAAGACTTAAGTTTAAATATTTTATGGTAAGATATTTATAATTATCAGAATTTTACTATATGATTCATTTTGATAAAGGCTATGCTCCTATGGTACCAAGGTCTGATATTTGATATGGTTCATTGATAATATGGGGTCTGAGATCACCTATTGTGATTTCTATCTTATCCATTTTGTGGTGCTCCCAGCTTGTATCAAGATTTGTGTTTTGGTCTCTAGTTGTGTTGTGTTGTTTTTTATGTCTCTTTTTTAAGATAGTATTAGTTTGCTTGGTTTTGAGTGTTCAATAGTTATGTTTTGTAGCTGTTTTTGTTTTTGTAAAGTTGGATTTTTCCCAAGTCTTACAAGACTTCTCCTAATGTATAAAGTTCAAAGACTCTTTCAAAACCCCTTCTATATCCTAAAAAAAAATGGTTTGATAAAATATCATGGTAACATAGTATAGTCATGATGTATAAATCACTTTTTAATGCATTGTAATCTTTTTACAACATAAAATATTTTGAATTTATAACATTACAATATGTTGACTATTATAAACATTACATATTTAAGAAAGTGTAAGTGAAGAGAAAGCCTCATATTTTTCTTATTTTATAAAGTGTTATTGGTATGAGCAAGAATGTGGGTAGGAAGTAAAGTGCAAGCAAGGAGTAAGTACCACTTTTTACTCGAGATCTTAGGATAAAATCAAATACTAAAGGATTTATGTGAATAAAATCTAGGTGAGATGGAAGTAAGTCATTTTTGAAAGTCCTTGTAAAAAGTAAGAATGGCCTAGTTGAAGTATGAATACCCTTTTTAATGATAAGAGAAAGATATAATCTATGGAAAACCTTATCTAGCTAGTAGGAACTACACTAGAAGTTATTATCAAAGATGATATGATCAAGCATGATATAATGGTTTCTAAAATCATAGGCTTAATATGTTAGTTTCATGGATACTAGATAGGTTTTTCCAAGATTCAAAATTGGATCAAGTGGAAGGGGGGTTGAATTAAACTTACTCCAAGACTTTTATTCTAAAAGGATTTTTCGTCAGTATCTTCTATAGCTTAAAAATAAAGGATAAACTAATGGATCATGGCCCTTTAATAGTAAAGATACATTATATTTGATACCAAAGAGTAAAAATTGTTTTGTCAAGGCAAAGACTATTAAAATGCTTTTTATGTAGATTAGGCCTTTTTTAATTTTTTATTAGCTCATTAATAATGAGGTTTTGAAGAATATTGATAGTACTCTAGGAGAATTAATGCATGAGGTATCAACTACTAAGGAGATAAGGCATGGTGTATACACTTGCATACATGTTGATATCGATATTTGAAAACCTTCATTGTAGTTCATTAGGATTAAATCTAAATAAAGAGAATTAGATAAGCAAGTAAATTATAAAAAATCATTGCATTCTAATATTACAAATGTTATTATATCAAATGCATGACAAGAGATTGCAAAGTAAAAATTATTGAAAAAGAGATGGAAAATTTTGGGTATGATACAAATTTCAATATGAAACAAGGAGAACAAATGATAGTAGAAGTTATTTCAAATAAAGGTTTTTCCACTTTAAAGAATGTTACAAAAATCCTCTCTACATCATAAAATGGAGAAGGCCCTTATTGTTTTCTTGAATTAATCATTAGAAGTAAAATGACATGAGGAATGGGAAATAACAGTGTATAAGTTTAAATCTAGGAGTTAAAAGGGTCAAGGAAGATAGGGAGAATTTTTTTAAAGTGAAAAAGGTGAGGGAGGTCAAGGCTATCTAGGTAAATCATCTTCATATCTTCAAGTAGCAAAAATATACTCGTTGTAATAAAAATGAAAGCAATATAGAGTGTATGCATTACCCATTAGGATTTCAAGTACAATGTAATAAATAAACTCATATGGAGGGAACCCATGCAAATTTAGGATTTCTATGATAGGATAAGAAATTAAATAATATAGTGGATCATCCTTGTACTTTAGGATTTTGGGGACAACATATAGAGAAAATTGCTTATTAGACTATTCTTTGCATTTCAAATTCTTTAGGGCAACCTAGAACTTTAGAATATAAGTCTCATTGTGAACAATATTGAAAAATAAAAGAGACTAATGAAGATGAAATTATTGTTAGGAATGAAAAATTAGAGGGAGGCTATCTAAGCATGAACAAAGAGAAAAATAAACTCAAAGGGATATCAATTTGGGAATCTAGATAGAAATAGCATAGGTGTTTGCAAGAAGTGGGACTAAGACCATTAATAAAAATAAAAATTTATGATAAAAGGGATATCGTGGAATACTAGGGGTATAAATAAGATCCCTAAAAAAAAATTGTTACGGTATAAATAGGTTGTTATATTCTAGAGTTTATCTCAATACAAAAATAAATAAAAATAAGTAGAAAAATATGTAAATATTCTTTTAAATTTTTTTGGATATGGGGTTTGTCTAGTATTTTTCTCATAGGATGTTTATATGGTATTGCAATAATATAGGACAAACACAAATGGGATGGAAAATTTTTATAAGTAAAAATTAATTGAGTTGGACTCTTTTGCAAGAAAGAGGAAGACATAAAAGTTGATGTTTTAACTATATGTGCTCCAACTATAATTATTCCTCATCAAAGACGTTGTAAGGACATTGGAATATTATTATCAAACACAATGATGATTCATATTTATGATCTATGGATTATTTGGGATAACACAGTTCCATCTACTTTTAAAAATAAGGGTGGTACTCCAAGATAATCTAAATCAAAGCAATATTTTGCTTCATTGGTCATTTCAAATGGGCTTGAAGATGTTATTCCTTCATGTTTTCAATATACATAGGATAAAATATGCATTGGGAAAATCAATATGGCATAAAAATTGGATATATTCTTGTTATCCAACATAAGGTGTAAATAGGTCATACTATTTCTTTGGGTATTTTATTGCAAGGAAGATAAAATCACAAACCCATTCTCTTGACTTGTGATTTACCCAATAATGGTAATCAAAAGCCATTTCACTTCCATTCTATGTCTCTAAGACACTAATTTCTTTTGGATGGTTATGTTATGGTGGTATTAAGAAACTTTTTAAGGATCATGCATGCATAGGTTCATTAAAAATATGAAACATATAAAGAAGCAAATGAATATTTGTAATACCAAATATTTTGGTAATATTTTAAAAGAAAATAAGTAAATTGAATCCAATCTCAAAAATTTACTAGACATAGTAGATATTAATGGATTGGGTTAGAATTCTTATATGAAATAAAATTAATTCCATTTTTATAATCATAATGTATTTTAAAAAGAGCCATATTGGTTCTAAAAATCCTTGGAAAAAATGGCTCAAGGAAGGATATAGAAATACCAATTTTTCTCATATTCAACAAAAACAAAATTTTCTTTTTGTCATATCAAAAATATTTTAACTTTGAATGAAATATATATTGAGGTATACAAAGATATTAGAAAGTAATTAATTATTTATTTCAAAAATATTTTTTAGATTTCAGGAAAGATGAGGAACAAGGTAGGATTTTGTTAAACATTCCATCAATTATCACGTAGGGACAAAATGAAATCTTGATGAAGAAGAAATATATGGAGGATCTTCATGATGTAGTTTTCTCTTTTCATCCTAACATGGCACCTAGCCTCAATTAATTTCCTACAATTTTATTTGAATTTTTTTGGGATTTATTGAAAAGTGATATGTTGGTTCCAATTATAAGACCAATAAGTGAGATCAAAACCACTTTTATTAATTTGGTTCTCAAAAAATATGAGATAAAATATTTTGATAATTATAATTCAATAAGCCTTTGTAATATGATTTATAATATTGTTTCAAAATGCATAGCAAGAAAGTTAAAAATTATCCTAGGTTGTGTTCTCAAATAAACAATATGTTTTTCTTCATGGTAAACAAATTCTTTATGGTGCAATAATTGCACAAGAATCAATACATTCTGTTCATTCCATAAAAAAACATGTCTTCTTATAAAATTAGACATGAAAAAATCATATCAAAGCATTTGTTGGACTTTTCTACATAATAATCTTAAAAAGATTGATTTTGATTAAGATTGGTTTTAACAGATTAAATATTATTATATCACTCCAAAAAAAATTATATTGATTAATGGTTATATTTTTGGTTACTTTAGGTCATCTTGTGGACTCCACCAAGGGGATCCACTATCTCCTTACTATTTATTATTCATGTAGAGGCATCAGGGAGAGACTTTTCAAAGGTAAAAATGGAAGGAAAAATCAATGGTATTTAGGTTGCAAAAAAAATAGTTTCTTCAAATATCATCTCTAATTTTTTGCTAATATTTTTCTTTTGTGTCAACCCTTAGTCAATGAGGTTATGGATTTTAATTCAATTTTATCATCCTATCTGAAGGATAGTGGATAGTTGGTTAATGCTACAAAATCCAAGATTTTTTCTATTAATAATGTCCTAGATTAACAACAAATTATTATGGATATTATATGGCTTAAAATTAAACATTCTCCATCAATCTACTTCGGTGTTCCTTTATCTCATAAAGAAAATAAAAAAGGGCTTTGGGTCTCTTATTTGGATCGAATGAAATCATATTTGGAATATTGGAAAGGTAAGTTCTTAACCATGGAAGAAAGTATACAACTCATAAGGACTATATTAAAATCCATCCACTTTCAATATTTATAGCAGATATAGCATCAAAATTTGATAAAATTCAAAGATAATTCCTTTAGAAAATATGCAAAGAAAAAATTAGGTTTACTCTTTATAAGTGGGATAGGTTTTGCAAAGGAAATAATATTTGGAGGAGCAAGCTTGTGTAATTGTAGACTTATGAGTTTGGTCTTATGGGAAAAACTTGGATGGAAGTTATTCAAAGATCAAGGTAAAGAGGTGGCAAAAATACTATTTTAAAAATATATAGGTTATCTTGATGCAATAAAACTACATAGGAAAATAACTCTACCCAAAAGACCATCGACATAGAACTTAATATTAGATTGTTTATAATTGATCAAGAAAAACATTAGATGGTTGGTCAATGAGGGGAATTATTTAAATTTTTGGTTGTATGCCTAGTTAAAGCCTTATCATCTTATCTCTAATTCAAAATGGAAATTGTTGGCTCAGATGCACCTAACTTGTAAGAGTTCAAAGATCAAATATTATATTACTATGAGCAACAATTCCAGATCATGGATTTCTATTAGTAACCTTTTTGAAGTAGAGGAACTCAAATAAACTATAAATAAGCTTAAAAATATGCTTCAAGAGTTTTAGTTACCTATTTTTAGATGAAATAATGATTTAGTCTAGAATTTATTAAAACATGGTGGATACTCGATCAATTTGGGTTATGACCATTTAGTGCAATCAAAATTTTTACTCCCAAATATTTCCCTTGAAATATTTTTTGGTCAGTAGAGGCTCCTCCTAAGGCCTCAACATTCCTTGGATTAGAAATTAGAGGTAATATTCTTACATTAGAGAATATACAAAGAATATATATCATGGACCTTTCATATATGCCTTGTGTGAGTGAGCTTGTTGAGCATATTTGGACAAGTTCTGAGTGAGCTTGTTGAGCAGATTTGAGCAAGTTTTGTGTGGACCTATTGAGCAGATTTGAGCAGGTTCTGTGTGGACCTATTGATAATATTTGAGCAGGTTCTCTATGGACCTGTTCAATAGATTTGAGTAGGTTCTATGTGGACCTATTGAGCAGATTTGAGTAGGTTCTGTGTGGACTTTGTGTGGACCTATTGAGAAAAATTGTACTAGATCGAATATATTGTGTTTAGTGCAAGAGATTGAGTAGGGATGTGCTAGACCGACTGGAATGTATTTAGTACAATATTGAGATAGAGCTTTGGAGGTGACAGAGTACAGAGGACAGAGTCTCAGTGGATAGATATCTAGTAGCCAGGATAATTGAAGACAAATCTGAGTGAGGAGTCTTTATGTGGAGAGAGATCCACCAGTTAGTGCAACAGAGAGACAAAGTCTTCTAGAAGATCACTAGACATAGTATAAGGGGAAAGATTTCTCTTGTGGAAGAGATCCATGAACTTGAAATTAGGGGATCAGCATCTCCTTTGGATAGAGGTCCATAAACATTGTAATTGGTAAGGATTCCCAAAATATATTGATTGAGAAAATTTTAGTAAAATATTTTCTTTGTGGAGTAGCCCACATTGGGTGAACCACGTAAATTATGGTGTCTCTATTATGTATGGTGTTTTTTGCATTTCTTTGATTACTGCTATTGATATTGCTATCTATACACTACATAATATTGAATTGAAAGAAAAATTAAAAAGTGATCTTATATTGTTCACCCTCCCTCTCAGTATAAGCTTGTGTTCTTCAATTGGTAGCATAGCGGGTTCCTTTAGAAGAGTTTGATAGATTGAATTAAAAGCGGTATAATAACACAATAGATAAAAAGGATCAAAGAGATGGATTCTTCAATAATGCAGTACCAGTCTTTTATCGAAGTGACTTCTTATTTTGGTGTATGCTAATGATATTTTACCTTATGGAACATGGAAATGAATATTGGGATGTAGTGGAACTTGGATATGATTCATCAGTCAATCCTCCTACAGATAAGGAAGGTAATATTCTAATGCATGCAAAATCAAGAGCCATGAATGCAATTATAAAAGGATTGCGTAGATCAGAATATATGAAGGTTATGGATTGTAAAACAACAAAAGAAATGTGGGAACTTCTATATGAAATATATGAAGGAGATAAAGGAGTTAGAATGGCTAAGATAAGAAATCTCAAAGGAGACTTTGAGAACTTAAGTATGAAGGATAATGAAAACATTCGTGACTATCTTAGTAAGATTGATGAACTTGTACATGATATGAAAAGTCTGGGAATGAAGGTTGATGAATCTGATGCTTGTGATAAGATCTTGAGAACTCTTCCAAAAAGGTACAATGAAAATGTTTCTGCTATAGAAACATCAATTGATAGTGATTCTTTGACAAGGAATTCTTTGCTTGGCATGCTTACTACTTTTGAGATAAGAACAAAATATCCTATTCCTCTTAAAGAAGTTTCTTTCAAAGTAGACAAAAATAAAAAGGGAAAGAAGATAGAATCGAGCAGTGAATTATCCAGTGATGAAGAAGCAAATTATGGCACAAGATATAGAGATTCGAGAAGACCCATAAATCTAAGATCTATCAAATATTTCAATTATGGAAAGTATGGAAACTATGCAACAGAATGCAAAGAGCAAAAAGGTAAAAATGATGAATAAAAACATGACCATAGATACAGGGAATCAGAAAGACACAGGTACCAGAAGAAAAGCAAGGATGGACAAAGAAAACAAAAGAGAAGCTACTATGCAAAAAATGCAAGTAAGTACTCAATTGATAGTGATGCTACTTTTTTATACAATAATAGAGATGAAGTCCTATTTATGGTTAAAGAGAAATATCCAATTAATAAAAGAACTCCAGTTATTCTCAAGTGTTTTAGATGTGGTAAATTTACACATATTTAAGATGATTGCACTAGGGATGGTTATAGTTTTAGTGATGATGATTTTGAATATGCACTTGAAATACCAGATGAGAATCTTCTAATGGCTTTGGAAGATAAATAAGATGATCATATAGAAGACAAGCCAAAAGGAAGTAGTGATATGAACAAAGGTAAAAAAAGGAGGAATATTTAGCAAAGAATGGCGATGATCTCAAGGGAGAACTTATCTATGCCCTTGAGACAGTAAAGAAGGTTAGAAAGCAACACTCTAAACTTGAAAATCAATTTTAAGAATGTGATAAAGAAATATTATTGCTCATAGAGGATTTAAAAAAATCAAAGGCTAAGGCAAGCAAGTTCAAGGATAATTTAGAAGCAAATATTTTGGAATGTGATAAGTTACCACAAGAAGTGGGTACTCTAACATAATATTTAAAGGACTCCAATATCAAGATGAAGAGTTTCACAAATAGCTCTAATAACTTGGATAAGTTCATCTATGGAAAACAACGAACATCATGCTCAATAGGTCTTGGCTTTGTAAATGCTCAAAAAAAATAGGAAAAAGAATCTACTTCAAGTCTTGGTGAAGAAGAAACAGCAGAAGAAGATACATCAGAAGAATACAGTTTAAGTGTAAGTCGGACATTAGAGGATGATTTGGACAACCAAGAGTTTAACAAAGAGAGAAACAATGCACAAAGAAGATACATATGGAATAGCAATAAGAACAAGAGACCAATAAGGTCAAGACAAGGAGGCTTCAATGGAAGATGTTATTCATGTCACAGGTTTGGACACATGGCTTCACAGTGCAGGACTCATGAAATACAAGTATATGGCAAACAACAAATTTTCCAAGGTTATTGCTACTCATGCAATGGTTTTGGTAACAAGGCAATGAATTGCAGGGTTCATGATAGAAGAGGATATGGCTTCACAAGGAGAAGTCCTAAGATAGATGCACATCCAAGTAATAATAGCATTAAGTGTTATAAGTGCAATAATGATGGTCACATAGAAATATGGTGTAGAGCAAATATTCCAGAAATAGGCATGAACAGGGATAGAAATATGAACAGGAATAGAAATATGAACAAGAACAGGAAGATGAATAGGAATAGAGAATCAGAAATAATAAAAACTCAAAAAATAAAGAGAACAGGAACATGTATGAGAACAAGAATAGGAATAGGTACAAAAGTGATGGAATAGGGATGATGAATTGGAAAGGAACAATGAGAGGATTCAAAAAACTCACAGAAGAAGAGAGAAATATAAAGGCACAAACCTATGCTTTTGGAGAGTAGAAATACTCCCACCCCAAAATTAAGCACCTCATGTGGAGGTGGGGGAGGGGCTAAGCTAAGAGGCTCATTCTTAACCTCGAGCCCCAAAGGTGACCCTTTGCCATTGATGTCAAAGCGGGAGAGATTTGTGTATTGGGGAGATATTTTGTATAAGGAGAGATTTGATATTTGAGAGAGCATTGAGCCAGGGGGAGCAAAGTCCCAAGGGGAGTAGAAAAGAAGGTCAGGTTATAGTAAAAGGATATGGGTTCCCATCAATGACAAAGGGGGAGATTGTTGGACATTTTGAGTCCCTAAGCTAAAATTTGTCATTGATGTCAAAAGGACCTATGTAAGTAAGCACTATGATTTTGATCCACAAAGAGCTTCATGAGAAGTAAAGGTTTTGATCAAAGGTTCAAGAAGGGATGCATGGCATTTGGTTCCAAAAGGAGCTTCAAGGGAAGCTTAGCAAAAGGTTTTTATAAAAACCAAGGAAGGCAAAGAAAGGTTTTATTTAAAACCATGGATGGCAGATTTGAAATGGGTTTTTATTAAAACCCAATTTGGCTTTTCATTTCATCGAAAAATGTGCCCCGGTGATGGAGAAATTTAATTTTAAAGGTTTAGTTTAAATTTAAATTTATTTAAAATTTAAATTTATTTAAAATTTTAATTTTAATTTTAAAATTAAATAAAAGAGTTTTCCCACCATGTTCGTTGACGTCATATATTTTATCATGCAAATGTTCAAATATTTAAAGGGGTTGATTTTATCAACCAAGGAGTAGACAAGAAATATTTTTCCACAGCCGATTATCCCCTCCTTCGCGATTGTCAATTCCCCCTTTCGACTTCAATTTTGCACTACACATGGAACAAGGGAGCAAGTTTCAAGGCATAGGTGGAAAGGACAAAAATATAAGTCTCAAAGGTTTAAAGCTTCCACATGGGAGGCCTAGCCCACACGATGGGTGGAGAATGCACTAAGGTGCACGACAAGGAGGAATGCAAGGTCGAAACCACCCGAAGCCATTTTGCAAGGTATGCCATAATTCGATCATCAAAATTTGCGGGTGCATGAAATATCTCAAATTTGCTAAGGTTGTGTTAAGCATCGATTTTCACGAAGAGTATAGTGGATTTAATTTTTGCACATGGCTAAGGTTTGATATTTGATTAATGTGGGATATTGCCTAAGAAGGCTTTGTGATTATTTTTTAAGTGCAAAAGTGTTGAAAGGAAGGATATAAAATATTTGATTTATTTTATGGTATAAGTGGTTTTTTGGAGTGACAAGGTTATGCAATGTTTTGATTTATTTTATTTTATGGTACAAGTGGTTTTAGGAGTGATAAGGAAGTTGTGCATTAATTCTTAAGAAGGTTTTTTTAATTAAAATCCTTGGTGAATATTATTGTGAAGTGAAGTAATGTTGATTATTTTGTGATCTTCTAACCCTTGTGAGTATTGGCAAAAGAATATTGTAATTGTGGCAGATTTTCAAAGAGGCTTCTTCATCTTCATAAAATGTATGGTCACATTCTCCTATTGATTGATTATGGTGGTTGATTATAAAATACCTTTGGAGTGAAAATTATTGATTGTGGTTTCCTTTTCGAAAGTGATTGGTTTAATGCTTCAAGGTTTTATGGATTGAGAGTTGTTATTAAACCTTGTTTTATAAGCATTGTTGTTGAAGCCCATTGGTTGTGCAAAGAACTTGAACTTGAGTTAGAAAAGAACATGAGTGTCATTGTTATGTGATATTTGTGGTTGAGCATTGTTCAAAATATTTTGATTTAGTTGATACATTTTTGGACTAGGGTTTGTGAGAAAGGGTTGCTCCTTGAGGTGTTTGGTTAAGTAGATTTGATTGAGCCTAGTCAAGTGGATGCATGTGGTTGTTCAAGTTCCATGAAACAAACTATTATGTATTATGGATTTGAGTTGATACTAATATTTGAGAATAGAACATATTGAGTCTCTAACAATTCTCCTTATGCTTCTATGAGATTTATTTGAGTTGAGATTGGGATTTGAGTATAGAACATATTGAGTCTCTAACAATTCTCTTTTTTGCTTCTAGGAGATTGATTTGAGTTGATATTGGGATTTGAGTATAGAACATATTGAGTCTCTAACAATTCTCTTTATACTTCTATGATATTGAATTGAGATATTGATTAAGCATTGAGTATAAAACATATTGAGTCTCTAACAATTCTCTTTATGATTCTATGAGATTGGACAAGTTCTGTGTGATCTTGTTAAGCAGATTTGAGACAAGTCTTTGAGAAGGCTTATGGACTTATTTTGAGTAAGCTTTTGTGGATGCTTGCAATGCAAATTTGAGCAAGTCCTAGAGAGGACTTATTGAGCAGATTTGGATAAGTTCTGAGTGATCTTGTTGAGTAGATTTGGACAAGTTCTGAGTGAGCTTGTTGATCATATTTGGACAAGTTCTGAGTGAGCTTGTTGAGTAGATTTGGACAAGTTTTGAGTGATTGTTGATAAAATTTGATTAGGTTCTGTGTGGATATATTGAGAATATTTGAGTAGGTTCTATGTGGACCTATTGAGAATATTTAATCAGGTTTTGTGTGGACCTGTTGAGAAGATTTGAGTAGGTTATGTGTGCACCTATTGAGCATATTTGAGTAGTTTCTATGTGTACCTATTGAGCATATTTGAGAAGGTTCTGTGTGGACCTATTGAGAATAATTATACTAGAATTAATGTATTGTATTTAGTGAAAGATATTGAGCAAGGTTGTGCTAGACCAACTGGACTATGTTTAGTACAGTATTGAGACAGAGCTTTGGAGGTGACATAGTACAGAGGATAGAGTCTCAATGGATAGACATCCAACAACAAGGACAATTTAATATATATCTGAGTTAGGATTCTTCAAGTGGAGAGAGATCCACCAGTCAGTGTAACAGAGAGATAGAGTCTTCTAGAAGATCACTAGCCAGAGTAGAAGGGGAAAGAGTTCTCTTGTGGAAGGGATCTACAAACTTCAAATTAGGGCATCAACATCTCCTTTGGACAAAGGTCCATAAATATTGTAATTGGAAAGGATTCCCAAAAGAGATTGATTGATAAAATTTTAGTAAAATATTTTCTCCGTGGAGTAGCCCACATTGGGTGAACCACATAAATTATGGTGTCTCTATTGTGTATGGTGTTTTGTGCATTGCTTTGATTACTTATATTGATACTGCTATCTATACACTACATAATATTGAATTGAAATAAAAAGTAAAAAGTGGTCTTATATTGTTCACCCTCCTCTCAGTATAAGCTTGTGTTCTTCATTTGTAGTATTAACCAACTATCTACTAGCTTTATCAGAGAATGTAATATTTATTTAAAATCAATGGACTCATTGACAAAGGATGATCCAAAAGAAAGCATCAACAACAAATTGGAGATGAGATTCAAAAGGAACCATTTTTTGCAACCTAGGTACTTTTGATTTTACCTTCTATTTTTTCTTTGAGAAATCTCTTCCTAATGCATCCATAATAATAAAATTAGATAAATAGATGGTATATCAACTTGGTAGAGACCATTAAATGACATAAAGTAACAAATAGCAAAACCATTGATAAAAAAATAATATTTCATAGTGTTATAATGATATTTTATCCATTCACACTAACCTTGATAAAAACTAAATATTTCATAATATCATGTAAAAAACTCCAGTAAACCCTATCCTATGCTTTACTCATATTTAATTTTGTAAGCATATCAAATGTTTTATGGAATGAATATAATGTATGACCTCATGTATAATGATTACATCACTAGGAATTTGTTTACTGGAACAAATCCATCTTGTTCCTCTAAGATAACACCATCTAGAATGTTTTTCAACATATTTAAAATAATTTTTGAAACGATATTATAAATTACATTACAAAGTCTTATCAGATGAAAATTAGCACAATATTTTGTCTCACCTTCCTTGTAAATCAATGTAATAAAGTGGGATTGATATCGCTTATTGTAGCCTTTCGTTTTGAGCCTCTTCAACTATAACCAAAATATGACTTATCAATAGATCCAAAATATTTTGAAATAAAAATGTAGGAAATCCATATTGGCCTATTGCCTTATTAGGATAGAAAGATAAAACTACATCATGTAGCTCATCTATAGATATCTTCTTCAACATTTCATTTTTTGTTGTGTGATAATTGATGGAATATTTTGCAAAAGATTACCCTATGCTTCCTTATCTTTCCTAATATATAACAAAATATTTTTGAAATAATTATTTGTTTCCTTCCTAATATCTTCTTCTTCCTCAATTTTTTTTTCAATTTGGATTTAAATTTATTTTTATGTAGCTGAAAGGAAAAAGCATTTCTACTATAGCATAAAAAAATTGGTATTTCTATCTCCTTGATTTAGCAATTAATCCCTATATTTTTTGAACCAATATGACTCCTCCTTTTTCAAATAATTATAATAATCAAAAAGTAATTTTTTTCTTAAACATGAGAATCCTAGTCTGTTCCATTAATTTCTACCATATTTTCTAAATTTTGAGTTTGGATTCAGTTTACTTATTTTACTTAAAATGTTGCTAATATATTTGGCATTATAAATATTCATTTGCTCCTTAGATATTTCATCTTTTGAAAAACATGATCCTTCAAAATGTGCTTCACCCTAAGATAACATAACCATATAGAATAAATTAAGTTCTTAATTCCATATATAATAAAAGTGAAATGGATTTGGATGACCATAATTATGTCAATCATAAATGAAAAGGATGGGTTTATGAGTTGATCTTACTTAGAATAAAATATATGAGAAGATTGTATACTCTATTTACAACCATGTGTTTGAAGAACATAGTCTTATGCTGAGAGGGAGGGTGAAAAGTATAAGATCAACTTTTACTTTTCCTTCTCAAACAATAGTATCCAATATTATCAATGGCAATATCAATAGAAGTAATCAAAGCAATTCATAAATCATAACACACAAGAGAGACACAAATTTAACGTGGTTCACCCAATGTGGGATACTCCATGGAGAAAATATTTCTTCTAAATTTTCTCAACAAATCTCTTGGGAATAAATTCCCTATTACAATTATTATTGACCTCTGTATAAAGGAGATGCCAATCCCATATGATATGATTTGTGGATCTCTCCATAGGATAACTCTATCCCCTTGCTCTAGTTCATGGAACCAAGAGAACTCTATCTCCTCAACTGGTTCATGGATCTCTCTCCACATAAGAACTCTATCTCCCCAACTGGTTCATGAATCTCACTCCATAGGAAAACTCTTTCCTCTTTGCTCTAGTTCATAAATATCTATCCACAGAAGAACTCTATCCCCTTTGCTTTGACTAGTAAACATCTAAAATACTTTTGCCCCCACTTTTGTAGCTTGTGGATCTCTCTGCATAGGATATATCTATCTCCACTACACTGATTGATGGACCTGTATTCATTGGAGACCTCTATCCTCCCTGCTCTATTACCTCCAAAGCTTGGTTTTAACTTTGTCTCAAATTTGCACCAAAATATATCCCAATTAATGCACAAATATTCTATAACTCTACTCATAAATCTACACCAAAATTTGTCCCAAGTCTTCTCTCAAGACTTGCTCAAAACTACCTTCAAGACTTCTCAAAATACTTGCTCTAAACTGCATTCAAGCCTTCTCAAAATATTTGCTCAAATCTACCCTCAAGCCTTCTCAAAGGCTTGCTCTAAATCTACCCTCAAGCGTTCTCAAAGACTTGCTCAAATCTGTGTTCAATGTTGCTCACAAACTTGCTCAAATAATTTCAAATCTTGCATACAAACATAAATTAAATTTCTTTCAAAAAAACTTTCTTCACACAGACAAATTCTACTTAGAATTCTTTTAACCTCTGGAACATATAGGGAATGATATGCTCTATCAAAAACTCAATATGTCTCACACTCACAAATCTTGTACTCAATTAACCAATCTCTTTCTCTTGCAAAATCCTTTTTAAATCAAATCAAATCAATGTATAACAAAACTGGTCTATCTTTCTTGCAAATTTTCTCTCAAATATCAATCACACCAATGCACAATTTTCCCTTACAAAATTGATCTCAAAAACTTTCACAATTGCTATCAATATCTCTCAAACCAATGTTCAAAGGTTTCACAATGATGTACTAACTTGTATTCAACCCTAGCACAAGTAGTTCACAATATCTAGTACAAATATCTCAATCTCTTTCAACAATGAAAGCACACTTGTTCTCAAACTCTATCCCAAATATTTCCAAAACCAATCAATAATTAAGTACAAGAAGATCTTCAAAATCTAATGCAATTGTTTCAAATTTCTCTCAATAATTGATGCACATGTAGGTCTCAAACCCTAACTCAAATATTTTCAAAAATGCTTACCAAACAACCCTTTTATCTCCACCTTATATTTTAGAAACATTCACTTCAACAAAACACTTTAATAAGGAATGATGTGCCCATACCTCTTAGTTTACCCTTATGGAGATATGTCTTCAAAAAAAAATTTCAAAAATTATTAATGTTGGTGTGGATGGGAATCAGCCCTCTGACCTCAACCTCCTAATTCATGCCCTTAACCCCTTATGCTAGCCAAGTTGTTGAGACCTATCGTGTAGGCCTCCAACTTTGTTCCTTGGCGTGTTCACTAAAAATAATAAAAACTCTTGAAAATTGGTGCTAGGAATAATCAAACCGCAGACCACAGCCTTGCAAGCATATTAACACACATCTAGCCACCACTAGGCCACCTTGGTAGATGATGTCAAGGGATGGATGAAATTCACTTTAATTTGTCCTCCTTTTGTGCTCCAAAATTAGTGCTATCCTCTTGTCCTTATTCGCTATCACACTTGCATGATTGCTCGAATGATCGCATAATTAAAACACACCTTTATTTCCAAAAATCTTAGGGTATAAATATGCTTTTCATGCACATTTTAGATGTCGGCCCACCTTTGAAATTTATTTAAAAATAATTCGATTTGTTTTTGGTGCCATATGATTTTAAACTTAGGTTTTATAATATTTGTAAAAATATATTATATGAACCTTTTCCCTTGGGTATTTTTCACCAATGAGAAGTAAAAAATTTGCCTTGGGTCTTTTTCACCAATGAGAAGTAAACATTTTATTTCCAAAAATGAAACCCTTTGTATTTCCAAATCCTCTCAAATAATATTTAAATATTGTAATTTAAAAATTATAATACTTTTATTCAAAATTCTCTTTTCTTGCTTATACAACCATGGAAAAGTCTTTTGCATTTATTGCTTCAACCTTGAAGACAAAACTTGATATTTTCACCTTTGACATCAGTGACAATCAACTTTGGCATCAATTATAATACTATACTCAAAATTTTCAACAATCTCCCCCTTTTTCATTGATGGCAACCCTTTCTAAAAATTCCTTTTCCTACCACTGGATTCCAAATCTGCTCCCCTAAGAAACTGCTCCCCCTGAATGAATGCTCTCCCCATTACTCAAATATCTCCCCCTTTGACATCAATGGCAAAGGGACTTATTTAGGGATAAATATAAGACTCTTAGATCAGCCCCCTCCCCACCTCCTCTCCTTGAAGTGATTAATTTTGGGATGGGAGTATATCTACTCCCAGCATACAATGCTCTTTTTTTTTGTCAACCTTCTTTTTCAACATACCCTTTTCATCCTTTTGAGTGTCTCTATTCTTGCTTGTCTCTAGAAATTTTGGAAACTTTGTTCTACACTACTTGGCCTTATGCCCTAAAATATTGCACTTGTAACACTTAATGTTGTAATTCTTGGATGGTGCAAATATCTTGAAGTTCCTCCTAGTGAAGCCATACTCATTTCAGTCATGAAACCTATAGTGGATTGCTTTATGACCAAAGCAATTACAAGATTAGAAATACCCTTGAAAAACATATCCATCTTTGAAAGAGTTGGCATTCCTTATAGTGATTCCATACTATTTATTTCCATGAGTCCTATAATGCATAGCCATGTGACCAAATTGATTACATGAAAAACAATATCCTTTAAAGAAATATTTTCTTAAACCCTTTGGTATCTTAGTCATTTCTTTGATTTCTCTATGATGATCATTGTTTCTTGTTTGTGCATTATTTCCTTTCTTATTTAAGCTTCTATTCTTAAACTTATATGCATAAATCTCAATTTCTTCTTCATTCTCTTCCTCTAAAATTTTCTTTTCTCTTGAGCTTGATCTTGATCCTTCTTCTTTTTTCCCTTGTCCTTATTCAAAACCAAGTCTTGTTTTGATAGATGAAGATCTTTGTGCATTGATAATCTTATCCAAAGTCTTTGAAATTTTCCCAAACCTGTTTAGCTTGTCCTTAGAATTTTTCACTTCCATCCTTAGTGAAACTACTTGTTGGTCAAATATCTGCCTAATCAACAAACACTGCATTTGTGCACCCTAGGATAAGGCCAACATTGGAGGAAAGAAATGTCCCCCGTGCCAATCTCCAGAGAGGGTTGGTTCCCAAACTAAATCCTACACTGGTATAAGACTAGGGATGCAGGAAAGAAATTGGAAATATGTGGAAAGAAATGGGAAATATGGCCACAGGCCGAAGTGCAGGATTTGGGGTAGACTAACAATAGGAAATTCACCAAAGCATGAAATAGCATTTAATAGAGGAAAAGCAACAGAATTTACTTGTAACCTTGTAGTAATAACCTCCAAAATAACACTCCAGCATTCACTCCCTCACTAGCAATATTTAAATCCAAATGCAGAATTTAAATTTAACAACAAACAAGAAAGACGAATGTAAAATAGAAGTGCACAATACAGAAAGCAATTACACACAAGATCACTTGCAAATTCAGAAGCCTGATGCCTTGTATTAATGTAGAGAACTTAGAGAGTATTCTCGCAAAATGTCTAACCTCCCTTTACAATGGAAATTTGATTAGTATTTATAGAGGTTTTCGCCTCTTTCATTTAATGCACCAGAGAACAAAATGTTTTGGGATCAAGAACAAAAACAAGGAAATTCCTCCTTGGAATCATTGAAAACCCATTTCTCTTTAGAACAACGATTCTTCTTTTAGGAACAACTCCCAGAAAATCAGCAACTTGGGCGTCGGTGCACAGATAATTAGGACATCATTAAATACTTTGGGAGCGCCTTAATGCTTTGGAAACTATGAAGATTCTTCCATTCTTCTCATTCAACCTCTTCCATGCTTGGGATCCACAATATGAGTTACTCAATGCCACCATTATTTAATATTTCATAAAACTGGCACCTTTGAACCTTTGACCATAGTTCTTCTTGCCCAGGAATCATGTTCGCCCCAAAAACCTGCTTCGCCTAATTCTCCTTGTGCACGCGTGTGAGCTTTTCCTTTAAAACATGTTCGCCCATTGGAAGGGCGAACGGGACGTTCACCCCTCAACGAGGGCGAACGCGACATTATATTGCTCTTGAAGTTCGTTCGCCCATGGGAGGGGTGAACGGGATGTTCACCCCTTGACTGAGGTGAACGCAAGTTGTCACCGACTTCGGGCGATTATGATCGCGTCCTTCTTTGGGGCGCGTTCGCCTATAGAAAGGGTGAATGATGCGTTCACCTCAAAACAAGGGTGAACGCGCTTACATTTTTATCTTTGCCCGCATTGGATCTTGGAACTTCGTTCGCCCTTACAAAGGGCGATTGGGGCGTTCGCCCCTCCTTTGGGGTGAACGCGAATTTCATTTTCCTTTAAAACTTTCAACTAAGTCCTTCATTATTTTTTGACTTACAGACACCTTCATTTTAATCATCAAAAGTAAAATACAACACATATGTAAGCGAATTAGGAGCATATAAAATTGTCTTCGAAATAATGTCGCCATATACAATCAAAACATTGCATCAAAATTTCCCAACAAAACTCCCAATGTGGCAAAATGTAAAATGGCCAACATTTTTGGTGACTCACGGGGTATCCAGCTCGCATGGATGCAAGCGATCCCAGGCCTTCATCCATTGGGTTATAGAGTCTTTAACTTTTAGTAGCTTTAGTTGGCACCACTGCCTTTGCTATAGATGCTTGTCTACGGGTTTCTTCCTCTATGCCTCCCACTCTTCTGCTTCTGCTGTGACTTTGAGAACTTCAGCACGCTCGACTTCCTCTGCTACTTTTGCTGCTATCGTGCACTCTACCGCTACCTGCTCCTCCTGCTCTTGGATTGTTTTAGTAAGGACCTCATAAGCATGAACAACCTCTTTCCAAGCATGAGTGGTGAACAAGCAGGGAACACTGAGTGACTCATAGATGAAACGAAGATTCTGAACATCTATCAAACTGAGGCGCTTCGCTCATTGAGCCAACTCGTATAATGATAGTTCCAAGTGCATATACTTCTGCATCAAGGGCAACACCTACGCTTCTATTAGAGGCTCCTCCCAAGCATCAATCTTAGAAGTATCCTCAACGAATTTCTTCCAGAGTGCTTCCAGTTGTTCTATGGGAAGAGGTTCACCCCAATTATCCACAAAAGTCAAAAATCCCAACTCATCAATGGTCTCAAAATGAGACATGGAAATAGTGTGCTCACATTCGATGATGTTGAGGATGGCCCATCCTTCCTGTACTAGGTCCATTCACTGGAAGTAACTATGCAGTGTGATTTTTGCCTTGGACCAGGCATAATCCATCTCGTTGAGGGGACGAATGTGCAAACTAGTATTAATCAAAGCCTGTATTTTTACTGCCATCTCCATATAGGGTGACAACATCTCCTCAGTGGTATCAATCAATTGTTGCCCAAGCTGAATCTGTATCTATGCCTCCCACAAATACTGTAGCACCTTGACAATGTGCATGACCAATTTTTTAGAGTTTTGGGTAGAGCGAAGGCGGGTTCCTTTGATGCTATTGCATGAAAATCCTATGGCTTGTGCTGCCTTCTCCTCCAACTGCTTCTTCATTTCCTTGACCTACTGCTGAATTTTATGCATCTCAATCCTAGTGGCATCATGCTCCTTCAAGTGCACTTTGACCTGGTTGCGCAAGTAATCATTCTCCGTGGTCATCTTCTCTTCTGTGGCTCTACTTTTTGCCAAGGCATTTTCGAGCTCAATTATCTTATTCTCATTTTCAAAATATTTCTCCTTGAAGTGCTCGCCATGCAGGTACACTGAGCTCATGTCTGCTTGAATGTTGCCCATTTTTTCAATAGGATCAATCCATGTAAGGTCTTCTGTAATGGTTTCAAAAATGAGATCACCCGACAACAACTCTCCCTGGGGCTTCTGGACCAACGACGTGATGGTAGTGATATGAGCTTCTTTTGCAATGGGATCAAAGGCAACTTTCTTTATTGGTCGAGCTGGAGCCAAGGCCTCTTTGCACCGCATGCTCTTCAACCACTACGAAGAGCTCAGATGTGCCCGATTAATATTTTCTATGTCAGGCTATTTACGGGCCACCTGTGCATCAAGAACCATCTGGAGCTCCAAAAATGGGGTGAAAGGAACCAAAATTTTTGAGTGACTAGGCCCAGTGGAAGTGGATGACACTGACAAAAGTGGTGGGACAAAAATAGTGGAAGGAAGAGAGATGGCAGACTTAGTGGAGGACATGGGCTCAGCTGCAGTTACACTTACTCTGGGAGGAGCTTGTGTACTTACAACTTCGATGGTGGAAGTGGTGGCAATTGAGGGGGAAAGGCATGAAAAATGATTTGACTCTGATGCAAAGGAACTGAAGGAAATGGAAGATGAAGGAACGGGAATAGAGGAAGGAGCAGTAGTGACTTCGGGAATGGAAGAAGATGGGATGGAGATGGAAGTGGAAGGTATACCAAAGGGCGAAGAAATAGAAACTAGGGGAGATGAAAATGGAACAGATGGAATTGAAATAGAAACCACTACTTGCTTTGGGAGAGAAGAAGAAGAAGAAGGAAGAAAAGATGTACCTTTGGGCACGTGCGCCATGTGCTGAGGGGATGGAGGGAGGCTACGAAACTATATCTTCTTCTTGTTCTTCTACCTTTTCTCCAATATCAAGAACCCCTTCTTCATCCATGATTTCTACATGGGAACTCTCCGACGATTGTTCCTCTTCCTGTTGCTGAGCCATTGGAAATATTTGCATGACTGAGGTCGAGAGTTCCTCGATAGGTGAAGGGTTCACAGTTGGTGCACTAACAACTATGGAAATCTCTATGGTTGGCGCTGTAGAAACCATAGCGACTGAAGCCATAGGGACCTCAATGGTAGAAGTTGTAGCCACACTAGTTTGGGGTCTTTTCACCACTTTAGGAAATGGAGGCGCCATTGGTTGTTTCTACTTTTTGGGCACAGATGGCTCCTCCTATTGTCGCTTGGTTCTCTGAGACCTTATTTTAAAAATGTATTATTGTTCTTCTTCCTTCGGGGTCTCATCTTCAACTATGGGGTGCTCCTGCTCCATTTTCCTTCGCCACTGTCAGACTATTGAAAACTCTATGGAAAAATATTTGTGAAGGTGACGGGTTGATACGAATCCACAAAATCATCATAAGCCTCTAAAAATTGTTCATCCAACTTCAACCCATAAGGAGCGTGTGGCTTTCCACGATGAATACGCATAATCCACCAATTCATTATTTTCTCTTTGGTCCATTCGGGTTTGGCCTCTTTGATAGATCCAAACAAACCCGAAGGAGGAATCTGAGTCCTATTTTTGGCTGGATTATATTCCACCTCTTGCTCATAATAGTCGTGCCATGGTGGGAGGGAGGTCATTTTTTCAATATGCCAGTTCATATCTAGCCCGTCAAGATTGTTCATTCACTTTTGAATTTTGGGGTGAGGACAACAATGAAATGACTTAGCCTTTACAATAGCTAAGAACTTTCCCAAAGGATCATATCACCAGTGCTGCGGCAATTCAATTAAGCCCAAGTCCTGGAGCGCCACTGTCAACAACCTATTTTGTCCAACTTGGTTCACCTCTATGCTCCCAAACTTGAAAGGCATATTGTAGGTGGTCTTCTTCCCATGCCCGGCTCCATATATATCATTCACATGGTCTGTTTGGTGCATGACCTCCATTGCAAACATGTGCACCATGGAAAAATATGGTAACAAAAATGGCTTACCCGTGAAGCCAAAAATTTGCACAACTACGCCTTGGGTAAGCAGAAAAATGTCACCCTTTTCCTTCATGATGACTGCATCCCTCAACTCCCATGACACTCTCTCACAGGTACCACAAAGCAATTCAATTTTTGGCCCCAAAAACTAGCTATTAAAATTGTACACTGACTCCCTCCTTGACAAAATTGGAGTCCATTTATACACTGGCAAGGGCTCATTCTTTTCACCCAACGGTGTGACTGCAATAAATGAAAAATGTTACTACAACTAAAAAAAGAAGAACCATACCAAGAATGATGTATGCAAAAATGATTGGGACTCCTCGATTTGCATTTTTTCTAGTTGAGAATTAATCCTTCGGGAGATGAAGTCGGCCCAATCAAAATAAATAGGGTTGCCTCCTTGCCTCATGGCGGAAGGGGAATAAAATTTAACTTTGCAAATACACTGAGCCATAGCCACCTGCCACTTATGTATTGTTTCATCTGAGGGTAACCCAATGACCCAAGACAACATAGAATAAATATCCTAGCTTTTAAATTCTAAAAGTGGCTTCGACAAATTCAAAAGCTGCCCCATCTGTGGCTCCTTAACGAGTTGTGTCTCCATAAATTGGTGCAAAGTTACAGTGGAGACGTATCGGTCTTCTTGTTCATCAGTGTGAATTTTCTTATTAATTGCATAGGATGGGGGCTTCAACCCACATGCAAAAGCTTCCCAAATTTCATCCGGAGTAATAGTAAACAAGATTTCCCTCCTAGCATTTCGCACAACCTTGGTGAATGGGTCGTAGAATTGAGCAATGAGCTGCACCAGCTCAGGGCACGGATGGACGGGCGAGCACAAGTACCAGGATAGCTACGAATTATAGGGAATTGTAAGCCAGCTATTATAAGACACACCCTGACTCACCATCGCTTCTACATCCTACCTTAATCTTTCGATCCCTTTGTGCATAATCAGGTAGTCTCCAATTTTTGCCATAGCATCTTCATAAGGGTCCAAGTCGACATAATCATTCTTTCGAGCCTTTTTGGCTCTAGAGCTTCTTTCCATTTTCTTCATTTTCTTAGGCTCTATGGCTTCCATGGCATCCTTGGGTTCTTTGCTTCGCTTCCCCATTTTTTTGACAACTGACTAAACAACTTCTGCAATTCTCTACTTTGAGGAAACCTCTAAAATTTTTTGCAACTAAAAGCAGGGCACAGCGGAGAAGAAAATTTTAAATAAAAACAATAATAAACTATGGCCTTTTACCTTACGATTTTTATAGGGCCTTCTGACGCCTATCACAGTAAATGCAAAATTAATTACGAGCACTTTTAAGAGGGAATTATCATCGAACTGCTAGCCTGGAACCATTCTCGAAGTCCAAACAATTTCCTCTTTGATTCGCTATCGGATCCTCTTAGAAAAATATGCCCTCATTGCTATGCAATTTCATCATAAAGCATGCCCTAGCGCTTGAAGCTTACTAGGGAAGCTAAACTGGCCACTCAACAGCCAATCATTCAATATTCATGGCTTCCTTGGAAAACTAAAAATCTAGCACATCCCACATTTTAAATTTAATGCCCTCTTACTAGCGCTCTCACCTTTCGATTGCTGACACGTAACCCAGGGGCACATTTCATTTCACAACATGCTCCCAAAGCTACTACAACTATTTTATTCTTCGAAAAAAATACTTCGAGTGCTCAACAATTTAACCCTCCAGTGATGATTTTGAAATCAAGGTGAAAGTGTCACACCTTTGTTGAATTCGGGTGACTTTAAAATTGGGGCAAAAACATCTTGCTCAAAAAACTTATGCGCTTCCAATTTATTTAAGACTTCATGGCGAATGGCCCCTTAAGGGATGGCTTACCTACTTTCACTTTTTTCTCCTTCTTCCCCCATTTTTTTCTCTTGCTCTTGTCTTTTTTAGAAGTGCTTTTTATAAAAAAAAACTCCTTAAAAATCATACACCTTTAATCTTCAACTTCATGCAAAATGCTTTGTCACCCCATCCATCGCGTTCACCCACAATATGGGTGAATGTGTCATTCACCCACTCCTAGGGTGAACGCGATGTTAACTCAGTGTTTTATGCTACTCTTAGGCACCTTATTTTTAGGTGGAAAAGCCTTTTCGTCTATTCTTGGGGCGCACATTCTTAGTAATTTTACTTCTTTCTTTTCTTTTTTTTTTTTTTTTTTTTTTTTTTCTATATAACTATAATAAAAGCAACAATCATTAAAACATCAAAAAACTATTTACATATGTACAACATGTTAACTTACTCAGAATATCATCATTGAATATAAGCCTTCAGATGAAGGCCATTTACGGGGATAGGAAGCTCATAACCCTCCATATCACGGAGGTGATAAGCATTCACTGAATTTACCACAACAATTTGAAAAGGTCCTTCCCATATAGCATCAAACTTGTGATGATTCCCTGGCTTGGACTTCTTTTCATTCCATTTTAAAACTAGATCTCCCACCTAAAAACTACGATCGATTGTTTTCTTTCCAAACCACTTCCTCATCTCTCTAGCGTGCTCGACAAAAACTTGGTAAGCATATTCCCTATTTTCCTCTAACTATAGCAATTGTGCCAACCTTGCACTCATAGGATCATATTCTTCATCTTCATCTTGGAACAACTGCAATGTTTGGAGCACTAGCAGCTCAATATGTGAGGGGAGAACAACTTCTTTCCCATAAACCAAAGCATACGAGGAAGTCTTTATAGATTTCTTTACTGAGATGCGATCCACCCAAAGCGCTTGATTTAATAGCAAATGCTAGCTCCTCTTGTTACTACCCATTATCCTTTTCAAGATTCATAGCAAATTCTTGTTGGTAGATTCGGCCAACCCATTCCCCACGGGTAATAGTTGGAGGATATCTTCAAATAAATGTCGTATTTGCTAGCAAATTCTGTAATCTTGGTCCCAATGAATGGAGTGCCATTGTCAATCACGATAGAATCTGGAATACCAAAATGGGTAATGAGCCCTTCCAGAAAGGAGATAACCGTAGCTTGATCGACCTTCTTAGTGGGAATAGCCTCCACCCATCTGGTGAAGTAATCGATCACCGTCAGGATATACTTGTGCTCGATAAAAGAATGTGGATCAATGATGCCAATGAAATCAAGACCCCACTATTGGAAAGGTGCTTCTACTTGGATTGGATGTAAAGGCAACGCTCCTTTCCTAATTCTACCCACATATCATTGGCAACTATCACACCGCTGACTTATTTTATGAGCATCGATGAACAGAGTTGGCCAATAATACCCGCTCGAATAATTTTTAAAGCCATGGGTCTACCTACATAATGACCTCCAGAGAGCCCAGAATGAAATTCCTCCAAAATATTCTCCTTTTTGGATGCTTTTACACACTTGAGAAGAACTCCATCAATGTTCTTATGATATAACCCATTAGGCAACAATACATATTTGAGTGCTTGTAGTCTGAACCTCCGATGTTGTGAGGCATCGAGATGAGTTGGACATCTCCCAAAAGCAAAATAGTCGATGAGCTCTTCTGTCCAATCATGTTCACTTGCAGTATGATTTGCACAAATTGTTTCGCCTATGTCTTCCTCTTGAATCTCATTCAATATCTCAATGACAACACTCTTAGCTAATTCTTGACATAAGGTGCACCCACGAACCAACTTTATCGATCGGATCTCCACATCGTACTCTTGAATTTTGGAAACCCATCCTGCCCTTTTATCACCTAATTCACCTTGAAGTATGAAGTTTCATACATCAAGATGAATCACATAAACAATAGTCTTGCTCTGAGAAACAAAATGTCAAAACTTTTTCAATGATTTCATTACTACATAGACCTGCTTCTCAATAAAATTGTACTTCTCCTGATGTGGTGCAATAACTTGGCTTAAGAAAGCGATGGGCTTTTCTTCTCCATCCTCTTGTTTCTGAGTCAACACTGCAACATAGCTTTCGTGCTCACCTACTGCATAGAGAATGAAGTCTTTCGAATAGTCAGGATTAATTAAGACTGGAGCTTGAGTAATTCTTTCTTTGATTTCTTGAAAAGCTCATCTCCTGACTTCCATCCATTTAAATTCAACATTATTTTTCAAAAGCTCGATCATGGGCTTAACAACCTGGGCGAAATCAGCAATAAACTTGTGGATGAAGTTTATTTGACCAAAGAAGGACTGCAGGTCTTTCTTATTAGCGGGCAGCTATAATTTTATGAGTGCTTCAGCTCTTGCAGGATCTATCGCCAACCCTTCTTGTGAGATTACATGACCCAACAATTTCCCTTCCTTGATGGTAAATATCGACTTCTTTGGATTGATGGAGATACCGAACTCACGACACTTCTCAAACACTTGCCTCAGATGAGCAACATGATCTTCTCTACGATGCAAAAACATAGTCATATCATCAAGATATATTACAATAATTCTATTTAGTAACTCATCGAAGGCGATGTCCATGGCTCTCTAGAAGGTGGCACCGACATGCGAGAGCCCAAAGGGCATCCGCTGGTAGGTGAATGTACCCCACTTGGTAGTGAATGTTATTTTGTATTGATCCTCATCCTTCACCCAGATTTGATTATATCCGGAGAAGCCATCTAATAGTGAGAATCTCTGAGCGCCAGCTACCACATGAAGAATTTGATCAATTTGAGGCAGTGGGTAATGATCTTTGAGCGATGCCTAGTTTAGGTTGCAAAAATCTATGCACAACCGTATGTCTCCATTCTTTTTCCTTACAGGAACCAGGTTCGCCACCCAGGTTGAATGCTTAATCGGATATATAATCTTTGCCTCCAGCATCTTCAACAATTATGCCTTCATGAGTGCTTCAATCTTAGGATTGACAGGATGTTGCTTTTGTCGAAAGGGTTTTACCCCCTCCTATAGTTCTATGGTATGTTGAATCACATCCTTGTCATATCCTTTTAAATCCTGGTAACTCCAAGCCACAATGTTGGGGTACTCATAGCACATATTTTTAATGCCTTCAAGCTCTTCTAACACACAATCGATCCCAATATTGATAATCTTCTCTGGTTCCAACTGCAATTCCTTGTACTCCTTGGCGTCTACCTTTATCCTGTGCTTATCAGCTCTATCATTTTGATCAAATAAACTTTCTAGCGAGATTAATCCTCTGGGAATGTGGTTATTCTTTAACTGAATCATCCCTTCCTTCTCCTCCTCGACAAGTATCCTATCATCCACGCTAGCGGCTTCTCTGAGCAGAAAGTTGACTATTTGTTCATCATTGTCAAATACTTGCCAATAAATATTTTTATCGAGGACCGAAGGTCTATAGATTACCCTGACAGTCTTGGGATTTCGAACCACTTGCTCCATGGGGGAATAATTTGCACCAAGGGAAGCTAAGATATCAGCATGTCTATTCTGCTCCTGAGGAATCGCTTGAATATTCAAAGCTGTGAAAGCCTCAAAAAAATCCTAGACCCTATTGCGATAAGCTTTCAGATAGTGCTGCTTTGATACACATCTATTAGTGGTCTGGTTGACAATAAGCTCAGAGTCACCAAAAATCTGTAGTTGTTTAATGCCTAATTTTTTAGCCTTTTTCAACCCAAGGCATAATGCTTCATATTCAGCTATGTTGTTAGTACAACTCCAAGTCAACCTATAAGAATAAGTCTTTTGTATACCTTCAGGAGAGATTAATACAACACCAGCTCCTGTGCCATTCTTACATCTAGCACCATCAAAATATAATTTCCATAACTGATTCATGTCAGAACCTTGTGAATCGGGAGCTTGCTTTTCAGCTCGCTCTGGTTTAGTTATTGTGTAACAACCAATGTCAGTTCCGATCATTGCATTGAAATCTGTGAGCAAAAACTCATCCTCCAAATGAAGCTCACCCAATGCCTCTTCCACCAAGTCGACTTCCTCTAGTTCTTCAGTCATCATGTTCACTGCACCTGGAGACTATTCTTCCTCTTCAAACCTTTCAATGTGAAAAGGTGAAGGTTTTTCATTATGAATACGAATCCATTTTCCCTTGAATGGTATCTCCAAATGTGAATAGTCCAAGGAAAGGTATCCTCCCAACTTAGCTGTGAACTCCCTTGAGAGGCACATGCTGAAGTATGGCTCTAAATCGACTACTACAACTTCCTGGATGACGGTGATTTGTGGCATACTATGAAGGACAATAGGGATATCTTTGATAACTCCCACTATCTTGATCAGAGTCCCATATAACTGCAACACTCCTGGGCTACTCCTTGTATATTCCATCCCCATCACTTCACATACTACCTTTGGCATGATAGTAGTTGTAGCTCCAGAGTCGATCATACAATTGTGTACAATCCACCCTTCCATTCTCAAAGATAAATAAAATGGGGAGGCCTATTTTTCCCTATTGTAAATTAGAAGTGCCTACACTAGGACTATTTGGGAATGATCTTTCTTCTGATCCTTAGCGGTTTTCAAATATTCTTGTAACAAATCAATTTGTCCTGGTAACTATAACATCATACAAGCTAACTTTTGTTGGGATCTTCTTCATTTCCTCTACAATGTTGTAACTTGAAGCAGCCAAAACCTTTTCTTTCAGAGCTCATTCATATTTATCCCGATACTATTGAGTAGCTTCCACTCTTTGCCTCTTTGTCAATGATGGGTACTTAAGTCACTCCCTGGCTTGCTCTTTTGTTTCACCATGCGTTTGAGTAGCTACTGTAGGTTGCAAAGTTGATGCCTTGGTCTGTACCTTCTCCTGAGTTGGCTTGGGTAGTAAATATTTCAATTTGATAGAATCTTGCTCCTTAGCCTTTATAGTGGGTGCTTTCACTGGAGGTAACCGCTTCTCATTTTGTACCTTTGGTTCTATGGGCACCTTCAAAGGTTCGAGCTCCACCGGATCTACAGTTACTGGCTTTTTCCTGGACCTTGTGAGGACTGAAACTTGCTCCAAAGAGGGCATCATAAAATTATGATCAGCCTCTCTGATCATATTAACTTGTCCACCAACCGAACTCTCTGCTAATGTCTGCACATAGTTCATATGCACCATACAGGTATCTTCTCCATGAGGATCATTACATGTCGAGCACCAATAGGCCTTTTCTATTGCACTAGTCTCCTCATTCACTAACACTATTGTACTCTTCTCAGGTCCCCTGCTAGTAGAAGCTTGCTCCCGAGTAATTGGTGGAGTTTGGAATCTTCATGATCGGAACTCAGCCTCTGCTTGCTTCTTCCTTACTATCGTGAGCTCATTAGATATTATCCTCAATGTTGCATTATTGGACTTCACTTCTTGCAACAATGTCATGAAAGGGTTAGGATTAGATGGTGGAATGGGCGCTGGCAAAGGTAAGGGTGCTTGTGGTGTCGATAATGGCAAGGGAGTCGGAGGTATTGGCAATCTTGGAAAAGGAATAGATGTTGGTAGTTGGGGGACTGATGGAGTAGGTAACTGTGTAAAACCTGGAGCTGAATGTTGTGGGATGGGAATCGAAGCAATATGAGGTGGGCTTGAGTTCCATGAGGGAACTGGGTACATAGATGGCATGGGTTGTAAAAATGTGCTAGAATACAGGTACTAAGGAAGATCGAGAAGAATTGGCATAGTTGTCTTTGGGGGAAGCCTACCTACGACAATCAAATCAGATTCAGCCTTTTGAGCCTATGTGTATAGGTCTGGAAATGTAATCACATTGGCCTATCATACAACCATACCAATATCGGTGCTAAGCACCCTGAGATAGTAAAATGTAGCTTGCTCATGCATAGGCCGCAAACCATCAGGGACTCTCTGCCAGCTTCGCATGAATCTGACATTAAAATCCATGATCTCCTCTTGCGGATGTCTTTGAATCATCATGAATTGGTGCAGCAAAGAGTATGGATCAGCTTGTTCATGAAAATTTTTTATCAGCAACCCCGCTAACTGATCCCATGAAGTAATAGTACCCGGTTGTAGTGACCGATACCAATACAACAATTTTCCTCTCAATGACAATACTAGCAGCTTTATCATTACATCTTCGTCTGTTATGTCATGGATGGTCGCTAAAGAGGCCACATCTTGGATATGCTCGTATGCAGTTTTACCAGTACCATCATAAGTTGGCAAGGCTTTCAAAGCCACTTGGGGCACCAAATTTTATGCTTGCAAGTTCAAGGCCCCTGAGCTATTCCATGTTGGGAACTACCTTGGTGGTTGTTGTTGATGGGGTGGAGGATTTTGAGCCATATGGACTGGTATATGAGGTGTAGGTTGAGGGATGCTAGTGGTAGTATGGGGTGGAGGGAAACTGGTGGTGGTACTAACTGGACTTACAGGAGCAGAAAATACACCAGCTAACCATGAAGATGTGATAGATGGTATGTGGGATATATGGGGTAATGAAGATGTACGCCAAAAAGTGGCTAATTGAGGATGTTCTCCCAACCTTTGAATATCAAGTTCGTAAAACTTGATTTGATGATTCAAATTTTTGGCTTTTGATCTTGTATTTATGAGATAGAACTTCTACCACTCTCACATTCGAAGAATTTTGAGTATAATCGAGTCACCAGATGTTCTAATATTATAGTACAAAGGCAAACATCAGACCTTAATACTACTGGAAGTGGAACTTTGAGGTCCCACCGGGCGTGCCAAAAACTGTTGGTCAAATATCTGCCTAATCAACAAACACTGCATTTGTGCACCCTAGATACGACCAACATTGAAAGGCCGGAGGAAAGAAATGTCCTCCATGCCAATCTCTAGAGAGGGTTGGTTCCCGAACTAAATCCTACACTGGTATAAGACTAGGGATGCAGGAAAGAAATTGGAAATATGCGGAAAGAAATGGGAAATATGGCCACAGGCCGAAGTGCAGGATTTGGGGTAGACTAACAGCAAGAAAATTCACCAAAGCATGAAATAGCATTTAACAGAGGAAAAGCAATAGAATTTACTTGCTAATTTGTAGTAATAACCTCCAAAATAACACTCCAGCATTCACTCCCTCACTAGCAATATTTAAATCCAAATGCAGAATTTAAATTTAACAGCAAACAAGAAAGATGAATGTAAAATAGAAGTGCACAGTACATAAAGCAATTACACACAAGATCACTTGCAAATTCAGAAGCCTGATGCCTTGTATTAATGCAGAGAACTTAGAGAGTATTCTCGCAAAATGTCTAACCTCCCTTTACAATGGAAATTTGATTAGTATTTATAGAGGTTTTTGCCTCTTTCATTTAATGCACCAGAGAACAAAATGTTTCGGGATCAAGAACAAAAACAAGGAAATTCCTCCTTGGAATCATTGAAAACCCATTTCTCTTTAGAACAATGATTCTTCTTTTAGGAACAACTCCCAGAAAATCAGCAACTTGGGCATTGGTGCACAGATAATTAGGACATCATTAAATACTTTGGGAGTGCCTTAATGCTTTGGAAACTATGAAGATTCTTCCATTCTTCTCATTCAGCCTCTTCCATGCTTGGGATCCACAATATGAGTTACTCAACGCCACCATTATTTAATATTTCATAAATCTGGTGCCTTTGAACCTTTGACCATAGTTCTTCTTGCCCAAGAATCACGTTCACCCCAAAAACCTGCTTCGCCTAATTCTCCTTGTGCGCATGCATGAAATTTTCCTTTAAAACGCGTTCACCCATTGGAAGGGCGAACGGGATGTTCGCCCCTCAATGAGGGCGAACGTGACATTGTATTGCTCTTGAAGTTCATTCGCCCATGGGAGGGGTGAACGGGACGTTCACCCCTTGACTGAGGTGAATGCAAGTTGTCACTGACTTCGGGCGATTATGATCGCATCCTTCTTTGGGGCGCGTTCGCCTATAGAAAGGGCGAATGGCGCGTTCACCTCAAAACAAGGGTGAACGCGCTTACAATTTTATCTTTATCCCATATTTGATCTTGGAACTTCGTTCGCCCTTACAAAGGGTGATTGGGGCGTTCGCCCCTCCTTTGGGGCGAACGCGAATACATTTTCATTTTCCTTTAAATCTTTCAACTAAGTCCTTCATTATTTTTTGATTTTCATAAACTTACAGACACCTTCATTTTAATCATCAAAAGTAAAATACAACACATATGTAAGCGAATTAGGAGCATATAAAATTGTCTTCGAAATAATGCTGCCATATACAATCAAAACATTGCATCAAAATATGCATCAAAATTCCCAACAAAACTCCCAATGTGGCAAAATGCAAAAATGGCAATGTTCTAATATTTCACATTCTAACTCTTTTACCTCAACTTTTCACTCATGACCTCTTTAAATCTCCTTGCATTAACTATTGATTTTGTCAGGTCTTGTATAAGATTTTATTTTTCTTTTTCATATTCTTGAACTTGAGGCCTTAGTCTTGAATTTTACTTACTAACCTTTTTCAATTCTTTGAAAGCAACAATAAGTTCTACTTCTAGATCTACTGCACCTTCTACTTCATTTTATGAATATTTCTCTACTTCTTGGTCTCAAAGAGCATCTTTAAATTTTTTGACTTTATCTTCAATAGGAGCATTTTCTTCCCCTTATATTACCAAAAATAGAATCTCTTCTTCTTCACTATCTGAGAGTCTTTCATCACTGCCACTTGAAGTCTTTCCTACCTTGTTAACATTGAAATTCTTCTTGTGCCTTTGAAAGAACTTATTTTAATTCTTGCCTTGACCATACCTATTTTTCTTTTTATGCCTATATTTTCCTACTTCCTTTTTCTTATGATCATGTTTCTCTTCACTCCTACTGCTTTCAGCTTCTGTGCCCAAAATTACCGTAATTAAAACATTTCACTATTTTCATACTTTTGTGCTTTCTTGAGTCCTTGTTTCTTCTACCATAGTTAACTTATTAATCACTTCTTCACTCGCAACTTGATTCTAGTTTATTATATTTTGTCTTCTTTGATACTTTGAAAGCTACATATTTCTTGGATTTTGGATCCTTTACTATTCTCATATCATAAGCTATGCTAATTCCATGTAACTCATCCATAGTCAAACTTTCAATATCTCTCATCTCTTCTATAGCTAAAACTTTTCCATCATACCTCATAAGAAGTGACCTTAAAACCTTTTGGGCAACACTAGAGTCTTCAATTTCAAATCCAAGTCCATGCATGATATTAACAACCTCATCCACACTAAGTAAATATATACCAATGTCTTCCTCATATTCCATCTTTAAATATTCAAACCTTTCCTTGTGGTTTTGTAGTTTTGCCAACTTGACCTTTTTATCTCCTTCATATGTTTGCTTCAATTTATCCCATCTCATTTATTGATTTGTAGTGCATATTTCCAACTTGACCTTTTTATCTCCTTCATATGTTTGCTTCAATTTATCCCATCTCATTTATTGATTTACAGTGCATAATGTTCATAAATTATGCTTCACGTAATCCAATCAATATTCCATTCATATCCTTCACATTATTCACATGCAATAGCTTACCATATTTATCTTTGGGAGGATTAGTTGTAGGTGAGAACCCATCCTCAACTGATTTTTTTCTCATATCATTGTGCCATTAGGTAAGTCTTCATTCTTATGCTCCAAAAAGTATAATGTTACCACCGAACAATGGTACCTTATTTGATAAATATCCATTCTGATATGTTGTCTATGTTCCTATAATATCTTCCTTCAAGTTGTTAGACTCTTTCGAAGGAACCCGCACTGATACCAATTGAAGAAAACATACTTATATTGAGAGGGGGGTGAACAGTATAAGATCAAATTTTACTTTTCTTTCCAAAACAATATTATCCAATATTATCAATGGTAGTATAAATAATAGTAATCAAAGCAATGCACAAATAAATACACACAAGAGAGACACAAATTTAACGTGGTTCATCCAATGTGGGTTACTCCACGGAGAAAAAATTTCTTCTAAATTTTCTCAACAAATATCTTTGGAATCAATTCCCTATTACAATATTTATGGACCTCTATCCAAAAGAGACACCAATCCCCTATGCTCTGATTTATGGATCTCTCTCCATAGGATAACTATATCCCTTTGCTTTGGTTTATGGATCTCTCTCCATAGGAGAACTATATACCCTAGCTCTAGTTCATGGAACAATATCCAGGAGAACTCTATCTCCTCAACTAGTTTATAACTATCTCTCCACAAAATAACTCTATCTCCCCATATAGTTCATGGATCTCACTCCATAGAATAACTATTTTCCATTTACTCTGGTTCATGGATCTTTATTCATAGTATAATTATATCCCCTTTGCTCTAGATAGTAAAATTCTAGAAGAATTTTATCCCCACTGCTCTAGCTTATGGATCTCTCTTCATATGAGACCTTAGACCCCACTACATTGGCTAATGGACCTCTATCCTATCTGCTCTATCACATCCAAAGCCTACTCTCAACTCTATCTCAAATCTACACCAAAATCTATCTTAAGTCTATCACAAATATGCTCTAACTCTGCTTACAAATTTACACCAAACTCTATCCCAAGTATTCTCTCAATACTTGCTCAAATATACCATAAAGCCTTCTCAAAATACTTGCTCTAAACTGCCTTCAAGCCTTCTCAAAATAATTGCTCAAATCTACCCTCAAGCCTTCTTAAATACTTACTCTAAATCTACCCTCAAGCCTTCTCAAAAACTTCCTCAAATCTGCCTTCAATGTTGCTCACAAACTTGCTCAAATAATTCCAAATCTTGCATACAAACACAAATTAAATCTCTTTCAAAAAAATATTTCTTCACACAAATAAATTCTACATAGAATTTGTTTAACCTCTGGAACATATAGATAATGATATTCTCTATAAAAAAACTCAATATGTCACACTCACAAATCTTATACTCAATTAACCAATCTCTTTCTCTTGTAAAATACTTTTCAAATAAAATCAAAATAATGTATAACAAAACTGGTTTATCTTTCTTGCAAATTTTCTCTCAAATATCAATCATACCAATGCACAATTTTCCCTCACAAAATTAATCTCAAACACTTTCACAATTGCTATCAATATCTCTCAAACCAATGTTCAAAGATTTCATAATGATGTACTAGCTCATTTTCAACCCTAGAATAAGTAGTTCACAATCTCTAGTACAAATGTCTCAATCTCTTTCAACAATGAAAGCACTCTTGTTCTCAAACTCTATTACAAATATTTCCAAAACCAATCAATCATGAAGTACAAGAAGATCTTCAAACTCTAATGCAATTGTTTCAACTTTCTCTCAATAATTGATGCACATATAGGTCTCAAACCCTAACTCAAATATTTTCAGCAATGCTTACCAAACAACCCTTTTATCTCCACATTATATTTCAAACATTCACTTCAACAAAACACTTTAATAAGGAATGATGTGCCCATACCTCTTAGTTTACCCTTATGGAGATATATCTTCAAAAACCTTTTCCAAAAATGACTAATGTTGGTGCAAATGAGAATCGACCCTCCGAACTCAACCTCCTAATGCAAGTGCTTAACCACTTGCGCTAGCCAAGTAGTTGACACCTATAGTATAGGCCTCCACCTTTGTTCCTTGGCACGTTCACCAAAAACAATAAAAACTCTTCAAAACTAGCGCTAGGGATAATCAAACCATAAACCATAACCTTACAAGCATCTTAACACATGTCTAGCCACCGATGTACCACCCTAGTGGATGATGTCAAGGGATGGATGAAACTCACTTTATTTTTTTCTCCTTTTGTACTTCGAAATCAGTGCTATCCTCTTGTCCTTATTCGTTGTCACACTTGCATGATTGCTCGAATGATCGTAAAATTAAAAACACACCTTTATTTACAAAAGGCTTAGAATATAAATATACTTTTCATGCACATTTTCCACATCGACCCACCTTTTGAAATTATATTATTTAAAAAAATATAGGTTTTATAATATTTAAAAAAAATATTATATTAACCTTTTCCCTTGGGTCTTTTTCACCAATGAGAAGTAAACCTTTTGCCTTGGGTATTTTTCACCAATGAGAAGTAAACCTTTTGCCTTGTCAATTAAAATCTCTCTTTCCTTTTTATTTACCAAATGAAGCCCTTGTTATTTCCAAATCTCCTTTAATAATATTTAAATATTATAATTTAAATATTATAATCCTTTTCTTCAAAATTCTCTTTGCTTGCTTTTACAACCATGGAAAATTCCTTCGCATTTATTATTTCAACCTTGAAGACAAAACTCAACCTTTTCACCTTTGACATCAATGACAATCAACTTTGACATCAATGGCAATACTATACTCAAAATTTCCTATAGTGTTTGATAACAATAATCTATCCAATATTTTTGCTATATAAATTTACCTTATCCATCTATTATCCCATGTATATTGAAAACTTAAAGAAATAAATATTCTAAATACCATTTGAGTTGACAAATGAAACATAATATTGCATTGATATATACCATATAGAAATACCACCCTTCTTTTTTAGAGGAGATATAACTATGTTGAATTCAACCCCAATAATCCATATATTATAGTTATGGATCATCATTATGTTTAATGAGAAATAGCTAAGGCCCTTCAAACATATTTTTGAAAAGTAACTATAGTTAGAACATATACATTTATAACCCCACCTTTGATGTTTTCCTCTTTCCTACAAGATATTTCAATGATCCAATTACTTTTTTCTTCTAACAATTATTCATCTCATTTGTGTTTGTCTCATATAGTTGTAACACTACCTGAAGATCCTATTGGAGAAACTTCCAAAAAATACCCTATCTTTCAAATATTTTTAAAATCATCCTTACATTCTCACTATTTAATTTTTAATTTTTGTATTAAAATAAACTCAAGACTATAACCACCTATTCATTCCTTAATAACTCTTTTTTAGGGGTCTTGTTCATATCCCTAATATACATGATACCATTTTCATCATCACTATTTTATTTTAATAGTGGGCTTAGCCCCACTTCTTATTAACATAAACGATATTTTTATTTAACTTCCCAAATATATATCCCTTAGAGTTTTATTTTTTCTTTGTTCATGCTTTGATGGCCTTCCTCTCCTTTTTTCATCCCCACCAACACTCTTATTTTCATTAATAGCTTCTATTTTTCCATAATATTTATAATGGAACTTATCTTCTAAGGATTTACATTGCCCTCAAGAATCAAAAATGCAAGGAACAATCCCATAAATATCTTCTTCTTTATGTTTCCTAGAAAACCCTTAAGTACAAGGACAATCATACACAGTAATTACTTAGTTAGACTACCTTAGAAATCTTGATTGTCCATGGAGATCCTCCATATGTATTTCTTTGTTACACTACTCTTAAAACCCTAAAGTGTATACACTCTGTACTACTTTCATTTTTATTACAAGGAGAATTTTATGCTAATTGAGGAAAATGAAGATGATTTACCTAGATTAACCTTGACCTTCTTCACCTTAATCACTTTATAATTTTCCTCCCCATATTCCTTCACACCTTGAAGTCCTTATGAATTTGAACTTACTCAGTGTACTTTCTAGTCCATAATTTCATTTTTCTTCTAATACTTGATTCAAGTAAGATTTAATGGTGTTCCCCATTTGATGATGTAGAGGGGTATTTTACCACTTTCGTAGGTATAATTTGTTTTTTCTTGATATAGCTTCTACTATGATATAATCTTCTTGTTTCATATTTAATTTTATCTCATGCCTAGAAATTTTAATAATTTTCACTTTATTATCTTTCCATATGTTTTGTCTCTTAAAATTTCAACAATGGAATTCAATATTTTCATAATCCTCTTGTGAATCTAAATCTATTGATTTAAATTTAATTATAATGTACTATGGTAGAGGTTTTGGAATATCCATAGCAATACATATTCAAGTGTATACAATATGCCTTCTCTCCTTACAAGTTGGTCCTTCCTAGATAAACTCCTATGGGATATTTTTTTATATGATTCAAAACCTCCTTGTTGGTATATTTATAAGGAAATCCAAAAATTCAAATCCACACTATAATCCTTTTATTAGTCTTTTTCTCCACTGAAACATTCTCACTCCATGGTCTTGAATATAGTGCATATTTACCTCTAAATCAAGGGTCATCATCCATTGTTTTATCCTTTATTTCTAAAGTGGAGAAGATAATGAGGAAAAACTCTTTTTAAAGAAAATTCATGGATTAATTTGAGTTCAATCCTCATTCCACTTATCCATTTTTAAATATCCAAAAATCCTATAGAGTGTCCTTAGAACTTATACGTATATCAAGTACAATCATATCATCCTTGATAATAACTTCCTACAGAGTATCTGCTACTTGTATAGGGTTTGCCATAGATTTGATCTTCTTCTTAACACTAAGTACGACGTCCTTACTTCTAATAAGGAATCTTAAAATAACGTTTTTTGTCGTATTACATTAATTTTTTCACATAAAATCTTTAGTTTTTGAGTTTCTCCCAATATTTGGAACAAGAAAAAGTGGTGCTTGCACTTTGATTCTTGGACATGCTTCCTAGTTGCACCCATAATAGTTGCTTACTTTATGAAGAAAAGAAAATGGTGATGCTCACTCCTTAATTGCACTCACTTTTGGCTAATTATTTTTTGCACTTCCACTAAGCATTATAATAATTTTTTAGTAAAAGAAAAAATATATAATTTTTATCTCATTTATAATTTGATTTCACTAAATTATATTCCATTATAACTTATTAATATCATATTACATTCTAAAGCATGTTGTGTAAGATACAAAATAATTACTTTATTGAATTTAATTAAAATAAAATATTTATTTCAATATAATTAATATTTAATTTTAATAAATAATTAAATATTAATTTAAAATAGGAGGTCCAAGTTTGAATTGTTGAGGTAGCATGCTTTGATGTGTACAAAACTATAATCCAATATTGACTATGTACACACATTGTAAAAAAAATGTCTCATATGACATATGATCTTATGAACATTTAAAATTAGTTTATTTTCCTTTTATTCAAAACACATGAACATTCACAACAAAATAAAGGAATGGTGGAGTAACTCAATTAGAGGAATAAATATTTTTTCCTAACTGCTAAGCTAAAGAAACTAAAAGAGAATTTAAGGGCATGGAACAGAGAATAATTTGGAAATATCTTCAAGAAAAAAGAAGAGTTGGAAATGAAAATAGATGAAGCCAATAAAATAATTGAGGGACTGGGGTACACATAATACTTGAGAAATGATAAATAGGATCTTCTTATTGAATATCATGCCATCCTATCCAAAGAAGAAATTTTCTGGAGGTAAAATCTAGAGCAACCTAGCTAAAGGAGGGTGATAGAAACTCTAAATTCTTTCATTCTACCTTAATAAAACACAATATGGGATCTCAAATTAAGGAAAACCTCAATAGGTAAAGTTGTAGAGTCATAGATGAGGAAACTATTGAGAAAGAAATAGTAGACTTCTTCAATCATAGATTCAATGACAAAGGGGAAGAAAATGAAATGGATATGAAAGAGATCCTTACCAACATCCCAAAACCAGTCACAAAATTTATGAACGGGTTCCTTAATAAGAAGCTTTCTGAAGAAGAAGAAAAAAATGTTCTCTTCACTATGACGAAAGATAAAGCTTTGGGACCATATGGTTTTATAGTAGGATTCTTCCAAAGTTGTTGGGATATAGTAAATAAGATGTAGTAGGAGTGATACAAGAGGCTCAAAACAATGGCAAGATAGAAAGGAGAATGAACAATACCTTCATGACTTTGGTAAAGAATAAAATATGAGCCATCCATATTGATGATTTTAGACCAATAAGTCTTTGTAACTTGTCACACAAAATCTTAACTAAGGCTCTAGCAATGAGATTAAGCAAGATTTTGCCTTTCATTATCTCATAACAATAGTAGTCCTTCATTAAAGGAAGACAAATCCTAGATGGTATTGGGTGTTAGAGTAGGTTGTTTACCTTAGCTCATGTTCACCTAGGTAATTTATTTTCCTTTTATTTAGTTATTCCATGTATTTTCCCCACCCACTTATGTGTGGATATTTCATTTATATTATTTAGATATTATGAGATGTTACATATTTATTTCTTAGATATTATGGGGATATTTTTAGGTTTGACTATTCCTAGGTGTTATAGGGATATCTTTAGATATATTTTGATGGTTGATATTCTATCTCCCCATAGCGGTTATAGATCTATGGACCATATCACTTAATCATTTTGTACAATGGATATTTATCCTTAGCTTTATCCTACCACTATGGTTGATCATCCTCACCTATATTAGCAAGGCACCTTCATTGCACTCACTTTAAGAGGAAGTTCAATATTCATGTATAATATATGATATTTTTGTTCATTGCTTTGCATATCCATTTGTAAGCTTATGCTATCAATTTGCTTTCAAATTCTTGTTTTGGTTCAATATGTTTTGTTAACACTTGAGATCCTTGCATCTTGGAATGATCTAATTATTATTCCTTTCATGGTATCAGAGCAATAGGTATTGCAGTCATCCATTTGTGAGTGTTGTGCAGTTGTTTTTCTTACAGATTCGAAGATTGTTGTGGAAGCTTTAGATTTTGTGATCGGGTCCTTGGTGGAGTTTTTTGGCCAATTTTTATCTTTCCTTCCATTTTTCAGATCACACCAGCCTCCTAAAATCTCTTCTATCCATACTGCAATAGCCTCATTCTGGATCTGTCCTAAGCATTTTTTTTTTAAGCATTTCCTTTTTTGCAGGGTCACCAACCCAACCTATTTTTATATTTTTCATGTATATCCTAATAGAAATGGAATTTTTCCACAAAAAGTTTTGGAGGTATTTATATGCATTCATGTGAGTTGTGCCTAGAATTTCAGCACATTTGGATAAGTAGTATTCACGATATCGTGATTGTATTAAAACCTACACTTTTTTAGTAGTCTGCATATATCTTCATCTAATATTCGATTTTGTTGTAGATTTTTTTATCGAATGTGTCAAATCCAATGATAGACCTTCCCCTAAAATTTTAGAGAATTTGGAGCTTTATTCTCACTATTATAGTGATTTTTCTATTTTTAGTAAACTCGTCCTTTTAGGATAAATATTAGGATTTGCTCAACCAAAAATTTTCTAGGCTTGTAAAATAATTGTTCTTATATATCTGTAAACTTTCATATCATTTGGATCTATATTTAGACATTTATAATGATTTTATGACTGCACTCTCAAAATTACATTGTGAAAAAGGTTTTTGCACTTGAACCAGTATATGGACTATTGTTATAAAGTCCCATCTTCCTTCATTTGTTGTTTGTCCACTTAGTTTGGAATTTTATGATCAACTTACTTGGTATTAGTATTGGTGGAGCCTACACATTGTTGTTCTTGAGAAGTCCTTTATCTTTGACTTCCCTTGCTTTGTTGTGGTGCATCCTCTTGTGCTAATCTTCCTCATTGAGACACTTAGTTTGAAGGAGGGGATTCTTTTGGAAATTCTTTTGGATATTTTTTCAAAGTTTAGAAGATTCATTTGTGCATTGATGTGATTTTGTGGTATTTTTAACCACCTTGTGATATCACACTAGACCTCTCACATTATAATGGTAATTGATTTTGGGGGGGCCTCTTCTACTTTTGAGGACATCTTGGAAAATTATTTTTTTAAACTTAGCATAGAGGCAAATGCTGAAAATTTTGAAGCATGTTTTAAGGTACTTTTTCATTATGTCAAAGTGAAGGTTTTTATCCTTTGTTCATAACTCCAAAATCCAAACCAATGGTGAATTATAAGGTGTATAGGACATGGTTCATAAATAATTTAAGGATCTCTAACATGCTTTATTTTTTAGTTTGTGAGGAGCTTCAAAAGTCTATTGGAGTTCACAAGAACACACATCACCTTGCTTATCATATTTTGAAAAGAATATTTTTACCCAAGGCACCTTCTCTTACAATTGTTTGCATGGAGTACAACATTTCTTACATTGCATATTTTTTTTTGGAGGTACTATCTCATGATGTTTTGGATGATGAGGTTGATGCTATAGTACATGCTTCAAATATTTTATAGGATACATCTCCACAATTGTTTTATGTGGATGATCATGTTGATGTTGCAGCATATACAACAAAAATTTCATGGCATGTTATACCCTTACATACATATGACTTCTTGGATGGTGTTGCCTCTCTCTTCATTGAGAGTCACACATGTAATTTTCTTGACATGTATGAGGATCTCACTCATTTATTTGATTATGATGTATACATTGTATCTCCTCCATGTACTTATTTCTTTGAGGACCCTTTTTTAGTGTACCCTTCTCTAAGTGAGCCACCTTGTCCACCATTTACTTTTCCTGTTTCTTTCATATTGGATGATTTACTCCTACAGGAGTTGGATACAAATGTTTTTTCTTCATTTGGACTCTCACTTGGAGATATTGAAGACCATGTTGATTCTTTTGAGGCTTCTAAGCCTCCACTTATTTCTCTTGCTACTTCCATGGGCTCTTCATCACTTATGCAGCAGGACATTGGTGATTCTTCCTTGATGGATGCTCTTCACACATCTCTTCCACTTTTGCACACTCATGGTTTTGTGCACATTGATATTTTGGATGTTGATTGGGACTATATTCTACCCAATTTTGGTGTTGGTTTGGGCTTCTACATTCTTGGAGATTCATTTTATAATTCATTGGTGACATCTTCTTCACTTCAAATTAGTTTGAAGGATTCTACGTCATCATTCTACATTTTATTCCTATCTTCTCACACTCGTTTGGAGTGGTAATACATTCAAAGGATTCTTCATGGCTACTTTCTGCCTCGTGGGAGACACATTGTTCATCACAGAGGCATCCACTTCTTCATAGGATGTCTTCATGGAGCTCGTCATCCTAGAGGGGTGTTGGGAGCACTCCTTGGCTCCATTCCTACTTCTCTCTTTCTAGCTGGATGGTTTTTTTCCCACATGGTTTTCCACCTTCTGGTTCAAGAGCATTTGGATACACATTATACATGAGTACCTAATCAGACCTTTTTACCGGGACTCATATTGTGTATATGCCACTTTATTTTTTGGCATCTAGCTTCACTTAAGTGGGGTGTTAGAGTAGGTTGTTTACCTTAGATCATGTTCACCTAGGAAATTTATTTTCATTTTATTTAGTTATTCCATGTATTTTCCCCACCCACTTATGTGTGGATATTTCATTTATCTTATTTAGATATTATGAGATGTTACATATTTGTTTCTTAGATATTATGGGGATATTTTTAGATTTGACTATTCCTAGGTGTTATGGGGATATCTTTAGGTATATTTAGAGGGTTGATACTCTTTCTCCCCATAGAGGTTACATATCTATGGACCATATCACTTATTCCATTTGTAGGGTGGTTATATAGCCTTAGCTTGATCCTACCACTATGGTTGATCATCCTTGCCTATATAAGCAAGGCACCTTCATTGTACTCATTTGAAGAGGAAGTTCAATATTTATGTATTATATTTGATATTGTTGATCATTGTTTTATATATCCATTTGTAAGCTTATGCTATCAATTTGCTTTCAGATTCTTGTTTTTGTTGAATGTGGTGTTATTTTAACACTTGAGATCCTTGCAGCTTGGAATGATCCGATTATCATTCCTTTCATAGGGATTGTACATGAAAACATCCACTCCCTTAAAAAATTAAGCAATCAGTCATGCTAATCAAACGGGATATTATTAAAGCTAATGATAGGGTGTCCTGGAGGTTTTTGGACAAAGTCATGGAGAAATTTAGCTTTTCTTACTAGTGGAGAAAACTAATCAATAATTGTATATCCAGTGTCACCATCTCCATCTTAGTCAATGGATATCCTGATGGTTATTTCAATAGCTCAAGATGGGTCAAACAAGGTGATCATATCTTACCAACTCTATTCATTGTACTCATTTGAAGAGGAAGTTCAATATTTATGTATTATATTTTATATTGTTGCTCATTGTTTTATATATCCATTTGTAAGCTTATGCTATCAATCTACTCTTAGATTCTTGTTTTGGTTGAATGTGGTGTTCTTTTAACACTTGAGATCCTTGTAGTTTGGAATGATCTAATTATCATTCCTTTCATAGGGATTGTACATGAAACCATCCACTCCCTTAAAAAAATTAAGCAATCAGGCATTGTAATCAAACTGGATATTAGTAAATCTAATGATAGGATGTCTTGGAGGTTTTTGGACAAAGTCATGGAGAAATTTAGCTTTTCTTACTAGTGGAGAAAACTAATCAATAGTTATATCTCTAGTGCTACCTTATCCATCTTAGTCAATGGATATCCTACTGACTATTTAAATAGCTCAAGAGGGCTCAAACAAGGGGATCTTATCTTCCCAAATCTATTCATTATTATGGCAAAAAACTTAGGTAGATCTATTAAAAAAACTTAAGAATAAGGTCTAATTAGCGGTCTATAAGTAACCAACAAAATATCAAATATAATCAATAGCCAATTTGTTGATGAAACTTTGCTCACCAGAAAAGCCTCGATAAAATAATCCAAAGCTTTCAAGACCATCATCAACTATTACGAAGGTGCATCTTCCAAATATATCAATTTTTTTAAAAGCAAAATCAAAGTAATCATGAAATATAAAATTGAAAATCTACCTTCCTCCTATCTGGGTATGACCCTTTTTATTAGCCAAATAAAATCTTCTCATTGGAACATGGCCATTGATATGCTAAACAAAAAGCTTTCTCTCTAGAAAGGAAACCTCCTTAGCCAAGTTGAAAAGATCCAATTGATCCAATCCACTTTTCAAAGCCTACCTATCTACATGTTATCAATGTTTAAAATACTTGTAAAAACTATAGAAGCAGTTGAAGCCATCAAGAGGAAATTTCTATGGAAAGATACTAAAGAAAGAAACAAATATCATCTAGTGAAGTGGGAGAAGGTATGCCTCCCAAAAGCTTATGGATGCTTGGGTCTGAAAAACCTAAAAATACTCAATAGAGCATTAGTAATAAAACTAGTGTGGAGACTGATAAAAGAAGATAACAATCTATGGACCAACATAATGAGGATCAAATATATCCAAGATAATGAGCCAACAACAATACTCAGAAGAAACTAGATAATGGGAGGTTCAGCCATCTAGAACAATATTTATGAAGAAATCAACATCATAAACAAAGGGTCTCAATGGAGGATTGGTAAAGGAACAACTATGGATTTTTGGAAAGATAAGTGGAGAGACTTAGGACCTTTAGACCAAGATCCAAATCTTGTAGAGTTAAAAAATACCCTCAAACAAGACCAAGGTACTTGTTTTAGATCTTACATAATTAGTCAGAAATATGGTACAAAAACTTGGAGAATAGTTATTGGGAACATGCTTTTAAAACAATATCTAGAGGCCATCCATGCAAATCTAGGAGATAGTCTTAATATAGACTCAGAGGAACCTAACCAATTAGAGTTGACTAGATTGCCAAAGAGAAACTATACAGTTAAAAGTGGATACAAGGAATATCTAGATCTACCTAAGTAAAATCACCTTGGAGGAACTTATGGGGAAACAAATGTATTCCAAAGATTAAAAAATTTACATGGTTGGTTCTCCAAAATAAAATCCTAACTTGGGATAACCTGATCAAAAGATATTTTCTAGGCCCAAGTATATGTTACCTATGCAAAATAAATGAAGAGACAGCAAATCACTTGTTCATGAAATGTTTTTTGCTCAAGTTATGTGGAACCAATGGATGAAGACTATAGAGGTATCTTGGGTCATGCCCAAGGAAATTCTTGACTGGTGGTGTCAATGGATCCCTCCAGGTAAGGAGAAGAAATTGATATGGAGCCTAGCAATCCCAACATTTCTTTGGTGTATCTAGAAGGAGAGAAATAGTAGGATCTTCAAAGGAAAATCAAGGAGCTCTGAGTTTGTTTTTAACCAGATTCAAGTCGGTCTATTAGAACTAATGTCCAAACATATTAACATAGACCAATAGTGGAGTTCATGTTTAAGCCAAAATAGGCATTAGAATCTTTCTTGTAGCTAGACCTCTAGTTTAGTTGTGGATTTCAAAGGAGCAAGTAGTGAGCCTTAAATTTTTATCGCAGGATTCATAATAATAATTAGATTAGAAGGATATTGGTACTGTTTTGCTAAACTCCCTCTCACAAATGGTCTACTTGGTTGTTTATGTAAACCATCCCTAGCAAGGCAGTCATTTGTTCACCTTGGTAATAGAATGCATATTCTAGGGACTTTTTTCTAGAGCTCTTACTTTTATTCCAAGTTCCATGTACAGTTCTTAAAGCTTAGCTATCAAGTATAAATGCACATGCTAGGCATAAGCTCAATAGGAATCTTTTTTTTTTTACCTCTAGTAAGTGTTGTTATCCTAAGACTCTTTTAGTTTCTAACTCACTTTTATTTAAAAGGGTGGAGGATCCTATTAAAACCTTTTTTTTAATAATAGAAAAAAATCTAATTAATTTCCAATGAGGCCTTCGTTCAATGGTTGAGACATATAATGAAGTAGCCCACACCAAGGCATATAGCTGGATGTAACTAAATTGAAATAAAAAGGAAAGAATAACCCTTTCAAAATCCTAATTTTTATTTTATTTCTTAAATATAATTAATTTATTATTTTTTTAATATTATCATTTCATTTTAAAAATAATAATTTTAAGTTACAATTCCCTCATGCTTGTTGGGTCTGCTTTCTGAAACTTGGTGTGCCAAAACCGATCTATCATTCAAAGAGGTGGACGCTTGAATCTTGGATATGGATTACGAATAATATTCTTGGAAGACTCATGGATTACAACTCAGCCCTTGATTTGGGATTAGTCTGTAAGTATTCTTAAACCTATCACCGATCTTATTTTTGGTCCCAAAGTTGAAAATTTTATCAATAATGAAATTGTGGTCCCCCACTGGGTTGACATCTCTACTGACCTGGATTCCCCTAAACTTCGCTCAGCTCATCTTCGTTTAGCCGAGAATCTTTGAACTCACTTGATCCCAAGTACCAGGTCACCTGATACTCTCTTTTGGCAATTTAGCCAATTTAGGAATTTCTCAGTTAAGACCGCATATACGGCTATGAATGAACCTGATGATGATTTGTTTCCTTCCAATATTATTTGGATCAAAAACCTTCTTCCCAAAATTACCCATTTTTTTGGTTGACAGCAAAAAATAGACTCCTCACCATCGATAACTTGATAACCCATGGTATGATCCTACCCAATAGATGTTACTTATGTAAATCTGCATGGGAGTCAGTTAATCATCTATTTCTAGAGTGCCCCTTTTCTAGCCTTGTCCTATCCATGATCCTATCAAATGTTTCCATCTCTTGGGTTGCTCCTTAGTCTATCAGTGATATTATTACCCAGTGGCAAAACCCCTTTAATTCCACCCGCCTAAATTTTTGGTGGTCGATCATTCTTCCTCACTTTATGTGGTAAATTTGGTTGGAAAGGAATAATCGAGCTTTTCGATTTTCGTCCCTAGATCCGGAGTCGGTCTGTTTGAGAGCTATGAATTTTGCCTCCGAAAATGCCAATATCATGTCTTCTAAGGATTGTCCTTCATCACCGTTTGAGATTCAAGTGGCACGTTATACTAACCTATCTTTTGAGATTTTTGGTCATTCCCAGGCTATTGTGGACAAACCCCTTATCTCTTGGAGTCCCCCTCCCCCTGAGTGGTTCAAGTTAAATTTTGATGGTGCATCAAAAGGCAACCCCAGCGATGCGAGTTGTGGAGGCATAATCAGGTATGACAGAGGTCGTCTCATCCAAGCTTATGTGGAAAAATTTGGAGTTCAATCTAACAATTTTGCAGAAGCTTGAGCAGCTTTTTGAAGCATCCAAATGGCTATCGAGCTCAATATCCAGTGCCTAATAATGAGGGAGACTCGTTAAAAACTATAAAGTATTTGAAAGAGGTCTCGCATCCACCTTGAAATGTGTAGCCAATCATCAAAGAGTCCATTGTCCAGTTAAGGGCGATTAACAACAGGTGTATTCAACACATGTATAGGGAAGGCAATCGAGCGACAGATACAATGGTAAACTTTGGGTTAACTGTCCAATCCCTAGTGACGTGGCAGGGCAACCTTCTCCAATGCATCATTGATTCTTGTAGTGAACTTGCAGTTACTGATGTTGAATAGTGCCACGATGTCAAGGATCACGATGGCTCACAATGCGAGGCAAATTGTGGGACCTTATTACACTGATATGCCAAGATGGTACATTGGCACTTGCAAAAGGACACACTGTATAACCTCACACTTTCTGTTTGTGCCCATGGACAGTGTTGTAATAATCTAGGCTATTTTTTTATGGACCATGTGCTTGGCCCAATTTTGGCTTGTTCTGTAGGGAGTCGAACCTTCATGGGATCCTCCTTACAACTTGTATATAAGGTTTTGGGTCCCTTATAAAACCCGTTACTAATAAAAAAAAATACTATGCAATATTTTAAAATTTATTATTTTTTAAATATTATCCATTCATTTCAAAAATAATAATTTAAAGTTACCATAAATGCTACGCAATATTAAAAAATTTATTAGTTGCAAAAAGACTACCATTTTAAAACCCTGATTTTTTATTTTTTTTAAATTTAATTAATTTATAATTTTTTAAAATATGATCTTTTTATTTTAAATAAATACTCTATATTATTTAAAAAGTTATTAATGAGTTAAAATAAAGTATACTCCATAGTTTAGTTTGGCTGTATTCTAATGGAAGAGTAGGTCTTGGCCATTTTTGTTGTCAGTTTAAACTTTTAGGGCTTGGCCTTTGTCCAATTGGTCAGTGGACCCTATTTTGTAAAATGGTTTTGGGTCAACCAGTTAAAACCCGGTGTTAATTATAATATTCTCTTACTTACCAAAAAAAAAATAAAGTATAATAAATTTATCTATAGCTATGCCATTATTAAATGTCATATTATATTTAAATTATTAAAAATTATAAATATTTTTTTAAATATAATGATTATTTTAAAAGTTTATTATGTGTAAGAAAAGATATTATATTACTTGCATACTCTTTTTTTTATAATGAATATACTACAGTTTTGTTTATTATGTGGAAGAAGAAGGTACTTGTACTATTTGTATATATATTTCAACATATTCCTTTGAATTGGAAGTTTGTTCTCTTATTAATATTTTGATGTTTTTTTAGAAGAACATTTATAAATTACATTAACAACCATTTTCAAAAAATTTGAACATATAAACAGCCGGCAACTTAAGGAACATATTGGAAAAGGCAAATATTGCATTAAGCATTTCAACCAGGTGGATATTTAATTTATGGAAAAAGAACGTGTCTAGAGTCAAGCCTTACAGCGTAAAATAAAAACAAGTGTCCAAAACTTCATGTGCAACACTTCATACTTTAATGAGTCCAAAACTTGATTTTTAATTCCATCTCATAATTTTAATTTTTGAATAAAGCAAGCACCATCTCGAAGAACTTAAAATGTTTCAGAAGAAACTATACATATTTTTTATTTATATGTGTAAAAAATAATTGCAATTTATAATTAATTTGTAATTTTCCTGTGATGTGTAGGATCCCATGGTTAAAGTATTGGTTTATATTAATCGAGACTCAAGTTTGATTTATTAGAAGCGTGGTCTCTAATGTATCAACAGTTGATTTCAACTGTTATAATATATGATTCATACAATACAATAATAATATTATTTGTATAATTATGTGGTTCATTAAAATATGTTGATAATTCATTGATTATATATATATATATATATAATCAATAAATTATCATGATATTTTAATGAACCAAGTAATTATACCATAGCAAATCATATTATTATTGCATTTTATGAATCCTATATTATTATTGTAGGAATAGGACATATGATTCTTGCACTGCAATAATAATATGATTTGCTATAGTATAATTATGTGGTTCATTAAAATACCATGATAATTATTGATTATATAATCAATGGTATTGTAATGAACCACAAAATTATATTATAATAAATCATATTATTATTGCATTGTAGGAATCATATGTTATTATTGTAATAATAGGATAATCTGAGACGATCTTGAATGAGTTGGAAATAGAAGATAAGATTGTGGATTAAATCATTTTAGTTAATGTGTTTGAGTTTGGTGAGGTGGTGGTCTAGGCCTCAGAGTGTAGTCTTGTCAAGTTGAAAGCCCTAGAAACCAAGACTTGTATTCTATTTGAACTTATTCACAATTTCTACCAATATTTGGCTTCTCAAGATTTAGTTTTGGAGGAACTTAGTTCTCCCTAGAAGGCTGCTAAACTTGTGGTCTAGGAGTAACTCAATTCTTCTCGAAAGGCTTCTAAACTTGCGGTCCAGGAACAAGGGTCTCCAACTTTTCTTAACATGAAAAAATCCCCATGTATGGGAGTAGGATCTTCAAGAACTTCAAATTCTAGGTCAAAAACTAGAATTAAAAAAAATCAAATGGATGTGGGGACTATTCAAAAGCCTGGGAAACCCTTAAACAAGATGGTAAGGTTCAAAGGAGTAGAATCAGATATCGCTGATGGAATTCAAACTTAGCTTAAATTTTAGAAACAGGAGAATACAAATAAACAACTCAAGCTAAAATTATTTTGTAGACCCCCCAATCCCCTAACGAGGGAAAAATTCCTAAACCATACAGATGAAGATGCTCTCTTAGAATAGAAGAGGCCTAAATGGGCCTACAAACAAGAGGATTTTAGCATCTATCAGAATAGAAGTTCGTTCAGACATTATATTTATCTAGGAAACCAAAATGAACAGGACCAATGTAGAAATTACCAAGGACATCATCTAGAAGGAGGCTGATTTTGTAGCAAATTCTACTATTGGGGCTTTGGGAGGCCTTCTATGCCTTTGGGATCTCACAAAATTGGATGGTTATGTACTTCTTATATTAGAAAGGGAGATAAAAAAAATTGCTACAAAAATTAAGGATTTAAGTGGATCTCTAACATTTATAATCCTAACACTGGTTCAAATAGGGCAATTCTCTAGGATTCATTGAGCACCATGAGGGGCTTATTCAAGGATGATATATGGGTTCTTGTAAGGGATTTTAATACCCCATTGTATCCCTCTAATAAGAAAGGGGGCTCTAATGTAAATTCTAGAAGCATGAGATAGTTTTCTTCTTTTGTGAACAACCAGGAGCTAATGGATGTAGAGTTGAAAGAATCCAAATTTACCTGGACTAATAGGTGAGTGGGAAGTCAAAACATTCAAAATAAAACTAGATAGAGTTCTAGTTTCGAAGGAAGATCTCCCATTTTTTGGTGATACTTGTCTTTGTTCCTTTCTTAAAATTGGATATGATCACAACCCATTAGTCTTGGAAAAGTTCAAAATCAAAATATTTTCCCTAGGCCATTTATGTTTGATGTGATGTGGTTGCAACACTCAAATGTGGAGGCTAGAATTAAAGCCTAGTGACCATGAATTTTCTTCGATCCTTTGATTTTCCAAGTGGCATCTAAGTTAAGATTTATTAAGGCTAATCTTAAAACTTGGAACAAATTTATCTTTGGAGATGTATTTTGAAGAAAAAAGGAGATATTTGAGCAATTAAAGGAGTTCAAAGCTGATGTAGCATCAAGGGAAGTAGAGGAAAGGGACCAAATTCGAAAAAATGATTTTTTATCAAAATATCATAACTTGTTGGTTGAGGAGGAAATGTTATGGCAAAAAAAATCTAGATCTCTCTAGCTCCAAAAAGAAGATAGAAACATGAAAAAAATTCATACCTCTACATTGAGGCATAGAAGCAGTAACATGATTAGAGAAATTCATTGTGCCAATGGGATGGTATTCACAAATATTGAGGACATTAGGAATTAAGTAGTTAGGTATTTCATAGATCTCTTGTGTGTCTTTGAAGATAGGGATCCACTTGCGGAAGAGAGACTTCTCCAAAATATACTTACTTTAGTTTTGGTATAAATAAAATCTACTTTTTGTGCCCCGTTCAGTGATGAGGAAATTAGGGAGGTGGTGTTCTCGATGGGGGACCTCAAAGATCCAACCTTGAAAAAAATTCCCACTTTTTTTTTCTAGATGTTTTGGCATATTTTGGGAGAAAATATCTATAATGCCATGAAGGAAATCTAGGCATTGAATTTTATTCCACCTGATATCAAGTATACTTTCCTTGTCCTTATTCCTAAGATGAAAAGTGCTAAGAAATTCAAGGATTTCAGGACATCAGACTATGCAACACGCTACTAAAAAATGCAAGGATAATTCTATCCTCTGCTTAATGAACTTACAAAGATAATTATACTGCCGAACCGAAAGACGAAGTAAATATTGAATAAAGAAAATACAGTGAACGAATGGAATAAACAAGCCACTCAAGGTGGGCACACCCTCGCCAATAGGCAGTTGCGATTAACGCCAATGAAGATTTTAAAACAAAGATGATAGATCCAAATAAACTATTGGATCAATATATATAATAAATGTTAAACTCTTGGAAGCGTCGGCTGTCGGCTATGTTTGGACTGCAACATGACTCCCCTCCTCGGAAAGCTTTGTCCTCAAAGCTGGAAATGTCTGGAATATACTTTCAGGTTCCCATGTGGCATCCTCCTCTGATAAATCTTGCCATTTAATGAGAAATTCGTGAATCTGACGTGATCTCGCTTTTGGATTCTATGTTGTAGTATATCTTCTGGTTGGAGATGTATGCGTCCTTCCTCATCAAGCACTGGTAATTCTGATTGACTTTGTACTTTCTGACCAATTACTTTTTTGAGACATGAAACATGAAATACCGGGTGTATTCGTGAAGATGTAGGTAGCTCTAATTGATAGGCTACTTCTCCAATGCGGCGCACAATTTTGTAGGGACCATAGAATCGTGGGGCCAACTTCTGGCTGGACTTTATCTTTAACGAGGATTGTTTGTAAGGTTGCAACTTTAGGAACACCCAATCTCCTATATTAAAAGTTCTCTCTGATCGGTGCAAGTCTTGTTGTTGTTTCATACGATTCTGTGCTTGGACTAAATTCTCTTTGAGGATGGTGAGTGTAGACTGCCTTTGTTGGAACCAATCATCCACTTTGGCTACTTTGGATGATCCTTGTACGTAATCTGTGACTTTTGGAGGTTTGGTGCCATACAATGCTTCAAATGGAGACATCTTAATTGAGTAATGGTAAGAAGTGTTGTACCACCATTCTGCCAATGCTAACCAATGGCTCCATTGGTATTGTTTATCTTGAGCAAAACATCTTAAGTACGTACCCAAACATTTGTTAACTACTTCGTTTGACCATCCGTCTCGTGGATGGTAGGCTAAAGACATGTTCAATTTGGTACCACTAAGTCGAAATAATTCCCGCCAAAAGTTACTAGTGAAGATGGGATCTCTATCACTTACAATATTTTTTGGCATACCATGTAATTTGAAAATTGAATCCATAAATACCTTTGCCACCTTGCTTGCGGAAAATGGATGTTGTAAAGCCTGAAAGTGAGCGTATTTGGATAACCGGTCTACGACAACGAAGATTACTGTCCTGCCTTCTGACTTTGGAAGACCCTCAATAAAATCCATGGATATATGTTCCCACCGTCATTCAGGGATGGGTAATGGTTGTAACAATCCTGGTGATTTGACTGTTTCTCCTTTATTGCGCTGGCAAACTTCACATTCTGCTACCCATTGTTTGACTTCTGCTTTTAATCCCTTCCAACAAAATGATTGTTTGACTCTTAAATATGTCTTCAAAAATCCTGAATGTCCTGCTGATGGAGAGGCGTGTGATTCGTCTAGGATCTTTGATTTGAGTTCTGAATTGTGTGGAATATAAATGCGGTTTTTCTTCCGGAGGATTTCATCTTCATAAGAGAACAAAGGGTATTTAGAGGACCCTATAGATAATTCTTGAATTATCTGAGTAGTTTCGCTATTGGACAACCATTCATCTTGTAATTGATTCACCCATTGGGAGCAAGGACCTGAAATAGCGTTAATGACTACTTCATCTTCATATTTCCTGGACAGCGCATCGGCAGCTATATTTTCCTTCCCTTTCTTGTATTCGATAACAAAATCATAGCCCAACAATTTGGTTAACCACTTATTTTGTTCCGGATATGAAAACCTTTGCTCAAGAAAATGTTTGAGGCTACTATGATCTGTTTTTATAATGAAGCGGCTACTGATTAGGTAGTGTCTCCATTTTTCTACCGCGTGCAGGATAGCCAACATTTCTTTTTCGTATGTTGATCTTCCCAAATTTTTTCCTGACAGTTGTTTACTTTCAAATGCCAATGGATGACCTTCTTGCATGAGTATGGCCCCAATTCCTGTTCCTGATGCATCACATTCGATAATAAATGGTTTGTGAAAATTGGGAGTTGCTAATACTGGAGTTGTGCACATGGCCTTCTTAAGAGCTTCGAAGGCTTGAGAGGCCTCTGTTGACCAACGAAAAGCATCCTTCTTTGTGAGTGCGGTGAGAGGTGCTGCAATCTTACCATAATTTTGTACAAACTTGCGATAGTAGCCTGTGAGACCCAAAAAACCACGAAGTTTCTTGATGGTTTTAGGTAAAGGCCACTCTTGAATTGCCTTAATCTTATTGGGATCCACTTTGACGCCCTCATGGGAAACTATATGACCAAGATACTCGACTTCTTGAACACCAAATGAACATTTGGAACGTTTAACAAATAATTTTTCTTTGTGTAAAATGTGAAGGGCTTTATCCACATGATGTAAATGGTCCGTCCATGTTTTGTCGTATATGAGAATATCATCAAAAAAAACTAACACAAACTTACGGAGGAGTGGACGAAACACTTGGTTCATGAGGCTTTGGAATGTGGATGGTGCATTAGTGAGACCAAAAGGCATGACCAAAAATTCGTAATGACCTTCATGAGTACGAAAGGCCGTTTTGGGAATATCTTCTTCTCTAACACGGATTTGGTGAAAGCCAGAGCGAAGGTCTAATTTTGTAAAAAATTTTGCACCATGCAACTCATCTAATAGGTCATCTATGACAGGGATAGGAAATTTGTCCTTGATAGTGAGTTTATTGAGAGAACGAAAGTCAGGACACATACGCCAAGAGTTATCTTTTCGTCTAGCCAGGACTACAGGTGAGGAATAAGGACTAGTGCTGTGACGAATGACTCCATGATCCAACAAATCCTGAACGATCTGTTCGATTTCTGTCTTTTGTGGTTGAGGATAGCGATAAGGACGATTGTTAGGAGGAACACTCCCTGGAATCAAATGGATGGCATGGTCATGAGATCGTTTAGGTGGTAATCCTTGAGGTTCTTGGAAAACCTCTTCGTAATGTGTTATGATGTCTTGTAACTCGGGAGCAATAATATCCGAAGTTGCTTGGAGATTGTTTTTCCAAACAATTAATTTGAGCTATAAACCCATATCCACCCTTTTTTAACATCTTCTCCATACTATGAGAGCTCACCATTTGTGATGGAGGAGTAGTAATGCCTTGTAAGCGAATGACTCGTCCGTTTTCCTTCCATTCCACAAATAATTTTTTGAAGTTGAAGCTAACCGTGTCTAATGTTTCCAACCATTCAACTCCCAAAATGACATCCGAGTTCCCCAAATTCATGACGAAAAGGGATCCCAAGCCAAGTATAAGTTCCCATTTTTATGGAAACTTGAGATGTGCGACCAACACATTGTGCGTTCACCCCGTTGGCCACTAGAACCTGGAATTTGTCTTTGTTGGAAGAGTTAATGAATAAATTCAAAGCTTTTGCGGTTTTGATGTCGATAAAATTGTGGGTACTACCGGAATCAATTAGCACATTCACCTTTTTCTCGGCGGAGAAATCCCGGTACCTTGATGGTATGGTGGGCGGTTAAACCCATGAGAGCATGCACGGAGATTGCCATTGTATCCTCTTCTTTTTCTTCTATAGTACATGGTAAGTCTTCTGGCATAGGTTCTTCTAGTTGGTAAGGTTCATCCTCTTCTCCTTCACATTGATCACCTTCAATATGAAAGTTTTGTTTTTGGGCACATGCTTGTTCCCTGGGGTGATGAGTGCGACATTTATAGCAAAAATATCTTGATGGTTGATCATTTCTACGAAAGGAATTGTTGCGATATGAGGGACGACTATAAGTTTCACGCCGTGCAGACAACTGATGTCTCTTCTCGGCCAACTTGGCTATTCTTATACAACTGTTTAGCAAGGTTGGATCGTGCATGTCTACCTCCACTCGAATATTTTCTTTCAAACCATTGCGAAAGGCTCCTACCACTGTGTCGGGACTGAGGTCTAAAGTGTATGGTAGTAAACTGGTAAACTCCGAAACGAATTCACTAACTGACCCTTCTTGTTTAAGAGATAATAGTCTTACTGTGTATGATGATGTAGCTCCTTCATCAAATCTTTCTAAAAAAGAGGTAGTGAATTTTCTCCAATTAATAGTAGCTCCTTTCTCTCGTTTAAGCCATACAAACCATTGGTAGGCCTCAGTGCCTAGTTTTGATGCAGCGAAAGGGACTTTGTCAATTTCCTTAATTTGATATAAGTCAAGAATGCCTTCCATTTTGGCTATCCAACCACGAGGATCATGACCTTCAAAAGTGGGCATATCAATTCGTGGAAAATTATTATTATTAGGACCTCTCGGTTGGTGATAACCCGTGTCCCTTTCTTGATTTTGGTTATACCGCTGTCTTTGATAGCGATCCCTGGAATTATCCGAAGTGCCTATTTGCTGTTCCCAATCGTCATTTTGATCGACATTGTCTTCATTCCTTTGGGCATGGGAGTGATTTTGGGGATTAGTATTGGGATTAGGCTGGTTTTGTGCTTTCACAAGGTCTTTTAGGAGGACACCAATTTCATTCATACCATCTAGTAAGAGTCGAAGAGAATCACTATCGAAAACGGCTGAGTTACTTGAGTTTCCTTGTGTGATGTTTTCGTGAGTTGGGGAAGGATTAGTAGCCATAGGATCTACTAGTGGATGATGTGGATTATAACTACCAATTTTAAAAGGAGAAAGAGAATTTTTAGTACCTGGGCTGCGATTAGGTCTTCTTGTGTTGTTATTGGTCGTTTTCGAGCTTGATAATCGACCGTCAAGCCCTTTGATCCAACTTTTACTCATGCACTCGCTCAAAATTGTTTGCTTAGTAGTTCTTGAACTTCAAAATTTCTTGCTTAGTTGTGTCCTTGAACGTCAATTTCTGCAAAATTGAGCTATGGCAAAAAGAAACAAAATTTGTTGTCCGCCTTACTGCCACTCCAACTGTGGCGCGGAACAGGATGTTGTGGGCTCCGTGAGAACAACTTCAGATGCGACGGACACGACGCGACCCGACTAGATACGGACAATGAGACACGTGACAGCGACAACCTGACACGATACAACACGGACCAACTTCAGATGCGACGGACACGACGCGACCCTACTAGACACGGACAATGAGACACGTGACAGTGACAACCTGACACGATACAACACGGACCAATGAATGCGAAATCCACCCAACGAAACACGGTGGCCAGACACTTGGAAATGAAAGGCTATGACACGACACCAAACGAGCACCCCAACGACACGACGTGGACACTCGATACTTGGAACGAAAGACTACGACACGACACCAAACGAGCACCCCAAGCGAACGGAACGGAAACTCTAAACGACACGACACACAGAAAACCCGAACACGCGAACGGAGCGGAACCGAAGACCACGACAAAGACACAACTGGCGACTGGAGAGATGACCATACTAGGCATGGAGTAACACCACCGTGTGACCGAAGTCACACCGTAGAAGGTGTGACTTGTGCCTTTTAAACCGGTAAACCGAACTACTGCGCCGAATGTGGGATAAACAATTAAGCCCACCCGCGAAAACAATAATATCTGACGTCAGCAATTAATTTCCCGCAAACGACCTTAGGCTAATCGTTTAATTAAAACACTTCCTTGAATTCTGATTGGACGACGCGTTTGCCCTGGCGTATGCCTGTTTCGGAGGTGTTTGCAGGCGGCGATGGTTTCACAGGCCGCGGCGTGAGATCGAAATGGGACACGGACTTAGATTTGGCCGATTGCTTTTAAAATTTTGAATGTAAGCCTGCAGTCGTGCACTGTTAAGAATGTAAAACAGAACGCAAAAAACCAGTGTGAACGCCAATTTCTCTTCCGCGAAGACGTCACTTGCCCTGTAGTCTGGCGCCCGGATATGTGCGAGGAAAGAGCAGCAATGGAAGTCCCGAGGCTTCGAAAGATGGATAACTGATACCACTTGCAAGGATAATTCTATCCTCTGCTTAATGAACTTACAAAGATAATTATACTGCCGAACCGAAAGACGAAGTAAATATTGAATAAAGAAAATACAGTGAACGAATGGAATAAACAAGCCACTCAAGGTGGGCACACCCTCGCCAATAGGCAGTTGCGATTAACGCCAATGAAGATTTTAAAACAAAGATGATAGATCCAAATAAACTATTGGATCAATATATATAATAAATGTTAAACTCTTGGAAGCGTCTACTGTCGGCTATGTTTGGACTGCAACAAAAAATCTCACAAAAACTTTAGCATATATATTGAAAGTCCATCTTCTAGGTATTATTGATTTACCCTCAAGTGGGTTTGTGATCGAAAAACAAATTATTGATGGCATAATTGAAATTCATGAACTGATATACTCTCTAGATAAGAGTGCAAGACTAGGTCTGAAACTTGACATGGATAAGGCCTATGATTGGGTTTCCTAAGAATTTATATTAAAATTTATGGATAAATTTGGATTTAATCAAGAATGGTTGGGTTTTAAAGTCTGCATTTCATCAGTGAAGTTTTCTATCATTTTTAATGGATTCCTGACAAGTTATTTTAGTAGTTGCAAGTGTAGCAACCTCGGGGAAGCGGTGCACCGTCCACTACTCTATTTGCGAATATTATTTACTTAATCATGCATTAAATGAAAGATACAACCAAAATACGAAGAAATGAATAGATAATGCTTTTTATTACTTTTTCTCAAGTTCAGTTACATATAGATCCCTCTAAGGGATTCCCTTAATTTGATACAAATTTTACAAAATAGGGTAGCAGATGTATGATATCCCCTCACAAGGGGAGATGCGCTCTCGTAGGCTTCTCGGTGACACACATAGAACTGTATGAGGGCTTACAGATGCCTCCTTCTCTAGGTCTGGTTCCTAGAGGGATCCTCTTGCTTTCGTATGTTGATAACCTGTCCAATGAACCTATAGTCCTGCAAGCATGAAAACAACAAAAAATGCTCAACTATCCGAGATTGCCTCCCGGATGAGGTTGTTAGCGATAAACCTAATGATAAATAGAAATATGCTTAATGAAAATAGAAACTAATGCTATGGATGCAAATGAATGAGGGAAATAAGATCTATGCTAATGGCATGAAAACATGTAATAAGATAAATAAAGGAAACTAATGCTAAGAACCCTAGACTAGGCCTGCGGGCCACTATCCAAGATAGTGGCCGCTAAGATGAAAACCTGTCTCTATTGCTCCAAGGCTATGGATCTAGGCTTGTTGCTGATGTTGAAATGATTGTCATTTTTGTCCGATGTATTGAATATCCTGTAGATGATAACCCCTCAATCGGCTAGCACTTTGTTGCTCCTAAAAGGTGCTCCAATTTGCTCTTCGATCTGACAAGGCTTCATTGCAAGAAAAGCTCTTCAAGTCTCAAAAAGCTCTCCTCAATATCTCCCTCCAAAATGATAAAAGAAGGTCCCTTGGTGCTCTTAGGTTGGCACCTTATATTGTGTTGAGGTCCTAGGTTTAGGTCTAAAAACCCTAAGACTAAATCTTGCATACAAACTGTTTGTTAGCATGAGCATTTGAGTCTTTGTCTACCCTTGAGGGCCAGTTAACTGATGTCTAAATCTAGACTTGAGTCTCTCATGTAGACTAGCTATGAGGAGGAATGCAAATTTGTCCCTGCTCGGCCTTATTGCATGTAGACTGCCACTTCCACTCGATATTAGGTTGGTTTGATGGCAAATTGCATTTTAGGGTCTAGCCACTATCATCTACAGTGGCTAGGGATTGGCCACTCTGAGCTTTAGCAGCCAAGATTCAGCCACTCTGGTTCATAGCGGCCAAGCTTGGATGGGCTAATACTGCCCTAGATGAGTGGTGAAAACCACTTTTGGCACTTGGAAGGTTCCAAGGTTTAGTCACATGATCTATGAATGTGCCCATGTGAGTAGTTCTCCTAAACACGATGTGTTTTAGGTGTCTAAAGATGCCCCTTTTTGGGATGCGTTGTGTGGGAAAACACAACACTGAGCAAAAACGTAGACTACTATGTTTATAGGGTGTATGATGATCATTGGTCTGATCAACGCTGGATGGCCCAATCATGCAAGATGGCATGCACCCTTGAATCATTGCTTCAACATATTGGAAGGCTTTAACTTAGCACAGGGCTTGCACATATTCACTTGCACTCATTCCTCAAACACAATCGGGTAGCTTATGTCACTACAATGAGATCCGACCAGAGGAGAGCTACAAACTGAAAATGTCATATTTTGCTTATGAACCCAACAAACAGGGGAAATTTTGTAATAGTTATCTGCAATGATTCATAGGACAAACGCAATTTTGATATGATTGAGTGATATTTGGTTGACTTTGATTATGATTATTTGAAGAGCTAACTACCCCCTCACACAACGAATTGATGAGGGAAGGGCAATGAATGAAGCGACAAGTCGCTTGACCAATATGACTAATTTGGTTCCTTTCTAGTGCTTGTTCTTTTAATGGGCAAACCCCCATCCAAGTGTGATTTCAACTGTTTATGATGATCATTCATCCCTATCCCGGGGAGTGGTCCGACCATAAATAGCCTTCTTAGGGAGTTAGGATGAGCGATTCTATTTAGGCTTTGTGTTGAATCACTTGGCTCAGTGTTCTTATGTCATAAGGGAATTAGGATGATTCCATTGCACCCATGGAGCAGTCCAACCATCTTGGTCTTCTTTGGGATTGAGGTGGCACATCATAATTCCAAAATGAATGATTTACCCCAAGTAGCCCTATGGTAGCCCACTCATCTCACCGAATTGCATGGAGTGCAAATCTCTGCAACCACCGAGTTGATAGAGTAAGTAACTGGATACGAGGCTTACTTGAGATTTTATTTTTATGTGATTTTTTTGTTATTTTGATCATTATGATGATTATCAACCATCAAAATGTGCTTATTTGATTTTTTTGTTATTTCTCATGGGAGGAATTTCTTTGTTTTTGGTTGTGCTTCTGGCCGCTGTCAGATCCAACGACCCCTAAATGCCTATTTTTGGCCACTCTCGACCTCAATGGCCAAGAATTTTGGGCCGCTAACGATAGCAATGGTCGAGGCATAACTTGGGAAATATAAAAGCAGCCTAGGGTTTTGAATTTTCATTCTTCCAGCTGGCGATTCACTTTTCAGAGCTCTGGAGAGAAAGTGATAGTTTGCAACTTGGAGCATTTTTTATCGAGGATTATGGCTGTGCAAGGTGAGGCATCCGTGAGTGGAGGAGCTGGAGCTTCTAGGGTATGCTTTGAAACCCTAACCTTGCTTTATTTTTTAGTAAAAATGAACCTCACTAAGTAACCGGTAAATGAACCTCACTAAACTTGTTGGCAACGAACCGAACCCATAGATAGGCCTAGTTTAGGTTTTAATTTGGTGGGCTTGTCCCCATTTTGTGCTTTTTTAAATTTTTTTGGTATTTTTGGCCTAGGGTGTACGCGTTTGTCATGTCGCCCATCGGCCGCTACCACTTAGAGCGGCCATTTTGGCCCATGGATTGGCCGCTATCGATAGCAACGACCGGTTCAAATCCCAATGATCAAAAATTTGATCGTTGGAGCCTGGCCGCTGCTAGCCTCAACGATCGATTCTTGGTCACTGTAGACGAAAGCGACCAGAAAACCTTAGGATATTTTTTGATTTTTATTTTGAGGTGATTAATTGATTTTTTGAATTTTTGAGTTACTTTTATAAAATTTGTTGCATGATTAGGTGCATTTATTCCTCTTTTCACTTAGACTTAGGATATTCTATCATTATTTGCATCGTTTTTCATGTTTTATTGTGTTTTATGCCTTAGATGCACTATAGTTATGCCTTGATTTTTATCCTTAGATTCTTACTGCTTAGGCTCGGGACCCAAAGCTCTTGCTTGACCTCCTACCTCATATGGATGATGTGGACTAGGCATGGTTTAATGCCCGTGGATTACAATATGTGACCAGGCTTCCCTAGATTATGTCGGATCAGGCCTACCTCATGGCCTTGGCTCATCGATGGGATCCTCGGACTAATACCTTCCACCTTCCTACCGATGAGATGACTATCACACCGGAGGATGTATATAGGATTTTTTGGATTCCTTTTTATGGAGTGGCCATCGTCTCTTCAGCCACTAATGACCATGAGGTAGTCTTTGCTAGGGTGTTCGGGAGGCATGTCGTGGTTGCCTTCCAGGAAAACAAATCTGGTGGTGTATCTATTTTACGATGGTATAGGGCAAGGGTCTTCTCTACGAGGCATGCGATGTTGCTTATGGTCATCAACAATTTTCTTATCCTAGACTACTCAGGCTTGAGGTTCCCATGGAACCTCCTCACGATGGTTCAGGATTTGATGGACAATGAGGAGCCTATCATCTATGCATGGGGGAGGTCTTTGCTAGCACAGTGCTACGATGAGTTGTATCACATCAGTTGGTGGGGTCGTGTTAACATCGCATGCAGCTTGCTCCTGTAGATATGGGAATGGGAGCATATCCATGTAGATCATCCTAGATGGATCCCTACTAAGATTACATCTATAGATTGTCAGATGCAATGTTATGCTACCAAATGGTCTTGAGAGCACAAGGAGTACAAGAGCCATCCTTCTATGGGGAGCTCCTCCATTATATTACTAATTTCACTAGGGTGCAAGACCAAGATATCATATGGCACCCATATCATGACTACCCAGCATGGGATGATCTAGCCAGATTTATAGCTAGGACATGGAACGAGCGATGGATCATTGGTCACAAGGCCGGTATCAAATAGTATTTCTTCTACTCTCACGTCCTTCGTCAGTACGGATTGCCATAGGATTTTCCATTTGTTCGAATCTTGTACATGCATATTACAGTAGAGACAGACCTTCCCCTATCATGGATTATAGAGCTTACTAACGAGGAGGACGTCCTAGTAGTTGACACAGGTGTCATTAGGGGAGTCATAGAGGCTTACACGCAGTGGTGGGGGGATAAAATGTGGCATGATGATGGTAGTCTGGACCGCGAGGATGACAACGGTGATGGAGGCATAGATTTAGCAGGGTATAGAGTTTGAGCTAGAACTAAGGTATGGGGCCAACCGATAGAGCAAGTGGCAGTGGAGGAGTAGGAGGCTCCTAAGGAGGAGGAGGAGTTGGATCCCGAGGAGAGAGATTCTCCTCTTAGGGTGCAGCTGCATGAGGTAGATGCTAAGCTCCAATCAACCAAGATCTAGGTACAACAACATGACGCCACTATAGCACAGCGAGATGCCACTATAGTACAATGAGATGCCACTATAGCACAACTCATGGCACAGATATAGGTATTGCAGGCTGCTATTAGGGGAGGTGCTACTAGGATGCAGATTGTTGTTGATCCTCCTACACCATAGGTTCCTACAGAGGTAGATCCAAGGGTAGAGACTAGGTAGATGCAGGGTTTGCTAGATGAGTATGAGGTGAAGATTTCTGATGATGTAGCCTACATTACCACTCTCTCGATGCATATTAGGAGGCTAGGAGCCACTCCTAGGGAGAGGGTAGGTGCAGGTGGATCATAGGTTAGCGGGCACTCCACATCAGGGTAGTCTTCCATCCAACCTAGGCAGAGGACCTGAACTCATACAGAGAGACCAACAGGATCTAGCTCACATCACTCTCCCAGGGATCTTGCCACAGGGGTCAGTTCTACAAGGGGTGTAGGCCCAGTTTGATTATGTGATGTGCTTGGCTTTTATTTTTGAGGTCAGCTGACCTATATGACTATAGCCCATGGGCATTTTTGTACATCCATGTATTTGAGACACATATTTATATGAGATATTTGCATTATGATTCATTATGTGTATCATTTATTGCTTATGTTTTTGTTTTATTTATGCGATGTGATGATGGCGTTATGATGTAATGATGTATGTGTTAGATGATAGGTGATATTTATGATAATGTATATTTTTTATATGGGTGCTTATGTAGATGTTTCTGATTACTATGACATGATGTGATGTATCATGAGTTGACTTAGTGGTAGGTTTATGATGTATGCATATATGGATATTAATATGGATTTACGTTATTTTATTATGGCTATATGATGTAATGTATGTGGATGAAATGATCTGATCTTAGGTGTAGATGGATGATTGATGATCTATGTATTTATGGATGCAACGTTACTTGTTAAATGCATGTTTAATTTTGCTTTTAGTTGTATGCATTCGACTTATGTTATGATGTGGCAAATGCAATGTGTGAAATGCATTATCTACATGGTTTTTGATCTAATGTAAATGAACCTATATGCTTTAATCACTTAAAACATAAGGAATGCATATGATATGATTTTAACGATCTAATGGATGACACCACAAAAAGTATATTAGTTATGAATGTAAACAATCATTCTTATCACAAGAACTAATTGTTTAAGCATCCATATGTGAAATGTAATGGCATGGAATGTGTGTAGTTTCTCGATAAGCTTTTGTAATTTAAAAGATACAAAATAGTCAATGGTCGTCTAAATATCATTTCTGACATCCATCCGGTATCTAGCCTACTTTGTTAATACCCTTTAATTCACAAAACCTCATAAATAAAATTGATGATGTGATTGATGATATGATTTTTTGCTATATAGGAATTTTTGAGGCTTTTCCTAAGACTCAAACACTCTAGCTACCCTATCAACAACTGCATACTAACCATGCAAGACTTTTAAAAATCAAGGCTTTCATCATGGACCTAGATATTCATTATCCCTATGTGTGCAAATGAATATATTTAGATAGAACTCAAGCATTTCCTTTGATGTCAGGTGGGATTCTTTCAGCCCATTGCTAAGATCGGGGATCCTCAAGTGTTCATTTGATCCTATGTTGGACTTAGTTGGACTATACCACTAGGCAGTATTGGGTTACCCAAAGCTAGCTCATCCACATGCAAACATTGGTCTACACAAATGCAAGATGCTATTGTGATAGACATATCATCATGCGTAAGGGTATCACCATTTCCAGGCATGGATGTACACCAAACCTTGTAATGGGGATCACCTTCCAATTTTGTACAATGTTGAGAATTCCAGGGATTCAAGCTCCATTCCCTTATTTTCTTCATTTTATTTGGGATACTTTCTCATGCTTAGTGATGAAAATCACTGTTTATTTTTTATTGATTTTTTTTTTTGTTTTTCTCTTGAGCAAGGGATTTATGTAGAGATGATGATTGCTTGTTTGTTTTGATTTTAACTTTTTCTTGATTTTGGGATTTTGCTTGTTTTGATAAGAGCAAGGGATTTATGTAGTGATGATAATCACTTATTTGTTTTGCTTTTGAATTTTTATTGACTCTAGGATTTTGCTTATTTTAATAAAATCAAGGGATTTAACTGGGTAGGGCAGAACTTGTCCTTTTGCCAATTATCATCACCTTTGAACCGGTCGAACAGGGAGATAAGCAAGGAAGACCATTTTTTCTTAAGGCAACCTAGATCACTTTTGCAACTTTTATCTTTCCCTTGTACCAACTAGGATTTTATTGTTTTTAATTAGTGATGGGATCCTGAATATCTCAGGCATTATCATGACTAGACCTTACCCTCTACTAATCAATATGGATTTCCACAAAAGCTGATAATACCACTAGATATGGTTGAATGATCAAAAAACCTTAGCCTATTCTTTATAGCAACAAGAATGGTTGTGTTGAAAAAAACAATTACACACATGGATGAATGGATGAAGATGGATTTGAGTATTTGTGGTTGTGATACAAATTGTGGCATCGTTTGTAATATTGTGATCATAACATATGCAAATGCAATGGATATGAATGTAATGCAGCTATGTGGATGCAAATGTAAGATGCAAATGTTTTTGTATTTTTGATTATTTTGCATTGTTTTTGTGCTTTTGATTATTTTGTATTGTTTTTGTGTTTTTGATTATTTTGTATTATTTTTGTGCTTTTGATTATTTCTTGACCAAAGGGCTTATTGTGCCTTTGGGGATTTTAGGGGTTGACCAAATAGCATGAGGATACCCTTGGAGCATTTTTTATTGAGGTGACCAAGTGGCATGAAGATACCCTTGGAGCATTTTGATTGATTTTGACCAAGCGGCATGAAGATACCCTTGGAGCATTTTTGATTGAGGTGACCAAGCAACATGAAGATACCCTTGGAGCATTTTTATTGATTTTGACCAAGCGACTGGGATACCCTTGGAGCATTTTGATTGAATTTGACCAAGCGGCGTGAAGATACCCTTGGAGCATTTTTTATTGATTTTGACCAAGTGGCTGGGATACCCTTGGAGCATTTTGATTGAATTTGACCAAGCAGCATGAAGATACCCTTGGAGCATTTTTGATTGATTTTGACCAAGTGGTTGGGATACCCTTGGAGCATTTTTATTGAATTTGACCAAGCGATGTGAAGATACCCTTGGAGCATTTTTTATTGATTTTGACCAAGCGGTGTGAAGATACCCTTGGAGCATTTTTATTGAATTTGACCAAGCGACATGAAGATACCCTTGGAGCATTTTTGATTGATTTTGACCAAGCTACTGGGATACCCTTGGAGCATTTTGATTTCATTTGACCAAGCAATGTGAAGATACCCTTGGAGCATTTTTTATTGATTTTGACCAAGCGGTTGGGATACCCTTGGAGTATTTTGATTGAATTTGACCAAGCGGCGTGAAGATACCCTTGGAGCATTTTTTATTGATTTTGACCAAGCGACTAGGATACCCTTGGAGCATTTTTATTGCATTTGACCAAGTAGCGTGAAGATACCCTTGGACCATTTTTGTTTTTAAATCTTCTATGTTTTTATGATTTGTTTGTAATTTTATGACATATTTGAATGTTTATGTATTTTATGTATATTTGAATATTTTTGTGTTTTATGTATAGAGTTTCTTCAAATGGATGATATTGAGAGGCTCAGGATATTCAACACCATCCAATGATGTGAGGCGATATGCTTCAGGCCCAACCCTTTTTGATATTATGTATGGACCTATCTAATTTACCTCAAATTTGTCTGATAGGTGCGACGACAGAATTGAGTTTTGTTGGTTTTCTTTGAGCACAAGATCTCCAACTTTGAATTCTCTTAAGTGGACTTTACTATTGTAGGCTCATGCAAGGCGATCCTGATAAACGTGGAGATGCTCCAAGGCATTGACTTGACATTCATCAAGAAGTGTTAACTGATCAAGGTGAACTTGTCGCGGGGTGTCATCATCTATAAAGTCTTGTAATGCTATGTGTAGGGTTGGAATTTCCAACTCTAGGGGCATGATGGCCTCAGTGCCATATACAAGTGAAAACGATGTTTCCCCAGTGGGCATCCGCACACTAGTCATGTATGCCCATAATGCAAGAGGCAATTGTAGATGCCAGTCCTTATGATTATCTTTCACCATATTCCTCAAGATGGAGACTATTTTTTTGTTCGAGTCTTTTGCTTGCCCATTTTCTTGCGGATAATAGGGTGTTGAAAAATTGTGTTGAATATGGTATTTGTTCGTCAAATCATGCACATTTTATTTTTTGAAAGATGGCCCATTATCTGATATTATTTTTTAAGGGACCCCAAAACAATTATTATATTATGGAGTATAAACCCCACAATCCTTGGTCTAGTTTTTGATGTCAAGGGGATCACTTTGACCCATTTGGTGAACTATTCAGTGGTCGTTATGATGAATGCATGTCAGCATGAGTATGGGGTGAGATATTCCCTACTAAGTCTAGTTCCCACTGTGAGAAGGGCCATGCTGCCTGGATGGGTTACAAGGCTTGTGATGGTAAATATGTGAGGATTGAAGAACATAATCTTATACTGAGAGGGGGGTTGAACAGTATAGCACCTAATTTTTCCTTTCTTTCCAAACCAATATCAATTAGTTTCCTTAATTACAATATCCAAATATAGCAATGTGCATTAATGACATACATATCAATAGTAAGCAAGAGCACAAATCACTACACACAATTGAGACACAAGATTTAACGTGGTTACCCTAATGTGGGGTACTCCACAAAATAATATCCTTATAATATTTCACAAATAAATAGGTATCCTTATCCCAATACAAATGATTACTTTGATCTAATCAAAGCTAAGCTATCCACTGATCTGCTCAGCAAGGCAATTCACTAATCTGCTCAACTAGGTAATCCACTTATCTGCTTAGGTAGGAAATCCACTAATCTTCTCAGGTAGGTAATACTAATTTGCTCAAGTAGGCAATTCACTGATCTACTTAGCTAGGCAATCCACTGATCTGCTTAGCTAGACATTCCTAATTTGCTCAGGTAGGCAATCCACTAATCTGCTCAGCAAGGCAATCAATAACTTACTCAAAATCTTCCCTAGAAAACTCACCAAGAACTTGCTCAAAATATGCTTCAACAAGCTCACAAAGAAATTACTCAAAATTTGTTCTAGCAAGCTCATAAATAACTTGCTCATAATATGCTTCAGCAAGCTCACCAAGAACTTACTCAAAATCTGCTCTAGCAATATCACCAAGAACTTGCTCAAATCTGCTCCAGCAAGGTCACCAAGAACTTACTCAAAATATGCTCTAGAAAGCTCACCAATAACCTGCTCAAATATGCTCAGCAAGCTCACCAAGAACTTGCTTAAAATATTTCCACAAATCTATCCAAAAGCCTTCTCAAAGTCTCAATCAATCATGCACAAAAGTTGCCATAAATCTATCCAAAAATCTATCCCAAAAGCCTTCTCAAAGGCTCAATCAATCATGCACAAAAGCTACCACAAATCTATCCATAAATCTATCCCAAGGGCCTTCTCAAAGGCTCAATCAATCATGATCAAGTAGCACTCAAATCTCATCCACAAATCTATGAATGCAAGGCTCAATGATGAACTCAACAATGAATGGCAATGCACTCTACAATGGATGACAACAATGATCCGCAATGATCTCAACTCAAATCAGAATATAGAATAGTTTGTTTCATGGAACTTGAACAACCACTTCACACAATAATTTGACTAGGCTCAAAAAACTCTACTCAACCAATTACCACAAGGAACAACTCTTTCTCACAAACCCTAGTCAAAGTATCAACCAACTCAAATGTTTCCAACAATTCTCAACCACAAATCTCACATAACAATGATACTCATGTTGTTCTCTAACTCAAGTTCAAGTTCTTTGTACAATCAATGGGCTTCAACAACAATGCTTATAAAACATTCTTCATATAACAATGATACTCATATTCTTGTCAAACCCTAGCTCAGATTTTTCACAGAACTAATGGCTTCAACAACAATGCTTATAAAACAAGGTTTAAACTCAAATATCAAACCAAAAAACCTTGAAGCATTCAACCAACCACTTTCAAAAAGGAAACCACAATCAATCCTTTTCTCTCCAATTATATTTCAAAAATCAACCACCATAAACAAAGTCAATGGAGAATATTGCTCATACCTTTTGATGCCTTATTAGTTGTCCACTAAATCTGCCACACTCAACAAACTTTCTTTTTCAAATTTCAATAAGGGTTAGGGATCATGATAACAACAATAATATCCAAATAAAACCTTATTACTCCTACTCAATAAAATACATCATGTCCCCTCATTAAATAATTAATCTTATTTGAAAAAGAACAAAGCAATTACAATGCAACATGTCACGATATCGCGACACTTTTTCCTCATCTGGCCGTGACAATGCAACTTGTCGCGATATCGCGACACCTTTTCTCCTTCGGCCACGACGCTACTACATGTCGCGATATCGCGACATATTTTCTCTTTGGCCGCGATGTTGCAACTTTTGGCTGCGATAATGCAACATGTCACGATATCACGACACTTTTTCTCCTTGGTCGCGAATGCAACATGTCGCAATTTCGTGACACTTTTTTCTCATCTGGTCGTAGAAATGCAACTTGTCACGATATCGCGACACTTTTTCTACTTTGGCCACGACGTTGCAACATGTCACGATATCACATCTTTTCTCCTTGGCCACGATGTTGCAAATTGTCACGATATCGTGACACTTTTTCTCCTTTGGCGCGACATTGCAACATGTCGCGATATCGCGACACCTTTCAACTTGTCGCGATATCGCGACACCTTTTCTCTTATAGCCATGATGATGCAGCATGTCACGATATCGCGACACTTTTCCTCCTGTGGCCGCGACAATGCAACATGTCGTGATATCACAACATATTTTCTTCTTGGGCCTCGACGATTCAACTTGTCATGATATCGCGACACCTTTCCTCCTCTAGCCACGATGACGAAACTTGTCGCGATATCGTGACACTTTTCTTTTCTAGCAGTGACGTTGCAACATGTCACAATTTCGTGACACTTTCTCTCCTTCGGCCATGATGCTACATCTTGTCGCGATATCGCGACATCTTTTCCTCCCTTGGTCGCGACGACACAACATGTCACGATATCGTGACACTTTTTCCTCCCTGCCTTCCTATATACTTGGAACCGCAAAAATGCAACATGTCATGATATCACGACACCTTTCTTCTTGTGGTGTTTGAATTTTTCTCTATTCTTTAGCTCTTGGGCCTCTTCGGTCGGTTTGATTAACATGTAAATTTATACTTGTACAAGGTTCAGGGACCTTTCAACACCCTTTCAACCAATCAAAAAAAAAAACAAAATTAGAAATATCTCCTTACATAAACCTTATTTCTCCCTCTAATCAAGTTAATAAAATAGCCCTCAAAATAATTTTTTCAATGATATATAATATGATATACTTCTAAAAATAAAATCACCAGAAATCTCTCATTTTCCTAAAGTGCATCATAACCCTTATTTCTCCTAGGGCAACTTTAGAAAAAAAAATATTAAAAAAAATATTAACTTGCCTTTGTCCCTCACGATATTCAATCCCTTTACGCCTCCTCGCTCAATGCCTTAATCATGGCCAAGCTGCCATTGGGCCACACGCCCTCACATGTTCAAAGGGGCATGAACCAAAATAAATACCTCAATATTCTATGCCCTCTGAAAACTCAAAAATGCTTCAAGCGTTTCAACGCAGCAAGCATCCCTGGTGAGACTCAATCACAAGACCTCTTGGACCTGAATTTCGTAAACCCTTCACACGCCTCTTTACACATGCTTCAACACACATGCTCTTTTCGCATTACGTTATCAATTCGAATGCATTCGAAAATTGAGGACAAGGATTTATCAAAAATTTTGGTGGCATATATATATATATATATATATGCCTTTCCTCCTTTCTTTAGACATCGGTGCTATAATTTTATTTTTAATTTTAAAATTTAAATTTTAATTTTAAATAATTTAAAATTTAAACTAAATATTTAAAATTAAATATCTCCATAACCGGGGCACCTTTTTCGATGAAACAAAAATCCAACTTGGGTTTTAAGAAAACCCCATTTCAAATCTGCCATCCATGGTTTTAAATAAAACCTTTTATTTTTCTTGCCTTGGTTTTCACAAAAACTCTGTATATATCCATGCTGTCCAAAATATCATAAATGATATTTTATGAAGTGCTTTTGCCACCAAAACTCAAATGTGATCCATGTGACATCAATGATCCATGTGAAATTAATGAAAACATAACATAACTCAAATTTGCAACAATCTCCCCCTTTGTCATTGATGGAAACACCTCTAATGCAAATCATCACAATCACTTTAAAAACCATCTCTGTTGAATCAGGGGGAGAAACAAAGATGCTCCCCCTGACTCAATACTCTCTATGGAGGTTGCTCCTCCTAACTCAATACCATCTTTGGAGGTTGCTCCCTCTAACTCATTGATCTCTTTGGAGGCTGCTCTCCCTAACTTAAATATATCCCCCTTTGACATCAATGGCAAAAGGGACACCTATGGGGCTAAAATATATGACTCTTAAGCATAGCCCCCTCACCACCTTCTCTCTTGAGGTGAATAATTTTGGGGTGGGAGTACTTGTACTCCCAACTTACATTGTTTCTTTCCTCTGTCAACTTCCTTCCATATTTTTTTGATAGCCTTATCTTGATGAATTACTTGATATTCTTGTCTTGAACCTATTTGACCTTCTTGCCTTAAACTTAGTTGGAATTGAGTCCTACATCATTTTGCAATATGTCCAAAGTTATTGCAATTAAAACACTTGATATTGTAGCCTTTGGATGGTGTCCATATCCTTAATTATTTATTGAAATAATTTCCATATCCATTCCTTTCTTGAACCATGTATTATGAAGTTTTATTTTCATAATAATTATGACCATGACTTCTAAATTGTGTAGCTCTAAATCCAAAACCATGTTGCTCATTTTCTTTGCACTGGGAAGCTCTATGACCAATCCTATTGCATGAGAAGCAATGTCCCTGAAAACCATACCTTATTCCTTTGAAGTTACTTCTAGAAAAATCAAACTTCTTTTATCCATAAACCCTATAGTGTATAGCCCTGTGTCCAAATCCATTACAAGAAAAACAATGTCCTTGAAAAGCCTTTTGTTCATGCCTTGGTTCCTCATACCTTTATTTACCATTATCCTTGTGATAATTTTTGACTTGTGCATTGTATCCTTGAACCTTCTTTGTAGTATCTAAATCCTCTTCCTTAATTTCTTTCTTTCTTTACTTTTCAAGAATTTATTTTCCTTTTGAACTTGATTCACCTATCTCAAAACAAGATCCAAACTGGATGTTTGAAGCCATAGGAACTTTGGAAATTTCTTCATAACACATAGGTACTTCCTTGCTTTCATCTTTGAGAACTTCCTTTCCTTTTGAGGGTGATTCCTCAAACCTAAAATATGAGACATTTGGTGCTTTGGAACCTTCCTCTTCTTTCTCTTCATTTGTGTCAAACAACAAATTGGCATTCATATTTATTGTCTCTAAAATACATTTTTCATTCTTAGTGAAAATATCTTGACCTTTTGAGTCATGTGATGGATCAAACTTCTCAATTATTTTAGATTCTCCTTAACCTCTTGTAGTTGCTCATGAATATCATTGAAGTCTTCCTTTAGATTAATTGAGACATCTATCTTTCTAACAATATTCTCTTGTTTAACTTCTTCTATTTGGATTGAATGTTCTTCTTCTACTTCTTTTATCCCATATAAAAACCCTTCTTCATCTTCACTGTCACTGAGATCATTATAATCTTCCATAGAAAACAAAATTTCATGATTTCTTTGAGCATGTCTGTTTCCTTGATGTGTCATATCATCTTCACTATCACTAAATCCATTACAATATCTTGATCTGTGATCTCTTTGACCACACACAAAGCACTATTATCTTTCACCTTCTATTTCTAAGAATATATGTTCTTCCTTTTCATCATCTGACTTGTCTCTATCACTATGATCTGAGCTATCACTTACTTTTTCAATGTAGAAAGTTTTCGTTGTCCTACGAAAACTTTTCTTCTTCTCATACCTGCTTTGCTTGTATATCTCATATTTTTCATTCTTATGCTTTCCATATTCTTTTCTTTTGTGACCCTATTTTTCATCATAACTATTTTCTTCATATGGACACTTGTTTTCATAGTGACAAAAATCACCACAATTGTAGCATTTGAATTTATTCATATCTCTATAATTTCTTGAGTTATTTTTTCTTTTCATGAAGTTAGCTTCCTCATAATTATCTGAATCTCTATTTGTCTCTAGAATTTTTCCTTTATTTTTCTTTGAAGCCTTGAATGCAATTTATTTTATTGGAACCTGATGCTTACTTAACCTCATCTCATAAGCTGTGAGAGTTCCTTGTAGTTTTTCCATTGTTAGCTTATTGATATCCATTGTTTCTTCTATTGCTAAAACCTTTGCAGCATACTTCATGGGAAGTGATCTAAAAACATTTTGAGTAACTTCTAATTCTTTCATATCAAATCCTAGACATCTCATGGTGTTAGTAATTTCATCAACTCGAAGTAAAAACTTTGTTATATCTTCAAAATCTTCCATTTTCAATTCCTCAAATATTTTTCTATGAGTTTGTAGTTTTTCCAACTTTACCTTGGAATATCCTTCATAGGTATTCCACAACTTGGTCCACGATTCATTATTTGAATTACATACCATTACCATTGCAAAATATGACTAACATAGCCTACTCAAAATACAATTCATTGCCCTTGCATTGATTTCAACCAATTTTCTAATAGTCTTATCTACCTCGGGATCACCTTCAAAAATATACTCTTTTTCAACCATCTGCCATACCTCATATCCTTGTGATATCAAGTAGTTATTCATTCTCATGCTCCAGAATGCATAATTGTTATCATCAAACAATGGAGCCTTATTTGTAGATGATCCATTATATGAAGTCATTTGTGTTCTTGTAGAATCTACCCTCAAGTTGTTAGCCTTTTCGAAGTAACCCGCTATAATACCAATTGAAGAACACAAGCTTATACTGAGAGGGGGGTGAACAATATAGCACCCACTTTTTCCTTTATTTCCAAACCAATATCAATTAGTGTCCTTAATTGCAATATCCAAATATAGCAATGTGCATTAATGACATAGATAGCAATAGTAAGAAAGAGCATAAATCACCACACACAATTGAGACACAAGATTTAACATGGTTCCCCCAATGTGGGGTACTCCATAAGATAATATCCTTATAATATTTCACAAAGAAATAGGGATCTTTATCCCAATACAAATGATTACTTTGATCTACTCAAAGCTAGGCTATCCACTAATCTACTCAGAAAGGTAATTCATTGATCTGATCAGCTAGGCAATCCATTGATCTACTCAGGTAGGCAATCCACTGATCTACTCAGGTAGGCAATCTTGATCTGCTCAAGTAGTAAATCCATTGATATGCTCAGCAAGGCAATTCATTGATCTGCTCAACTAGGCAATCCACTGATCTGCTCAAGTAGGCAATCCTGATCTGCTCACGTAGGTAATCCACTGATCTACTCAGCAAGGCAATCAAGAACTTACTCAAAATCTATCCTAGCAAGCTCACCAAGAACTTGCTCAAAATCTACTTTCACAATCTCACCAAGAACTTACTCAAAATTTTCTTTAGCAAGCTCACCAAGAACTTACTCAAAATCTATTCTAGAAAGCTCACCAAGAACTTGATCAAAATCTGCTTCAACAAGCTCACCAAGACCTTACTTAAAATCTGCTCTAGCAAGCTCACCAAGAACTTGCTCAAATTTGCTCTAGCAAGCTCACTAAGAACTTGCTCAAAATATGCTCTATAAATCTCACCAAGAACCTGCTCAAATCTGCTTAGCAAGCTCACCAAGAACCTACTCAAATATACTCAGAAAGCTCACCAATAACCTTCTCAAAATATGTCCACAAATCTATTCAAAAGACTTCTCAAAGGATCAATCAATCATACACAAAAGCTACCACAAATTTGTACAAAAATCTATTCCAAAAGCCTTCTCAAAGGCTCAATCAATCATGCACAAAAGCTACCACAAATATGTCCATAAATCTATCCCAAGGGCTTTCTCAAAGACTCAATCAATCATACTCAAGTAGCACTCAAATCTCATCCACAAATCTATTAAGGCAAGGCTCAATGATAAACTCAACAATGAATGGTAATGCACTCTACAATGGATGACAATAATGATCCACAATGATATTAACTTAAATTAGAATATAGAATAGTTTGTTTCATGGAACTTGAACAACCACTTCACACAATCATTTGACTAGGCTCAAACAACTCTACTCAACCAATCACCACAAGGAACAACTCTTTCTCACAAACCCTAGTCCAAGCAAGTATCAACCAACTCAAATGTTTCCAACAATGCTCAACCACAAATCTCACATAACAATGATACTCATGTTGTTCTCTAACTCAAGTTCAAGTTCTTTGTACAATAAATGGGTTTCAACAAAAATGCTTATAAAATATTTTTCACAACAATGATACTCATGTTCTTCTCAAACCTTATCTCAAGTTTTTCACACAACTAATGGCTTCAACAACAATGCTTATAAAACAAGGTTTAAACACAACTCTCAAACCAGAAAATCTTGAAGCATTCAACCAACCAATTTTGAAAAGGAAACCACAATCAATCATTTTCTCTCCAATGATATTTCAGAAATCAACCACCATAAACAAAGTCAATGGAGAATATTGCTCATACATTTTGATGCCTTGTTAGTTATGCACTAAATTTACCACACTCAAAAAACTTTATTTTTCAACTTTCAATAAGGGTTAAGGATCATGATTAATAACACAACAATAATATCCAAATAAAACCTTATTACTCCTACTCAATAAAATACATCATGTCCCATCATGAAATAATTAATCTTCTTTGAAAAAGAACAAAGCAACCTTCACTTTTGAACCTCTTTACAAAATCAGAAATATCTCTTTACACACACCTTATTTCTCTCTCTAAGCAATTTAATCAAATAGCCCTCGAAATAATATTTTCAATGATATATAATATGATATACTTCTAAAAATAAAATCACCAAAAATCTCTTTTTTTCCTAAAGTGCATCATAACCCTTATTTCTCCTAGGGCAACTTTACAAAAAAAAATATTAAAAAAAATATTAACTTGCCTCTGTCCCTGACAGGATTTGATCCCTTGACACCTCCTCTCTTAGCGCCTTAACCGTGTCCAAGGCACCTTTGGGCCACATGCTCTCACGTATTCAAATGGGAATGAACCAAAACAAATACCTCAATATTTTACTCCTTTTTAAAACTCAAAAATGCCTAGAGTGTTTCAGTGCAACAAGCATTCTCGATGAGACTCGATCGCAGGACCTCATACTTCTTACACAATGCACAAACCACTAGGCCAAAGGTGCCTATGTTTTTGGTTATCCTCCGTGAATGATTCTTCAATGGACCCAAATTTCATAAACCCTTCACATGCCTCTTTACACATGCTTCAACACATAGGCTCTTTTCGCATTACATTATCAATTCGAATGCATTCAAAAATCGAGGACAAGTATTTATCAAAAATTTTGGTGGCATATATATGCCTTTCCTCCTTTTTTTAGACGTCGACGCTATTATTTTTATTATATCTCTTTCCTCCTTTCTTTAGACGTCGATGCTATAATTTTATTTTTAATTTTAAAATTTAAATTTAAATTTTAAATAATTTAAACTTTAAACTAAATATTTAAAATTAAGTATCTCCATCACCGGGGCACATTTTTCGATGAAATCAAAATCCAACCTGGGTTTTAAGAAAAACCCATTTCAAATTTGCCATCCATGGTTTTAAATAAAACCTTTTATTTTTTCTGCCTTGGTTTTCACAAAAACCCTATATATCCATGCTTTCCAAAATATCATAAATGATATTTTATGAAGTTCTTTTGCCACAAAAACTCAAATGTGATCCATGTGACACCAATGACAACATAAAATAACTCAAATTGCCAACAAGGTTCACATGATGCTGGCATTTAACGCATTTCTTGACATACTTGCAACAATATTTTTCCATAGAGTGCAAATGGTAACCCATTCTCAAGATGCGTTTAACGATGACCATGCCACTAAAGTGACCACCACACGTACCATCGTGAGCCTATGAAATTCCCAAGATGCTTCCTACGGATCAAAGCAATGGAGGAACATTCCATCATAACATCATCTATAAAGGATCTCTCCCAATAATATGTACCTTTTTTCCTTCTATTCAAATGTTTGTCTTTCAACATGTGATAGGCCTTGCAGTACCATTCCAAGCTTCAAAAAATCTTGCACTTGGGAATTCCAATCCTAGTAAGGTACAATTTCTACAAAAAATATGGTATGTTCCTCCTGCTTCCTGGAACTCATGAATACAAATTGAGAAGCATTCCATCATAACCTCATCTATAAAGGATCTCTCCCAATAATATGTACCTTGTTTCCTTCTATTCAAATGTTCGTATTTCAACATGTGATGGGCCTTGCAGTACCATTCCAAGCTTCAAAAAATCTTGCACTTGGGAATTCCAATCCTGGTAAGGTACAATTTCTACAAAAAATATGGTATGTTCCTCTTGCTTCTTGGAACTCGTGAATACAAATTGAGAAGCATTCCATCATAACCTCATCTATAAAGGATCTCTCCCAATAATATGTACCTTGTTTCCTTCTATTCAAATGTTTGTCTTTCAACATGTGATAGGCCTTGCAGTACCATTCCAAGCTTCAAAAAATCTTGCACTTGGGAATTCCAATCCTGGTAAGGTACAATTTCTACAAAAAATATGGCATGTTCCTCCTGCTTCTTGGAACTCATGAATACAAATTGAGAGACAACCTTGTGGTGAATGGTTGCACCACACTCCGCAAGACCCTTGGATATCAAAGACCCCCAAGGTGCCATCTATAAAAACTCTCTAGATCTGAAGTACCACTCCTGATTTGGTTCAATATTGATCATGTTGACTGATTTTTGGTTGTCAATAGCCTCACGTTGTATCTTTGAGTGTGCAATCACTTAACGTGAACGATTATGAAATAAACAAACATATTCTAAGGGATTAAGAATCCCAAATATGCCATGGTTTCTACAAATCTATTTGATGTATGAGGGATTGCCTCGATGTCATACCATTCTAGTTGGGCTAGGTAAGTGTCAACAAGCTCCTTGTAAGATTTTAGGAGTGGGCACCTGCATTGGAATAATCCTTTGACTTGATTTACTATGAGAAAGGAGTCACCAAATATATTCAATATTTTAATCCAATTGCAACGGTTGTTTGGAGTCCTAAGATCAGGACCTCATACTCTGTGTTATTATTTGTGCAAGGGAATCCTAGTTTGAATTATAAGGGTATTGGAGCACTGTACGGCATGATAAAGACAATCCCTGCTTTGCCCCCTTGTTTGCACTTTGAACCATCAAATAATAATGTCATGTCTCTTTCTTTCTCAAGTTCTTTGGGTTCATGTGGATCTGATAATGCAAATACTACATCATCGAGCAATTCTATGGTGAGAGGCTTGCTATCCTGAAGAGGTGCCTTTGCTAATTGATTAGCTATGACTTGTCCCTTGATGGACTTTTGGCTTATGAATTTTAGGTCAAATTTTGTCAATAGCATGATCCATTTTGCAGTACATGTATTGTGATAGTTCTTGTTCATCATGTACTGCAAAGGATTTTGTTTTGATATAACGTAGGTTGTATGGCTCAACATGTAGTGTAGTAACTTTCTTGTTGCAAAGACCACTACCAAACACAAATTTTCTATGTATGCATACCCTAGCTCATAACTCACCAAGATGTGACTGATGTAATATATGGCTTTCTCTTTATCGTGTGCATTCTTTTGGGCCAACATGGTACCCAAAGCAAAATCAGTAGCCAATGTGTATAGTAAAAATGGTACATCTGGTCTTGGTGGAGCCAATACTAGCATTGTTGCCAAGTAAATTTTGATCTCTGCAAAGGCTTATTGGCACTTTTTGTCCCAATGAAAAAATATTCATTTGTGTAGCAACCAATTCATGGGTCGACATTTATTTGATAATTGAGCAATGAATCATTTGATTGATGCTACCTTGCCTTGTAGGCTTCTTAACTCCCTAATGTTGGTAGGGGCGACCATTTCCAATATAGCCTTTACCTTTGTAGGATCGACTTCAATGCCTCTCTTAGAAATGATGAAACCTAAGAGCTTACTAGAAGTCACGCCAAACACTCACTTCTTAGGGTTCAATCTGATGTTGTGCTTAGTGAGGCGAGCAAAGACTTTTCAAGGATTTCAGCATGCTCTTGCCGCAATAAGGATTTGGCCTGCAAGTCATCAATGTAGTCCTCTAATATTTTGTTCATATAATCATAAAATATGTATGTCATGGCCCATTGATATGTGGCACCAACATTTTTTAGGCCAAATGGCATTACCTTGTTACAAAATGTCCCCCACAAAGTAATGAAAGTGGTCTTATGCTGGTCTTAGGGTTTGATTCGGATTTGATTGTATTTATAAAACCCATCCATTAGGGAGAGCATATCATGGCCTGTAATGGCATCAACAAGAACATCTATTTTTGGCAATAGGAATTAATCCTTTAGAGTTGCCCTATTCAAGTCTTTGAAGTATTTGCAAATACAAAATCTTTCGTCAAGCTTTCCCATGGGCACCATGTTCGAGATCCATTCAGGATAGTCAATAGGAACTATGAAAATCACATCCAAACTTTTTGTAACTCATTCTTCACCATAAAAATGACAGTTGGATGCATTTTACTTAGATTTTTCTTGACTGGCTTCTTCATGGGATCCAATGAAAGGTTGTGTACAACTAACTTTGGATCAAGCCCTGGCATGTCTTTGTAATTCCAAGCAAAAATATTTAGCCTCTTCTTGAGGAGAGAAATTATGATGGCTTGTTCCTCTAGAGATAGACTTTCTCTAAACTTGATTTTATTTGGTTGAGTAGGGTCATCACTAATGTCCACCTCAAAAGTCACTTCTATAGCCATATGCGACCCATTCTCTAGCTGGTGAGGCGTGGGTACCAAATGAATGTCATCGGTAGGATTTACAAGACCTGCTAACTCAAGATCCAAACTAGCATGGAATACATCATATGCACGACTGATGCAAAATGAAATACTTGTAACACCTCTTCGTTAGGGAAAATATCCTTAGGATCTATAGAGGAATCAGCACGATCTCAATCAATAGCATTTATATCAAGATACAATGGTTTGGTAGTATCTGTTGGGTTATGAATTGGAGTGGTCAAATCAATGGAGATTGTATTGATGGATGGAATGAAATCGCCAGGACAACATGGGTAAAATATTGTCTCATAGGTTTTCCCCCCATACTCATGATGATGCTCTAGAGGAAAAGGAATATACGGATATGGCCCATGAGCAGGTCGAATAATAGGATCATTGGGTTCCAAGGGCTCCTGAACATAGGCAAAGGGGTATTGATTGCACGGTAAATGGCATTTAAGTCAAAAGGTTTTCCCAAAAACTGCAAGCCAGGGTCTATGGCACGAAGTGCTGCTTATATTTCTACTAGCATGTTGACTTATCGTAAGTGGTGAGGCCCAAGATAAGCCATCTCAGTCTCATCTTCATATTCATCATCACTTATCCAAAAACCATTGGCATTGGTATGTGGCCCTAAGACAAGGGGCACGTGTCTTGGCCCCAAGTAAGCCATCTCTATTTCATCCTCATATTATTTATCGTTTATGAACATGCCATTTGCATTAGTTTCTTGATCCAAGCTATGGGACCACTTCCTTGGCCCTAGGTGGGCTATTTCTGTTGAGTCCTCTGACTCATAGCCACTTTCATCCGATATGTATCCACTCTCATTGTGGCTGGACCAGGTAAGGCTCTGTAAATAGCATGGCCCATGATAGGCTAAGCTTGCCTATATTTCATCATCGCTTTCCACATATCCATTTTCTTCTTGCTCTTCATCCCACAAGATGCAACCTATAGGGGTGGAATCAATTAAGAAGTTTGGATGATAAATATCTAGTGGTGGTATGTTTACCATGGCCACTTATCTATTGATCGGATGTCTTGTGGGGTGATATGGAATAAAATTGATATCTTCTCATAACCCCAAGATTAATCTATCCAAGGCTACTACTAGAGTGTAATCTTGACCTTTGATGTGGTAACCTAACCCAAAATTATCAGTGGGAAGTTGGTACTACGGCTCGCATGGTCGCCTATGACCCTGCTCATATATACCCAGACTGTAACCATACCAATGGCAACGTTCAAAGTATATTAGGACAAAATCAAGATTATAGAGGTAATGAACATTAATAGTGAATAGTTCATCATTGTCCTCTTCTATGTTTGAAGACTTATGAGCATAGTCTAGGATGGTATAGATAAAGTTGGTTTGGTTGGAAGGGATTCCAAGCGAAACCATTGTTTCCACTAGTGGATTTAGGTCTTTTGGTCATCCCATGTCTTGTGCAAACTCAATAATGGGTGTGAATGTTATGTTCTACACAAGGTACTCTCCTATCCCTGTACTTGCCAAGTGTATTATCACATGTGATGTGGATGACCCTACAAATGACACTAGCAAAGCGAGTTCTAGTATTTCCTCTACTTGATCATGGAGATCTTCTTATTCCATGGGACTTGGGATTTTTGCAATGGCTATAGTTAGTAATTCTTTGGGTTTTTCTTCCTCTATTAAGGGTACCTTTAGCTTCTGATTGTATTTAGGTTTAGACATTGATGGTATCTTAGAAGCATCAGTTGTTTTTGGTGCAAGAGGAGGTGTCGATGTGGATGGGTCCTTTTGTACCCCTTTGTATTTTTCATCTAGTTTCGTAGTTGGAGATGAAGGTCCTACATACAAGTGGGTGGAAGGAATCATAAAATCTCCTAGAAGATCCACCTAATGGACATATTTGAATGGCTCTTTAGCAGCCAAAACTACATAGACTTTGTCATCGTGCACATACTTGACACATTGGTATAAAATCGAAGGCATGCACTTCATATCTCTTATCCAAGGGTGTCCTAGGAGGATATTGTATTGCATGGCCTCTTCCAAGACATGACACATCGTAGGGATGGTCTGATGACCCACCTTAATGGGTAGGAATATCGTTCCCATGGTAGAGCATAAAGCATCATTCAAAGCTCTTAACGTGTAGGCTCCTAGAATGATATTGGATTTGGAGATCTTAAGGTACCATATTGCTATTGTTGTGATGATGTTGATTGATGAACCTATATAGATCAAGACCCACTTAAAAGGTAAATCATTGACTAATGCAACAATGTGCAATGGAAGATCTTGGTATTGTTGTAATTTTCCCACAAAATGAGTGAATGCATTCAAATCTTGTGTTTGGACTCAATTGATCTCAAAATCTCCATTAAAGTCTCCCTATGCTTTGGGGATTGTTGTATGAGATCATAGATAGAAATCTTGGTTGGAGTCATTTTTAAGTTTTGTTCTAGTTTAATCCAAACAGTTACCACAGGTCAGGTTGGTGGACTTGGAAGGTTGTGTTTCCCCTGCCTCTGCCTAGGTGCAGTTGGGACATTAATGGGAGCTATAGGAGGCTATGGTTGAACATATCATCTACTCCTAGTTGCTATATTGATAATCTCAACCATCCCAATGCATCCATGGTTAGGTGTATCAATTCAAACATGATTGGTTAGGTGTATCAATTCAAACCTGATTGACTAGGACACCTTGCCCTCTAAGGGCCTCGTGATTTGCAATGAATTTTTGTATATGCCAATATATCTATTATTGGGAGCCAATGGGTCGTCAACTTTAAGTTCTCCCAATTCAATCATATTTTGCACCTAGTTCTTGAAACCAATGCACACTCCAATTTCATGCCTCGGTATTCTATGATAAGGGCAAAACTGATCTTCCCTATATCCTTTTGTCTTAGGAAAGAGGTACACCAGGAAACATGATCTTCCTAGCCTCACTCAACTAGTTGAAAATTAATTGCATTTACTCTGATAGAGGTGTAAAATAGCGAGGTGGATTGCATTCTCTTTTTCACCCCTAATTGTTATTTTGATCGTAATTTGCTAGTGGGGGTTGTGCTTGATAATTCTGGGGCTACTGTGCAATCCCATATTTAGGTGTAGGCAATACTACTTGATTAACTGGAGCAAGGTTTTCCTGCTTCTACTTGTATTTGTCATTCTTGCCATTCTTTTTCCACTTCTTCTTGGTTTGAAGCTTAATTGTTCCCTCATCTACTTTTATGCCCTCAATGAGTTTGGCATGTGCCAATGCTTCCTCAAATGAAGGATATTGTTGAAGTTGTAACAAGAGGGAGATGTGTTTAGAACAACTCTTGGTGAACATGTGGATGATTTCTTATGTTGGGATGGAGAATGATAATTTTACCATAAATTTTCTCCATCTATCCCCATAATACATTACTGGCTCATCATCATAATGTTTTAAGTTAGACAGGTCTAAAAGGTTCACCTTCTTCTTAGCACCAAAGGAGAAACGTTTTAGGAAAGCATTTACTATTTGTTCAAAAGTGGATATGTTGTGCTTGGGAAGCTGGTTGAACCATTGGGTGGCAGCCCCTAAAAATTTCATAATGAAAGTTCTTAGCATAAGAGCATCGTTGTATTCAAGATGAAAACATGCATTGATAAAATTGATAACATGCTCTTGTGCGTCCTCTTCACCCTTGAATTTTTCTAACCTAGACATATCAAAGTGCTTAGGATATGCAGGGCTAGGAACTGATGGGCACAATGGTTGGTTGTGTATTTTACTCAATGTTGGTTGGTTCCCAGCCATATCTTGCTTCTCAAAGGACTTCATATTTTTAGTGAGTGTCTGGAATGCCTTTCAGGTGAGGATTTCCTCTTCTTGTAGGTCCACTCATTGTTTTAATGGAGGTAACACTTTATCCACTTGAATTATTATATTCTCTTCCATCCTACGAGGGGATTCAGGATGTATTTGATCCTGATCTATCATGTTTACCATTTATCCACCAATTTAATTTTGTTCATGATTTGAGTGGTGGTTTTGTTGTGGGCTTTATTCTTGCCTAGTGCACCCTTATCTTGGTGAGTTAGTGTGTTTATATCTTTGGTGATCATCACCATTTTCTTGTAAATTGATACAAGCTAGTTGCTTAGCTTATTCTCTTAAATTATGCTCATGTTGGCGCAAGAGCCTTTCTCTTTGTTTATCATGCTCAAGAGCTTCAACTAGCTCTCGCTCTTTGCATAATACATTTTCTAACCATCGCACGCAATCATATTGTGTTGTTAAATAAGACTCATGTTTGTCTGATTCTATTCTTGTGGTTCTGATTCATAGATTTCTTGAAGAGGTTTCTACTATTCATTTGCTCTTGCTATCTAATGTAACTTGTTCAGTGTGTCGATAAGTGTCTCTATGATCAGACTCTGTAAACGTACTACAGGGTCACTTTGAAGCTTCCCCAGGTTGCATGGTGCATTTAGAAGTAACACTTTGTGAAATTCTAGATGCAAAATTTTTGTGGCTATGGTTTTGGGAGTTGGCCTCGAATGAAACCGATCCAATTCATCTAACTGTATTGTTTTTCATGGGTAATCTTGTGGGGTCCCATTTACTCCAATGAGGTCATAATCTATTGGAATCCTTCCTCTTGTGTGGAGAGTATCTTCTATTTGGTGCTATAATTGGATGTAACTCTAGTGTCACGCCCCTTAGTGGGCAGATCTATTCTAAATGTCCCATGTGAATTTTACGATGTTGTGACTCTTGTGTGTCTTTTTTATGATGGAGGCTTTGTGGTCCCACTATTCCTTCGTGAGTATGGAGGTGGGGAAACCTTTTCATCCCTATGTGAAGATTTGGGTCTAGAATCCCTTTTATATCCATGTGAGAAGGAAGCTCTTGAATCCTCCTCATGTCTTTGAGAAGTTTTTGTATTGAGAGGAGGGCCTTGAGGCATCCTCATGTCTTCTTGAGGATGATGGCCATGAAGCCTCTTTGTGTTTTTGTGACTTAGTTCCATGATGTGACTCCCTAGGTGGGGTTTCTCGAGGAGAACCCCAACGGGTTGAGTTATCACCCCTTAGGCTCATGGAGCTACATCCCATGGTCTTATGAGTAGGTGATTCAGTGTTACTATGACTTCATCTATGGGTATGCGTTGCTTCAAATTCTGCCTCAGTATTAGATCGAGGATTTTTACTTCTAGTTTTTAACCATTGTGTTTGTAAATTAATATTTTGGGTTGCAATTAGAGATAGTCAAACAATATCAAGCAAATGTTTATCTTGATTACCAATTTATGTGTGCCCTAAATTGTTTACTGCATTTTGATGTATTTTTTTTCTTGTTTTCTTGCTCTTATTTTGGATTTAGAATGAGGAGACTCATCCTTAGTGGGAATCAAGAACACCCATGCCAAACATGATTTTCTCAAAAGGAACTATGGTACATCATTGAATTCCCAGTGGGGGGTTCGCCTAGCTCTTCCACTATAAAATAATGATTGCTCCAAAAGTGGGAGATAGTTTGAACATGAGTAAATTAGTACCACTATAAAGAAGTTCCTTATTTCGTTCTAGAAAGATCTAGGGAGCAAGTCGGTGGACGGAGATGAATGTCAACTTCACTAGACTAAATTGAGGGTTGGTGATGAAATCCAACTCCCCAATGTTTAAAACATGTGTGTGTATGTGGGGTTCATTTTAAGTTTGTATAAAGTAAAATGCATCATACAACAGCAATGACTCTTTCTTATATGCATGATATAAATGAAATTTTACTTTTCAAAAATATGTATAACTAGTATGATTTTCATGGATGTACTCTATCTTGTGCAAATATGGCCTCTAGCAGGGCCTCAAAGCAAGCAAACCAACACATGATTTCTAGCACGTTGTATTCTACGATGGACTTTACAATCATAAGCCAATATTCCTAGAAACGTCGAGTGGAAATCTAAAAAAAAAACCCTACGATGCATAAGATGCAAGTTCTTTCCCTTCCATTCCATAGTTTCCAAATCAAAATGTGTCTTAATTTCATTGTTTTAGGAAAACAGAAGCAAATAGAGAGCCATAAATCATCAGAAAAGTTGTAGCAACCTCTAATCCAGCTCAGAGAATAGAGATTTTGTCCTCTGCTGCACTCTATCTTCGACCGCTATTGAATAGAGCGACTAATTTTTGGCCACTATTAGTAGGAGTGGCTAAGACCATGGGCCATTGTAGACCAGAGTGGCTAAACCTGTACATAAAAACCTGAGTCAATAATCTGGTAGAAAATTAAAAAACTTGGTTGGGGTCCCACTGTGATTGCCATCTGTAGCGACCCCGGGGAAGCGACGCACCATCCACTACTCTATTTACGAATATTATTTACTCATGCATTAAATGAAAGATACAACCAATATACGACGAAATGAATAGATAATTCTTTTTATTGATTTTTCTCAAGTTCGATTACATATAGATCCCTCGAAGGGATTCCCTTCATTTGATACAGATTTTACAAAATAGGGAAGTAGATGTATGATATCCCCTCGCAAGGGGAGATGCACTCTCATAGGCTTCCTAGTGATGCACATGGAACTGTATGAGGGCTTATAGATTCCTCCTTCTCCAGGTCTAGTTCCTAGAGGGATCCTCTTGCTTTCGTATGTTGATAACCTGTCTAGTGAACTTGTAGTCCTACAAGCATGAAAACAATAGCAAACGCTCAGTTGTCCGAGATTGCCTCCTCGAATGAGGTTGTTAGCGATAACCCTAATGATAAACAAAAATATGCTCAATTATAATAGAAACTAATGCTATGGATGCAAATGAATGAGGGAAATCAGATCCATGCTAATGGCATGAAAACATATAACAAGATTTTTAAAGGAAACTAACACTAAGAACCTTAGACTAGGCCTATGGGCCACTGTCTGAGATAGTGGTCGCTAAGATGAAAACTTGTCTCTATTGCTCCAAGGCTATGGATCTAGGCTTGTTGCTGATGTTGAAATGATTATTGTTTTTGTCTTATGTATTGAATATCCTATAGATGATAACCCCTCAGTCGGCTAGCACTTCGTTGCTCCTAAAAGGTGCTCCAATTTTCTCTTCGATCTGATAGGGATTCACTGCAAGAAAAGCTCTTCAAGTCTCAAAAATCTCTCCTCAGTATCTCCATATAAAATGATAAAAGAAGGTACCTTGGTGCTCTTAGGTTTGCACCTTATATTGTTTTGAGGTCCTAGTTTTAGGTCTAAAAACCCTAAGACTGAATCTTGCATACAAACTATTTGTTAGCATGAGAATTTGAGTCTTTGTCTACCCTTGAGGGCCAGTTAATTGATGTCTAAATCTAGACTTGATTCTCTCATGTAGACTGGCTGTGAGGAGGAATGCAAATTTGTCCCTGCTCGGTCTTATTGCATGTAGACTACCACTTCCATTTGATATTAGGCTGGTTTGATGGCAAATTACATTTTAGGGTCTTTTTTGTCATATGTAGTGGCTAGGGATTGTCTTCTCTGAGCTTCAGTGGCCAAGATTTGGCCACTTTGGTTCATAGAGGCCAGGCTTGGATGGGCTCAGACTACCCTAGATGAGTGGTGAAAACTACTTTTGGCACTTGGAAGGTACCAAGGTTTAGTCACATGATTTATGAATGTGCCCATGTGAGTAGTTCTCCTAAACACGATGTGTTTTAGGTGTCTACAGCAAGAATATTCAGCAAGGGGATCCCTTATCTTCTTATTTATTCATCTTGGTGGTAGAATCCATGGGAATAGCTATCAAAGCTAAACCTTCTATAAAAGGTAATCAACCTTGCAATTGATTTTGATCCAATTTCACATTGTTAGATCGTGGATGATACATTGTTATCCTTACTAGCTTCGATTCCACAAGCTCGAGTGATTAAATCCATTCTTTCTGATATCATTAGGCCACTAGGTAGAATATTAGATTAAAAAAAAGTAAGATTTATTTTTTCAACACACCAGTTTGAAGGTAAAAACAAATTGCTAAAATCTTGAGGTGTGTGATTGATTCTCTTTCATATGTTTACCTAGGAATACCACTCTTCAAATGTGGATTCAAAGCTTCTATGTGGGAATCGATGGTGGAGAGAGTCTAGAGGAAGCTAGTGGGGTGGAAAGGGGCACCCTTAAGCCATGCTGGTAAGGCCCTTCTGGTTAAAACTACTTTACAAAGCATTCTTCTTCATTTCCTTTATTTGTTCAAGGTGCTAGAGATAGTTCTTAGAAAATTAGAGTAGATTCAATACACTTTTCTTTGATCTGGATCTTAGGACAAAAATATTTTTTTCTTAGTATCCTGAGATCAATTTTACAGTTGTAAGGATATGGGATGACTTGGTCTAAGGAAAATTATTTTAATGAATAGGGCCCTTATAGCTAACCAAGGGTAGAAGTTATCCAAAATGCTAATACAAACTAGGTAAAATTTTTAAAATCTAACTATTTGTAAAACGAGGGTTTTATTTTTTGATCTCAACCCGTACCAAGGCTCTACATTCTATAAAAGCATGGTTAAAATTTGAGCAAACATTCTGAAGAGTGGCTACTGGATTTTGGGTAATGCTCATAGGATTAATTTATAGAGAGATAGGTGAGCAATAGATAGACATTTAAACTCCATTCCTACCTTCTCTCACACCAAATTTATCACAACACAATCATTCGAATCAAGGTTCTATGATTAATTTGAGATGATGAACACTTGAAAATATTGAAAACCTCTTTCCTTCCCCTACTGGTCTCAAGATGAGGAATCTTCTTGTAAATCCCTTTCAAAATTGCTAAAATACATTGTTATAGTCTCTAAAGATAAACAAGATAAGCTAGTTTGGGAAGCTAAAAATAATGGATGTTTCTCGATCAAATCGACATATGCACTCCTTGACGATCACGAAGAGGCTTTGTTCCCAACTAAGAATATCTGGTGCAAAGGTCTCACACCCAAAGTGAATATATTTTTTTATATTGGTTGTGTAGGAAAAGTACTTAACATTGGATAATTTATAGAAGAGATATCTTAGTTTACCCAATAGATGTTATCTATGTGGGCTAGTGCAAGATTCTTCCAAGCATTTATTCTCCCTGTGTTCCTATTCTAAAGAAATTTTTGGGATGCTACTCTTCTAGTGGGAATGGATTGGATTATCCCTAAAGAGCTAAATGCCTATGTGAAGCAATGGAGCACTCCCTATTTGTTATCTCAGATTAAATCATTCACATCCTTTATCCTCCCTCATCTAAGGTGGCATATATGGAAGGAAAGAAACTCCAGAGCTTTTAAGAACACTTATCATCACCAAAATTTAGTTTTCATTAAGATTATCCTTGTTGTGGTGGATAATGTTGATCTCTTATCCCTAGATGCAAGAAATGCTAGTACAAAAACTAGGATAGAAAAGAATTTGGGTTTTAAATCTTCTCTTACTTCAGTCCCAAGAATCCATCACCCAATAAGAGTAGACACTATTTGGGAACTGCCCCCTCCTAGATGGATAAAATTAAACTTTGATGGTGCATTTTGGGTTGGATTAGGTGGTGTCATTAGGGATGTAGAGGGGTAACTTTTGTTGGTGTTTGTTTAAAATATCAAAATCCAAACTAGCCATACAATTGAGGCTAGAGCTCTCTTTCAAGGAGTCTTGTAGTTAAAATATCTAGGTTTTAGAAAATTTATAATCGAAGGTGACTTGCTCAATATCATTAATATGGTTAGAGGGATGCAAAATCCAACTTGGAAAATGTCAAACCTATTCAAGGAAGTGCATAAATTGGCCCAAATATTTGAAATTATCCAATACCAACATGTGTTTATGGAGGGTAACAATTCAATATTTTTTTTGACTAAGCTAAGCACCTCTCAAAATGGCATCACAATTTGGAATAGAGATTTTTTATAAGGCTTAATACAACTAGCAAATGATGTGAGAAGAAGGTAATTTACATGTTCCTTATTTGGTGGTAAGAGATCACCTCTATTCAAGGGGAATTTCACAATACTTTTTAAATTTTAGAAACCATATTTTTTTTAATTCTAACAAGAGGAGATCCTAGTCATAATAGGGTGGGAGGAGTGGGAACTAAAATATGAAGAGCTAGGGAAGGAAACTGGACCCAACAGAACCAAGAACTAGGTTTCAATTTTGGGTGGTTTTTTGGAAATTTTTTTATCCTATTCTTTTTGTTTTGTTAGTCTAGTTATCTCGAGAAAAGGTGTTTGCTCTCCTCTGCATGGGATTTAGTTACCATAGGCTATCTTAGAATTTTAGGAGTATATGTGGAACTATTTTTGTAGTTTTGCTTAGATTCGATCATGTTGGATATTTGGATCCTGGTTTCTCTTTTGGTGGTCTATGGGTCTCCCTTAATCTCTAGAAGTTGTGTGGACCCATTTTGTTAAAGGTTTAGGGTTCCTTTCAAAACCTCTTCTTCCACAAAATTTAAAAAAAAAAAATGTTGGTAATCTCTTTATGGGTTATATTTTTTACTAGTTAAACTTCAATCCCATGGACTAATACAAATATTCATACTAATATCTATGTTAATTTTTAATTTTAAATTCATACTATATGTTATAGGAAGTCATGTGAAGCTATAAAGGAGATACCTAATAAGAAATGATAAATAACATGTGAAGGTATAAAGGAAATACTTAATAATTATGATTTTTTAAATAATTAGTAAAATAAAGTATATTAATAAGAGGATATTGAAAAGGAGGAATTCATGTATTCTAAAAATTTAAGGATATTTCAAACCATATGAATGTAGGTTTTTTTAATACGTATTCCTAAGAGATATACATGGTGAATACAATGATCATTGAGTTATTAATTACCTTTTATAGCATTATAATATATTTTTCTTTATTTGAGTATGTTTACACTAATTGTCCTATGGTGCACTCAATTTTAAAATGCTTAGTATACTCTATATTTATAAAAGTACCTTTAACTTACATAATTTTTTCTATCTATTCAAAGGTGACTAACTACAAATAATTTTGAAAATAAAGCATTAATTATATATGAGGTTTTACTTGTTGAAACAATGACTTTGAAACTAAAAGCAAATGCTATGGTAAGACTAATGGGGTATCTTAAAAAAATGGACATAATGAAAGATAACAAACTACCAAAATAGGCAATCAAAGAATCATTAAATAGGAAAAAAAGATATATGGATGAAACAAAGCAAATATATATATATATATAATGGAACATTAACTTTCATGAGATATCAAAATTCAACAAAGAAGTTTAACATTATGTGAGGGAAAAATTTAGACTTGTTAAATGGACTAAAAATTTAAGAATAAAAAAATAATATAAAATGTCTGAGGTGTAGACCAATTGGTTCATCCAAACCCCATAAGAGGGACGGAAGTCCAAGGTTCAAATCACGAGCCTCGTTGGACTGAACGCTTGTCCCTTTCCTAGTGCTTTTAGCGGCATAAAAGGTTTTAAATGATTGTGGCATGGTGGTTATAGGGATGGACTGCACGAAGATCTATGTGGCGGCTTCTAGGGTGGACAACACAAAATACTGTGGCGGCCATAAAATCTGCACAGCCTGCACGGATTCGTGGCAGCTATCGATTCCACCATGTAAATTTAAAAAATAAAAAATAAATAATAATATAACATCAATGAGATTAAACCAAACTATAAACACAACCAAAAGTAAATAGATGCAAGGATCAAATAAAAGGAAAAAATACATATAGCCCAACTAATATCTAGTTTACACCCACTTAGATGTAAAACTAGTAGATGGATAAAAAATCAAGAGCCATTACTAGAAAAAATATGTGTGGCCTACATATCAAGAATAATGGATCAAACTGTTAGAGTTACTATGTTGGTAACTATGATTATTACCTCATTTGGTTAATTGTAATATTTACCTAGGTAGAGTTGATTTACCACATGGTAAAAAGTAGCTTGTTACTTTTTACCACTAGTAATTACCTATTACTATTTACCTAGGGTAAGTTATGTAGCAAGTGTGAACAAGACTTAGTTTGAAATTGCTTAGAAAAATCTAGTTTTCCCTTATCACTCCACTCCCTTCCTCTCCCCACGATCGTTGTCACCTCCCACTCCACTTTCTACTCCTCCGTTCTCTCTAATCTCCCCGATCTTCCTCCACCTTCCCTTCCCTACTATTGTGAATGTTCTAAGCCTATATAAGGTTTATTATAATGTAATATTCATCTGGTTAGTTTAATGAATAATTTTGGCTTTATTTTTATTCGTGTCAATTTTTACCTTGGCTAATGTTAATCTAAGCTTACCTTAACCTTAGATTCACATTGGTATCAGAGCTGAGGGGGCACGGATCCCGAGGGCCAAGGTAAGGCATGGAATCCGAAGTGCAACGGATCACGAGGTGCGACTGGTGAGAGACTGGCACACGGATCTTGAGGAATGGCTATTGCATGGATCTCGAGGAGCACATGAATCTCGAGGAGCGATGGAGAGGCTATTGCATAAATCCCAAGGAGTGCATGGATCTCGATGATCTGACTAGATGCTAACATCATGCTAACATGGCAGTAGAGCTAGGTGGTAGCTGCTGACGTGGAATGAATCTAACAACACATGGATCGAGGCTAACCAGGAGCTGACGTGGCAGAGAGGAGCTGACATGGAAGAGCTTGAGCTGACGTGGCAGATAGGAGTTGACATGGAAGAGCGCGAGCAGATGTGGACAAGTGCTGATGTGGATGACGTGGACGCTCTGGGTGTGTTCCATGTGGTAGATTTTTTCTGGTCGATGGACGGGCAAAAGGTTGGCGAGATCGATTGGCCGAAGGCAATCGACCTAAAGAGTGTTTACAGGCTTTGATAAAGCTTGGACACACTCTTTGCCTACTGAATGTGGGAATAATTTTTTTTTTTTTAAACTGTTTTAAGCCGACCATATCTAGTATAAACTCCTTCCTCTCTTATTTCGTTTGGCTAGAATGGTCTAGTGGTCAATTCCCCCGCCTTGCAGAGAAGAGACTCGGGGTCGAATCTCGTCGGGGTAAAAAAAGGGTTTTTTATTTTTATTTTTATTTTTTGTCTCTTCACGATTAATGAAGGTTTAAAGTTGTTTTTTTGGTTCTGTGCTACCATCAGTAGCCGCATGGTGCAGCAACTAAGACTGCCGAGTAGACGACGGAGGTCTTCAGATCGATTCTCGTCGGGGTTTTTTTTAAAAAGGTTAATTTTTATTGATTTTTTTTTATTATTTGTTTTTTTTAAAAGGTTTAAAAAAAAAATTGTAATTGCTATATATTTTTTATTATGTTTTTTTTTAATATCTATTTTATTTAAAAATAATAATTAAAAATATATAAAGGAAATTGTTAAATTTTTTTTAAAGGGTCTTTTTTAAAATATATTTTAGAAAAAAAAAAAAATTTAAAAAGGTGCAAAGATATTTTGATAAATAAAGTTTTTTTTGCATCATTCTAAGTTGTAACCCAGTTCATATGATGTAATTCTGGGTAGATGATCTGATCAGCCGGATGCTATAATGCATTACTCTCTCTGTTGAGAAGAGAGACTCCTGATTCCTTTGACGGGAAATTCCAGTGGTATGGACTTCATACAGTGTTTTGCCAATTAGAGAATCAAGTGATTGCTCATCTAAGGAAACCATATTCTGGCTACGAGGCAGATTCTGAAGATAATATCTTCAGGCAAAAGATAGTTGAATCCGAGACAGTTGAAATAGTACTTGAAGGAAAATCAAGTGACAGTTATTCACCTGTAGTGCCTGAAGTAGAAACAAGTGAGAGCTATACACCATGCTCTCCTGATTCAGAACCAGAAGAAGAAGAAGAAGAAGAAGAACCAGTGGAGGTGAAACCTACAACTAAAGAATGAAATGTTCTCAAACGAAGTTTTGAACCAACAACAGCACAAGAAGTCATTATAATTAGTGACAACGAAGCAGACAATTTCACCTTTCCAGTTTTGGGTGATCCTCGAGAAGAAGAATGCCAAATCAGTGAGCATATTAAGAAAGCTAGATTTGATTTAAATCGATGAATCAGATGATCTATTTTGTACTTCTTTGTACTACTTGTTTGAAGTTGCAATAAAGTTTGCTTTCTATAATGGCTTCCAATACTAGTCTACCAATCCCTGAGTTCAATGGTGGTGATTACGAGTATTGGTCAATTAAAATGAAAACTCTTTTGATAGGCAAAGGTCTTTGGGATGTGATTGAAGAGGTATATATTGAACCTACTGTTGCTGATTGGGCAGCTTTGAATGTGGCTAATAAAAGGGCTAGAAAGGAAGCTCAGAAGAATAATTCTTTCGCCCTTTATCATATCCAAGCCACCCTTGACAAAAGTATTTTCCCTAGAATAACTTCTTTTATAACTGTTGAATCTGCTTGGAATGCTTTAAAAGAAATTTATAGGGGTAGTGACCAAGTCAAACAAGTTAAACTACAAACCTTGAAACGAGAGTTTGAGACTCTTAAAATGCAAGAAAGTAAAAAGGTTGGTGATTACTGCGTGTGTGTGAAAGCCATAGTAGATAAGATGGTCACTTTAGGAGAAGATGTAAAGCCTAAAGTTATAGTGAAGAAAGTGTTGAGGACACTTCTTCCTAAGTGGAATTCAGTTGCCATAATTATAGAAGAATCCAAAGATCTAACTTCTCTGTATTTTGAATCTCTAATTGGATCACTTATCTCACATGAAGAGAGGTTACAGAAAACTCCTTCCACAAGTTACGGAGGAGATGATAAAGCCTTTGCTTCACAAGAAGGCAGAGGTAGAGGCCATGGCAGAGGACAGTATAGAGGTAGAGGTAGAAATAATAAGAGAGGTGGAACTCCTAACAGATGAGGAAATTAAAACAAAGGAGGATTCTCAAATAGAGGTGAACAACAGAATAGAGGAGGACAAAAAAATAAAGGAAAACAATCAGGCATAGGCAAAGGAGGAGATAAGTCAAAACAATCTTGCTACAACTATGGCAAACTTGGTCATTATGCTCATGACTGTTGGACAAAGACTTCACAAGGAACTAGTAGTAGCCAAAGCAGTCAGTTTGGAAATTTTGGAGAAGAGGAAGAGGCCACAAATCTCTTTCTCTCTTATGGTCAGGCAGATCAGAACATGAATGATACATGGATCTTGGACACTGGGTGTTCAAACCATATGAGTGGCAAAGAAGAGTTCTTTGCTACTCTAAAATCCTCATACAAATCTAGCATCAAATTGGGAGATGATAAATCATTGGCAGTTGAAGGCATTGGAGCAATGGTAGTTCCAACTAAAGAAGGCGTCAAACATGTAAGTGATATCTATTACACACCCCATATTCAACACAATATTTTAAGTGTTGGTCAAATTTTAGAAAAGAACTATAAGTTGCTTTTTGATGAGGGTAAATGCACTATTTTTGATAAAAAAAACAGTAATAGAATAATTATACAAGTGCCAATGTCAAAGAATAGATTGTTTCCTTTAAAGTTTTGTCAGCCAGGGGGAGATAAGTTAGCAAATGTTGCTATTTCCAATCCAAGTGTCCTATGGCACTTGAGATATGGTCATTTGAATTCAGCTAGTTTGAAAAGGCTAACTTCACAAGCGATGGTAACCGGACTTCCTAAGGTTCAGGATAGTAAGGAAGTCCGTGAAGGGTGTGCTCTTGGGAAGCATGCCAGATCAAAATTTCCTCATGGACAAGCATGGCAGGCCAGCTATCCACTCCAGGTAGTGCATACAGACATATATGGTCCGATGCAGACCAAGAGTCTTGGTAACAACTGTTACTTCCTACTCTTCATTGATGATTTTACTAGAATGTCTTGGATATATTTTTTGAAATATAAGGATGAAGCATTTGAATGCTTTGTCGATTTCAAAACAAGAGTTGAAAGTGAGAGTAGATATTTTGTAAAATGTCTTAGATTAGATAGGGGAGGAGAATACTCCTCTAATGAGTTCTTGAATTTTTGTAAGCAACATGGCATTAAGAGACAGTTCATAGCTGCCTACACCCCACAGCAGAATGGTGTCACAGAGAGGAATAATCGCACCATTGTGGAGATGGCAAGGTCTATGCTTTAGACGAAGCATTTGACTAATTCATATTGGGCAGATGCAGCCAAGACCAGCGTACATATCTTGAACAAAAGTCCTATTGCAAGTTTGGAAGGACAGACACCTTACCAAGCTTGGTATGGTAAAAAACCAAATGTTAAGTATTTTAGAGTGTTTGGATCGCTGGCATATTCTCACATTCCTGATGAGCTAAGAAAGAAGCTCGATCCAAAGAGTCAGGCATGCATCTTTGTAGGATATTGTGAGAATACAAAAGCTTATAGACTCTACAATCCCAAGACTAGAAAGTTTGTGCTTTCCAAGGATGTGATTTTTGATGAAGGGGGAGAATGGGGTAAGCCCCAAATTTTTAGTGATGATGAATCTAGTGATGTAGGTTCTAAGCAAGTGCAATAGTAGACACCACAGAAAAGTAAGCAGTATCCTCCCAGAGATCCAGGTTCATCTTCTGATTCAACTTCTTCACCAAGTCCTTCTCCATAGAGATCAATAATTTCCTCACCAATGGACATCGATTCTTCATCCAGAGGTAAGAGAACTCTACATAATCATCCATAATATCAGATGTTGGATAAGAATTTTTCAAAAATATACACTAGGAGTCAAGCTAGTGAAATGAATTTTGTGCTACAAAGATTAGAAAATATGCACTTGTATGGTGATGATGTTTCCCAGCAAGAACCTAGGGGAGATTTAGTTAACTATGCTTTGTTAACTAATACACAGCTTGAACCTTCTAGTTATGATAAGGCTTGTACTCAAAATATTTGGCAAGATGCCATGAAAGAGGAGATCACCTCTATAAAAAACAACACTTGGGATTTGGTGAAGCTTCCTAAAGGAAAGAAACATGTTGGATGTAAGTGGGTCTACAAAACCAAGTTTAATGTTGATGGTAGCATCGAGAGGCACAAGGCGAGATTAGTTGTAAAGGGATTTACTCAAAAATATGGAATTGATTATGAAGAGACTTTTGCTCCTATAGCCATACAGGAGACTATCAGAACAGTTCTTGCCTTAGTTGCACACAAGGGATGGATAGTCCAACACATGGATGTAAAGAGTGCATTTCTAAATGGTTACTTGACAGAAGAAGTGTATGTTGAGCAACCACAAGGATTTGAAGAGAAAAACAAGGAACATCTTGTTTACAAATTGAAGAAGGATCTTTATGGCCTCAAGCAGGCACCAAGAGCTTAGTACTCATGCATTGATGGGTACTTTAAAGATTATGGGTTCATCAGAAGCAAAAATGAACCCACGCTCTACTACCTGAATCAAGGAAATGACATCCTCATAGTTTGTTTGTATGTGGATGATCTCATTTTTATGGGTAGTAATGAAAAAGTTAACATGGATTTCAAGCACTCCATGATGTAGGAATTTGAGATGAATGATCTTGGCTTAAACAAAATACTTTCTTGGAATGGAAGTACATCAGACAGTATCTGGGGATCTTCATCTATCAACTTAAGTATGCTCGAGATATGATTCAAAAGTTTTCTATGGAGCAATGCAAATCAGTTGCAACTCCAATTGGACATGGGATCCAATTAAGCAAGGATGATGGAGCACCAAAAGTTGATGTGACCACTTTCAGAAGCATTGTTGGGAGTTTGATGTTTCTTGCCAACACTAGACCAAAAATTCAGTATGTTGTATCTCTTGTTTCTAGATTTATGTCTAATCCATCTGAGTTGCATTTGTAGGCAACTAAAAGGATTTTGAGATATGTGAAGGGTACATTGGATTTTGGAATCTAGTACTACAAAAGTGATACTATCAAGCTTGAAGACTTTAGTGATAGTGATTTGGGCAACTATATTGATGATAGAAAATCCATATCGGGTAACTGTTTTAGTCTTGGTTTGGGCCTAATAACTTGGAGTTCCAAGAAGCAGACAGTAGTAGCACTATCTTCAACGAAAGCTGAGTATATAGCGGTTACTCATGCTAGTACTCAAGCTCTATGGCTACGAAAGGTATTAGAAGAGATTGGAGAGCAGCAAAGTGGTCCAACTCGAATATTCTGTGACAACATAAGTGTCATTCAATTGGCATACAATCCTATCCACCATAGTAGATCAAAGAATTTTGATATGAAGTACCACTTCATCCGAGATATAGTGGAAACTGATATTTTTGAGCTTCACTATTGCCACACTTTAGAGAACATCGATGACATTTTCACCAAGGCGCTGGCCAAAGCTCAATTTGTAAAGATGAGAGACTGTATAGTCAGTTATCTCAACTTTAAGGGGGAGAATGTAGCAAGTGTGAACAGGACTTAGTTTGAAATGGCTTAGAAAAATCTAGTTTTTCTAAGCACAGTGTGAACACACTTACCTTTTTTCGGCTAATCTTGTCGGATGGTCGACATGATATTCTTTCTCCCTTACCTCTATTTTCTCCTTATCCCTCCATTGGCCTTCCTCCTTTCCTGTCATCCATTTTCCCTTATCACTCCACTCCCTTCCTCTCCCCACTCTCGCTGCCACCTCCCACTCCACTTCCTACTCCGTTCTCTCTAATCTCCCCGATCTTCCTTCACCTTCCCTTCCCTACTATTGTGCATGTTCTAAGCCTATATAAGGTTTATTATAATGTAATATTCATCTGGTTAGTTTAATGAATAATTTCGGCTTTATTTTTATTCGTGTCAATTTTTACCTTGGCTAATGTTAATCTAAGCTTACCTTAACCTTAGATTCACAATGTAGTCATTTTGACTACGTAACTAGGTTAGTAGGTTAGTGCTTAGCTACATTCTAGGGGGGTAACATCTTAGCGCATTTGTTAGCATATTAGAAGGAGATATAATTTTTTTCTAATGTTATAAATACCTACAATATTCAATATATTTTCTAATGCTCTTGAATTGAATTATTTTGTCAACACTTACCTTTTCTAACATTGGTATCAGAGCATAAATTACGTACCTAGGTGATAGGATCGGCGAACATCCATAGACAAGGTAGGAGAAAACCCGTTCCAGCTAGACCAATGTCCAAATCCCAACACACGGGACCCCTGGACAAGCACGCATCCTGAGGTACTAGAATCAGGCATGGTTTTTTTAAGGCACAAAATTATTTGATGGGCACGAAATTCCTCTAAAATTTGCTTACATTTGATTTTTCATGTACCTGAATTGAATTGACCCGTAGGATTGTAGATCTGACAACCACCTACTACCAGACCCATGTGGATGTAGACCGCCTACCAACCCTGATCGGTCGTCCAACCTCGCATTGGCCGACCAGAGGTGGGTGCAATCCTTGATCACGAGGGACTGACGCAATCCAGCCTACGTTGACCAGAGAAGTTTGTGATCCCTCCTGTGGGACCGTCACTAACTCCCATCAACTCCCTTCCCAATAGGATTTGTTGCTACCATGATCGACTAGCTCCCCGCCCAATGAGAGTTGACGCCCCCATGACCTGGGCTCCTGTTCAATGGTAATATCTGAGATTCGAGGGTAGGAGCACCCTCAAATCTGTCAGATTTGATAGTTGGGCCTAAACTTGACAAGACAGCCACATCAGGGGACCCTGCATGATTTCCAAGTACCCAACACGTATCTCGAGGGGCGACCTAAACTGACCATCATAGACTTCAAGGTGAGTCGAAATAACTACCACAGACTACGAGGTGGGCATGACCTACGAGGTAGGCTGACATGGCCCTACGAACAAGCTAACGTGGCCCTATGGATAGCTAACCTAGTCTAGTGGATGTCATAGAAATTGAGGTGTTGATGTGGCATACATTTGGGAGTCAACTGTTGATTGGACTAGGTGCGCATTATGAGGTGGAAACCTGCTGACTGGAATATGCATACATTACGAGGTGAACACATAGAAAATTAGGGTAATATTGGTGGAATTTTTTGGTTGGGACATGTGGCAAGTGGCGAACTCCACCACGTGGAGACCACGGGGCTACCTCCACCAAAAAAATGTGACAGTGATTGCTCGAAGGCAATCAAAGCGTTTAGTGCGCTATACTCCTTTTAAAGCGCAAAAATTCCACGCTCTGTTGAATGTGGGACTAAAAGTCCGACATTATTTTTTTTCCCACTTCATTGTAGGAAATCCTTCATGTTGAAGGCCTTTCCTTTGCCTTAACATCATGCGGCATAGCCCGACTAGAAAAGGGCCAAGAGCTAAGGCTCCTAACGGGAGGTCGGGAGTTCGACTCCCATCGAGGCCAGAAGCCCATATTTTTGATTAAAAAAACAAAACATAAGCGCTAATAAAAAAAATGTAAAGTTTTTTTTTAATTTTTTTAATTTGTTTTATTTTTTAATTATAAATTATATATATATATATATATATATATATATATATATATTGTTTTTAATAATTTTAAAATATAATGTTAGTTTTTAAAAAATCATTGTTTTTATAAATTGATTTTTTTTAATAAAACTTTCATTTATTTTTTATTATTAAAATTACAATTATATGATTAAATTTTATTTTATTTTTAATTTTGCAAATTTCAAAATTAAAATTAAAAGGGACTCCTATTTTTTTTGCAAATTACACAACAAAAAGGAGCTTTTGTTTTCTTCTACAAAGGAGATATAAGACATATAAGAGCACCATTTTTTTGCAAAATTAGGCACCTAAATTTCTTCTCAAGCCTTGTTCATTTAGCATACAATAAAGGTTCAACATTGAATTCTTTCTTGCAAATTGTAACACAAGGAGACTTAAAATTTTTGCAAAATTCAAAGGCAAAGTGTGCATTTTTTTTCTCCAAGGGGGGATATAAGACATAAAATTGCACATTATTTTTGCAACATTGAGAAGAGATTGAAGACCTTAGGTCCATAAAAACCAAGTCATGTGTCGACTGGTTATGGAAGCCTTTCAAAAGTGGGTCGTGTGTCGACTTATCTTGAAAGGAGTGCTATTTGTTAAATTTGCAAAACAAAAGGGGGAAGAAAAGAAATTGTATTTCTTTTGCAAATTTGTAACACAAAAGTGAGGAGCACTTTAAAAAAAAATCAAACTTGTTAAATTTGTAAAACAAAAAGAAAAGGCAATTGTTTTATGCCACATTCTTTGCAAATTTGGAAAACAAGAGGAGACATAATATATCAAATTTTTGCACAACACAAAATCCAAATTTTGTTGCAAAAATTAAAGGTGCATTTTTTATTTTACTCGACACCTTCATTGGCAAATTAGGTGCATTTTCGGTTGCATCTAACACCTATGTGATAAGAATTTTGTGGGTATTCTTGTTTGATTATTGCATTAGTTTTTGCAATTATAAGTCATAAAATCAAGAACACTCAAACCCCAAAATTTCACAATAAATTTGTGTCAACCATTGCACAGGTTTAAAGCCAATTACACTTGATATTCTCTCCTAAAACAAAAAACCCTAATTCACTCTTATTTGTTTGGCTTAATTTCCTCAAACTGATTATTCCTCTTCAAGAGGATTTTCAGGCAGGTGCCATTAAATATCTTTTTGAGTGAATTATCTTTCACTTCTTATTTGTTTGGCTTAAATATCTTCAAACTGATTATCTTTCTTCAAAAAGAGTTTTTAGGCAGGTGCCATTAAATACCACTTAAGAGTGAAAGAAATATCATCTTAGTGCAAATTCTAGGACCTTCATAACGGCAACTATCAACAAATACTTGAAATATACACAATTGCTTAAAGGTCCTAACTATTCAGCATAGAAAACTAAGATGAAAATCATCCTAACTGTAGAGGAAATGTGATATTTAATAGATAGCACTGAAAAATACCCACATCAGTAGGAGCTAATCAAAAAGCATGGGATAAAAAGAACAATCGTCTCCTCATGTTGATACTCCTAGCTACTACTAATGAGATTTAGCCCCATATTTGTGAGGCAAAGAATGGAAAAGATGCATGGGACTCCTTGTGCACCATTTTTGAAGGAAAGAATCAATATTCGATTCTCAACCTTTAAACACAACTTCATACACTCCATATGAAGTAGGGAGAATCAGTAGAACTCTTCCTCTACAGAGTATCCGAACTGAAATCAAAGCTAAATGCTTTAGGAGCCGAAGTAGAAGATACTATTTTGACTTCAATAATATTGAGGGCTCTTCCCGAATCCTACAAAATGTTGATTACATCCATTAATGTATCACAAAGATCAGTCACCTTTGTGGATTTAATCAATTTACTTCAAACAGAGGAAGCAAATCAACTCCAAAGCGATGAAGTGTCGAACAATGCACTTTACTCAAAAAAATAGGGTGACAAGAAGAAATGAAACTTTCATAAGGGAGGATCATCTTCAAAAGGTAAGGGAAAGAAATATCAAAAGATGTTTTTCTCGCATTGTAAAAAATACAACCATGACACCAATCGGTGTTGGTTTAAAAACAAGTAAAACAAAAATTGCAAAGGCACATCACAAAATCAAAATGAAGGCAATATTGCTAGTGAAGTGTCTAGTTCCGATTTTGATTCTGGTTTAGAAAGAGCACACAAAGTGCTCTTGGCTAAGACAGTATTGTAAAGGGGAAACAAATTTGTCACCTTAAGCAAGCACCATTTCCTCTCTCTCTTTTTTTAGGCTTCATAAATAGCATAAGTTTTTGTTTGAAGTACTAGCAATAAAGGGGTGATTGTACCTCTTTTAGTCTTCATAAATAGCAAACTCATAGTGTTTGAAGTACTTATAACAAAAGGAGGGAATTTTCTAGTATAAATTTTTCCTAGGAGGTAACCTTTGTAAAAACCTTCACAAAGCTTCATAAGTTGCACATATTTTGCAATTAAATGGGGATAAACATTTATTTTTCTCACTTCACATAAATTTTTGTAAAAAGGGAAGAATACTTATAAGGGTGCATTTGCGGTAGTGATCAACACCTTAGTCATACTTCTTTCATAAATTTTATTACAATATGTTTTGCAATAAGGGGGGAAACTTATAAGGGTGCATTTTTGACAACGACCAACACCTTAGCTACCTTATCAACACATTTTTGTAAAATCATATTGTAAATAGAATGAACCTTGTATGAAGTGATCTACTCTACTACACCTAGCGGTTGCAGTGGCTGGTTACCCATGTAAATCGATTGGATGACAAGATTACAATAAGGACTTTCATTGATGTGAAGACAAAATGAGGAATGATCCACTTTTTCCTTAGGAGCAGCCAGAGTACTATGACAAGGCAAGAAACAGCAGATCAACATCTTTTTCATTGTATTAGGACAGTTATATACATTACCCAAATTGTGTAATAAGGGGGGATGTTAGAGTTACTATGTTGGTAACTATGATTATTACCTCATTTGGTTAATTGTAAGATTTACCTAGGTAGAGTTGATTTACCGCATGGTAAAAAGTAGCTTGTTACTTTTTACCACTAGTAATTACCTATTACTATTTACCTAGGGTTAGTTAGTTGTTGTAGTCATTTTGACTACGTAACTAGGTTAGTAGGTTAGTGGTTAGCTACCTTCTAGGGGGGCAACCTCTTAGCGTGTTTGTTAGCATATTAGAAGGAGATATTATTTTCTCCTAATGTTATAAATACCTACAATATTCAATATATTTTCTAATGCTCTTGAATTGAATTATTTTGTTAGCACTTACATTTTCTAACACAAACAACATTTTATCATGGAATGCGAAGCGTACAAAGGATATCAGGAATATATGTGAGCACACATTAAAAGTGAACTCTCTAATGGGACTTTGTAAAAATTTGAGAATGGAAAAAACATAAGAACTTATCATAAAAATCAATAATAGAAAAAATGCACTCTAAAATATGATAAGAGGATGTTGAGTTTTTTTTCTTTATTAAACAATTATTTTCATAAAGAATTATATAATTTTGTATTATTTATTGACTATGCTAAACAAATTTTTCTTAGACATAAAGGGGGTTGTATACCATACTCCATATGTATTAAATATCTTTGTCTCATGGATGTAATTAGAATTAATTCATCTCCTTTTCTATTCTTATGGATTTAATTTATTTCTAATTGATGCAACTATATTTTGTTGGTTTATAAGTTTCTTATTAGTGTAGGAAGGTCAAAATGTCACATCACATCTTTCCTTTTTCTTATCCACCATTTAGAATATACCCTTGAAGAAGATATTTTTTTATCTATATAGTATGAAAAGTCAAGATCACATAATGTGAGAACATTAAGAGTAATTCTTGGTATTCCAAATATTTAAATCTAATTACTTGTTATTATACGAGTACTTTTTAATATTTATATTGCCATTTCAATATAATTAATTCCTTTGCACATGATATATTAAGAGTAGAATATTCAAATCACAACATAAACATATTATATTTGAAGTTCAATAATTGGCTTATTGATACCTTTGATACTATGATAAGTGTTTTTTTTTGACAAATCATAATTTAGTGCCAAAAGTTTTGATAGGTTATTAAATTAATAATTATAAGGCATGTTGACACTTAGAAGAGTAATCATTTTGAATTATCTCTTTACACATATCCTTTTAGTCATATATAGATAGATAGAGGTTCTTCAAAAAATTAGTATGTGGTTTTCATATTAATAAATGTAGAATTTTTGTGGCATATAAATATTACAACATTTAAGAAATAGAAAAGTAATTATATTTGATACTATAACATTTATTTTCATTTAATTAAAAATATTATATCATCAATGCTTTACATATTTGAGATATTAAATATTATGGAAGGCCTATGTAATTTTATTTATTGACAAATATTTTTTTTTTTATTTGTGGAAAACATCCCAAAAGGGATGCCACTTTCGGGTAAGACCCAAGGAGGCAGGGGTATCCATTCCGCAAAAATGCCCAGGACTCGGACCTGGCCTACCACCTTTGACATACTCAAGGAGCAAACAAACACACAAAACCAATTTAAAAATAAGTAAATAACAACAAAAATAATAAAATAAAATAAAAAACATGCTCCTTGAGTGTGTCAAAAACAAAAGCACAACCAAACACGCACAATAAGATAAAAGAAACCACAACACAAACCACATAGAAAAACACAAGAACCACATAACAAAACACAAACAAGACAAAAACAACAGAACACTACAAAGACATAACCCAAAAAAAACATGAAAAATAAACACAACCAAAACCTAAAAAATTTAAAAAAAAAATTAAAATAAAAATAAAAAACAACCAACAACAGACAATAAACAAAAACAAAAAACATAGAAAACACTCACACATAAAAACACGAAATAACACAAACAAAGAGAAACCCAAGAACAAGAACAAAAAAAACACAAGAACAATAACAAAAAACATAAAAAAAAAAAACAAAACAACAAAAACACAAGAACAACAAAAAACAACACAAAGAACACAAAAACAAAACAAAAGAACCCACCCACCTTAAAAAACTAAACAAAAAAAGAAAAAAGAAAAAAAAATTGAACAAAACAATGACCTATCTAGACCAGAAGACTATTAAGGCAAGAATCAACAGAGGAAACAAAATAAAGAATAGAATGAGCTAGGGAACTAAAAAAAACTGAATGAACCAAAGAGAAGCAAAAAAAAAAACAAGAAGAAACTAGGTACCTTCGAACTGGAGCCATCCAAAGAAATGATAGAAAGAAGAGCTTCCCTAATTTGAGAAGCCCACCATATAGGAGGGTGGCCATAACAAGTAAGATCACCTTTGTCCAAAGCCCAATTAGCTAAAGCATCAGCACTCTTGTTTTGATCTCCGACCACATGATTGTAATCAACTTTCAAAAATCCCATCTGGATTAACTGAATCTTCTCAATAATTATTTTTATTCTCCAATCCACCTTATGATTCTTAGAAGGAGTCTTCAAGAGATTAATCATAAGTTGAGAGTCAGACTCAACTAACACCTTTTCCCATCCAACCTTAGTAGCCTCCTGAAGGCCTCTGGGGATACCATACCCCTCAACAAGGTTATTGGAAAGAATACCCAAATTCTCAACAAAAGTAAAAACCAGGGAGCCATCTGAAAGTCTACCAATTCCTCCCACACTCGATATTTCCAGGGTTCCCTCTAGAGGCTCCATCAGTATTGACTTTTCCAAAATCCTTAGGAGGAGGTTGCCAATTTCTAGTCCTATCCATCTTACTAATACTCACATTCCCTTTAAGTTGGTTGCCCTTAGAAGATTTAATCTTCAATATTTGCATCACTTGATCCCATCTTTGGTGGGAGTTTTGGGGGTGATTAAGGAGTTGATGGACTGATTCAACTAAGTTGGCTATGGTCTTTTGCCAAATATAGTGAATATCCTTCCTATCTTGATTAAAAATTTGGTTGTTCCTTTCATTCCAAATATTCCAAAGAAGAATGGTAGAACCCATCCAAACTAATTGCCTAATAAAATGATCAACACCCTCTTGATTAGGCCAATCCCTCCAAAGTTGTTCAAAAGTAAAAAAATTGGACCATTGTAAGCCAAGTAAAGTGGCCATTCTCCTCCATAGCTCAGAGGCTAAAGTACACTCAATAAAAATATGGTTGATATTTTCTACATTCTCTTCACACATTTCACATCTAAAAGGGCCATGAAAACCATGCTTCATAAGTTGCTCACCAGTAAGCACCCTACGATGCAATAAAAGCCAATTAAAGAACCTCACCTTAGGCCAGAGCTTTTGAGCCCACAATCGAGAAAATATGTCAGAAGAATGGTTGGGATTATTATGGCATAAGGTCAAATAACCTTGAGCAACCGAATACTCACCCTTAGTAGTGTTGTTCCATCCAAAACAATCTTTTTCATGGGACCAAGAGAGGGATCTCATATGAAGGATGCCTTGGATATCTTGTCTTTGCCTTTCTGGGATTTGAATAGGCCAGTCCTCAATAGGGATCCAATATCTACCAACCTTTGAATTACCAGTATGGTACCGATAGTAATTAGCCACCTTTATCCAATTAGCTCGGTGAAGCTCCTCCATCCAAGGCCTCCAATCGGGAAACCGAGTTATCAAAGGCTTGTGACCATCCCAAGAATCTGTCCAAAAATTTGCATGTTGACCATTATGAATGATCCAAAATAATTTTTTCTTTATCAAATCCTCACCAGTCTTAAGAACTGCTAAAATGGGAGAACCTTTGGTAGGAAGTTGATAGCGAACAAGGTCTTCAGGACTTTTGTTCTCGAGCATATTTAGCACGAAGATTATTGGCCCAAAGAGCATTGGGGTTATGCAACATCCTCCAATATAATTTAGCAACTAAAGCTTTGTTGTTATTAATTGAAGACCGGAATCCTAACCCCCCTTCACTCTTAGGAAGACATAAAGTATCCCATTTCACCAAGGCCCATTTTCTTTTCTCCTTAGTACCACTCCAAAGGAAACGATGACTGATTTGATCCAATTCTCGAAGAACAACCTTTGGGATATTCAAAATGGAAGAAACATAAATAGGAATAGCTTGAAGGACTGATTTTACCAAGGTGATTCTACCCCCGAAGAAAGCCACTTGTTGGTCCACTTTCCAATTTTCTTCTTGACTTTGTCCAACAACCAATTCCAATATTTATTTTTCTGCCTTTGAATATTTATGGGAATACCTAAATAAGTGATTGGAAGAGAGGTCTTCTTATATCTTAATTTATCCAAGACCATGGATTCCTGTCTAGCAGAGCAGTGAAAGAAAATAACTTTAGATTTGTCTTCATTGATCAACTTCCCGATAGCCTTAGAAAAATAGCTAATGATTTGCTTAATATTAGAAGCTTCCTTAACTGTAGCTTTACCTAAAAGAGTAGAGTCATCCACAAATTGAAGATGAGAGATAGGTCTAGCTCCATGAGCAATGGTAACTCCCTCAAGGGTTTTGTTTTCCCTCTTTTTGGTTATAGTCCTACCCAAGCATTCAACAAGAATGATGAATAAATAAGGGGATAGCGGGTCACCTTGCCTAATACCTCTGGAAGCTGGGAAATACTGAGAAGGCCTGCCATTGATAAGAACTAAGTAGGAAACTGAAGAGATACATCCCATAATCCAATCCATCCAATCCTTAGAGAAACCAAATTGCCTCAAAACTTTGATAAGGAAGTGCCAATCCACTCTGTCATAAGCTTTGGATAAGTCTAACCGAATGAACATGGAAGGAGAATTTTGCATATCCATGGAATGGATGGCTTCTTGAGCAAGAACTATCTCATCTACTATTTGACGTCCTTCCACATAACCCCCTTGCTCTGGGGAAATAATCTTATGCAAAAGAGGCTTCAACCTTTCTGCCATGATTTTAGTAATGATTTTGAGAAGAACATTACATAAAGCAATAGGTCTAAAAGCTGAGATATGATCAACCTCTTGAGCTTTTGGAACAAGAGTAATATAAGTTTTATTGATAACCTTCAAAATTTCTTTGGCTTTCCTGGCTTCTTCCACCACCTCTAATAAATCAACATGAAGGATATCCCAGAACTCTTGGTAGAACTCAATGGGAAAACCATCGGGACCTAGGGTTTTCCCTTTTTGCATTTTAAAAACTACTTGTTGAAGCTCATTGATAGTAACGAGAGCATACAAAATAGAGTTCTCCTCAGAAGTGATAAGAGAAGGGATTGCTTGAAGAACATTTTGTTGTGAAGCTGAGTCAAGAGGAGTAGCAACAAAAATATTGGAAAAGTAATCAACAACAATAGAGTTCATGCCATCCCAAGTATAAACAACATCTCCAGAATCTGATTTTAAGGAAGAAATAAAGTTGTGAGATCTTCGAGCTAGAAGATATTTGTGGAAGAAATTTGTGTTTCGATCTCCTTCTTTGAGCCATTGAATTCTAGATTTTTGCTTCCATAATATTTCTTCTCTTTTTTCCCATTCCTCTAACTGAGTTGTGAGTTTAATTTCATCTGCACTTCTCTTCTCTGTGAGGCCATCTAAACGGATTTTCTTATTCAAATTTTCAAGATGAGCAATAACTTCATGTTTTTTTATGAACATCCCCAAACTCTTTCCAGTTCCAAGTCTTGATTTTGGATTTAATGTATTGCAGTATTTTGGCAAAACAGAACATCTTAGTCCCATGCCTAGGTTTACCTTCCTTCCACCATTGTTGCACACGAGGTCTGAAGGAAATGTCTCTAAGCCACATTAATTGAAAATGAAAAGGAGAGAAACTCACATTGGTTTTCCACATTTCCACCATGATCGGCCAATGATCCGAACCAACATTATTAAGAGTCTTCACTTTAGGAATGTGACCATGGATTAAGAAATTTTCGAGAGAGCAAAAACCTATCCAATCTCTCCATTATACAAGCTAAGCCTTGCCTTCTGTTAGACCAAGTCATAAGGCCATTATCTGGTTGGATATCCACAAGATGGAGGTTTGCAATATATTCGCTCATGAGGTCAGTGCTTTTGTCCAAATTTCTATTTCCCCCCCTTTTCTCATCCAGAGAGAGGATGGTATTGAAATCTCCTCCGATCAAGATCCAAGCTTTAGGAAAATGAGAGATAATATGAGTAATATCCTTCCATTGTCTTCTTTTTTCCTCCAAAGAAGTCGGAGCATAAATAGTAATGTAGAGCATAATCTGGTTGGAATGTCTACTTTGAATAGCTATAGCCAACAAACCCCAACCGCCAACCATATGGTGAATAACTACCTCTTTTGGGTCCCAAAGACAAGCAATGCCACCCGAAGTCCCTTGGGAACCGAGGGAAACCACTTTTCTAGCTGGCCAAATTTTACTGGCAATTAAGTCCATATCCTCCATTGACATCTTTGTTTCTTGAAGGAAAACAAGATGTGGATGATTTATCCGAATCATTCTTCTAATTTCATTTTGTTTTGAAAGACTCCCTTTGAGTCCTCTAATATTCCAAGTGATGATCTTCATTAATACCAGGGCTAAAAAAGTTGGGAAGGGCATTAATCTTACCTTCCTCTACAAGCTTTTCACCTTCTTTTACCATATGATATTGATTGGTCTTGCGACCTACTTTTTTATTAGAATCCATCTTCAATTTTTTTTCCCTGTTTCTTGACTTATTCCAATTGAATCTGAGATGGCTTCTAACCTTGAAGAATGCTCGTACACAGCCAAAATTTTACTAGATGGTTCAACGGAGTCTATATTGGGACCTGCATTATTTGAAGTTTTGACATTTGAAATATTGTTTTTCTTGTGTAAATTTTCTCCTTTTTTTTTGTTGAAAACCTTTGATTTGTTGGTTTGTCTCTGAGTTCTTCCCTTCATATTTAAATTGTGTTTCTAAGATTTCAGTTTCCATTATTTCCTCTTCCTCACTTGGGACATCATTTGTGGAAAGGATTTCAAACATATTAGCGAGATGACTTTGATTGATCCTTCATAACTGGTTTTTTCTGAGTGTTCTTCTTCTTAGGTATTTGGAAACCTCGTTGAGTTTATATCTTCTTTCTTTTGATCGAGAATTTTATTTGGGCAAGCACTGGCCAAATGACCATATTCATGGCAAATTCTACAACGAAAAGGAATGTTCTCATAGTCCACTACTTGCTCCCAAGTGTCTTCCCCAAATTGTAATGTGATCTTTTTAGGTAGGGGTTTGTCAAAATCCATTAAAACACAAATCCGAGCATAAATAATATGTTCAAAATTTTGAGTACAATCAGCTATCATCATAAAAGTTCCTAAAGAGTTTCCAATTGAAGAAAAAATAGTAGGATTCCAAAATTCAATAGGGAGGCCAAAGAGTCTAACCCACATGGGAGCTATAGAAGGCATCTCTTCTTCGACTTTAAATTTAGTATGCCAGGGCTTCATGAAAAGCCCTGCCCTTCCAAAAAACCAAGGACCCCCTTGAAAGTTTTTCTCTCTATCTTCATTATTAGCAAATAAAACAAGAAAATAACCATTTGGATAAATAGAGATTTGTAACTCACCTTTAGTTTTCCAGCTTTTTGCAGCCTAGACTTTGAAAGCAGATAGACTCGGACGAAAACCCACGAACCGACAAATTAGTCCTCTTTTTTCCAAATCTTCAATGCCAGTCTGAATGTTACCCATATCAAGCTTAACAATAGGAGTTCCATCAGCTGCTTTAAGACATCCTGACTCTATTTTCCTGGGATCAATCTTAGGCATTCTTAGAGGTTTATGGGAAGCCCTAATATTGATATTAGCATTGGGCTGAGGTTGTCCACCATGAAGGGCATCCCTAAAATTCATTTTTGGGACCGAGTCTTCAAAATTCTTACCCTTGATAGGGGTTTTCATAGTAGAATTATTTTGTGGGTGCACCTTAGCACCATATTCACTTGAGATATGAGCCATTTTTTGATCAACTGCTTGAAACTTGTTTCGTGATCTCTTTAATCCTTGCCCTAGACGTCGTGGAAAGGTATGGTTTTCACTTTTCTTTTGTGCAACAAATTGGAAGCCGTTGTCACTCAAGTTCACAGTATGATCTGTTGAAAGATAAATTTCTAACCCATATTGTATCCCCTGCAACATTTCCTGCTAAAATATTGAGCATAAACCACAAAAATATTGGCCGCTAGGGCCCGAAGGCCCTAAAAACCAACCTCTGGAGCTGCTTGCACTCAACCCAGATGAAACCCTCGCATAGTCGCTTGCCAAATATCTCGTTCACACATAGGGATGCGCTAGGATCTGTGTTGCTCCAAATGATATGAAAATTGGTGGAGACGTTCTAGGGTTTTTCAGGCATCTACCCTCAAAATTTTAGCTCAATCCGAGTCCGGATGAGTGAGATATGGCCGAAACGAGTTCGGAAGTTTGGGCAGTCCTGCGAAAAATGTCTAATCCCGATCAGGAAAATATAATTTTAAGTATATTATATATTTTTTTGATTTGGTTCATTCACAAATATTTTTATTGGTGTTCATTTTTAATAATTTGTCCTATTTTTAATAATGGTTTACATGTTTGAGACCTTAAATACTATGGAAGGCCTATGTAATTTTATTTAATGATAAATACTTTTATTTGGTGTTCATTTTTAATAATAATATAGCTTCAAATTTTAAATTTAAGATGAATAACAAAAAACTTTAAATTTTAGGTGAATAACACCAAATAAAATTTTAAATTTTAGGTGAATAACACTTCAAATTTTATATTTCATTGGATAATCAAGCTTTGATCTTTGCTTTGTAATACCACATAGTTTATCCACTTAGTCTCATCACCTCTAACTAAATCAATGTTAAAAAAGTTGTGTAGACACCAAAACTCAACAATCATAAATTTCACATTTGCCACCCCACCACAAAATTATGCATAGTCAAATTATATGCCTAAGTTCTAACTTAGGAATATAAAACCCTGCACATTATCCTATTTTCTAGATTTATTAAATCTAGAAAATCAACCTAGGATACCCTACCTACCCACTAGACATGTGTTCTAGACACCTCACCCAACACCCTTGCCACATATCATCCACTCTTGTCCCCCTTGTCCCTTAACATGGGTAAGATCCCACATACCACTCCACCTATAGCCACATCACCTCAGTTAAGTGAGGCACATTGGGTGACTCACTATAACTGTTCCCCCTATATTGCAGCCCAGAATTACCACTTGGTAATCCAAACTTGCCACCTCCCATTTCCCTCCAAAACCCTAAGGGACCTATAAAGGCACCCTTACCCCACCAAACAAAGGGAGCTAAAGATTTGTACTGCTAAATTGCTGAAATAGATTGAGACCTCTGCACACATCCTGAGATATATTCATTACTAGAGCCCGAAGACATGTTTTTTGAAGCAATTTGTCCTTATGTCCAAACCACTGGCCTGCGGTTCCATAGTGTGCATTCACAGTTTTACAACCGCGCACTCACAGTTTTCAGTCAACCACCATGCATCTGTGTTTTACAAAGTCAATATCACCACACGATTAGTAAAATGTGTTTTGCAAGGCTTTTTTTACATGCTTATGTTATTTGCATTACATGGTTATCTGCTTAGGGTTTGGATTTAGCATCAATTTTATACCTTGGTTTACAAGTGCTACTAATACCTTTGTTGGTTCTCATGTGTGCAAATGAAAGGTACCTTGGAGAAGCTGTTGAATCTAGAGTGGCCACACATTGGATACCAAAGCCCCCTCACATTTTGAAGCTGTAGCAAAAGATTGGAGAACATCGTACTTTATTGAATATCTGGAAGACCCCATTCAAAATAATATTGTACCATACAAAGATCCATATATATTGCAACATTGCTCCAAAGGCATTTGGGGTAATTCAAAATTTTGTAAAAATTGTATCAAAGGAAGATCAATACAAAAGCAATATTTGTCAATATTTTGTCTCTGTGTGCTTTGTTTTGTGTTCATATATTTTTGCTACAATTTGATATAGCTAAACATGCATCAGGCCAAAGGAGGCATAAATACACCAAATAAATAAAATAAAGACACCACAACCAAAACATATGTTACACTTAGATCCATAAAGCCCTAAGAAATATCACTCTTTATCTAGAAGGTGTGACAAAACACATTATATTGAATATGAAAATAGGTTAATAATAATGTGAATCCCTGTATATATGGTTTAACATATCTCAAAAGCATAGTTGTATCTTATCCATAGTACTATACATACAATGCTTTCCACCTAACACTAATAAGTAAAACAATATAGAATATTGTTGTATAATAAACCTAATAATACAATGAAAAATATAAAACTTATATCAAAATAACTTATTACATATCAATAAGGTATACTATAATTAATTCATGAAATTGGGGAAATATTTTTTTCTTAATATTTACAAAACTTTAATATATTTTTAAGGGTAAATTATATAAATGGTCAAGTATAATTAAATTTATTTAAAAACAATAATTTTTATTTTATATAAATTTAATTAAACTACAAAATTGCTATTTGATTAAGTAAATCTTAATATTAACAAAAATATTAATATAATTTTAAATAAAATTATATAAATAATTATTTATAATTTTATTTTATTTTTTAGTTATGTTGTTTTTTTTATGTTGTTGTTTTGCTCCCTATGAGTTTATCTTGTAGGATCTTTTATAGGGATATATTTTTTTAAAATTTTAGAAGACCCTTTCGAAACTTCTTTCATCAATCTATCAAAAAAAAAAAAAAAAAAAAATATATATATATATATATATATATATATATATATATATATAAAAGTTAAATGGATTATATGGACTGTACATTGTTCCACCTTATTATATTATGATCACATATTATTGTATCATATAATCATATAATAATATTATAGCAAAATTGATAATTATAAATGTATTATTTATCAAAATTACTTTGAAATAAAAACTTTAACCAACTAAATTAATACCATTTAACTATTAAAAAACATTAATTATTTAAAATAAAATAAATATTTTTTTTTATAGCATGGATAGAAGATATGAGTTGGCTATTGCTTATTACCCGGAAGGAAGACTATGACACTCGATAATTCAAGAGTTGGAGAAAATACGACGTAAGCACTTCAACAAAGGGGAAAACAAGCACCATGTGGACATGCCTTTAGATTTTTATCGGATAAACAAGGTCAAAGAACAATAATCGGGTGTATTATTATGTTTTAATAATAATAATAATATATTTTAAATTAAATTAAGTTTGCAAACATAGAGAACTGGACGAAATGAAATGTATAGTATGGCTATAGATTTGACATCAGAGTTGACTGGGCAATTTTTATGCAAGTTTGTTTTTTCTTTTTTAAATCCATCTTCATTGTTCGTACTCTGCTATGTGGCGGCCACGATGTGCCGTGGACGACAATTGTTGTCTAGAACGAATTATACACGTTACCAACTATTTTGTCAGTTTCAAATGCTTGCAAAGAAAGAAACGTTACCATAAAAATCATAACCTTTGTGGAATATTTTAAAAATTCCATGCACGTTAAAGTATTTTTTATGTTCTTGGTCAAAGATTCTGCTAGTATTTTTTATGTGCTTGCTTTTGTCTCTTTTATGTATAGGATTAGTATAGGTTTTAAAAAATTTATTAAGTAATATATAGAAGGGTTGGTTATAGTCATATTATTGTTATTGTTTTTGTTTCTTTTATTTATAAAGGATTAGTATAAGTTTTTATTAAGGTGACACATAGGGAAGTTGGTTGCATCCATACTACTATTAGTAAGTGATAATAAAAGATTAATATAAGTTTTTATTGAGGTGATACATAGGGGAGTTGGTTACAGCCACACTATTTATTAATAATTGTAGTGTTCAAACCACTTTCAACCGACTTATTTTATCTGTAGTCGATGCTGTTAGTACCTTCATCGGTTTGGACCTTGGTTCGTTGGACTGACATGTACTCAAAGGATTTATTGTCGCTCCTACTAGCTTTGCAAATTGGCACCCCAAGGATTGATCTGAGATCTCTTCTTGGTAAGTACCTGGCCAGACAAGCAATTACCAGTACCCCAGGTTTGAATTCAAAAAAAAAATTTGGTAAGTACCTGGCCAAATAAACAATTATTAACCCACCTAACCTTTAAAAACATGGATTTGATTAGTATAAGTTGTTGTAACAGGCAGGAATCACAGGTGATTAGTATAAGTGAGGAGAGTGAAGAGGTTAAAGCTCGACTGAAGCTTAAAGATTTAAGTCAATATCCATCATAAAAAAATGTTCATAGCACCGTCGTCGTCATCGTAGATTTAAGTGTTACCTCAGTCCTGATTTCAGCTTCTTACTTATACCAGTGGTATCCTAAATCTTCCTGCATTGTATGTTATAAAAAATGTTGCTTTGGAGTATGTTGTAGAGCACTTTGAGAAATGCAAAAGTAAGCCAGAGACGCAAGACAGGACTCTCCGTAGGAACTGATTCCACTATGAATTGCCGTAATGTTGCTCTCCTTAAGCACTTCAATTGCTTTGCGCTGTCAGAAAAAATAAACGACGCCAGCAATGGTGCTGATGTTGATCTCCAAGTTGAAGCCTCAAGTCAAAAGAGAAGAAAAGGAGGATGGAGAACCCTGCCCTACATAATAGGTGAAGCAGTTCTTCCCCTTAAATCTAGTATAGGAGATATAATTCAAATTCTTCCTCTAAAATCTAGTGGAGTAGTATATTTTTTTTAGCATATAAAAAAATTAGATTAAGTACTCCTATACAAATTAGGCAGAGGTCCAACATGGGGCTACGACTCCCAATATTGGTGCCAGTCAGGTTTTATGGAAGAGGAAAGCAGATAGCTACAGAAAAATTGTAATCTTTTCTAGAAATTCTGTGAATTCAATGGAAAAACCTCTAACGGTTGTTCAACAAGGGGGATGTGGGTTTGAAGCACCTTTTGTGTACATAATACCTCACATTTGGTTCATCTTCCTCTCTCTTTCTTATCTTTCCCAACTTTTACAACTTATCTCAATCTTATTACAAGGTAAAGTTATAGGCGTCATCCACTTTTAAACAAATTTAACCATTACGGTGTCATGAGACCCATACCTTGCCCTGCTAGACAAAACCTGTGAATATGTTTTTTTTTTTAATTTTATGTTTGCAGGTATTTGTGAATTTTTAACGATGTGTAATTCAATTTGTTTTCAGGGAACGATAGCTGTGAGAAGCTGGCAGTGGATGGTTTGACTGCCAACCTGATCATCTACTTCACAACGAAATACAACATGTCCAACGTTGAGGCTATAAATGTGCTCAACATCTGGTCTGGAACAAGAAGCCTAGGGATCCTGGGAGGGGCGTTTCTGGCGGATTCTTACCTCGGCCGATTTCGAACCATACTCATCGGCTGTCTTTCATGTCTACTGGTAACTCGTTCATTGTAATTTAGTTTAAATACCGTGACCCGAGGCCGTCAGGAATAATATTATGTAAGGATGCACACCTTGTAATTTATTTAATAAATTCGAATCTTTAACCTGACGAAACCTTATTTAAAGTTTTACTTATATTTCTTATTTATTTTTAGACTAGATAGAAGTAATGGAAACGGTGCTCATGTATTTGTGCCTTTGTTTAATGCATGTGCAGGGAGTGTGTCTTTTGACTCTCACAGCTCTGATTCCTCGATTACGGCCTCCCCCCTGCACCATGTTCAAAATATGCGAGAGTGCTTCCAAAGAACAGTGGGCTCTTCTCGTGTTTGTTTTTTTATTCATCACAATTGGATCTTCCGGAATAAGGCCATGTGCCATAACGTTCGGGGCAGACCAGTTTCAGCAGGACGGACCCAAAGGGAAGAAACGGTTACAGAGTTTCTTCAATTGGTATTACTTTTCGACTTGTGCGACCCTCATCTTGGCGCTGACTGTTATTGTCTATATTCAAACCGTGAGCTGGAGCGTGGGATTTGGTGTCTGTACTCTGTTGGTGCTCATCTCCACTGTAGTATTCCTTCTTGGAAGTCCAGTTTATCTCTACGAGGTTCCCCAAGACAGCCCCTTCACTGGATTTGTAAGGGTAACTGTGGCGACGATCAGAAAGTGGAATTTGCCGTTGCCCTCCTATCCTGAACAGCTTTATTACGGCCAAAGCAGTGCCAAGGCGTCTCTTACAAACAGGATCAGGTAAGCTCCCATTCATTTTATTGCTTCAAGGAATGTTTCTATTGAAATGAAATTATCTTAAAGGCTAAAAAAATCTACGGGATGAGGAATTTGTTTTTAATTAAGTGTCATTCATATTATAAAATATGTTGATAATTAAATATATATTATTTATTTAAAATAAGATTTAATGTTTAAACCCTTTATATATCCTCCTCTTATGTTCTTAATTTCCTTGCATGAAGGTCAGTGTTTTTTAATCGTAGCCTGTATTAAAGCTAGGCAGGGAGGAACTCTGTGTTACGAATTTCTTGTGCCAACTATATCTTTTGGTCACCGCACACCCGGACACTGATTTGTATGACGTGGTGTCAGGGAACTGAGAATCCATTAGTAGAACAAGTGTTACCAGTTGATTGTAGTTACTATTTTATCACATAAAACATTTTAAGACTGCGATATGTTTAGCCATATGCTTTGGGAAACAAACCAACATTACCTGTCTGATTACATATCTGAATTCTTATTAAAAAAAAAAATTATATCCACAAAATGCATAATTTCAAATAAATTACATTACTGGCCTAGGAGGATGTGCGCGTTTTTTAATTTTTATTTATTTATTGCCAAAAGCATTACTGACTTAGGAGGATGTGTGAGTTTTTTATTATTATTTATTTTCTTTTAGCGAAAAAGTTAAGCTCAAAACAAATAATCTAAATGTTTTGAAACAGCAGTATATTATAATTCTAAGCCTTCTATCATAAATTGTAATATGAAAATGTCACATGAAATAATAGCTTGCATAAAAATAATTTATTTTTATTTATTTTATATTACTAAAAATATTTTTGATTTAGAAAGATGTGTATTATAATAATTTATATAAGAAGAGCTGTTGCAATCAAATTGTCACAACTCTAAAATAGTTTCGAATATTTAATTTACATATCTAAATCGAGAATGAATAAAAAATAACAAAACCTGAGTCTAATCAAAACTAAATCTAGAATGAATAAAAAATAACAAATCCTGAGTCTAATATAAACCAACCAACCACAAATTACAATGAATGTTATCCTAACATAGAATTATAATTATAATCTATAAAATCATGAAAAGAAAGAAAATTATTAGTAAGAACTTAGAAATGTAGAATGATTGGAATCTTTAAGCTATTCACGTTTTGCATACTTTGAAATTTTCAAATTGTGAGATAGGGTAATGATTTGATTTTTGGTTTTTAGGAGATTCAATGTTTAAACTGTGATGTAGTGACTGTGTGAGGGGTTGGGTATGCATTAAAAAAAATCATGATAAAAATATGTTATTTAATAGCTTGTAAAAGAAGAGTGAAAGGTAGTAAATTATTTGGTTTTTTACTGAGTGTTTTCCAATTTAAGGTTAACATTTCCAATTCTGAGCCTTTTCCCCTTCATTAGAGTAAATGTTTGTTGAAGTGGGACAAATTATAACTTTTTGGATTGGAATTATGCTATAAAATTTGTATTCCCTTATATATGTAAAAGCTTGTAAAAGAAAAAAATATCACAATACAAGGTGTTTTTGGTGGGTTGTGGATATAGTGATAGCTTTTGGGATTCCAACCACATAGCAATTAAGTGTTTTTGGTGGGTTGTTCCAGTTTGATTCCTTAGACCATTGGTATCTAGTTGACTTCGTTTTTACCTAGCAAGTTAAGGTTTATAATGGCCCTCGAGTTTGATGTGGAGTAAGGCTTATATAAGAAAAAGATATCACAATAGCAGTTAAGTGCTTTTGGTGGGTTTTGATTCCTTGAAGGATTGGTCTCTAGTTGACTACATTGATATCTAGTTGACTTCGTTTTTACCTAGTGGGTTAAGGTTTATAAAGGCCCTATCAGAGTTTTGTAGAGTCATGTCATCAAGCAAAAGTGTTACTAATTTTCTTAAACAAAAAAATAAAATAAAAAAGAAAAAAAATATTACAATCAAGCGAAAGTGTTACTAATTTCTTTATGTAATAAAGGAAAAAATTATTACAATTAACTGTTTAGAAATCAAGAGGACCAACTACTATTATATGTGTTTTCACTAAGTTAATAAAAATAATCAATATCATAAACTTGCACCTTTAAAAACTTGTATCTTTAAACTACCCATCCTATTAACAAACAGTTTAGCAATTGATGGAACTCATAATTCATTTGAAACCGATATTCTTTGAAAGCATGCTTGAAAGGTCCCGTTTGCTACTAAGATATACTATTGTTTTATTGGAATGGATTTTCACATTTCTTTTCTAATTTTTCCCCACTTAGATGTCAAAAGATACACAACTTATCTCAATCGTAACTCATAAAGGCTTTGACTGATTTGTGTCTAACCTAAACTACAGGTTTCTGAACAAGGCGGCCATAATAAGGGAAGGAGACATCCTACCCGACGGCTCCATAGCAAACCGCTGGAAACTCTGTTCCATCCAACAAGTGGAGGCGATGAAATCCATCATCGCAACTCTCCCAATCTTCTCATGCGGAATCGTCAATTCAATCACAAATGCCCAGCAGCACACCTTTTCGATACTGCAGGCCCAGAGCATGAACAGGAGACTGGGTTCCACCACCTTCAAGGTGCCGGCAGCCTCCTTTAAGGTGTTCTCCCTCCTCACGCTCCTCGTATGGCTCCCGTTCTACGACCAGGTCATCGTCCGTGCCGCCCGGCGGGTCACCAAAAGAAGCCAGGGAATCACGGTGCTCCAGAGAATGGGGATTGGTTTCGCCCTTTCTTCGTTATCGATGTTCGTGGCTGGATTTGTGGAAGTGAAGAGGCGGAACGCGGCGATAAGCCACGGCCTGGCAGAGGAGCCCCGGGCCATGGTTCCAGTATCTGCGATGTGGCTGCTTCCTCAGTTCTGTATTTCTGGCCTGGCGGAGGCGTTTCACATGGTGGGTTATATGGAATTTTTATACGGGCAGTTCCCTGCCAACATGCGCAGCACGGCAATAGCTCTGTCGTCGTGCACGGGAGCGCTGGGGAGTTATTTGAGCAGCATAGTTTTGACCGTGGTCCACAATACGACCGGCCGTAATGGCAAACCGGACTGGCTTGACCACAATCTGAACCGGGGTAGGCTAGAGTATTTCTACTGGCTCTTGTCCGGCATGGAGGCCCTCAACTTGATATACTTTTTTGTGTGCGCCTCTTGGTTTAGGTACACTGAATCTCCTCCTCCACTCATCGATGAAACTGAAAAGTCAGATGTCTCTGTTCCCAAAGACGTGAAAGGCACACAAGTACAACCATAAAATTGATGTTTTATTCCAAAATGAAAATAAAAGATATGCCCATGCGTCATTATGAAATTGTTTTCGAACTCATGAAGATTTGGTCCACAATGTTGCCCATTAAAATAGTAAAATACTGTCACCCTGTAAACACGGGTGAAAATCTGAAATAGTATGACCAAATAAATAATTAAGAGGAAGGAAAACAGCAACCTGCAAATTTTGCACTCGCCGGAAGCAGTACCTTGGTTTTCTCATCATGTAGGAACCGGCGAGCCTTAGTAGACACAATTTCCAGAACTTTATTTTTTATTTTTTAAAGAATTTTATAATCTTTAGTTTATTAGGTAAAGTTAATGGAATTTTAATTTCTAATTTTTTTATGTAATTATTTTTTCAAAAAGTAATATTTTTAATACATATCCACCATGGGGATTGAATCAGGGTCACAATTATACAAGTGGTGTCCTTATCGGTAGACCACACTTATGGGGATATAAATATTAAAATGTTGAAGGTTTGAATTTAGATCTCCTAAATGAAAATCTAAAGATATACCATTATATTATTCCTCTATCTATTAAGACTTTTGTATGAGAAAAACCAATAACGGTGTGAGGTATATAATGTATTTTTTTTTCTTTCTTTTTGTTTGGATTTAAACATCAAATTTTTATTTGAAATATTTATGTTTTTTAAATTTTTGAATTTAAATTTTAAACTTTTAATTGAAATATATATTTTTTGTTATTAAGTTTATTTAAATTTAAGGTAAGGGAAAAAATACAATAGCAGTTTAGATAATAAAATAAAAGAGTTTTTTTTATAATAAATAAATAAGAAGGAAGTAATTAAAAAAATGTTAGCAAGTTACTTAAGTTATTTTTGAAAGAATTCTTAAATGTCTATAAACTTTTATTGTTAATTTTATATAATGGTTGTGTTTTATATAATGTATGAATCTTGGCCATTTATATTAAGGAATTTTAAAATGGAAAATATTTGTTTGAAAATATTTAACACAATTAACTATAAAAACAAGTAAAATTAATAGAATAAATTAATTCATTCTTCTAGTAATAAGAGAAATTCAGGTCCTTCAAATATAAATCCATGGTACTGAAAATTGTTGAATGTTGCCTTTAATATTAAGGCAACAATGGGGATGCAAGTTTTTATTTTTATGTTGATTTCTTTTCCCAAATTACCAACCCATTTGTCAAAAATATTAGCATCTAATAAGAACAATAAGATGAGAATTAGTTGTTCATTTAATATTTCATAGATTTGATTTTGCACACGCCAGAAGTATTACAGATTATGATGAAAGTACAACAAACTGCTACTGGTTAGCCCATGAATTATGAAAATCACCTAGGTTCATCCATGTTTATTTCTCTCTACTTCATAGAAATCTAAATTTACTATATAAATTATTTGCACAACTCTTTACTTTTTAATTACATGAGATGAAATTCCACCCCTTTTAATGGGGATGTAGGCATCCAAACCTTCTATTCTACCATTCAAAATAAATTTCTAAGACAAGGGGAACTCATTGAGTATTTAGGGAGAGAAACTATTGAACCAGTTATGGTCTATCATGAGAATGAAGAAATTAAATATTATGCATATCTATGGAAAGCAACAAGGCCTAAAAAAGTTTGGACTATGGAAAATAAAAACCAAATGAAGGTCCTCTAGATATTTAGATATTCAATAGAAAAAGTACTAGGATCAATTATAGAAGGATCTAGATCAAGTTGAGAGGAGTTATTAGAGGAAATATAGATGATTGAACCCTCCTTATTCCTAAATTTTAGAAAGGATTGAACAATGGTAGTAACTTATGTTGGGATTGTTAATATAATTTACTTTTTGGGTGGATAAGTCTATGTTCTGGTATTATGCTTTAAACACCTTCTCTGAATTGTTGTTAGGAACCTTCCAATAAAATTAAGCACATTCACATAAATATTGCAATAAAAGTATAAATTAATGAAAGAACATAATATTACAATATTAAATGTAAATGCAAAAAAATATTAATCTCACAAATCATAACACAAAATTGCAGGCCTCTTCGAGGGGCAAACCTCCTTCAATACTTTCATTCAATATGAAAAAAGATACATTCATTCCTACCCCTTGCATTTTTAAAGACTTCATAACACTACGTAATGCTCAAGGTTGGATTACATGCAAAATGCTACCTGAGTTAGAATCTTCTACCAAATAAAATAGTTCCATTCTTAATAGCAATTACATAAAATGGTGCCACTTGTCTAAGCACTTCTAATACCACAAAATATTACAAAATATTACATAATATCATTACAAAATATTATAATGGAGTTCCCACATTAAGAAAGGGTTATTATATAATAGTTTTAGGATGGAGTCCTAACATGCCCTTTCCCTTCAAAAATATTTGTCCTCAAAGCTAAAGATGAGGAAACTACTACTAAAGCTATTGAAGGGGCTCCCAAGTGACATCTATAGGTTGTAATCCTCACCATTGAAAATAATATCAATGATAACAAAATGGTGAAGGGTGTGTGATATTCTATCCAAAAAAAAATTAAGCTCAATAATGATAGATCCTTGTTCATCCAACTCAAGTAGTGTGGATTGTACCTAGACCCTATTGCCAACAATCTTCTTGAGAAAGGAGACATGAAAGATTGGGTAAATTCTAGAAGTGGCCAAAAGGACCACTTTGTAGGCTATTAACCCAATCCATTGTAACACTTCATAAGGACCATCATATTTGAAAATAAGTTTATGGCATACACGAAGCTAGAGAGATGACTATTTGTAGGGATTAAGGCAAATAAAAACCATGTTCTCAAATTCAAAGCTATGATTAGAGTGGTGTTTATTTGCTTGCTAATGCATTCTATTTTGAACCAAATCAAGATTGACCTTTAGTTATCAAATAAGGAAAGCATGTTATTTGAGGATGGAATCCACAGCTTGAACCCTAGAGCTTCTTGGAATGTAAGAGAATGGTATTGTGGAGGATGATCATATACTTCTTCAAATGGGGTAACCTTAGTAGTAGTATGATATGAAGTGTTATACCACCATTTTGCCAAAGGAACCCACTTGTCCCATTATGTAGGATGTTATGAGGTACAACAACAGAGGTATATTTCCAAGCATTTATTGACAGTTTTAGTTTGGCCATCAGTTTGAGAGTGGTAAGTCAAACTCATTTTGAGTTGAGTTCCTTGAAACTTGAATGGTTCCTACCCAAAATGATTGGTAAAAATAGGGTCCCTATCTAAGATAATTGATTTATACATTCTATAAAGAGGAAATATGAATTCTAAAAATACTTAGGCAATAACGAAGGTGATGTAGGGGTGGGACAAGGAACACAAATAAGCATACTTCATTACACGATCCACTACCACTAGAATAACATATTTTCCTCCTGATTTAGGTAATCCTTATTGTAGTGAAAATTCATTACATCGAGGAGAAGTTTTATCGTTGCCAATTTTTTAAGTTAGCCTTAATGGGAGGTAAACTGATGAAAGCAGAGTAAGCGAGAGTAAAAGTGAATAGTCAATTTTACAATCAATGGTGGGTGTTGATTTTGTGTAAAGGAGCTTCAACACGTTTTTGATGCTATGTAGACCATACACTCTTTTTTTCAAAAATTAGCACTGATATGAGAAGATAAAGGGCCACTAAAAGCTCCTAAAGCCATGTGCACCATAGATGAAGTTAATCTACAAAAGAAATTTATTTATAGAGAATAAGTAGTTTGTGGAGGCAATAAAAGTAGTGTGCACCATCGATTTTATAGATCTATGATGGGTGTTTTTTCCATAAAAAGGAGGTTCATTAAACCATTTTGAAGCCATGCAAGTCATCCAATCCCATTGATCAATTATAGGCACTAATTTACAAAGTTGAAAAGCATAAAAATTCCTCAAAGCAACATCAATCATTGATTTTTTATGAATGGTGGATTCTTTTCCAAATAAAGTGATCAAAAAAGAGTTTTCAAAGATGCATGAGTTGTTGATTGCTCATCCAATGATCCATATCATTTCACAAGGTTATCAAAGAATTTTTCAAAGAAAATTTATATGATTGGTTGAGATCTAGATACATGGAAGATACATTAGCAACCCATGGAAGAAGTGACTATCCCATCAAGGTTCATGTCCAAAGAAGATCCACTATCAATATTGGATACAAATAAGGTTAAACAGTCTATGGAGACTTAAAGTGAATATTGAAATATTTAGATCATAAACTTACAAAGTTGAAAAGCATAAAAATTCCTCAAAGCAGCATCAATCAATGATTTTTTTATGAATGGTGGGTTATTTTCCAAATAAAGTGATCAAAAAAGAGTTTTCAAAGATGCATGAGTTGTTGATTTCTCATCCAATGATCCATATCATTTCACAAGGTTATCAAAGAAGTTGTCAAAGAAAATTTATATGATTGAACGAGATATGGATACATGGAATATACATTAGCAACCCATGGAAGAAGTGGCTATCCCATCAATGTTCATGTCCAAAGAAGATCCACTATCAATATTGGATAGGAATAAGATTCAACAATATGTGGAGACTTGAAGTGAATATTGAAACATTTAGATCATAAAGTTACATAAGTTGCTTGATTATGATGATCAATGACCCATGTCATATCCTAAAGCCTTTTTGGTAATAACTAAAAGTGGACCCACCATTGGTTTGAGTGTAATAGTCTTTTTTACAATAACTAAAAATAGCCCCTCCATTGGTTGGAATGAAATGAAATCAATGGTTGTGGATTGATTCTTCCACATCTAATTAAGCTCATAGTGATCAAACATGTGGTAACAACACAATATTCCCACTCTACATTTAAAAGAACCCAAAATTTGAGATCAAATAAAGTCCAATATGATGATTTGTGCAAATTAAATAAGGTATAATCAATATAGTATTAGAAAGCAGTACTAACCATATGATCTCTATGATTGACGACCTAGGAAGGAGAGTGTGGATGAAATAGAATATTGAGAGTAGTAGCACTATTCATCCAATCGAGGGAGAATAACCCAATCCAATATACCATAATTTATGAAAACGGTTACAATGTTCTTTTAGGATTTTATCACCAGCCTTTTGCCTTCCACAATAAGAAATCAACTTGACAAGCAAGCATGGTTATTATAGGTAGCATATACACATGATCTCCCAGATAAAGTAGTTGATCTCATAAAGGGAACGGTGATAGAAAATTCCCAAGTCCACCTACCCACACCACTTAGACATGACATTCTAAGGAAATGGTTAGTGTCTTAAAGAAAATAGCAGTAGAAGTTCTAGTTTAAGATATTGATTGTAAGAGGATCTCGCATCCAATTTTTAGAGGAATCTCTAGTAAAAGTAGTTGTCAATAGCGATGAAGGCTCCAAATATAGATATCTCAAACCCTTTGGTATTACTGGCTTCAGATCCAAAGACCTCAATTCCATCAACATTGAATGAAGACCCATCCCTTGATCAATTTTAGAGAAATTTATTTAGTTTTTTATACAATTTGTTAGGCAACAAAACCATAGTTTATGCTTATAAATAGTGGTTTTATTTTTGTAAGGGATTGAAAATTACCTGCTCATTACTAATATTTGTCCTTATGTGTAAATTTCCTTTCACTTTTTTCTATGTATTAATCTAGACTTGAATCTTGAGTCATTTTGTTAATGGCATTTGAGCCTCTTATTGTAGGCACCTAAAAGTTGCACATGTCTACCTCTACGTACTTGTAGATCCATAAGGACACTTATAGGTTTTCATAGACCATCCTAGACCCCTCTAGGATATTTTCAACCAACATAGGCTATTGTAGACCACTTTAGACTATCGTAGACCTATGTAGGCTATTGTAGACCATTGTAGACTAATCTAGACCAGCGTAGACCACTCTAGACCAGCGTAGCCTACTCTAGATCAATGTAGGCCATCTTAGACCTTTGTATACCTATGTAGGTCATTTCATTGGTCTATAGACACGAAACCCTATTAAAATACACAATCCATGTCATAACCACCTTTTATCTATCATGAGACTACCTATTAGCTCCCTAAGGCAACCTAAGACCTTTTCAAACTTAATTAAGGCCCCCACGGGGCTATTACTTCCCAAAAGTAATAATTAAGTTAATTTCATTTCTAATTTGAAATTCACTTCACTTAAGTGTAATTTATGGATTAAAAAGGTTAATTAGGGCCCTAAATCCAAATTAGTCCTAATTATTCCCTCCCACATGTGTGTGCACCAAATTAGTTAGGATATTTCCTAGGAAACCCTAACTCAACCCTCATCTAACCTAGGGACCACCTAACCCTAGTAAACCCTAATATCTCCTCACACATGTGTGAGGATGAGATATTTATTTAGGGAATGTAGGAATGACACCTCACAAACCCTAACCTAATCACTATAGGACTTGACCCTAGGGTTTAGTACTCCTAAACACAACCCCTACACCTTGGATTTTCCTATAAATAGGAGACCAAATCCCTCATTCTCTCTCTCTCTCCCATTTTAGTTAGCCTATAGAAACTCTATAAAAATATGACCAGAAGTGCAATCTAATACATATAAACCGTACGTCCATCGACCTACGAATCTAGCTTCTAGTTCACCCCCTGACCTACGATTTGACCCTCCAGAAGGTTTTTCTCATCAAATCAATCAGGTACACTCTATTTCATATTTTTATAATCATTCATGTAGTTTATTTCAATTTTCCTTACATATTTAGTGTCAATTTGTCTTCTTCACCATGGGGCCTAACTAAGGCAAGCCCCCAAAAATACTAACTCCCTTTTGTAGGTCTAAAATAGGTGCAAAGAGGAAACATTAGTAGCAAAACTACTGGTGGCACACATTACACATGAAGCCCACCTTCATTGAGGAGCCCAAGAGATAGCATCAAATTTGTTATTCATTTGTGAAAAAAAGAATTCCAATTCTCCCTATTTGTAACCTAAAGCATTTCTATCATTAATAAAAGTAGCATTTTTGGATAATTTGTGTTATAGCAAGTTGTTGGATCAAATTTTGGTGAGCAGAAATTCATGTCCCAAAAAACATTCATTTCTCTTCCATAAATTATCAATCCGATAAGTTCGTAAACTTGTGAGTGTCACACACAGTATATGCATGTAGTGTTGGGGAACAAATCTGGTTGTACCTTATTTAGTTTGGTTGGGAGGTTTGTGTAATTGGATTCCAGCCAAACCAAATAAACTGAGTGCAGAGAATTTAAATAAATAAAATACAATGCTGGAAATAAAATGTTGAAAATAAAAGCACACACCTAAATTAAATAAAGCAATAACTAAAGCAATAAAATAATCTACAGAAGATAAAGAACAAAAATAAATAGGGGAGGACTACTGCAGGAGTGGGCCCAAGCTCCCGCAGATAGTCCGCCCGGCTAGCTACGTAGAGCTTGCTCGAATAAGAGGAGTTGCACTCTTAATTAATTAAACAATAAAATAAAATAAGTTCTTTGTAAAATTAATCATTGATCTCTGATCCCCCTTTGTTCATCTGGCCTGCGTCTTTATAATAAAGCGTAGCCAGATCTCATTACAATAACAAATCGATCTATTTTAATCACGTGATGTGATTTAGTTACAATTGATTCTACACATATTTTATTCTTCTATTTTAAAGTATGTTCGTTCACCAGATTATAAACATCCTTATGTGTACGTAACAACAAATCCTAAACTAATGCATCCTAAAAATAATAATATGCTTTAAGAGCTTTACAAGGTCAACCGGCCAATCGGTTGATAATAATAACAAACACTTTATTCTATTTAATAAATGCATGATTGAAATAGATCTCCTTTGTCTTCACATGTAACCTCCTTCATAGTCCTTGGTCAACCAGTCAAATTTTACTTGGTAAATCTTGCAAAGTATGAAGGCATGGAGGCGCCTTTCGGTTGTAGGGAGGTTCTCTTCTTCTGTTATCACCTTTCGGTTGTAGGGAGGTGCTCTTATTCCATTGGCGCATTTCGGTTGCAGGGATGCGCTCGTCTTCTATGGGTGCCTTTCGGTTGTAGGGAGGCACTCATTTTCTATTAGCGCCTTTCGGTTGTAGGGAGGCGCTCTTCTTTCGTTGGTGCCTTCTTGTTAGGATCTCATCCTAACCCTTAATGTAATAACTCCCTTTTTGTAATAATTCCTAGTGAACGTGGGTAGTACCCATGATTAATATTTTGTAATGTTCTAAGTTTTAGCTTAGGTAGTGCCTATGACAAATGGCACCATTTTTATGTAACACATGGTAGATAGGTGGCATTGTGCATGTAATTCGTGTGGCATTGTGCATGTAATTCGAGTGGCATTGTGCATGTAATTCGAGTGGCATTGTGCATGTAATTCAAAGTGGCACTATGCATGTAATTCGGGTGGCATTATGCATGTAATCCGGGTGGCATTTTGCATGTAAGCCAACCTTGGAAGGAAACTCCTTAAATACCCGAAAAGGCACCAATGTAACCATCTTTTGCAAAATTAATGAAGTATTGAAGGAGGTTGCCCCCTCGAAGAGGCCTGCGATTCAGTTCTATTGTGAGATTGTTCTTTATGCAAATTTTTTTTATATTAATGTGATGTTTATGTGAGTTATTTCCAAGCAATTGTGTGAGAGTGTGTTATTTGAGTTTATTTTATAGCAGGATCTTAACAAGTGGTATCAGAGCGCTTTCCAGGGCCAAGTTCTGCTGTAACTGCAACGATTCTTGCCATCCAAATTCACCTGTTAGGTATAAATTTCGTGTGTTTTTTCCATTCTGTTTTTCCTTATTAAAAAAAAATCCAAAAAAAAATACAGTGTTTTTTTTTCCAGACCAAAAACAAAAAAATATATTATTAGTTGAGTAGGTAGAAACCCTATACTGGGGGTTTTAAAATATCGTGAAGGATCTATCGTTATTGGCTAAGCTAGATAGCCCATAAAGCGTCTAGTGAAGTGAGGGGCGATCAGGCTCCAATACCCAGGCCTCAGACAGAACTCGCGCACGGACTTGAGCTCCCACGTATCTTCGGGTATATCGGGAGACCATCTAGGATTAAACAAACTTTTAGCCATTAGTAAGCTCTTCGGCCTTGTATTACTCATAGTCTACGGGACACAGCATCCTGGACGATTACCCTCCCGTATTGTCAGAGAGGCGGGTAGTGTGCTCAAGGGTATGTGTGGAATCCTCCTTGAGTAGTGGCCTGAAATATTGGTCCGAGCACTATTGTTCGTCACTGTCGGTATATTAGAGGGCCTATGGGTGGTACATACTCCTATACTTAGCATTCCCTGGTTCTGTTAAAACTGCAACCTGTAAAAAATACAAAAATAAAAATCAAAATAAGAATCCAAACACCCCCATTCGTAAACCTGCATTTCAAAAGTGAGCATATGAGAAAGGAGTCCTCTACCAAAAAAATAACAAAAGGGACATGCATTCGGGATAAGCCATGAGGGTGACACTTAAGTTGAAATTCTGGAGAGTAACAGTCAAATTTACAATGGCGATGGCGAGTCGAGTCGGTCGAGTCGAGAGAGGTCGACACGATCGAGGCGGAATTCACGATCTTGAGTCGGAACGAAGCTGTCATATCAGTCACTTGCAAAATATAGATAATCTTGAGTGTGAAACACGGCCAGTTTTAGATAGTGCTCCAGTACCCAACTTTTGCTCAGTAGCTCAGAATCAGAATCTGTAAACACCGTTAGACTCAGCAAAACAGGAGATAAAAAAAAAAAGTCTGGGGTGCCAAAAAGTAGTGTTAAGAGATATAGCTCATTGTGACCACCTCCTCCTGCTGATCATTTTGATATATAGCACCCAAGAACTTTTTTGGGCACTTACTAAAAATAGTAAGTCAAAAAATTCAATTCTATTTTTAGTAATCGGTCACAAAAGGTCAAAAAATGGCCCAGGGTACTCGTGGACACCGGAAAGAACTAGAACACTTGGATTCCCTAACAAAAGCCATTGAGAACTTGAACTCGGCTTTTCACTCCATAAGGGAAGAAGTCCAAGGTCTTCGCCTAGAGCATGAGGCCACTAGAAATCGCTTAGAAGAAGCATTGACTGAAGTGGACAGCAAACTGAGAATAGAACCACCCAAATTAGAATACCAAGCTGAGAGTTCTACAAGGAATCGTGACCATGATACACCCTTCAGAATGCCCAAGTTGGACTTTCCCAAATTCGGTGGGAAGGATGTTGATGGGTGGCTATGTCGGGTTGACCAATTCTTTCGACTTCATAATGTACCAAGTATTTCATCGAGTCCGGATGGCTTCCTTTAACTTGGAATCTGAGGCTCTACACTGGTTTCAATGATTACATCTTACCTACCCAAATCTCTCTTGGGAGGATTTTGAATCCCAAATACTCACTCGATTTGGTCCTAGTGAGTTTGAGGACTTCACAGGAGCCTTATCCAAACTACAACAAACGAGGTCAGTTCGAGAGTACCAAGCTCAATTTGAAAAATTGGCCAATCGAACAAGAGGATTGAGTGAAGGGTTCTTTCAGAGTTGTTATATCAGTGGGTTGAAGATGGAACTCCAAGCAGAAGTCAAAATGTTGAAACCACGAACTATGATGGAAGCTATCAGTTTGGCCCGTCTGGCCGAATCTAAACTCTCTGCCCAAAGACGCCCATCAAAGTTTCTACAAAATAGACCTTCATTTCCTCCTAGAGCCCAAAACCCAGTTGATAATAAACCTGATGCACCAAAGCGCCTCACCACCGAAGAGATGGATGCACGTCGTGCCCAAGGATTATGCTATAATTGTGATGAAAAGTTTTTCAAAGGGCATAAGTGTGCACACAAAAAATTGTTCCTGATCGATGTTGAAGAACCTGATACCTCAGATGAGAGTGATAAGGATGAGGACCCTCCAAAAACACCTCCTCCACAAGAAGTAAAACAGGAACCTGAAACAGCAATTACAGTCCATGCCCTTACAGGCATTACTACCCCTCAAACCATGAAGGTTACAGGATTTTTCAAGGGCCAACGTCTTTCCATCCTTTTGGACTCGAGAAGCACACACAACTTTATTGACCCTAGAGTTGCTCAACGGGCAAATTGCTATATCCACACTTGTAACTCCTTTGAGGTCATGGTAGCCAACGGGGGAACCTTACCTTATAAGGGAAAGTGTCGCAATGTTAAAATCCAGATAGGGGACTATGCACTCAAGCAGGACATGTTTGCCCTCCAGTTGGGTGGATGTGATATTGTTTTGGGATCTCAATGGTTGAGTACACTGGGCACTATCAGTTGGAACTTTGCTGAACTTTGGATGCAGTTCTCCCAGAATGGCCAAACACACATCATTCCACATTCCAAAGCCTGATGAACAACATCTTTCGCCCCTTCTTGCGGAAGTTCATCCTTGTGTTCTTCGATGACATCTTGATTTACAGTCACACATGGGAAGAGCATCTCAATCATGTAGATCAAACTCTCCAACTCCTGGCCGACCATAAATTGTTTGCAAAAAGGTCCAAGTGTCTTTGGTTTGACGAAGTAGAATATCCGGACACATTGTCTCAAAGGATGGTGTCAAGGTTGACCCTAAGAAGATCCAAGCAGTCCAAGAATGGCCAAAACCTCGCACACTCAAGGGACTTCGAGGATTTTTAGGGCTTACAGGATATTACCGTAAATTTGTCTACAATTATGGAAAGATAGCCGCCCCCCTCACCTCCATGTTGAAGAAGGATTCTTTTATGTGGACAAGGCCGGTTGAGCAAGCATTCCTGGACCTCAAACATGCCATGACCACCACTCCGGTTTTAGCCATGCCAGACTTCTCAAAAAAATTTGTCATTGAAAGTGACGCTTCTGGTCGTGGTATTGGGGCAGTATTGATGCAAGAAGGACGCCCTTTGGCTTTTACCAGCAAAGCCCTATCTGATCGCAATCTGGGAAAATCCACCTATGCTAAGGAAATGTTGGCAATATTGCATGCAGTCCTACATTGGCGGCCTTACCTCATTGGGCGCCATTTCTCCATCAAAACCTGACCACCAGAGCCTTAAATACTTTCTAGAACAATGAGTTGCCACTCCCGAGCAACAAAAGTGGGTATCAAAACTCATGGGCTATGATTATGACATTACGTACAAAAAAGGGAAGGAAAATCTTGTGGCAGATGCTCTCTCTCGCCAATTTGAGGCCCTTAGTATGCTGTGTGCCATCTCTGCACCATTGCCCCAATGGATTGAGCCCTTACGTCAGGAAATACTTCAGGATGCAGATTTTAAAGACCTGGTTGCTTCACTTAGGGATGATCCAGAGTCTACACCAGGATATAGTTGGGATGGCCAAGATCTGCATTACCATCAACGTCTGGTTCTTCCTCCTAAGTCCCCACTTCGAGAACTCCTCATGAAGGAATCACATGCTACTCCATCTGCTGGCCATTCAGGGTTCCTAAAAACGTATGAACGACTCAAGCGCACCTTCTTTTGGAAAGGCATGAAACAGGACATTCGCTCTTTTGTAGTAGATTGCAACACTTGTCAACGGATGAAAGGAGAAACAGTGCGCTCCCCGGGCACTCTTCAACCATTGTCGATACCAGATCAGGTGTGGACTGACATCTCCATGGACTTCATAGAAGGGCTACCTAAATCTAGAGGCAAGTCTATTATTTTTGTGGTAGTGGACCGCCTTTCAAAGTATGCTCACTTTTGTGCCCTAACCCATCCTTACACAAGCATCCACTATTGCCCAAACTTTTCTTGACTCCATATTTCGCCTTCATGGCATGCCCGCCTCCATTGTATCTGATCGTGATCCCACCTTTACTAGCAATTTTTGGCAAGAGTTGTTTAAGTTGCAGGGGACTCAGCTCAAAATGATTTCAGCCTACCATCCGCAAACGGATGGTCAAACAAAGGTTGTTAATAAATGCTTGGAAACCTACCTTCGCTGCTTTGCCTCCGATCATCCTACTCATTGGGAAAAATGGCTTTCTTTGGCTGAATGGTGGTACAACACTTCCTATCATACCGCCACCAAACTCACACCATTTGAGGAAGTTTACGGGCACCGTCCACTCACGCCTTCCTCCTACATTCCGGGCAGCTCCAAGGTCCAGGCCGTCGACAATGCTCTGAGTCAACACACCGAGGTCCTCCGCCAACTCAAGCAAAATTTGAACATGGCCCAGAATCGGATGCGCCAACAAGCTGATCAACATCGTTCTGAGCGTAGTTTTGATGTGGGTGATATGGTCTTCCTTCGCTTGCAGCCATACAAACAATCATCCCTACAACTCCGCAGGTGTCAGAAGCTTGCTCCAAAATTCTATGGTCCTTATCAGGTTCTGCAACGGATTGGTCCAACGACTTACAAATTGGCTCTTCCCCCCACTTCCAAGATCCACCCTGTTTTTCATGTTTCCCTTCTCAAGAAAGTTGTGGGCACAAAGGTACAGGTTCAATCAACACTCCCTGAATTGGATGAAGAAGGCTCCATCTTACTTGCACCGAAACAGCTGTTGGATCGTCGAACTCGCACTCTGCGCAACCGTACCATCACAGAGGTCCTGGTTCAATGGCGTGGACTTCAACCTGAGGATGCTACATGGGAGTCTCTCCATCAACTCCAGCAACAGTTTCCTCATTTTCAGCTTTGAGGACAAAGCTCCTTTAAGGAGAAGGGCATGTTAGGATCTCATCCTAACCCTTAATGTAATAACTCCCCTTTTGTAATAATTCCTAGTGAACGTGAGTAGTACCCATGATTAATATTTTGTAATGTTCTAAGTTTTAGCTTAGGTAGTGCCTATGACAAATGGCACCCTTTTTATGTAACACATGGTAGATAGGTGGCATTGTGCATGTAATTCGTGTGGCATTGTGCATGTAATTCGAGTGGCATTGTGCATGTAATTCGAGTGGCATTGTGCATGTAATTCAAAGTGGCACTATGCATGTAATTCGGGTGGCATTATGCATGTAATCCAGGTGGCATTTTGCATGTAAGCCAACCTTGGAAGGAAACTCCTTAAATACCCGAAAAGGCACCAATGTAACCATCTTTTGCAAAATTAATGAAGTATTGAAGGAGGTTGCCCCCTCGAAGAGGCCTGTGATTCAGTTCTATTGTGAGATTGTTCTTTATGCAAATTTTTGTTAGATTAATGTGATGTTTATGTGAGTTATTTCCAAGCAATTGTGTGAGAGTGTGTTATTTGAGTTTATTTTATAGCAGGATCTTAACACTTCAGGTTGCAGGGAGGCGCTCATCTTTCATTGGCGCCTTCCGATTGTAGGGAGGCGCTCGTCTTCTGTGGGCGCATTCCGATTGTAGGAAGGCACCTACTTCTGTTGGGTGACTTCCTTGAAGAGGAAGGTGCCTACTCTCTTGCCTTAGTATCTGTAAGCAGAAGTATGCTGGGTCCAAGTGGATGTAGACTGTAAAACACCATATTAGTACCAATACCTGCATTTATACACATTTCCCACTAAAAACACCAATCAAGAATAATACCGGATTTTCTATCAATTATATGCATAAGTTATATAAAATACATTTCATATGCTAATTGAACTAGTGATAATTCTTCTTAACCGTGTATATAAAATGAGCATTTTTGGTGCTCATAAAATGTCATATTTTGCATGTTTCATTTTGGCACACCCGGTGGGACCTCCACAAATATTTGTGCTAGACTAGTTTTTATCACAAATCTAACACAATTTGCTATTTGTGTCTTATTGTAGGTACCATATCCAAACATCACAGAGACCCCTAAAACCCTAACAACCCCCTCAGGTCCTTAGAATATGATTTTTAAGCTCCTAGATCCGATTCACCCCTCGACCTACAAATCCATATCCAATTCACCCCCTACCTTGTGAATTGAGCATAATTGTCCCAAAAACCCTCAAACTTGTAGAGGCCAATAGTAGAAAGACAAAAAAAATCATCTAGAGAAAAAGGAGTCAGGTATTCCCCTTTTTTCTCTTTGTTCTATCATTTTTGGTTGCAAGGAAAATTTCACTAGTAAATGCATCATGTCATTCAATGAACTTCTTTTTGTAATGCATTCATCATGCTGAGAATGGCCAGTTTAGTGCTACATATTTCTCTTTTTGTGTGTAAATCAGAATTACATTCCTCTTTGCTTTGAATATTAAAATAGGCTTTTGATTCTACTCATTCTTTTTGTGAATTGCAATTTGTCAAAGCCCTTTTTCTTGCAATAGTTAGATTGTTCAAATTTCTTTCCAAAAACCTGCATTAAATCAGAAAGTTCAGTTCATTTATATTTTCAAATTCATGTTTATTTCCTTGCTCAAATCACATTTTAAATAGATCTTCCTTTTTCCTTTTGTATCATTTCATTAATTCAATTTCAAAATGCTTTTCAAATTTCAGACTTCTAGTATGTCATTAGAGTAGGAGTTTTTAAATATTTTTACAAATACCCTATGTAATTTTTAGATCTCTTTCATGTCATTAGAGTAGGAGTTTTTAAATATCTTTTACAAATCCCTTGGGTAATTTTCAGATCTCTTTCATGTCATTAGATTAGGAGTTTTTAAAATCTCTTTTACAAATCCCCCGGGTAACTTTCAAGTTTCTTTTCAAATCACTTAGATTAAAAATTTTTATATCTCTTTCACAAATCCTCTAGGTAACTTGTATGCTTTCCCTTTATGTCTTTAGATTAGAAATTTTCACATATCTTTCACAAATCCCCTGGGTAATTTGCATATTTCTTTCTGTACCATTAGATTAGGGTTTCAATTTCTTTTCCATCTTCTAACATAGAATTTCAATTTACTTTTGCACAATTTCTTTCAAACTTCTTTCATATTGCAATATTAGGGTTCCAAAATCCCTCTTGTCACATGCTTCACATTGCTTGTTTACATACTTCATAGCATATATCCTAGCTTCTTTTTAGAAAGGCACATAGGACTAGCTTTCTTTCAAAAACACATCTAAATCTAGCTTTTGCTTCCAAAAAGCGCATCTAGGGCTAGATTTTAATTTTAAAAGGTATTTAGTTAGATTTCTTGCTTTTTACATCATCATTAGACAACTTAAACCCACACACTCACATGTGGTTTAAAATAAATGGTGATATTAAACTTCATCCCCAATCCATCGTTAGAGATTGGTGTGGTAGTATTTTTACCCTCCACCAGCTCACCCCCCTAGACACCTAGAAGCCCCATAGGAGTGGTTTTATGGACTTCATCACAAAAAAAAACCCCCACTTTTGAGACTAGTTAATCAGAATTTCATCACCATAAGTAACCTTCAGATTGGGATAGGATTAGATACCTTCATTCACAAGGCTTACATAATTAGTGAACATGATAATTGTTGTTATTGACTAAGCCTACCCAAGGGTAAAGCGAAAGCATGGGTATGTCGATAGAAGGTCTTAGACAATACCACCTCTTCTCGTGAGAGGATACAATGAGCTCATTTTAGCACTTTGAGTTCTCTCCCCATAGGTTATCATTTTACTGCACCTTCCATACAGGTCACCATTCACACATCACAATATTGTTCTATTTTGTGCATCTTTGGGTGTTGCAAGAGGTTCTATACTGATGAAACTCCTAATTTTCTAGATTATTCACCCCACTACCTGTGATATTATCTAGGAAGTATATTTTCAACATCAAAACACACTCAAACGAACAAAACACTTTATTTTTTGCATTTAGAACTGACTCTAGTTTCACATTGTTTGCATGATCACAAATTGGTTTCAGCACATTTCACCACACAACACCTTTTTGTTCAGCTATCTATAGTCTGTTACTTATTTGATTTTATCTTAGTTACAAGTTGAGTCTAAAATTCACATGGTTGCTTCAAAACCCCTTTACACATCACATCTAGAACCTCAGATCTCAATCTTTGTGTAGTTCTAAAGCTTCACAGTATGATATACGCCATCATACTAGTTGTTACCCGTAGTCGAGCATACGAGCAAGTGCACCATATAGAGGAGGATTCTAGAACCATTTCTATTTAGCCTACCCATTTTTTTTCACTCACAAAGGGAAAATCCACATGCACACCCGACTTGCTCACAAGTTTTGATCCACATTACATATACACGATATCCCAAGGTGAGATATCCACTTTGAGCGAAGCCCTTACCACTTCATTCAAAGAAGACCACCCATTTATTTCTCCTTCCTCATTGCTTAATCCACCTTCCATGTTCTGTGACCATGTGATATACACTGCTCCAGGACACCCCCTCCTCTATTCACCATAGAATAGGAGACCCCACCTACATCTCCTACCTTCATGCACCCTTTCTTTCAGAGTCTATATTAATCCCTTTTTAAGAATGACTCCTCATTATTAAATCGTACTCACCCTAAGGTTGAATATTTTGCCCATACCGTAGGGATAATTTCAAACCCCTCCTCATCCACACAAGGCACCCAGATACCATCCTTTCAAACTACATCACAAAAAAACCCCTTGCAAAAACATCAAGTACCACCTCCACCATCACACCTACACTCTTCCCAAGAGTTGCAACCATCTTCTTCCCAACAACCATTTTTTTCCATCCTTTGAGGATTTATCCCAACCACCTCCTCAAATGCAATCAATGCAATACCAACAACATCAACCAACCACACACACTCAATCTAGAATGAACACATTCACCACTCCACCTCCCCAAGCTCCTACTTTAGGTTCTTATCCTCCTTTCTCTTCATCCTTCTCGTCTACATATCAGGTAACGAGAGGGTATGCTACTCAATATTCCATTCCACCTTTGTCTACACCCACCTTCAGATTACCCCCTCCTCCTTATTTCCATATCCTAATTTCCAGTCCTCTTCCCACCTATGTACCAAGACCTATAGCCTATAACCCTATTCTATCAGGGTGCTCTACACAGTTTAGTTTTCTCACATCTCATCCATCAAGACAGAGAGAAGTGCCATCCTTTGATACTTCATCATGTCCACCTTCCACACTGTCAATTTTGATACCTCCACTGTTATCTATGGGGTCTACATTCTTTAGACCCCCTAATTCTTGGTCATTGCCTCCTACAACCCAACCATTATAGCAAGCTCATCCCCAACATATACATGTGCCACAACCACAATACTACTACCCTTAGCAAATGTTCATTCCACGGCCTAGTGTTCCATTGTCCATGACATAATATGTTTCTCAGTAGCCACCTCACCAAGATCCATTACAATACTTTCCTCCTCAATACTGGAAAGAACAACAACTCCAATATCCACCACACTCACAAGATCCACCCATATTTACACTTTCCCCTACTCCCTTAGCATCCAAAATTTAAATTTTGTAGGATGAAGTAAATATGCTCAACCTTCGCATAGCCAGTTACGAACCACATAAACCAACCTACGATGATATCTACAATGAGCCAATCCATCCATAAGTTCCCATCCCACCTTATCCATATCACTTTGAGATATGAAAGTTTGACAAATACAAGGGTAAGGAAGATCCTCAAGAACATGTGAGTAATTACCGTTCAGTCTGCTATCAGCTTCATAGTAGCAACCCCTTTATATTATGTACCTTCTCCCTTTCACTTGGGGGACAAGCCTTAGACTGGTACAACATGCTCCCATGCCATAACTTGTACATCTTTGAACATCTAACCAACTTCTTTCTAAAGCACTTTTCTATAAACATCAAAAATAAAACTAACTTTTTAGACATGTATGCCCTATGATATGCTGATGATGAACCTATTACCAATTTTATCTCGTAGTGGAGATCTATCATACATGACCTCATACATAGCCTTCCTACTACTGAGTTAGTGACACTCTTCTCCAAGAGTTACCACAAACCCATCTCCACATATTTACAGCTTCATCAAAGTCATACCTTTGAAGAAGCCATTGCCCAAGCCAAATTTATTGAGGACATTAAGGTCCAATTGGGTAAGATTAATTTGATACAAAAACTAACCTATAATTTCAACTTTAGTTTGAATAGGAAGACATCTAACCAACCTTTTTCTCGATCATCACAAGTCAACCAAGTTGTAGCTACTGCCTTAGCACCCTCACCGGTCCCACAATTCTCCCCTTCATAACAACAAATATTTTAAACCAATGTACCTCTCCCTCCTAGGCCTTAGCAGCCTCATGGAATCCATCCATAGGCTCCATAGCACAACTTTACACCACTCTCTGAACCTCTACCAACCCTCTTCCAAAGACTATATAATGCAGGACACATCATCCTACCTGAAATTCATCCACTGGATCCAAATAAACCTAAGCCTCGAGGATATAACGAGTAAGCCTTCTATCAATACCATCGATAGCATGACCATAATATCGATTCTTGTCACTATTTCTATTGTTATGTCCAAGATCTCATCAAAAGGAGTACCATCTAGGTCTCAAACCTCCTCGCTCCACAAAATCAAAACCTAGGTATCTTCCAAAATACTTTACCTGATCATAGGGGAACTAAACCCCAAATACCTCCACCTAATATTCAAGGGCCACCTAGATAGGTCAATAGTGTTCAACTTGACCCACCTTCACATGGTGTAGTGGGCATGATTAAACTTACCACTCACAATCAACAATATCCCTCGTGTCAAATCCCACCTATTATTTCCCCGTCAATACTATTTACATATCTACCATATCCTATGGCTTCTAACGCCACACCTCCACCACAACAAAATGTCATCACAATCCGTGGTAGCCTTACCCACCAATTGTGTAATTCTCCCACCCGATTATCCATATATGATCTTCTACAATAGTATCAACCCCATCGTGAGGTGTTGAACGATATCATGTGTTATATTTATCTTGAGACTCATGACACGAACGCCTTCATGAACTTCATAGGAATTATTCCACGTTGCCTTCAACCCTCCATCATTTTTCACAATTATGAGATCACGAAACTTATAGGAGAAGGAGACTCCACATCCAAGCAACCATCAACGACATCACATACAAGTGTATCCTCATTGATATGAGTTTCTCCATCAGTATTATCTCCATAGCAGCTCTACATCATCTGCATATCTCACCAGCTCATTTTGCGACCCCATAACTTGATCTATGTGTGCTCGATGGATCCATGTGACCTAGAGTACGATCCATTATTCTACCCATTCAGGTAGGTACCCATACCATCCTCATCCTCTTTCACATAATTCAAGGTGAAATATAGTATAACATCCTACTTAGTCATCCATGGATCAAGGACATGCAATGTGTCCCCTCTACATTGCACCATTGTATAAAATACGTCCTCGACAAACTTATCCACTAAATTCCTGTCAATGGAACCCCTTCAAAATTTTACAACATCGCAAACCTTATGCTAGTACCCTAATCATCTTCCACATAACTATTCTTTGTTTCCTCTCACCAATCTATCGGAGCATCGACATCCTCCCCCACATCCTCTTCATTACCAAAATCATCGCCAAGGACACACACCTCAATGTTTGCACCACTAGCACCAACCACTACAGTACCTAATCTGGTTGCCATACCTTTTTTACCACCCTCCATGTGGACACTACCACTGCTTCATCCATCATCTTCCAAAAATCCACCCAAGATATCGAGACCATTCTCGTTACCTGCATCATGACCTACCACCCCACTTCACCCACCTTCCTCCATGGGACCTCCTCTTCTTCCTACACCTCAAACACCTCCCCTTACTTTTCACCCATGACCTAGATCATTCACGTCTCCTCACAGAACATCACCGATACACACTCTTCCTCCTTCCCAATCCCCACATGTAGATCATCCTATCCCAGCTACGGTAGTTGAATGCAACGAGTGAGAGCAGTGGGCTTCTTCCCTCGATGATTAGTTGTTACACCCTTTTGCTGCTACCATAAGATATTCTCAGGTCACATCCTCATATTCTGATTTATATTTGCCACCCTGTTCACCACATAGTATGCCACCGTGCATTTTTATCTTTACGAAAATTTAGGCCCAGATGACTACAATGTGCGTGATGCCCATGTATGTCCACATGTAGTCCAGTCCATGCATGACTTTTGCCACCCTTCAGACTCAGTTTTGACTATGGAAACTATCATACAATTAGAGTCTCCTAATAACCAAACTAACTTTGTGTATGCAAGATTTGATTCCTCACTCCCACCTGTAGCTCCTCCACCACCAAAATCTAGTTTTTTTGGTACACTAGATCACATGGCTAACCCCCATTTAACCTTATGCTACCTTTGGCATTTCCATTGGCATGTATTTGGGTTAGGCCATTACAAACAAGGGTTATGTACACCCATCAATACACATGTGCAATTACCTACTGACAAGTCTAGCATAGGCTATCATCCAACCCTTGTTCACATGCTTGAGGATGAGCTCCAAGACCTATCCCTACATCCTTCCCCACTTCAACCACACACCTTGGAATAGTATATCGATATGGATATCCTAGAGGACAACCCATATCCTCATTCAACCATCATAGTCCCCTGTGACTTTTTTTAAGAAACTCCTTTTTCTGACACAACATTATCATGTTGTGTTGATGACTTAACAAGTCAATTTATCACCTTGTTTCTAAACACTCATTATCCATAGCATGACATGGCATCTCCTCCATCATTACCAACACATTGGACATAATTTCTGCCTATACATCGACAACTCCATCGATCCACTACTCGACCATGTTTTCCACCTATTTTCCTATGCCCTCCATTGAGCCTCCAATGACGTCCATAGGTTATTGAGTCCTCCTCATCATACTGTTCACCACCCACTTCCCTTAGGGCATCGGTTAATATGGTCGACTTGGATATCTTCTTCCCACTTTGATACACACATCGACAAATTCATGACAATACACGAAATTCAATTTTTATCGACCTCACACACATCTCACCCATATCATCACCCCAAGATTTTCTACTTTCACGTCATGTCCTACGTGCCGCTGATGCTCCTTCACCTTATACACCACCTCACATCCCACGCATTCACCACATGAAAATCTACATAAATTATGCATATGAAATTCCTGAGGCCATTGATGATCTCCACCTTATTCCAATCCCAAAATAACTTTGTGATGGTTCTCACATGCTAATCAAAGAAACCATTGACGTAGACATCGGTGATGACCCTAAAAATCCTCATATTGTTAAACTAGTCGCTAGCCTTTCACCTAAAGAGCACATTTTGTTCACCACTTTCCTAAAAAAGTATATCAGAGTCTTTATGTGGTCTTACAAGGATATGCCAAGCCTCGATCCCACCCTTGTAGTCCATAATCTTACATTAGATAAAGATGCCAAACCTGTTAAATAAAAGTTGTGATGTATACACCCAATAGTTGCATTGCTAGTAAAATATGAGCTCCAAAAGCTCTTATATGTAGACTTTATCATCCCTATAGATTATCTTGAATGGGTGTCCAACATGGTTCTAGTGCCTAAAAATTTTGGTGAGGTTCGTTTTTGCACTAACTTTCATAATTTAAATAAAGCTTATCCCAAGGAAAACTTCCCTTTACCTAACACCGACTCGCTAGTCTACTCCATCGTAGGCCATGAGATGGTTTTCCTTATGGATGAATTCTCTAGCTATAACCAAATTAAAATCAACCCCGCTAATCAACATAAAACTTCATTCACAACCCCTTGAGGGTCTTTTTGCTACAAGGTTATGCCATTTGGCCTTAAAAACGTTGGGGCATCCTATTATTGTGCAATGACTTACATATTTCATAATTACATGCATAAAATCATGGAAGATTATTTTGATGATCTCATCACAAAATTCAAGGAGCACTCACAACATTTACATGATCTTCGAAAGATCTTTGACCATCTACTAGAACACAATGTGCGCCTTAACCCAAAGAAGTGTGTCTTCGGTGTTACCTCAGGCAAAATACTAGGGTTCATTATCTCCCAATGTGGTATTAAATTAGATCCTAACAAAGTAAAAGCCATCATCGAGATGCCACCACCCACCAACCTAAAATAATTGCACAGCCTCCAGGGCAAAATTGCTTCCATTCATCGATTCATAGCACAACTATTAGACAAGTGTAAACCCTTCAATCATCTCTTACAATAAGGATTCACTTTCAAATGGGATGACAATTTTCAACAAGCCTTTGATTCTATCAGGGCCTACCTCACTTCTCCACCAGTTATGTCTCCCCCACAGCCACAACTACCACTTACTCTATATATCTTAGCCAAAAAGTTTGTGCTAGGCACATTATTAGGTCAAAGTAATGTGCTTGACAAAGAGCAAGCTATATACTATATAAGTCATATGCTAGTCAGCTATGAAATTTGATACGGGTACATGGAAAAACTATGCCTATTTATAGTTTTCACCTCCCAAACACTTCACCATTACATGTTAAACCACACTACTTTCGTCATCACTCGTGACAATCCCCTTCTATATATGATGAACAAAAGTTACAAAAACTCTCACATAGCAAAATGGATTATGCTTCTAACCAAATTCAACCTAGATTTTATTTCACAAAAATCCATCAAAGGACAGGTCATCGTAGACCAACTTGTTGAGGCTCCATTGCCATATGATCAACCTCTCCTTATTTATATTCATTATGATTTCATTTTTCATATTACAGAAAGATGAAGAGTATGTTGAGCTAGAATCACTGGCCGATTTGACTCTATTATTTGATGGCTCTCAATGCACTCACATTGGGGGTGCAGGTATTATTTTCTTCGTACCCAAAGGGAGATCGCTCCCTTTTTATTAAAATTATACTTTCCTTGCACAAACAATAATGTAGAATACGAAGCCTTAATCCTATGATTAAAATAGGCCCACTCCATGCATATCATATGCCTCCACATCATAGGTGATTCCCTCTTGATAGTAAACCAAGTGCAAGAGATCTGGAAATATTGTTTTCCAATCCTTCAACAATACAAGCAGGTCGTGCAACAACTTCTTTCCCAATTCAAGTGGTACGATATCGAAACCGCTCCATGATCATCAAACCATTTTGTTGATACAATGGCCTCCTTAGGATCATTAATACCACAAAACCCCCTATTAGGTACCACATGTGTAGCCATTCACACCCTCACCCAATCCACCATATTGCCTTTGCCTTCCATAGATGATGGTGGCATTCATGTAGTCAATACCGAACCACATGATCCTTGGTTTACATAAATTAAGGATTATATTATGTTAGGATTCCTACCATGTGACCTACCACATGCTCATCGTTGAGCATTCAATAAAAAAGTGATTCACTATACATAATTGGAGGATATACTCTATCATCGTAGTTATGATGGCATCATTCTTGCATTGTCTAGAATCATAAGAATCTTATTGGGTTGTACAAGAAATCCATGATGGTAATTGCAGTGGCCACATCAATGGTATGACAATCACAAAGCGCATCCTTCGCATGGGCTATTACTAGCCCAAGATGGAACACGATTGTTGTGAGTATGTGAAGCACTTTGTCAAGTGCCACCAACATGCAAATCTCACACATCTAGCATATCAAGTGCTTAAACCTATTCATTCCATGTGGTATTTCTCTCAATGGGATCTTGATATTATCAAGAAAACCACACCTGCTTCATCCAGTAATCACAAATTTATCATTACCACCACAAAATATTTTACAAAGTGGGTCAAAGCCATCCCACTCATCCATACCATGGGAGCTAATATTGCAGCATTCATTATAGACCACATAATATATCACTTTGGAATTCCCTCCAAAATCATCTCTGATAATGGGAAATCATTCAAGAACAAAACTATACATGCCCTTTGCACCAAATTCAATATTCATCATAGTTTCTCTACCCCATACTACCCACAAGGTAATGGTCATCCAGAGGCTACCAACAAACACTTCGTAAGATAGTAGAAGTCTCATCGTGATTGACATAATCAAATACCATTAGATTTGTGGGCCTAATGTACGAGCATTTTTACTCTCATTGGGGCAACCCCTTTTTCACTGATCTATGGTGCTGAAGCCATCATGCCCCTTGAAATCAAGATACCATCCCTATGAGTATCTATGAAAGAATTCATTGATGATGATACAACTCATCAAGCTCACTTTGATCAGCTCACACTCCTTGATGAACACCGCATTCACACCATCGAGCACACATGAGTCTATCAATACCGCCTTTGTCGTGCTTACGACAATAAGGTGCACCAATACAAATTTCAAATTGGCAACTTAGTTCTCAAATAAAAACAACAAATCACAAGTCAACCCTACCAAAAATAAAACAAGTTTTCCCCGAACTGGCTAGGCTCATTCATCATCACACACAAATTTGATTCAGATTTTATGCCTATAGATTGGCTACTATCGAAGGTCTCACCGAACCTGAACCCATAAATATTCTTTAGCTTCGTACATTCAATTCTTAGCTTACGTAGGTTCCCACCACCATAAACTGTACATAGTGCTATCTACACACACATCATTTACTATGCACATCACCATACACACACGATATTTATTTTTTATTATAATAGATGGACATTTTCTTTTTATGTCATTTATATGTTGTTGGTATCTATTTCCTTTTGTAGGTTTCACATCGTCCACCCCTATGTTATAAACAAAGACATGTTCTCATACGCACATGCTATTATAATATCAAACTACCACCATGCATGATCACCCCGTACCACCCCTAGTCTCGATTACATCGGCCAACCTGGCTAGGCCACCTACCATTGTACATACTAGACAATCCTTTCCCTCATCTTTTTTGGACCACCACACTCCACCCTGACACCCTTCACCCTACCATAGAGGTTTGTCTTATTCACCTCGCTCAAGAGACCTGACCACATAGGTCGAATCCATCCCACTCGTCCAAACCATAGGAGCTAAGATCATGGTATTCATTATAGACCATATAATATATCACTTTGGAATTTCCTCCCAAATCATCTTTGATAATGGGAAATAATTCAAGAATAAAATTGCTTGTTCCCTTTGCACCAAATTCAACATTCATCTTAGTTTCTATACCCTATACTACCCATAGGATAATGGTCAAGCAGAGGCTACCAACAAAACAGTTTGCCCCATACTTTGTAAGACAGTAGTAGAGTCTCATCATGATTGGCATAATTAAATGCCATTAGTTTTGTGGGCCTACCGTATGAGCATCCGTACTCCCACTAGAGCAACCCTTTTTTCATTGGTCTATGGCGCTGAAGCCATCATACCCCTTGAAATCGAGATATCATCCCTACGAGTATCTATGAAAGAATTCATTGATGATGATAAAACTCATCAAACTTTCTTTGATCAGCTCACACTCCTCGATGAACGTCGCATTCATGCCATCAAGAACACATGAGTCTATCAAGGCCGACTTCATTGTTCCTATAACAAGAAGCTGCACCAATGTAAATTTCAAATTGGTGACTTATTTCTAAAAGAAAAACAAAAAATAACAATTCCACCCCACCAACAATGTGATAAGTTTACCCCGAATTGGTTGGGCCCATTTATCATCACACACAAATTCAGTTTTGGTGCCTATCTATTGACTAATCTTAAAGGTCTCACCAAACTTGAATCCATCAATATTATTCACCTTTGTACATACAATACTTAGCTTACATAGTTTTCCACCACCACAAATTGTACATAGTGCTATCTACACACACATCACTCACTATGCACATCATACACACACGATCTTTATTTCCTATTATAATAGATGTACATTTGCATTTTATGTTATTTATATGTTTTTGGTATCTGTTTCTTTTTATAGGGTTTACATCATCCACCGCTACATCATCAGTAGAGAAACACGATCATATGCATGTGCTATCAGCATATCAAACTACCACCATGCAGGATCATCCCACATCACCCCCAATATCGATTACACTGATCAACCTGGATAGACCATCTACCACTGTACATACCAAACAGTCCTCACAAAGCCACCACACACCCACCCCTCATATTAGATGATTATATTTTTTTCTATTTTTTTATTATTTTAAAATTTTCTAAAATAATCTAATTATTTATAATTTTATTTATTTAGTTGTTTGAAATTAAATTTACATAATAAAAACTTAATTTCATATCAATAAGTTGTGGACTATAACTTATATATAATTAAAAAAATAATTTTTAACTTAAATTACATTTTATTTTATATTAAATTTTAATATATAATTTTTTATTTAATCACGTTAAAACAAAAGTGTAACCAACTTACTTACATGTTGTCGGACTATAACGTTTATATATAATATAAAAAATAAATTTTTAATTTAAAATACTTTTATCTTATATTAAATTTTAAGAAATATAAATTTTTATTTAATCGCTTTAAAACAAAAGTGTAATCAATTTACTTACATTTACCTCTATGTTTAGTTGTATTTTTTTAGTTTATAATAGGTATGTTGCCTAGTTGTAGTCCTTTTGAGTTTACATGATTATAAAAGTACAAGAATACATTTATATTACTATGAAGACAAACTATAGAACATTTTAATTTTTTTTTTATATTTATTATATATATTAAAACTCACTTATACATATCCTATTTTAATTTGAACTTTGGTTTCTTAGACGAAGGGTTAAAGTTATAGTCGTGTAGTGTTCAAAAGAAACCTATAACAATAATGTTATAAGAAAGAGACCCAAGTTCAAACCCCACTCAGTATGAGGGGATTGGAATCCCTCATAAAAACCTGTGTAAACTTAAATTTTTAATCCTCTTGAGTGGGTGAGTTAGTTGATCACTATGGGGAAGTTAACAAAGGGTGTTGTTTGTGGTCAACCTAGGGAAGTTAACAAAGAGTGGGTGAGTTGGTTGATCACTATGGAGAAGTTAACAAAGGGTATTGTTTGTGGTCAACCTAGGGAAGTTAACAAAGGGTGTTGTTTTTGGCCAACCTAGGTACGATAACCACTCCCTTTTGGGGATACACAAATAACCCATTTTTCGTTGGTTGTGGCCGAGGTCTAAGGGTTTCTTTGGTGCCCACTCTAAACCAAACTTTGGTTGTAACCAAATATCTTATGTATAAAAAAAAAAATTGTTATAAAAGGATGCAAGATATATTTTATTGCTTTTGAATTTATACTTTACTCAAAAATTTACAATTTAAATGTATTTAACTAATACCAACTTCAAAATTTAATAAATTATACAACATATTAAAATATCTTTAAACGTATAACATTTAGAGGATATAAGATCTAATGTATTACCCTTAGGTTTATATTTTACTTAAAGATGTGTAACTTAAATGACTCTAATATAAATAAAAATTGTAAAAAGGTAAAATAAGCATTGTCCTTGAGACGACAGGGCTGGGGAACTCCCATGAGGATGGTTGGGGAACTCCCCTACGTTCTCCCTACCAAGTTGGTTCTCCGAAGGGTGGTGATGGTGAGGCCAGTAATGGATGGAGCATGGGCACTACTGGTGATATGATTGTGCACACAAGCTGGAACACTCCCGTTGAAGCTCCATTGAGTCCTACTCAGAAACCTACTTATGAGATGCATGTCACGATGCTAGGGTCAGGTTGGAACAATTAATGGTTGTTGTGATATATTTTTATTATTGTAGTTAAGTCCGCATTTATGTAGTTTTTTTACGGTGAACTTTTGAGCTTTGTCTTGGTTGTCTACTCAACCGATTTATCTTGTAGTTTTTTTTTTAATTTACATGGTGAAATCGGTAATCGCCACGAATCCATGCAAGTTGTCCAACTTTTATGGCTGCCATAGTATTCTGCATTGTCCGCCTTCGAAGCTACCACACAGATCTTCGCATAGTACACCCCTATAACCACCATGCCACAATCATTTTAAACCTTTTACGCCGTTGAAAGCACCAGGAAAGGGATAAGCGTTCAGTTTGGTGAGGCCCGAGATTTGAACCTTAGACCTCCCCCCCATTACGGGGTTTGGTTGAACCAATTAGTCTACACCTCGGACCTGGTTTATCTTATAGTTAAGCCTGCCTTTATGTAGTTTTTTGGTGGTGAAATTTTGAGCTTTGTATTGGTTGTCTACTAAGCTGGTGGTTTGTCTTGTGTTTGAGGTGTGATGTGTCAACCCACTTTTGTATCTTTAGACCTTGTATTTAATATAATACTTTTTCATTCAAAAAAAATAAACACAATAAGATAATATGAAGTTTGCAAATATTGAATGCACCTTATTTTATTGGTTTATTATTTAAAAATAAATTAAAGTAAATTTTAATATTAAAATGTCACACATTTGAGATTCTTTATTCTCTTCCACCCTTAGAATTCCCAAAAATAATTTACTAAACCAAAAAATTACACTAAATCATTTAATTTTTCATTATAATTTTATCAAAAACATAAACATGACATAATCATTACTGTAAATGAAAAAGTTATATAAATAATTAATTTCAAAATACTAAAATTTACAATATCTGTTAGAATTTCCCAAAATAGACATGCAAAGCATTACACAAAATATGAAGAAAGAGTAGAACTGATTGATTATTCCATGGATCAACTTTGTATAAATAACAAAGTTGATCATTGAGAGCCGTTGGATTACAACAACTCATCAAATCTGATCTAGACTATAACTGAGAGTTTACCTGACTCATGAAGGAGTGGAAACTCAAGTAAGTCTATCCTAGTAGAACTTAAGAGAATAATTACTTATTCTAACACCCCCCTTAAGTGATACTAGGGGTGTATTGTACAAATGAGTCCCGAAACAGAGCCTGATGAGGTACTCATGTACAATGTTTTCATTTTGAGTAGATGGTAAAAACCCCATGGGAAAAACCATCTATCAAAAGGAAAAAAAGGAAGAGGCATGTCTTCGGTTTGCGAAGATTGTCCTCTAAATAAAAAAAATATGAGTCCCGACAACATGGCCTGATGAGGTACTCATTTACAATATTTATGAGAGATGGTGAAAAAACCACATGGGAAAAACCATCTGCAATGAAATAAATAGGCATGTCTTCGGATGGCGAAGATTGTCCTTAATAACACAAAAAAAAATAATGAGTCCCGACAACATGGCCTGATGAGGTACTCATGTACAATATGTAAGGGAGAGATGATAAAAAAACCACATGGGAAAAAACCATCCTCCAAAGAATACAATAATAAAAGGAGAGGTGAAAAGACCTCTGTTTCACTGTAGTTGTAATACTCCAAGTTTCTCTCGCAACCGTATGTAACGCGGAGAAGGAAATGACTTGGTGAAGATGTCTGCAACCTGATTTTTAGTTGGAATATATTCCAAGTATATGTCTCCGTTCTGAATATGTTGTCGAATGAAGTGCATGTGTATCTCAATGTGCTTGGTGCGTTGATGCTCAACTGGATTGCGTGCAATATGAATTGTGCTCTGATTGTCACACCAAATAGTTATAGGTTTTTCATTGGAAAACCCAAATTCTTTTAGAATCTGATGAAGCCAAAGAGCTTCCTGACTTGCTAAAATTGTTGCCCTGTATTCTGCCTCTGTAGATGATAATGCCACTGCTTGTTGTTTTTTGCATAACCAAGCAATTGGCGAAGAACCAAGACAAAAAACATAGCCAAAAGTTGAACATATGTCTTCTACTGAACCTGCCCAATCTGAATCCATGTAGCCAATGATATCCATGGATTTTTCCTCATATAAAATCCCAAGGTGAGTAGTTCCTTGCAAGTAGCGAAGGATTCTTTTTGCTGCTTTCCAGTGGACTGAAATGAGGTTGATGTGAGAATCTGGATATTAAGCCAACAACATATGAGATATCTGGATGAGTATGAGTAAGGTATAACAAACTCCCTACAAGCTGATGGTATAGAGTTGCATCACATAGAGGGGATGTGCAGGAAGTACTTAGATTGACACCAGACTAAAAAGGTGTAGGAGAAGGTTTGCAATCTATCATTTTAAACCTTTGAAGAAGATCTAGAGTGTATTTTTGTTGACACAATGAAATTCCTGCATCTGTTTGATTTATTTGGATTCCAAGGAAGTAATGAGCTAGACCCAGATCAACCATATCAAATTTTTTAGAGAGGGAGTCTTTTATAGTCTGAATGTGAGCGAAGTCACTACCAGTGAGTAGTAGATCATCAACATATAGAACAAGTATGGTGATTTTTCCTTTATCTCTCCAAATGTAGACTGTGTTATCAGACTCACAATGAGAAAAACCTGAGGAAAGAAGGAAAGAGTCCATTTTTTCATACCAAGCTCTAGGAGCTTGTTTGAGGCCATAGAGAGATTTCTTTAGCCTACAAACAAGAGAGGAGTCTTGAGTGAAACCATCAGGTTGTTCCATGAATATCTCTTCCTTTAAGTCCCCATGTAAGAAAGCACTTTTTACATCCATTTGAAAGACAGGCCACTTTTGGGAAGCAACTAGAGCAAGAACCAGTCTAACAGAATCCATTTTGGCAACTGGTGCAAAGGTTTCAAGATAATCAATTCCTTCAATTTGAGAGAAACCTTTGGCTACTAGGCGAGCTTTGTGTTTGTCAATTTCTCCATTAGGTCCATATTTTGTTCTGTAAATCCATTTACAATGAACTAATTTCCTTCCTTTAGGTAGGGGAACTAAATCCCAAGTTTCATTTTTTATTAAGGAAGAGAATTCATTTTCCATGGCATCATCCCATTCTTTAATACCAGTGGCTTCTTTGAAGGATTGAGGATCAGAGGAAATAGACTGACAGACAAGACCAGTGCCTATGGGGTTGGTTAATCTGGATGATGGAATATTTTGAATGTAAGGAGTAGCTTCTTTAACAATGGTGCGGGCCCATTTTGGCATAGTGGAAGGAGTAGAAGGAGTGGAAAGACTTTGAGTTGGAGTTATAGGTTCCTCATCTTGATCATCAATCTCTAAATTAATCTCTAAAGTTGGTTCTTCATTATATTGAGGTTCTACTATAGGAGAAGGCTCAATAGGAGAAGAGGATGGTTGAGGATCTTTTTGAGGGAATGTTTCATCAAATTGGACATTCCTATGAAAAAAGACCTCATGAGTTGTGGGATCAAGGAGCCTGTATGCTTTCATTTCCTCACAATAACCAACAAAGATGAGCTTTTTGCTTTTCTTATCTAGAGTCTTCCTTTTCTTCTTTGGGATGTGCACCCAAGCAGTACACCCAAAAATATTGAAGAAGGAGACATCCGGTTTTGAGCCAGTCCATGCTTCTTCAGGAGTTAAATGGTCAAGAGCTTTATGAGGTGTGCGGTTTTGAATATAGTTTGCACAGTTAATAGCTTCTACCAAAAAAATTTTGGAAGATCTCTTGAATGGAGCATGCAGTTTGCCATTTCCTTTAATGTTCGATTTTTCCTCTCTGCAATGCCATTTTTCTATGGATTATGGGAGACAAAATGTTGATGAATGATGCCATGACTTGATAGAAATATTGAGAACTCATTACTGCAGTATTTCCCCCCATTATCTGTGTGAATTTGCTTGATGTTGCAAGAGGCCTGATTTTCAACTAAGGCTTTGAAGACTTTGAAGTGGGATAGAACATCACTTTTGTATTTTAGGAAGTAGACCCAAGTTCTTCTGGAAAAGTCATCAATGAAGGTTAGAGCATATTTTTCTCCTTTGAAAGAAGGCTCTGGGAAAAACATCAAGTCACTATGGATTAACTCTAGAGGGGATGAGGCTTTTAGAGAACCACTTGGGTGGAAAGGATCTTGATGTTGCTTTCCAAGAGCACATCCAGGACATACTCCATCAATAGAAGAGACTTGAGGTAAACCTGTTACCATTTCATGGGTGTTCAATTCCTTTAGGTAGTTATAACTGAGATGACCAAACCTTTCATGCCAAATTTTGCTTTCAAGATCTCCATGAGCCACAAAATAGGAGGCCCCTTCTGGATTTTTGAATCCTTTGAAGTGAAATAGGTGAGTGTTGTGATCAATATCTCCTTTGGCTACAAGAGAGTGGGGGTCTTGAAAGTCTCTTATCTCAACTCCTGTTGGAGAGAAGAGAACATTTTTCCCCTTTCCAAAAGTACAAATCTGATAGACGGAGAGGAGATTTGTTGCAATATTTGGAACATAGAGAACATTATTAATAGAGCCACCATCAATGGATATGTCACCCTTTCCTTTGACTGGGATAAAGGAGGAGTCACCAACTTCTATGCTACATGTTGAACTTGAGGAGATAGAAGAGAATGACTCATCTGAAGCAGTCATGTGATGAGTTGCTCCAGAATCTAGGACCCAAGTAATTAGATGAAGTATTGGTGGTCTTCCCTTGGACATTTAGGGCTTTTCCTATTTGCTTTTTATTGTCTATATTTTGATCCTTCATAGCTGCCTCTAGTTGTTGTAATATTTTCCAGCATTTGTTTGTAGAATGACCATTCTTTTTGCAGTGAGTACAAGTTATGGGACTTCTTTCTTTCTTTTTGAATTTTTCTTTAGTGGAGGTGGATGCTACTAAGGCTTTAGAGGAAGAGGAAGAGATCTCATACTTTGCAAGTTTTTGTTTCTTCTCTAGTTAGTCTCTCACAAAATTCTTCTAAGGAGGGCATTTTGAAACTTGCACCAAGAGCATATTTTGTAGATAGAAAGGTGGTTGCGAATATCTGAAATACACCATTTAATTTAGAAATAATTAGATAGATGCATTCTTCATATTTTTTATCCTTGCCACTACCTTTAAATTGAGTAAGGACTTCTTTGAATTTTGTGAGAAAGTCAACAATATTGCTGAAGTCGTCAGGAGATAAAGTTGTTAATTCTACCTCAAGCTGCATTGACCTCATTTGATCTACTTTTCCAAATAAGTTCTTTAGTTTCTCCCAAATTTCATAAGGAGTTTTACAATCCGTAATGTGAAACCATAAGCTTTCATTTACATTAGTGCTTATAATACCCATTGTTTCATACAACTTCCCTTTATGAACAAATTTTTCATATTCTTTATCAAACTCAGGTTGCTCTTCTTCTAATAGGTGTGTGAGCCCTTTTTGAGAAATGAGATTTAATATTTTGGGTTTCCATGTATGGTAGTTATGAGGAGTGAGAGGATCAATTGTATTCATTGAATTCATTTTGCCAAAGAAAATTGAAGTGAACCCAAACTTCCCCCTTTAACTTTAATTTGGAGAATGCAATGGATATTAGGGAATAGAACCTTTTAAGAAACACCAAATATCTCAAAATACCCACCCTAACGAGAGGGAAACTATAAGTATATATGAGAAGATTTGATATTAGTTTTAGGCTTATGAGAACAAAATTTCAGGCCTATATATCTTGTCTCCTCAAATACCCACCCTAACGAGAGGGAAACTATAAGTATTGAGTAGATTTGATACTTGGAACATAGGCTAATCAGCCAGACTCCTATATTGGTTATCCAATAACCCACCCTTACGTGAGGGAAACTATAAGTTATTTAGAATGTCCAATATAGGTGCATAGGTGATTAATATATTTGCTCTTTAGATTTTTTTTTTAAGAAAGGAATGATGAATGGAGAATAAAATAGATAACAAGGGTTGTTTTTAAAGAGATATCCTCACTTTCATTAATATTTCTTTAAGAATAGATTTAATTAGGTTAGTAAGTCTATCTTGTTGCCACTAAATATTGTATAATACTTTTTGAATAAGAAAAATATTATTTGTTTTGATAAAATGAGGGTGTGCAAGAAGTTAGTGAATATCTTCTTATACCATATGGAGATTTTAAATGAGATAAAATAATATATACCTCTGAAATTTAAAAGCCACTATAAAGAAATCTAGAAGAGCGATTTAAAGAAGATAGACACAAAAATATATAAGAATACACACCCCCTAAAAGATAAAACAAAAAAGGTGCAAAATTGAGCACCCTAAACCCCCCCCCAAAAAAAGAACTTTGCATTTACTAGGTTACAAATGACTCTTTTCACTAAAGCCCTTTGAAAGAGAAAGAGGCTTTAGAAAAAAATTGAGTCAGAATAAAATATGAAATACATAAATTCTAAGGGGATATTTTTGTATGGTTTTTACCTTTGAAATTGAAGGGACAGATAAAAAACCAATACAAAGAAGCTTTAGACAAAAAATAAATAGAAGAGATATACTTCAAACAAGGCGCCTACGATTCATGACTACGCTAAAGTGAAAGAAAGAATAGAGATAACTTCTGAAAGAATGATCTTGCTACCGCACGAAGAGGAAACCCAAAATTATTCGGGTAGGTACCACGAAACAGAGAGGTAGAAGTGGTTTTTCCTTTGATGCATCACAGAAGATAAATATCACTGGTGCTTTCGATGAGAGCATCGAAGAAGGTGCAGACCTAGCACTTCGTAGACCTAGCGCTCGTAGACGTAGTTCCTCGCAGATGCAATGCCTCGGCTTTTGTAACCTGTAGAACAAAAGTAAAACAGGAGAGGTGATAAATGAAAATATAGACTGTTATAATTTTTTTTAAAAGAGATAGCAAATGAATGATATCAAAATAAAAATTAAAAAAATTTAGTTGCTTGCTTCAGCACCATGACGCATCGCCTTTGAGCAAAATAAAAATAACACTCTGCACATATAATTCGTCAGAGAATAAACGAAGCTCAAGATCATAAGAAAACGATGTGAAATGAAGAGAGACAGAGATAACTAAATAGGAGGTAATGAGAGTCATTTGCAAATCTTCCAACCGAGAACAAATCCACCGATTGGCGTTAAATGAATGCTATCCCGACTTAAGGGGGCTCCTACGGAGTTCATCGATGCAACAAAAGGTATGCCAAGGAAGATCGCAAGATAGAATGGTATAAAATGTTTATCTTGCAACTGAAGTGACGTGGCCTAAGAGCGCACCGAAAGAATAAAAAAAAAATTGAAAGGATTTTATAATAGTTGACTTTATTGAGGGTTGCGCCAAGCGTCAAAAACAAAGGAGAGTGAAGATTACAGATCTCCAGTGAAGGAGATATGGAAATCGATTAGAGAGGCATCACGAATAGAGACGTTGGCGCCCAAAATTGGGTGCTCTACGCAAGATTCGAGAGCCTCAATCGTGCTTCTCCGAGAGCAACGATAAGGCAACGAACAAAGCCCTTTTTTCCTGCAAAAAAAGATACACTAAAGATAGGAAATAAAATTCCTATTAATCAAGCTTTTATATAAAATTTTTAAAAAAAAAAATGCTTGAAAAAGGTGTTTCCTTTTTTTAAGAAAAAAATTAATATATATGACTATGGGCAATTTTTCTGAAAAAAAAATTTACACTAAGAGTCAATGAATCTTCCCTTCCCTTTTTAATGTGAGAAGAAGACAAATAATATTCAAAATAACCCACATATACATATTTAAAAAAAAATATAGCAAAAAACTATATATAAAATCTTATTGAAGACTTAAATCCAAGAAAAGAGGAGAAGCCAACAAAATATCCAAAGAACCAGCTCCTAGAACCTTCAAGAGAGAATGCTAGCAAGATCTATCCTACTCTGGTACCATGTTAGAATTTCCCAAAATAGACATGCAAAGCATTACACAAAATATGAAGAAAGAGTAGAACCGATTGATTATTCCATGGATCAACTTTGTATAAATAACAAAGTTGATCATTGAGAGCCGTTGGATTACAACAACTCATCAAATCTGATCTAGACTATAACTGAGAGTTTACCTGACTCATGAAGGAGTGGAAACTCAAGTAAGTCTATCCTAGTAGAACTTAAGAGAATAATTACTTATTCTAACAATATCAACCAAATAAATTACAATTTTTTTTATACCATTTATAACATTATAATTATAACAATGCATGACATTTCTTATATATATTTATATTTTAAACAAATAAAATTGTATTTCTTTGATGGAAAGCTTATTGATTAAAATTGGCATCACCTTACAATCCTCTTCGAGCATAGACCCATAGGTAAAGTAGGTTTCATCATAAATGTTTATGCATCCAATTTGGTCAAGCATAAAAGAATTCTTTAAAATTTACTTAAATAAAACAATCAAAAATGTTATCTTTAAGATCAAGAGTAAAGGATTTAGATGTAAGCTGTCAATTTCTTCTATAACCTCTAACATAAGAAGGAAGAGAGGAGGAGGAGGCCTCTCCAATTAACTCTTGAACAATATTCCTCAAACGATCACAACAAAGATAACAAATAGTTGAGCAAACTCTTTACAAAAAAGTAATTTGAAGAGACAATGTTCTCTACGGGAAGGAAAAATTCCTAGGGCTAGACGTGTTATAGATAGGGTTCTTCCATTTTTTTGTAGATAAATAAAAAATATGTCATAATAGCTACAAGGATAGTTTTGGAGTCAAATCAAGTAAAATCAACTAGGGCTAGACGGGTTATATATAGGGTTCTTCCATTTTTTGGTAGATAAATAAAAAATATGTCATATTAGCTACAAGGATAGTTTGGGAGTCGATCAAGTAAAATCAACAAAACCAAAAAGTGACAAAGTTTGACATCAATCAATAGTTCAAAGGGAAGATTGACTCCTTCAAGCTTTTTTGTTCTTACTATGAATAATATAATTAAGGTTTGTATTTCTATGTTTTGTAAGGACTACAATAATATCCAATACCAAAACTTTATTAACATAATAATAAAAAACTTCTATCAATTTATCTAAACATTTTAGATTTAAATTCATATATTTTAATAATATTTATAAAATTTATATTCTTATATATATAAAATTACGGCAATAATTGTTACGAAGAACTAACGCTCATTTTCCAAAATTAAATATTGGTTTTGCCCATAACATAGACTTATGCAACAATTGCTGATTCCAACTTAATGCCACTAGGTGTTCACGTGTGTGGTAGTGTGGACATAGTAATGGAATGCTTATGACTATGGTGCTTTCAATGGGACCATGAATGCATGTTGGTGAGATGACATTATTGGTTCCTCTTGCCAGCAAACAAACAATATGATAGATGCTCAACAGTAAACCATATTCGTAATAAGTCATTAGTCTCCCTCTCTTAACAAGACTAAGCACTTCTGCAACCCGAGAAAGAAATGATTTTTCTCTCTTGTGAAGTTCAATTTTAATTATAATTATAAAAACTCTTTTTAATGATTTCAATTTTAATTATCATAAAATCTATATATTTTTAAATATTTTATAATTACTAAACATCTCAAATTTCATATTTTATTAATATGTATAAAAAAAAAAAATTAAACTACTTTCAATAAACCTGCTTTTACACATTAGGGGGCTGAAGCATTACTACTAATGCATTCCATGCCTTAATTGAAAACTAATTTAAAAAAACATCATAAACTCCTTTAAGTTCCTTTTTAAGATATCTATGTTTAAATCGTGGGTACTAAGGATATAACGGGTTGGATTGTTTAAGGGGTATTAAGGATATAGCAGGTTGGATTGTCCAATTTCTTGGAAGGTTTAAGATTTAATAATTTTTTAAGGTTTATTATGTTATTTTTAAAATCTAAAATTTAATTTTTTTTTAAGGTTTAATAGGCTGAGCCTAAAATTTAAAACCTAATATTAAAATTTATAATAGTAATGTCCCCTATAGATTCCTTAAAATATCGGGATAACTTTGCCTAAAAAATGTTGTTGATTATCCTTCGTCTCACATACACCGTAAACAGAAGTCGGTGTAAACAGAAGTTAACAATGTGACTCGTGCCCAACCTACTTTTATATTAATTTATATATTTCAATTTTGTACCTCACAAGGTTGATTTTAGTGGTCGGCAAGGGATGCGTATTCCTGCGAAACTAGTTTCATTAGGTGCCAAAAGCAAACGTGAAACTTTAAGGCACTGTCGTTATAATGGATGTCCACGTCACACAATTTGTTTAATTGGGAAAGTAACTTAACAGGCCAAGTTCATAGTACGAACGAACTTTATAGGTGCAAATTGCGGGGTCAAATCGTAAACACGAATATGGAGTTACTGCTTTTGTGCGGTCCAATTTTTTTGTTATCATTTATTAAAAACTTAAAACCTTGCAAGCAAAGTCAAGTTTTTTTTTTTTTTAATTCTTTTAAGGATAATTTAGTTTTTTTCTGAAAGACGATTTCCATAGCTTATATATTTGGTTTTGACGTTGATGGCATAAGAGGTCCGAGAAATTATCTACACCTAGTGGATGATAAGAATAACTTCGTCCTCAATGAAATTATTTTATTTTATATTTTATTAAGTAAATTATTATAATTTATTTTAAAAATGAAATTTAAATAATTTTAGTATTTTTCAAATAATAATTATAGATACAAAATGATGAATATGGTAGTTAAATATGAGAATTTTAAGGTTTGGTCATACACCCCCCATGGAATTGAAAGAGATTATAAGAATTGATGATGAAGCTAGCAGATAAAGAGGGCAGAGGGCGGGCAAAGCAAAGCAAAATACTTATTAGGATCATGTGACGAAGGATTTAAGCACACTAAATTACATTGTTGTCAGTGGTTTCTTTATTAGTTATGTAAAGCATTGAGCATTGCATAAGCCTTGTCAAATAGAAGGATAGAGGGAGGAATATTATTTTTGCTTCTTCATCAGCAAGTTTAGCCTAGGTTTGTTTGTTTTACTAAGATAGGGCTATCTTGCACTTGTTTGTTCTTCTCTTATTTTTTTCAAATACATTTTTCAAGCTCTTTGTAAAGGATCGGGACCCTTCAACCCTTTTTTTTTATCAATACTAAAAAAAAAGTAAATTGAGGTTATTGGATAAGGATGAATTGTTTTTAATTAAAAAGTTTGAATTAGTTTTTGTGAGACACAATAGTTGTTATAGTTATTGTTTTTAAATATCTTGATATTAACAAATGTTGTAATATACTTTTAATATAAAATTATATAAAATGTCAATGGATCTTTGGTTCAAGGATGGGACAAATAGTTGATGTAACCCACACCAAGGTTCAATCTCGATGACACCAAATAGCTCAATGTAAAAGGGAAAGGACAACTCTTTCAAAACTCTACTTAAAAACAAAAAAAAATACTAATAAAATTATATAAATAAGTAGGTTTGGTTTAATTTATTTAAAAACAATGTTTTGTTTTGTTTTAAATAAAGAAGGGTTTCAAAATGGTTTCCTTTTCCCTTTTACATAGAAATGGAGCTACTTGGTGTAGTCGAGATTTGAACCTTGTTGTGGGCTATATCAACTATTTGTCCCAACCTTTTATATATATATATATATATATATATATATATATATATATATATATATATATATATATATATAAAGTAGGGTTTTTGAAAGGGTTTTCCTTTCCCTTTTATATCGATCTAGTCATATTGAGCTATTTGGTACCCTCGAGATTTGAACCTTGATGTGGGCTACATCAATTATTTATCTTGACTTTATTAATAATAAAATTAGGGTTTTGAAAGGGTCTCCCTTTCTCTTATACATTGATTTCACATTGAGCTATTTGGTGCCATGAATATTTGAAACTTGGTGTGGACTACATCAACTATTAATCCCAACCATTGAACCAAGAACCAGTTGGATTAAAAGCAATGTTTTTATTTCATATAAATTAATTAATTTTAGTGTATACTTTTTGATGCCATTTAATTTTAAAGTATTATAATTATAAGTTGCAAAGGTGAGTAGAGGCTGAGCAGTGGGTAGGAATGAAGGCAAGAAATGTTAGGGCAAGAGCAAATGCAAAAAACAATAAAGTAGTGTTAGGGTAGGAGAGAAGTGAGTAGTGGCAGAGTAGTGCTAGGGCAGAATTGAAGGCGAGCAGAGGTTGAACAATGTTAGGGTAAGAGCAAAGGTGCAGAAGTGAAGGAGCAAAATTAGGGTAAGGAGTAGCGATGAGCAATGATGTAGCAACGTTAGATGTAGAAGTAAATGCGAGCAATGATGGATCAATATTATGAATATGAGTGAAGGTAGGAAATACTTTTGGAGATGGAAAGAAGTGATAGAGCAGTGTTAGGTTTTGAACTAGGCCCAAGACAGAGGTGAGGGGAAGGCTCCAGCCATGGAGGGTTGAATGGGGACCCTATACACACTGTAGATGGAGCACTTCTAAAATCCATCAATGGAGATGCAAGTTAGGAGCAAATAAGGAGTAGGAACAAATCCACCCAATTGGAAAAAGAAGGTTGTTAGGAGAAGGGAAAGTATCCCACAAAACCATCATTTCCTATTGCTAGGATGACCTTGGATATTACTACTGTAGATGAAGTTGTTGATGAATCTCTAGAAATCCTCGAGCGATGTGTCATAGGAAAATTCATAGGAGCATGGCCTGGATTATTGACTCTTAAGACTTGGATCAACTTCAAATGGAAACTCAAAGGGCAAGTGGACTTCTCCATCTTACCCAAAGGTTTCTTCTCTACAACATTAACTTGTGAAAAAGACCTCCTTAATGTGTTTAATGAAGACCCGTGGTTCATGGTAACTCTGGTTTGTATCTCAAATAGTGGCACCCTAGTTTTAACCCTTGGAAAGAGTTGATAAGCAAATTTTTAGTATGGGTGAGACTATATGGTGTAGACACCAAAACAAAACCAATCCGATTATGTGACTGCAAACACTGATCGCTTTGACACACATAGCCCCCAGGGCAGCCCTCATAGGTTAAACAATGGTCCTAACCACTTTTGTAGCAATTTTGTAAGGTCAAAAGGCAATTTAGCACATCCAGGCACTTTGCTTAGAATCCGTCCCGCCCAGGGACGAATTCAAATTGGGATCCGTCTCTCCCAGGGACGAATTCTGAATTCGTCCTGGGTCGGGACGAATTCCAGGTTCAACGGGAAAAAAGAAGAATGGCACCAAGTGGCAGCTGAGGACAGTCAATTATTGCCTCCCGCATTGCATGCGCATGTAGGTGGGTAGAGTAGGTGTTAGAGGACTGTCACAAGGGCAGTCATGGAAGCCCAAGTCAGGGAGGAGTCTCCTCCCCCTTGAGAAGGCATGGCCGCCACATGGCACCCTTGCATGCCCCTCCAAAGAGACCCCCTGGGTCTATAAAATGGTGGACTTTCCCACCCAAAAGGAGAAGCTGGAGGCATTTTCAAGCAACGAAGTGCTACCAAATTGAACACCCCATTGCACCCTTTTTTATTCATCTCTTCCACATCCTTGATCTCTTTCGCAAGAGAGGTCATTGGGTGGCTATTGGAAGTGTGAATCCGGACCCAAAAACCCAAAATTCGACCACAGTTATCTACCAATTTGTCGACAACCCATCACAAGAGATTTTGGGCCCATTCGAAGTGGATTGGTGCCGAAATCAAGTTCTAACGGTGGGGGCCCCGCTTGGGCGCCCCGCACTTTTTAAAGTTTTATTTTAATTTGTTCTTCTATCATTTGTTTATATTCCATTCCATTCTATGCTATCTAGATAGTTTATAACTTCGATTTCATAATGTTCTGATCGGATCTCATCACGTTTTTGTCACTTTTGTTGTCCCACTAACTTGCAGATAGCGACGTCAAATTCTCGTTGATGGAGGTCAAATTGGGAGAATCCGACCATCTGGGTCGTCCCAAAATGCCCCCAATTAGCTAACCCCCATGTTTGCAGGTATTTTGGAGATCTCGAGGTGTGACATTTGAGCGGCATCAACTCAGCGCTTTGTCGTAGGCGAATTCGTCCTACCTGGGGACGAATTATAGTTGAATTCGTCCTACCCAGGGACAAATTACAATTGAAAGCGGATTGGCGAAGTTTTGTCCGACTGTCTTGATGGCAGTGGCCCTCTGGTAAGGTTCCCTGGTTCCTGTCAAACTTGCAAGTTATTTATAATCAGTTTATTCATCATTTTATTCAGTCTTAGGCATACATATTTCATTATTTTTAGAGAATAAATGTTCTATATTTGCAACAGGTGCTACTAACGCCTTTTTTGTTTCTTTGAACGCAGGAATAGCAGCAAGGATCAAAGACTCATCAACACCAACGATGGCAACACTTTGTCCCGCCCATTTTGCATGTGGGCACGCGAAAAGAAGATCATTATTCACCTTTGTAATGGAAACATGTTAACGCTCCTAGCCCCTAAAAAGGGAGGAGATGTCTTTGTAACCGAGATTAAGAGAGTTAAATAAAAAGGGTTGTGCTTTCTATACCTCTTTTCTTTCGTTTTCGATTCGTCTCTTTTCTTTGTTTCATGCATTTCAAAGTCATAGGATTAAAGCGTTATATTTTGTTTTACATTGCATAGCTTTAGTGTTATTTTTATTTTTGGAATCTCGTGCTTTCATATGGCTTACCTCTAGAACTCTAGAACATCAAGGTAGTAAAAAGCATTAACAATGCTCTTGGTGATTTCTTGGTAGTGTATGTAAACTTTCACAATAAGGATAATGCGATTACTGCATGAATTTATGTTAACCTTAACATCTAAAATCCCCTCCCAAAAAAGTCAACCTTGCTTCAAATTTAGGCTCATATAGGTAAATGTTAGACTATGAGAAACTCCCCTTCAGGTGTCGATGGTGCCATGAAATAGGCCACCTTGGCATCCATTGCCCTTAAAATCTATAAAAGGAGCTTGAACTCCCCTAGCATGAACCTAGTCCTAGAAAAGGGAAGGAAAACATGAGCAAGGCACATATTGAAAAGGAAAGAGTCACAAGAAGCCTTTATCCACAATGGCAGAACAAAGGCAAAGGAAATTTATCTCTTAAGATAATGGACTAGGAACACCCAAAACCAAAACTACTCAACCCCACTCCTACCTTAGCAGAGAAAAAGAGTTGAAATCAAGTGGTTGTGGAGTAGCCAAAAACAAAATAGGGGTACTCAGACTCAAAAGAGGATTCTGCTGTTACCAACTCGATGATATAAACCTTTGAGGAGACTGTTAAAATTTAAAAGGAGATATGACACCCAAGGTACATAATATCCAAAAGAAAATTCTAGACAAAGTTGTAGGTCCTAGACCAAGAAGAAAAACTCCAGTTGACAAAACCAAAATAAAGTTAATAGAGAGAAATAATAGAAGGAAAACAATCCACTTTGGACAAAACCTTTAGAGGAAGGAAATAATAGTAATCTCATGGAATGTGAGGGGACTAAATACCCCCAACAATAGAATACTATTCAAGTCTTTCGTTTAGAAACATAGGCTGGACATCATCTTATTGCAAGAGACCAAACTCAATGAAGAGAACAGTGCAAAGTTCTTAGAATCCACTTGGGGCAAAGACTATGGCATAGCAGTAGCATCCCAAGGAGCTTATGGGGGTCTAATCATAGCATGGAGGAAGGAATATTTCAAAGGAGCTCTTGTATGTAAGTCTAAAAACTAGGTAACCATCAATTTTACATTTGCAAACCACTATATTTCATAGCTAATATTTATGCTCCAAACCACCATGGTTGGAGGAAGAAATTATGGAATGATTTAGTTGAGATGAGAAATAATTTAGGAAGAATTAAGTGGATGGTAGCATGCGAATTCAACACCCTAATCACCCTAGCAAAAAATAATGGAGGTAGGATTGGCCTCAGTGAAAGCATGATAGATTTGAGTGATTTTATTGTTGACTATAATCTAGTGGATATTGACCTACAAGGAGCCTCCTTCACTTGGTCGAATAGAAGGCTAGGATACCAATCCATTTAGATTAAAATAATAATTTTTATTCTATGTAAGTTTAATTAGTTTATAAATATTATTACTTGATTAAGAAAAAACAAAGATATTAATATTAAGAAAAAATTTAATTTAATTTTAATATAAATTACATAAATATTTGAATACAATTTAATTTATTTACAATTAAGGTTTTTTATTTCATATAAATTTAATTAATGTAATTTCAAAATATTTGCTATAAATACTATGCATTATTACAAAACTTTTAGCTTTTGCTTTGAATGACTTATATAACTTTGAAACAATACCACCCAACAATTTATCTAGTTTAGTAATATAAAAAATTTAGTCTCCTTGAAAATAGAATAATTTAAATGATTGATTAATACAAAAATTTGTAGTTATTTGAAATAAAATAAATAAATATCTATAACATGTTTAGAAGTTAAAAGTTAACAATTGCCTATTATGGGAGGGAAGAAAGACAATGTAACTTGAAAATTTAAGAGTTGTCCCATAGGGACATCCTAGTGGTATGTCGAGGCTACCTAAGTTCAAATCAAATAAATGGAGGCCCCCATAAAGCCCTTGGAGAATTTGTGTTGGAATTTAATCGAGATTTCACCTACCTCTGTTAGATCTCTAACGTATCTTACTCTCTACGTATATCAAAATCCATTGCTAGATTTTGGAGAAATTGAAATTATTTCTAGTAGTTGTAGTTGTTAAGAGATCCAATAGACACCACCTTTTTACATTTAATGCATGTCAAGAAGGTAGTTATATTTAATCCCTCTTTCTCCAACTATATATATGAGTGTTGGGTATTATTCACGGATGATGAAGAGAGAACAATTGAAGCATGAAGTACATCAAAGAAGAAAGATACGAAGGCAAGTAAGAGGAACCAAAGTAGCAAGCATAACAAGGTAGTTGCAGAAGCCTTTAGGAAATCTCCTACATGGAGTAGTGCAACAACAACACAACCTTAGTTGCATTGGTATAGAAAACTGATGAAGAAAGAAGCTGCCAATGGAAAAAATTTGCTTATTGTAAAGTTGTCACAACAACATGGTTGAAATATATTGAGTATAAAATATATTTTTCTATTTGTGCATTTGTGCTTTTATCTAATTTGCTATGATCATTTTTTATTAGGTATCTAATTTCCCAGGAGCATGCAATATTAGTGTGAATAAATTTGATAATTTTATTTGCAAATAATTTTTAGGATTTCATGCTCGTTTGCCTTAAAAAAATCCTAAATCTGTGCATGTGCATAAAGTTAGAGTAAAATTCTAGCTGATGCCATATTCTTTATGAAAACTTTAGCTTTTTACAATTGCACAAAATTAGAGCTAGCTCCTGCCTCCTCATCTTGAATTTGTGCAAGCTTGTCTTTGTGTAATCTCAAATTTGTGTAATATCAACTTAGTGCAATACTCAGATTCGTGCAATCCCAATTTTATAAAATCTTGGATTCATGCAATCCTAACTTTGTGTAAGCCTCGAATTCATGCAATCCTAGATTTGTGCAAGCATGCACAAAACTAAAAGAAAGAAAAAGCTCTTGTGGCACTATTTATATTTTTCTTTCAAATTGGTATTAGATCTTGAGCCATTAGAGGGTGTTTTAGAACCATAACAGTAATGGATTCCAATAACAATCCTTTGCAACTTCAGATACCATGATTCAATGGCAAGAGTTATGATTACTAGAGCATTTAGATGAAGATTCTATTTAGGTCTCAGGTGCTTTGGGACTTAGTGCAGAATGGGTATCCAAAACCCATAGATGCAACAACATTGAGCGCTCTTTCTCAAGTTGAGAAATTTTTTTGAAGGAGAACTGAAAGAGGGATCAGAAAGCACTATTCTACATGATGCAAGCAATTGAGGAGACCATATTTTCCATAATTGTAGTAGTAACCAAATCAAAATAGGTATGGAAAATTTTAGCCAACTCCTTCCAAGGCACCAACAAAGGAAATTTAGTAAGGTTACAATTTTTGAGAAAGGAGTTTAAAAAATTGTAGATGAATGAATCAGAGTCCATGAGTGATTTATTTACCTGCATAATGGGTATTATAAATCAGAAGGATGAATGGGGAGAGTATTATGAATTAAAGAATAGTGGAGAAGATATTGAGAAGCCTACCAGCCATGTTTGAATCAATAGTAATTGCTATTTAAGAATCAAGGGACTTAACAACCCTTTCCATGGATGAGCTCATGGGTTCTTTGCAAACATATAAGTAGAGACTAAATTGGATAACACAATCCTCATTGGAGTAGGTATTTAAGACACATGTCTCATTCAAATATAATAGTAGAATGAAATAATCCCAATAGATAACCTCAAGTTCTTAAGGAGGAAGTAGATAGAACAATAAAGGCATAGGTGGTAGATCCCATGAGAGAGGAGGAAGAATAAACTACAACAATAAAGGAGAAGTCAACTACAATCTTCATCAACCAAGAGGAAGAGGCAACAACATAAAACAACAAGGAGGATCAAATAAAAGGTATGATAAACCCAAAATTCAATGTTATTACTGCAAGAAATTTGACCATTACAATTGTGAGTGTAGAAAGAAGATGGCTAAGTAAAATAAGCAACAAATCCACTATACCAATGAAAATGAGAATGTATAAAACAATGATGCATGTGGGTCAATGATGTTAACTTGCAGTGTTGATGACGAGAGCCAAAATAATGCATGGTATCTTGATAGTGGTTATAGTAACCACATGTCTGGAAATAAAGAAACGTTCTCACAGCTAGATGAGACCATCAAGTCTGAAGTGAAGATGGAAAATAATAGCAAGGTATCAATTATGGGCAAAGGGAGGATTATAATCTATACAAGACAAGACAAAAAAAACACATCCTCGATGTGTATTATGTGCTTGGGCTAAAACATAATATGTTGAGCATTGGGTAGCTTGTGCAAAAAGGGTACACTATGTATTTTGAAAATGGAGCATGCATCATTAGAGATGGAGAAAATTGGCTTATAGTAAATGTATCTATGACAAAGAACAAGATGTTTCTTATGAAAATTTAGAGTGAAATACTCCTTTCATTTAGCGCAATTGTAAAGAATGCTACATGGTTGTGGCATCTCAAATTTAGTCACTTGAGTTTTAGTGGCCTGAATTTTTTACACAAAAAGTAGATGGTGAGGGGATTGCCTCTCATAGAGCAACCCAATCAAGCATGTGAAGGTTGCCTTGTAGGAAATCAGCATAGGGATGCATTACTTATAGGAAAATTGAAGATATTCACAACCATTGGAGCTGGAGAATTCAAATATATGTGGGCCTATGCAAACCAATTCATTTGCCAACAACAAATACCTATTAACTTTTATAGATAATTTTAGGCAAAAGCCATATGTACACCCATGAAAAAAAAATCAACATATTTTGGAAAATTTAAGGATTTTAAAGCATTGGTTGAAAAACAAAGTGGTTGTTATGTGAAAAATCTTAGAATAGATGGAGGTGAATACATCTTCAATGAATTCCATAATTTTTTCAAAGTAAATAAAATTAGAAGGTAGTTCACATCCAAATACATACCATAGTAGAATGGTGTTTCATAGAGGAAGAATAAGATAATAATGGGTATGACAAGGAGCATGTTGAAGGCAAAAGCATTGTCAAATGAGTTTTGGGCAAAAACATTGCCAAATGAGTTTTGGGTAAAAGTTATAGCATGTGCAATCTATCTACTAAATAGGTGTCCCATGAAGAGTGTGAAAGATATAATTTCAAAAGAAGCATAGAGAAAAAAAAAGCTAATAATTGCTCACTTATTGGGTGCATAACATATGTACACATTCCAGATGAAAAGAGAAAAAAGCTAGATGACAAGGTAAAAAAATGCATCTTCATTAGGTACAATGAAGAGTCAAGGGATTATAGATTGTATTACCATGTTACAAAGAAGTTGATCATAGGCAAAGATGTGAACTTCATGGAATATGAAGCTTAGAACTGGAACTCCAAGATTGGTTAGCAAGGGCCAACAAGTATTAAGTCAAAATACTTGAATGGGGAAAGCATAGATCAACCTATAGCTTAAAGTAGTAGCACCAGTGTAGGTAGCAACCCAACTTCATCATCAAGCTCACCACCACTTGCAAGAATGATATCCAACATGAGAATACCAACAAAGATAAGGAGCTTGCAAGACATATATGAGGTAACTAGAAATGAAATAGAAGATGAAGAACATTATGATTTTGCTTTATTTTTTGAGTGTGATCATATTTCATTTGAAGAAGAATTAAAGAATAGAAAATGGGTAAAATCCATGGATGATGACAGAGAAGCCATAGAGAAAAATCAGACCTGGAAGCTAATGGGTCTTCCAGTATGAAATAACATTAGTGTAAAATGGGTATATAAAACAAATTTTAATGCTCAAGGTGACTTCAAAAGGCATAAAGCAAGGATGGTTGTAAAAGGCTATAAGTAAAAGTTAAGTATTAACTATCATGAAGTGTATGCACCCGTAACAAGACTTGACACAATTAAAATGATTCTGGCATTGGTAGACCAAAAGGTATGGAAAGTGTATCAGATGAATGTCAAGTCCGCCTTCCTAAATAGAGTGTTGGAAGAAGGCGTACATAGATCAAACACCCAACTATGAGCTAGAAGGGTAAGAAGGAAAGATGCTTAAATTGAAGAAAGCCATGTATGGGTTAAAGCAACCACCCAGGGCTTGGTGTAGCCACATTGATGCATAATTTCAAGAGAATGACTTCATCAAGTGCCCATATGAGCACACTATGTACATTAAGACTAATGCATAGGGAGAAATGATAATAGTTTACTTGTATGTAGCCGATCTAATTTATACTAGCAATAGCAATATGTTGTTTGACCAATTTAGAAATGTAATGAAGCATGAGTTTGATATGACGAATTTGGGCCTGATGAAATATTTTTTTGGTATTGAAGTTACCCAATCAATAAATGGTATCTTCATATCTAAAGGAAAATATGCAAAGTATTTTTTAATAGGTTTAGAATGAAGAACGATAATCCAACCATCACTCCAATTGCAACAGGTCTAAAATTGAGCAAGCATGATTGCAGTAGCAATGTTGATCCAACATTCTATAAAAGATTAGTTGGAAGCCTCATGTATTTAACAACAACCAGAATTGACCTAATGCTTGTAGTGGGTTTAATTAATAGTTTTATAGGGACACCAAAGAACATTCACTTGTAGGCAGATAAAAGGATACTATGGTATGCCAATGAGACTAGAGACCATGAAATATTTTATGCAAGAAAAGACCATCTTGAGCTTGTTGACTACATAGATAGCGATTGGGTTGGCAACATTGATGATAGGAAGAGCACTTTTAGTTATGTGTTCCATCTTGGATCAGATGCAGTTTCATGATCATCAAAGAAGCAATAGTTGCATTATCATCTGCTGAAGCAGAGTACGTTACTGCCACTTTAACTGCATATCAAGCAGTTTGGCTAAGAAGAATTTTAGGCAAGTTAAATCATCAACAAGAAGGAGCAACTACAATATTTTGTGACAACAATTCTGTCATAGCCTTGTCCAAGGATCTAGTGTTTCATGGTAGAATCAAGCACATAGACATCCACTGTCATTTCATTAGAGAGTTGGTGAAAAATATTAAAATTCAATTATTGTTTTGCAGGTCCAAAAAGTAGGTTGCAATATCTTCACAAACCCATTGATGGAGAAAGATTTTAAAAGGCTAAAAAAATTGCTAAATGTCAAAGATTGCATGAAATCCAACTTAAAGAAATATATTGAAAATTAATCTAGATTTCACCTACGTATGACATATTTTGCGCGGATATCAAAATTCATCGTCAAATTTTGGAGTACTTGAAATAATTCCCAATAGTTGCAATTGTTGGGAGATCGAATAAATACCACCTTTTTGCATTTAACGCGTGTTAAGAAGGTAGGTATGTTTTCCCTCCTTCCATAACTAACTATATATATATATATGAGAGCGTTGGGCATTCTTCGCGAATGATGAAGTTTGGCTCTGTGTAATTGCACAAAACGGAGCTATATCCAGCCTCCTCATACTGGCTTTGTGCAAGCCCGGATTTGTGCAATCCTCGGCTTCGTGCAATCCTGAATTTGTACAGGTCTGGATTCGTGTAATCCCGGCTTTGCAAAAGCGCGCGGAAGAAAAAACTCCTGGCCCCGGTTACGTTTCGCTTTCAATGTGGCCTCCTTGCACAAAGCCGGAAGAAAGAAAAATTTCCTGGCCCGGTTATGTTCTGCTATTAATGTTGTCTCTAGTTATGTTAGTCTGCCTTCATTTAAAAAAAATTCAACAGTTACAGCGAAGACAAGCAAGGGGAAAACAAGCACGCGCTTTCATTAAAGAATAGCATATTATAAAATTAAATTAAATTTACAAACATAAAGAAGTGGATGAAATGAAATGTATAGTATTGCGATAGATTTGATATCAGAGTGATGTTTATGCCATTGACTGAACAATTTTTATCCAAATTTGTATTTTCTCTTGTTTTTTTGCCTGTGGCCACGATGAAAGTCAATTGTTTTCTAGAACGAATTAGACAACTATTTTATTTTATTTTATTTTTAAGAAAAAAATTTGTGGTTTATTTCAAAGATTCCTTGCATGCGCAAGGTAAGAGTAGTTTTCATGTTAATGTTTTTGTCGCTTCGTGTGTGCGGCTTATAGTTGCTTTTGTTAACGTCACGAATCAAACACCATTAGGCCTACCAAAGGCGACAGGATAAAAATCACTATAAGAATGTACATGCAATAGGATAAAAATCACTATAAGAATGTACATGCAATAATCATATCACAGAAGGAGAGGAGAGGTTAAAGTTGTAGTGAAAGAGTTGCTTTAGATTGGATTGGTAATATTTGATTGGTAAAGTATTTATTATGAAAAAATTTAGGTTTAAATTATGGGCATGCCAGCTTGCAACGATGATATTAATTCTGAACACCAAATAACCCATTTCGTATTGTAGTATAAATTATTTAAATAATATGATTGTAACAAATTCTGATGTAAGTCAAAATCCATCTTAGAAAATGTTCTTACCACCGTCGTAAAATTTAATGTGACGTCAGTTCTGATTTCAGCTTCTTAATTATACCCATTCCACAGAACTGTCCGCAGGTAATCACTGAATTTTCATCCCATTCCACTATGAATTGGCGTAATGTTGCTCTCCTTAAGCACTTCAATTGCTTTGCCGTGTCAGAAACAAGAAACGACTCCAGGAATGTTGCAGATGTTGAGCTCCAAGTTGAAGGCTCAAGTCGAAAGAGAAGAAAAGGAGGATGGAGAACCCTGCCCTACATAATAGGTGAAGCAAATCTTCCCCTTAAATCTAGTGTAGGAGATTTCATTCACATTCTTCCTCTAAAATCTAGTGTAGTAGATTGCATTCACATGCCTTTGTGGCTTATAAAACAAATTAGATTGGGTAGTTACAGCATGGGGCTACAACTCCCAATATTGGTGACAGGTTTTATGGAAGAGGGAAGCAGATACATACAGGAAAATTGGGTCTTTTCGAGAAATTCAGCGGATTTCGATGGAAAAACTTCTAAAGGTTGTTCAATAAGAGGGATGTAGGTTTGAAGCACCATTTGTGCTAACTAACACCTCATATTTGGTTCATGGTCCTCTCTATTTTTCATCTTTCCGACATTTTAGAACTTATCTCAATCTTATTACAAGGTAAAGTTTTAGGTGTTAATTAGTTTTAAAATATAATTAGCCATTACCCTGTCATGAAGCCCATACCTTGCCCTGCTAGAAAAAGTCTGTGAATATGATTTTTTTTGTATTTAATGTTTGCAGGTATTTGTGAAAATTTTAACAATATGTAATTCAATTTGTTTTCAGGGACCGATAGCTGTGAGAAGCTGGCAGTGGTTGGTTTGACTGCCAACCTAATCATCTACTTAACAACGAAATACAACATGTCGAATGTCGAGGCTACAAATGTGCTCAATATCTGGTATGGAACAACAAACCTCGCCACACTGCTGGGAGCGTTTCTGGCGGATTCCTACCTCGGCCGATTTCGAACCATACTCATTGGCTGTCTTTCGTATCTAGTGGTAACTACTTTAAAGGAATTTTGAAAAAAAAAAAAAAAAAATTTACTGGTGTATACCCTGACCTGAGGCCCTAAGAAATAGGCTATTTATTTAACCTTATACTTGAATCTTTAACCTCTTGACACTAAACCTTATTCAAAGGTTTACTTATATTTCTTCTGTATTTTTAGACTGGATAGAAGTAATGGAAACGGTGCTCATGTATTTGGGCGTTTGTTTGATCAATGTTCAGGGAGTGTGTCTTTTGACTCTCACGGCTTTGGTTCCTCGACTACGGCCTTCCCTCTGCAGCGCCCGGGAAAACAAGTTGAGAATATGCGAAAGTGCTTCCAAAGAACAGTGGGCTCTTCTCCTGTTTGTTTTCTTATTCATCGCAATTGGATCTGCCGGAATAAGGCCATGTTCCATAGCGTTCGGGGCAGATCAGTTCCAGCAGGAAGGACCCAAAGGGAAGAAACGCTTACAGAGTTTCTTCAATTGGTATTACTTTTCGTCGTGCGCGGCGCTCATCTTGGGGCAGACTGTTATTGTCTATATTCAAAACGTGAGCTGGACCGTGGGATTTGGTGTCTGTAGTCTGTTGACGCTCATCTCCATCGTAGTATTCCTTCTTGGAAGTCCAGTTTATCTCTACGAGGTTCCCAGGGGCAGTCCCTTCACGGGATTTGTAAGGGTAATTGTGGCGACGATCAGAAAGTGGAATTTGCCATTGCCCTCCAATCCTGAACAGCTCTATTACGGCCAAAACAGTCCCAAGCCATTTCTTACGGACAGGATCAGGTAAGCTCCCATTCATTTTGTTTTGCTTCAAGAATGTATTGTATTGAAATGAAATAAAATGGTTTTAATTAGGTGTCATCTATATTATATAATAAATTATAATAATTTAATAATTAAATATATATTATTTATTTAAATTAAAATTGAATTTTATTTTTCAATTAATTATAATATATTAATATATATTTTCTTGTTTTTGTTTTTTTTAAATCCTCGCCCAGCACTATTTTCTATTGGTAGAATGTAATGATCAGAATTTTGGATTTTTAGAGGATTTGTACAAATAGTTTAATAAAAAATTATGAAAAATCAACCATGCTTCAGCGCTGCTGAGCTGGTGCCAATTATTTTCCCAAATTTTGGACTATTCTTCACCGCTGCTGAGCTGGTGCCAATTATTTTCCCAAATTTTGGACTATTCTTCACCGCTGCTGAGCTGGTGCCGACACTGATGTCAGGAATCTGAAGAACTATTTGACAAGAGACAAATCCTTGCCTTGTGTCAAATATGCTCATTTTAATAGTCAATGGAAAACTCATAGCCTAGTCAATAGAAATAGCTGGTATTCTTAAGCTACATTAATAGGCCTCTACGTGTCATTTTTAGAAAGAGGTTTATAAAAGATACCCTTATGGACTAGGAAAAGTTTGATTAGCTTTGTTTCTTAGTCGGCTGAAAGATTCAACGAATAGGACAAGTTTTATGAGTATATTGTTTTTTATTTTTGTTACTATTTAGACAGTCCAGCAAAATGCTTTGGGAAACAAAGCAACAATGCTATCTAAAAAACCAAAACAAACCAACGGTGCCTATCTGACTAGAGATCTGAATTCATTAATTAAACAAGAAAAATATATCCACAAAATGCATACTCACAATAAAATTACATTACCATATATTTATTTATTGCCAAAAGCATTAGGAGGGTGTTGGAATTTTTTTTTTTAATGTTATTTATTTATTTAAGAGAATGTGTGAGTATTTTACTATTATTTATTTATTTCATATTTTATAAAATTGAGCGAAAACCAAATAATTTAAATTTTGAAAATAATAATTCGAAGCTTTTATATTATAATAGCAAAAAGTTTGACAATTAATAAGTGTGATAAACCACTTTAATAATAATAAAAATATTAATTTGATTTAATCTACTTTATTAATAACAAAATAATAATAATAATTTAATAGTTAATCCTCTTTATTATTTGAAAATTTATTTAAAAATAACAATATTTATAAAATTTAACTATATTTTTTAAAATTATATTTGTTAACTTATATTTATTTATTTTTATAAATTTTAAATATACTTATTTATATTATAATTATTAAATAATTAAATCATAAATTTATTTTTTCAATTAAACAAATATAAATTATAATAAAAAATTGATTGAAACATATATTCTTCTAAGAGACACACGACTTGACTTTAAAATATAGTGGACTGTATGTGAACTGTAAGTTAACAAAAAATATAAATAAATAAATAAATAATCGTGAGGCTTGAACTGATTTGTGGGTAGCCGGAACTGCAGGTTTCTGAACAAGGCGGCCATAACAAAGGAAGGAGACATCCTACCCGACGGCTCCGTAGAAAACCGCTGGAAACTCTGTTCCATCCAACAAGTGGAGGCGATGAAATCTATCATCGCAACTCTGCCAATCTTCTCGTGCGGAATCGCCAATTCCATCGCAAATGCCCAACAGTACACCTTTTCGACACTGCAGGTACAGACCATGAACAGGAGACTGGGCTCCACCACCTTCAAGGTGCCGGCAGCCTCCTTTGCAGTCTTCTCCCTGCTCACGCTCCTCTTGTGGCTCCCGTTCTACGATCAGGTCATCGTTCGTGCCGCCCGGCGGGTCACCAAAAGAAGCCAGGGAATCACGGTGCTCCAGAGAATTGGGATCGGCTTCGCCCTCTCGTCCATATCGATGTTAGTGGCCGGATTTGTGGAAGTGAAAAGGCGGAACTCGGCTATAAGCCACGGCCTGGCAGAGGAGCCCCAGGCCATGGTTCCCATATCTGCGATGTGGCTGCTTCCTCAGTTCTGTATTTGTGGCCTGGCGGAGGCGTTTCAGGTGGTGGGTTATCTGGAGTTTTTGTATGGGCAGTTCCCAGCGAACATGCGCAGCACGGCAATAGCTCTGTCGTGGTGCACGGTGGCGCTGGGGAGTTATTTGAGCAGCATAGTTGTGACCGTGGTCCACAATACGACCGGCCGCAATGGTAAACCGGACTGGCTTGACCAGAATCTGAACCGTGGTCGGCTTGAGTATTTCTACTGGCTCTTGTCTGCCATGGGAGCCCTCAACCTGATATACTTTCTTGTGTGCGCCTCTTGGTTTAAATACACCGAATCTCCTCTACCACTGGTGGATGAAGTTCAAAAGTCAGATGTCTCTATTGCGCAAGACATGGAAGGCGCACAAGTACAACCATAAAATTGGTGTTTTGTTTGAAAATGGAAAACAAAAGATATGCTACGGGGTTGAGCCCATGCGTCATTATAAAATTGTTTTCAACGTCGGAACTCATGAAGATTTGGTGCACAATGTTGCCCATTAAAAAGTAAAATACTATCATCGTATAAACAAAACAGCAACCTGCAAATTTTGAACACGCCAGAAGTACTACCTTGGTTTTCTGATCTGAAGGTTTCACCAAACGATCACGTAAAATTATCGTGTACGTGTGCAAATAAAAACTCTTGCGCACCGTGATGGATGCGCAAGGGAGAAGCGCACAAAAACCCTGCGCTCAGGATATGCGCACCGTTGAGTCTGCGCGCTGCAGGTTGACCGGGAAGGTCAACCTTCTCTTGCGCATTGTGAAAGGTGCGCAAGGAGGAAGCGCACACAAGGGCTGCGCTTGCACACGGTAAGAGGTGTTTGTTGAAAATGTTATGCGTACCAAATAAAGTGTGCAACACTTGCGACTTAGGTTTCTTTAAGACATTAGAGGACAAAACATTAAAAGTCGAAAAATATGTTTTCATAATATGAACTATGTGTTGTGTTTATGTTCATGAAAGCAATTGCGTAATGCTTATGCGTTCATGGAAACAGCGCAAGAGCAAATTGGAGAGAATAATGCGATAAGAAATTTGCATAAATGGATTTTATTAATCGAAATTAAACAGACTACAAACGCAGTTTTACAAAGTAAAATGGAAGGATTTACACAATAAAGCAAAGTTGCGGGTTTAACTTAGGCGGGATACTGTGAATACTGTCGATTCACCTCCTCGCTTCGGCTTCTTCTCCTCTCTCTGCACTATTGTTATGATGCTTCTTATCAATGCACATTCTCTGATGAAGTGGTAGCAGATATCAATATGCTTCGTCCTGCCATGAAACATTGGATCCTTTGACAGTGCTATGGCGGAATTGTTGTCATAGAATATTGTTGTCGCCCCTTCCGGTGGATGATTCAACTCACCCAAGATTCTTCACAACCATATTGCCTGACATGCGACTGACGTGGCAGTAACATACTCTACCTCTATAGTGGACAACACAACTATCGGTTGCTTCTTGGATGACCATGAAAATGCTCTCAATCCAAGATGGAAAGCATAGCCAGAAGTACTCTTTTGATCATCAATGTTGTCAGCCCAATCACTATCTGTGTAGCCAACCAGTTCAAGCTGCTCTTTTCTAGAATAAAATATTCCATGGTTCCGTGTCTCATTGACATAGCACAAAATCATTTTGCCTACTTACCAGTGTGTGTCCTTTGGAGTCTCCATAAACCTGTTAATTAAGCTCACTCCAAACATCATATCTGGTCTAGTTGTAGTCAAATACATGAGACTACCAACTAACCTCTTATATAAAGTTGGATCAACGTTTCTATTGCAATCCGTTTTGCTCAGCTTCAGACCTGTGGAAATAGGTGTGATGGTAGGTTTGTTGTCCTCCATCTTAAACCTCTTCATGACATCTTTTGCAGGCTTGCCCTAAGGAATGAAGATGACATCTACTGATTGGTCAACTTCAATGTCAAGAAAATATTTCATCAGACCTAAGTCTATCATCTCAAACTCCTTCATGGTTGTTTTAAACTCGTCAAATAACACATTGTTGTTGCAAGTATATATCAGATCATCTACATACAAGAAAATTATTATCATCCCTCTTCTGCATTCGTCTTTAGGTACATGGTGTTCTCATATGGGCATTTGATAAACCCATTCTTCTAAAAATAGCCATCAATCTTGCTATACCATGCCCTAGGTGCTTGCTTTAACCAATATAGGGCCTTCTTCAGTTTCAAGACCTTACCTTCTTGTCCTTCCAACTCATAGCCTGGTGTTTGGTCTATGTAGACTTCTTCTTCCAACACTCCGTTGAGGAAGGCAGACTTGACATCCATCTGGTATATATTTCAGCCTTTCTGGGATGCCAATGCCAGAATCATTTTGATTGTATCAAGTCTTGCTATAGGTACATATACCTCATGGTAGTCAATCCCTGACTTCTACTTGTAGCCTTTTGCCACCAATCTGACCTTATGTCTATCAACTTCACCTTGGGCATTAAACTTAGTTTTGTATACCCATTTGACTCCAATGGTCTTCTTCCCTACTGGGAGATTTGTCAACTGCCATGTCTAGTTCTTCTCTATGGCCTCTATCTCCTCATCCATTGCCTTCACCCATTTCGATTCTGAATTGCTTCTTCAAATGAAATTGGATCACACTTAGAAAATAAAGCAAAGTTAGAATGTTCTTCATCTATTTTATTTCGGGTTATCTCATAAATGTCTTGCAAGCTCCTCATCTTTGCAGGTGTCCTCAAGTTGGAGATCTTGCTTACAAGTTGAGTCATTTGTGATGATGAGGCGGTACTACTGCTAGCTCCAGTGTTGTTGCTTGAAGCTACAGGATGATGCACTTTTTCTTCTTCCAAGTCTTCAGACTCAATAATTGTTGGCTCAGGCTGACCAGTCTTTGATTTCTAGTTCCAAGCTTCATCCTCCAAGAACTTCACATCTCGATTAATAATCAAATTATTCGTCATAAGATTATATAGCATATAAACCTTCGAATCTTCATTATACCTCGTGAATATGCACTTCTCCACCTTGTCGTCTAGCTTCTTTCTCTTCTCATATGGAACATGTGCATATGTTATGCACCCGAAAACTCTTAAATGAGCCACACTAGGCTTCTGATTGCTCTAGGCTTCTTGAGGAATCATGTCCTTCACACTCTTTGTGGGACACTAATTTAGCAGATAAATTGCACAACATACAACTTTTGCCCAGAACTCATGTGGTAATTTATTTGCCTTCAGCATGCTCCGTGCCATCTCCATGATTGTTCTATTCTTCCTCTCTACAACACCATTCTGTTGTGGTGTGTATCTAGTAGTGAGCTATTTGTGAATTCCATTTTGCTTGCAAAATTTTTGGAATTTATTAGAGATGTATTCACCTCCTCCATCTGTCCTGAGAGTCTTCACCTGGTAGCTGCTTTGTTTCTCAACAAAAGCCTTGAACTCCCTAAATTTTCCAAACACCTCTAAATTTTGTTTTATGGTATATACCCATGTCCTCTGACTGAAATCGTCAATGAAAATTAGGAAGTATTTGTTACCGACAAATGTGTTGATCTGCATTGGACCACAAATATCAAAATGCACCAGCTCCAATGGCTATGAAGCTCTCTAAGACTATCCTACAAGGAATGCATCCCTATGCTACTTGCAAACCAGAAAACCTTCACAAACTTGATTTGGTTGCTCAATAAGGGTTAAGCCCTTCACCATCTACTTCTTGTGTAGCAGTTTTAGGCCACTAAAACTCAGGTGACCAAATCAAAGATGCCACACCCAGGTAGCATATTTCTCAACTGAATGACATCAGGGATTCATTTTGAATATGTAGGGGAAACATCTTGTTCTTCTTCATGGACACTATTGCAATTTTCCCATGCTCTTTATCTTTGATGGTACAAGCTCTTTCTTTAAATTGAATAGTGTGTCCTTTCTGCACAAGTTGTCCAATGCTTAGAAAATTGTGCTTCAAACCAAATACATAATAAACATTGGTCATCTGCTTCCTTTCACCTTGCCTGGTGCGGATAAAGATATTTTCTTTACCCATTACAGTAACCTTACTGTTGTTTCCCATATTCACTTCAAGATTGGATTGTTTCATCCAACTGTGAGAACATCTCTCTATTTCCAGTCATGTGATTGCTGCAAACTAACCTATGGTAATTACCCAAGTAATGAGATAATTACTCTAACATCCCCCCTTATTACATTATTTGGGTAATACATATACATCCTCCTATACAAAAATATTTGGGTAAAGTATATCTGCCCCAATACAATGAAGAAGAAGATAAATGAAAGAATCTTGGCTCGTGCTTTGTCTTTGGCTCTGGCTCTGGCTCATGGCTCTGGCTTTGGCTCTAAGCATATCTCTGGATGTGTACCTCTAGGTCTATCTCGATATCTACCTATGAATCTGCCTCTGGATCATTACCTTTAGATCTGCCTATAGATCTGCCTCTAGAACTTTATCTTTGGGTTTATCTTTAGGTCTATCTCTAGGTCATTATCTCTGGGACTACCACTCAGTCTGTCACTGGAATTGCCTTGGGATCTACCATAGGTTTTACCTTTTTGGTAGAAGCTATACAACAGTGCTTTCATCATGGTCCATTGTGTGTGATCGTTCCATCCATAATCTATATGAACCTTGTTGGCCATTTTCACTTTGTACCAACAACTAGAAGAAGAGTGATTTGTACATCCACATGAATCACAAGGATGTAATTTCCAACATCTAACTGCAACATGTCCTATATTTCCACAATGACTACAACAATGTTTTTTAGGAGTTGTAGGAGATTTAAACTTTACAAACATTGTATTACTAGTGCTTGCATGTCCAGTATATCCAAGGCCTTCATTCTTTGCCTTCACATTTAACATTATAGGAGTTTTAATGCTTTGTTCCTATTTACCTAATCTCTCACAATTGAATCTCATTTTCTTCATCAGTTTGGAACCAAATCCTTTGGTGTGTTTTTAACAACACCCAATTTCATCATCTTCATCAATTCTTTTAAAAATATGGCATTTGTCACTATTGATGATATTATGGAGCTCTTTTTGAGGAGGTTCAGTTAAGTCACTAGTGTTGCAAGAAAAAATTGCTACTGAAATGAGATCACCTGTGCTACAACTGATAGCTATCATTGAAGGTATGAGGTTGCCCATATCACAACAAGCATTTGCCACAACTGGCTAAAGGTCACTTGTGTCACAACAAGCATTCACCACAATGGGAAGAAAGTCACTTGTGTCACAAAAAGCATCGATCTTTAGGACCTCTTTTCCTCATTTATTTCCATTTTCACTTTGCATTGGGCAAGGTCAAGGGAAACCAATGACATGTATATGCCCCTTATAATGCCAATAGGAAATTTAGCACAATTTGTTTGAAGGTCTGTAGAAGACTCATAATCTTTGAGTAGGGCTGCTAAACCATTGTTTAGTGTGAGAAATGTGTCCTCATAAAAATTAGGTCCATCCATCTCAGGTGGAAAATAAGGACCTTTAACTGATGTAACAATATCATCAGTTTATTTAGAGGTTTGCTTTTTCTTTGATCTGGCCATTTTTGAAGGTGTCAGTCTCTGTCGAAAATGCACATTTTATAGTGAAATTTTGCAAAAATAATGTGACTAAGGTGTCGATCACTACCAAAAATGCACCCTTATAAGTCTTCCCCCTTTTTGTGTGCAACATTATAATGGATCCCCCTTTAATGCATAAAATTTTGGGATGGAGAAAAATGTTATCCCCGCTTAGTGCAAAATATGCAACTAGAAAGCCTCTTGGACTTTTACAAAACTTACCTCCTTTACAAATGGTAGAAAAATATCACCAAAATAATTCCCCCTTTGATTCCAAGTACTTCAAAAAAAAAAATTCTATTTATGAAACCTAAAAAGAGGTGTGATTTTTGATGAATTTTACTTTTCTTATTGCCTTGGAAAGATATAACTTCCCTTTTGGATTGATTAGTTTTATTGGAAAAAAAATATAAAATTTTAATCAATTAAATTTAAAAAATTATTTATCTTAAGCTTTTAAAAAAAAAAAAATGATAATAAAGCTTTTAAAAAATAAATTATTAATTTGGTCACCCAAAAAACCCCAAAGGTATACATAAACCCTTTATTCACCTAATCCCATTGGTCATAATAACATGTATAATCCAAATCAACAATTGATGACTTAATCGAGTTAATCGCTTTAATATTACGAATCATTGCCAAATACAATCATGCATCTTCCCTTGCTTGGGGTAAATAAACAAAATATCAAAATCAAATTCAAACAAACCAGGCAGCTAGTCTCCTAATTACTGCCAAGGCTAGGATTTGACTTAACCTTATCTCCTAATAGCCGCCAAGGCTAGGGTTTGACTTAAGCTTATCTCCTAATTACTACCAAGGCTAGGATTAAACTTAAGCTTATCTTCTAATTGTCACCAAAGCTAGGATTTAACTTAAGCTTGTCTCCTAATAGCCACCAAGGCTAGGATTAGATTTAAGCTTATCTCCTAATTGTTGCCAAGGCTAGGATTTGACTTAAGCTTATCTCCTAATAGCCTCCAAGGCTAGGATTAGACTTAAGCTTATCTCTTAATTTTTGCCAAGGCTAGGGTTCAACTTAAGATTATATCCTAATTGCCACCAAGGCTAGGATTAGACTTAATATTATCTCCTATTTGCTGCCAAGGCTAGGATTTTGACTTAAGCTTACCAAAAATCAAATTTCTTCAACTCATTGAAGGCAATGATTCAATTATGCATGCTCTTTCCATGATTGGGACATCTAACATTGACCAGATCAATGAACATAGTGTTTCAACACAAGATTAAATGGAATTGTTATCATCTCGGTTGAATACCATTATGATTGGACTGTTCTATGGGATAGAGACATGCAATGACTTAAATGGTTGAAATCACACCTGAAATGGGACCTACCCTATAAAGACAAAGTAAACCTCTAAAAAAAGAGGCCAAATCATTCATCTTGGTCAAGCGACTCATCACTTTATTCATTGTACTTTTCTCATCGACTCGTCAATTAAGGAGGTAGTCATAATATTAACAATAATAATAAAAATAAATAAAAGATCACTCAATCATGTCAAATTGAGTTCATCTTAAGAATAATTACCAACAACTATCATGATCTTACCCTTTGCTAGCGAAAAAAGCAAATATGACAGTTAAATTTGTAGCTCTCCTACTTTCGGATCTATATTGCACTGAAGCCTATAGTAGCACTGAAGCTACCTGATTGTCTAATATATGTGTGCAATATTTTATAAATTTAAGCCTTCCATCCCATTGGAAGCAATGATTCTAGGATGTGCGCCTCATGCATAATTGGGGCATCCAATTTTGATCATATCAATGATCATCACACACCCTACAATGTGAGCCTAGGTGGTCTATTTTTTCTTCGTACTGTGTTTTCCCACAATGCATCCCAAAAGGGGTATCTGTAGACACCTAAAATATGCCATGTTTAGGATACTACTCATATGGGCATATCTGAAGATCATATGAATGATCTTGGACCTTTCCAAGAGCTAGAAGTGGTCTTAACCACTCAAAAAGGGTAGTTCTAACCCATTCATGCTCGACCACTGTAAAGCAGAGTGGCTGCTAACACTGGTCGTTGAAGCTGATAGCAGTGAGATCTAGCCACTGCTTTGGATAGTGACTAGCACCAAAATATATTCTAGCCATGAATACAGGCCCAGATTATGTAGTATAACTACATTTGCATTGCTTACAGGTGGATTTTTGCATGGAACTCCCATGTTTCCTCCTGATTGCCCCATCAATGCATATTTATGATTGATGTTTTCCCCTAGAGATGGTTAGTTGCATGAAAATTTGGATCTTGGCTTCTCCAAGAAGCCAAGATCCATATTTAGGTCTAAATTTGGGAGGTCTACATATGGACCTTCCAAAGAAAAATAATAGATCCCTAAATATCATAATTCTTGTGCAACAAAGCCCTAGAAAATTGGAGATATATTCACTACCCCATTGAGGAGTAGTGAAGCCCTACATGTGTGATAAATAACTATGCACTAGCCAATTATTCAAACTTGAACATGCTTCATCACAAACCAATGTACATACACAAAGAGGTGACCCTTGAACATCAATTTAGACAAGGCATCCAGTGCCACAACCCCTAGATCTTGAGGCAAAAACTACAGGTTAGTGGTCGTTGTCTTCAACAATGGCCTAAAGTCATGGCCACTATGAGCAGCAATAGCTAGGGTCCGAGGTATCATTTTCTAAGTTTTATATTAGATCTGTCATTACTTTTTCCTTTGTTAATTAGTTTTAGCATAGATCTAGTTTTTTGTAAGTATTTGCATTGTTATTCTCGATTTTTCCATGCATTTATCATTTAGTTTTGTTGCATTTTGACTTTATTATGATTACATATCATGCTTTACATATTTTCTAATCAAGCCTCATCATGATAGGTTGCCTATGCTACTGATTTCCTATTGTTGTTTCTTGTCCATAGGATACAGTTTCAAGACCAAACCACTGTGTCTAAAATGTTAGATCCCTCCAGACAAGAAGGAGAAGGAGGCATCTATAAGCCCTCATACAAGTTCATGTGCAAGATCGGGAGGCTTGCAGAGCATACCATCCCCTTGCGGGGGGACACCTTTACCATTCTGCTTGTATTACATTGTATCAAATCGGGTATCCCTTAGAGGGACTGATATGTAACTGGAATTCATGTGAATGAATAAAATATACTTCTTGTATTTGTCACTTTCGTGCTATCTATGATTTCATGGTCCTTTATTTTGATGTTAATTTTTCAAGTAGAATATAGTTGTGCACGTCTTGACATCGTACAAATATTATCATTTGACTACGTAAATTACTCATTTAGTTGCCTACCCATGCATCAACTAGCTAGGCAGGAAAATAATTTTCTATTGGACTGACCTCCTCTACATGAACCATTAAATGTATATGTGGAAAATATAGGGGGTATAAAACCTCTTGAAACTACTTCAAACCCTTCATATTTTTTAACCTAACTTCCGCTCTACACTCAAATATTCACCAACTATGTGCTTTCCATTGATCAAATCATTTTATTAGACTGTTAAGATGAGAACAAATTGCTCCATCATGCTATCACCACTATGATCATTTATCTCATTCCACTTCATATATGTTCTAAGGTTCTTAACCTTTAGCAATTAATACCAATCAATTTATGAGTTCAAACCCCTTAGGGGATCCCTAGATGGACCAACCCATTTATTGTAAATAAGGGCTCAACCACCAACTGCTTTTACTAAATGGCTATCATATTTGTGCAAAAGAAATCAACTTTTGCCCAAGTTTTGGTATTAAGTAAATCATTTAATATATTGAGTGAATCTCTCTATCTTTTCAACATTGAGCTTCCCTTTCCAAGAATAACCTAAGTCAATCATAGTAAGTAAATCGCTACATTAATGAGCAAAGTGCTCCATGTAGCAAGTGAATTGCTCACTTCAGTTAACTAGTATTTCTAGTTAAAAAAAAATTTCTACCACTTTTAAGCATTAAATTGCTCTAATTTAGGAGTGAATCACTCACAAATTTAATAAAATCACTCACTAGTCCCCCACTTTGGATTTTTTTCGCTTTTTCCAAATTTATCTTCCTCTATCTAAACTACTATGGATAACTCATCCATGGCCACAAGTCTATCTATTCTAGATGGCAACCTAGTATCTTATAACTTCCACTAATACTACCCCTTGTGATTCTACCCCACCATAACCAATTCTAACATTAAAAAAATATGAGTGGCTCTCCAAGGGAAAAGGTTAGAATAAAATGAATAGAAAGATAAATCCTTACCCTCCTTGAAGACTCAAGGACTAGTTTTATGAATCCTATAAAAGTATTGTAGAAAGGATAAATTTTTCCTTTAAAAATCTATAGAAGGAATCCATTAGGAGGTTTAATTTGGATCCGCAAACAAATTCTAGGAGCATTAGTAGTATATAGACCTTAAGTCTCACCATGAACCTATTTCACAAGTGTGGAATTGTCCAAACCTTGTAGAGGAATATGCAAAAATAATTATCTATATAAGATAGAGAGATATAAGAAAAATACTCAAAGTGGCTAATGATCTAGCAATGTAGGTCACCTATAACCCAAAGACCCAAAAGAGATTTTATTATATATGCAAATTAAGATAATTATATATTTTCTTAATCCCTTATATTAAGAATCCAAACAAAATACATGACTTCAAAATCCCATTAGAGTTGGATAGACCCAAAAATGATGTCCATATGGTTCTTGTGGGAGTATATTACATTATTTGGTACATGCTAATGTACACCCATGGTACCTTCATGGTATATTTATAAATAATTTATCAAGGTTTAGTCATAGTTTAGAGTGTGAGTTATATTTCCCTTTTTATGTAAGTGTGAATGTGCAAGAAATACAAAAACATCAAGTAAGTTAGAGTGCAAGTGTAGGTTGAATAAATATGCACAAGTGTCTTGTATGCAAGAGTGTAAATATGTAATGTAAATATGTGCACAAGTGTCTTAGATTAGAGAGTGCAAGTAGAAGTGTAAGATGCATGTATAGTTGTGCATATGTTATAGAGTAAAGTGTTCATCAAGTAGGTAAGCCAAGAGTCATGAGAATTGGCTTATGGAGATCAAAAGTCAAATATCTAGAGTCACATGACTATGGTTATATTATGGAGACAATGCTCCATTAGAGAGAAAATTGAATACATTACATATATATCATTATCTTATTGTAAGAGGAAGAGGAGCAATAAAGGTTGTATACATTTTTAGCAATTAATATTGTAAGTTGTTCTTCATGCATAGTACATGAATTATTCAAGCTATTTACATTCATATTTCAGCATATTAATGAATGCTATTTGATTTATTATAATCCTTGATATACATATTTATTAATATTATTCTACTCATATTCTTGACCTTATTATATTGTGGCTATTTTATATTAAGATATGTGTGATATAGCTTGTAATATTTTATGGTATTATAAAGATTAAAAATCCAATAGTGGTATTAGAGCTACCACCAAATTTGTCCAGTTTGATAGAGTTTATTGAATCCACCATTATAAATTAACTTTGTCTATATTTGATAAATTTAATTAAGAGTCTATCTACTTTGAAGGTAATGAGAGTCGGACTCTATTTTTTAAGAAGGTCAAATTGAGTAGGAAAGGCTAGGGTATTTCCATTAGGTTGAAGGAAAATTAGTGAATACTAGGACTCAACTAAATTGGTAAATAGGTGAACCAACTAAAGAATAGTTGATAATTTAGGGATATAGTAAACCCTAGCATTGATTTCAAGATTTGTAGATTGAATACTAAGGCAAAATCAACTCAAAATATCTTTTGAATATTTGATGGCATAAAAAGTCACCTTGATAATATTTTGGATTCTCTAGTAAGGAGGAAAATTATATTGGGATCTGAGGTGCAACCTAATATATTGAAGATAATATTCTAGAAGGGTGAGAAGCTTCCTATAGAAGACATAGAAGAGTCTTAGCTTTTGAGCATAGATATTTGAATATAGAGAAAAGTAGAAGAAAGTTGAAATGAATTGAGAAGCATTCAAAGATTCCTATGAAAGAAATATAGCATCAAAGTATAGAAGAAGAAGAAGATAGAGTTGTAGCTAAGATAGAAAGAATACAAATATATATCAATGATATATCAGTCTTGAAGAAGGATAAAGAAGCATAAAAAGCTTACTTTATATAGTTTCAAGCATTAAGTTGAAATACATAAGAAGTAGAAGAAGAATTAGGTCATAGAGGTATTTGACCTTGACATAAGTAGTACAATATTCATGTCATATTGACCTTGACATAAGTAGTAGAAGATGATTTATGTCATATTGATCTTGACATAAGTAGTAGAAGAAGATTCATGTAATATTGACCTTGACATAGGCTCAAGATGCCAATATAGAAGAAAGAGATCAATATAAGAGAAAGAGAACAATATAGAAGAAAGAGACTTGTATAAGAGAAATAAGTTCATATAGAATATAGAACCAAGAGAGAGGTACAATAAATTTTAAAGATAAAGTGAAGCCATTCAGGTAACTCTAGAGAAAATATCAGAAAATCCCATTTGGTCATTTTCAACAAGGATAAGCAGAGAATCCAAGTTCAGTAGCAAGTCGATTAGAGAAGCCATATGGGAAAATCATCATTAGAATAAAGGAAAAGCAAGATATAAAATTTATTTTTATAGAAGTTCCATATGTTTGAATCTATAGCATTATAAACAACATTAGCGACACAACAACATAGTATAATAAGGAGAATCTATACTGTGAAAAAAGAAATCAAGCAAGTAGAGCATTTAAAGGAAGAAGTAGATTTTTACAAAAGGAGTAGCAAAGCTTCCAAAGGAAGCAAAAGAACTTTCAAAAAAGGAAGAAAAGCCTCTAGAATTTAAGAGCATTTCACAATAGTATTCTATATTGTCAAATCACCCAGTGAGAGGGTAATGTCTAACATTACTAGAAGTCAAATCAAGCAGTACAACGTCTAACATTGCTAGAAGTTGAATCAATTAGAGAAAGGCGCAACATATATTAGCTTTAAAAGATAAAAAAATATAGTAGAATCCAAGTATAATTAAAAGGATATAATTTAATTATAGAGTAATAGGTATTTATTTATTTTACTTTAATTTTTATGTTAGAGATATGGAGTAATAAGGATGTCTACTTAGTTAAATTTTTTATTATTTGAAATATTAAAGGTAGAAGATTTATGTTTGAAAAGTATGGAGTGATAAGGATTTCTACATTAATTTAGTTTACTTGTTTATTTCATTATTATTATTAGAAGTGAAAAGTTATTTTTGAATTAAGTTTTATTATTTTCAAAATTTGAGAAAAATTAAAGTTAAATATTTATTAAGATCTTTTGAAATTTTGCAAATTCAATTTTGGAGTTAAAATATTTTCAACATAGAATGTTACGAAAATAAAAATTTGCAGATTAGGGAGATATAAGGTTTACTATTTAAAATGAATTAAATTTGTAAAATTTGTATTTAACCTAGGAGACATAAGGTTTGCTACTTCAAAGGAATCATAGTTGCAAACTTTGATTAATATGGATGGGGATATGGAGTCCATAATTAGAAAGGAAATATTAAAAGTGATAAAGTTTGGCATTAAGAATTTGATTGAAAACTTTGAAGGAAAGATAGATATGGTATTACAATTCATCTATAGAGAAGCCATGGATGAAAATTTTGAGACATTTGAATACTATTTACATTCAAGACTTGTTGAAGCAATTGATAATGGAAAGGATAATATTATGATACCTCTAGATATTGGTAGCATAATGTATATGGCATTGCTTTCACTTAAGCTTTATAAAGATGAAAATTTGAAACAAAAATAGTTGATTGAAACTCTTAAGAAGAAAGTGGAGATTGATGAATCATTTCTAGAAATGATATTTCATTACTCATGTAGCATTGACATTCCAATATTATGATGCTCTAGATAAATGTTCAAAAGTTACTACATAGGAAAAGAAGGATTCAAATGATTCTAAGGTCAGAAACAAAGGAAATATTCTCATACATGAACTTGATGACAATGAGAGAGTTCAACTAGTTTGTGTTCTAGAAGATCCAAATTCTAGAGATAAAGTTGAACTCAAAGAATCTAAGGAAAAACTCAAAGTAGAATTCAAGAAAGAAGATGAACCTAATGGATCTTAAACAAGAGATCATATACAATTCAAGATCACTTGAAGATTTAAGACAAAGACAAAGACCATGATTGAAGACTAAAGTCTTTAATAACCAAATAATGTAATACAAGGAGGTGTTGGAGTATATTATATTATTTGGTACATGCTAATGTACCCCCATGGTACCTTCATGGTACATTTGTAAATAATAGATTAAATTTGAGTCATAGTTTAGAGTGTGAGTTATATTTCCCTCTTTATGTAAGTGTGAATGTGTAGGAAATGCACAAGTGTCAAATACGTTAGAGTGAAAATGTAGGTTGAGTAAATGTGCACAAGTGTATTCTATGCAAGATTGTAAGTATGTAATGTAAATATGTGCACAAGTGTCTTAGAACAGAGAGTGCACGTAGAAGTGTAAGAGTCAGGTATAGGTGTGTATATGTTATAAAGTCCAGTGTTCATCAAGTATGCAAGTGGCAAGTAGATAAGACAAGAGTCATGAGACTTGGCATATAGAGAGCAATAGTCAAGTATATAAATAGTTACATTACTATGGCTATATTATGGAGATAATTCTCCATAAGAAATAAAATTGGATAAAATTCATATATCTCATTATCTGATTGTAAGAGGAAGAGGAGTAATAAATCTTGTATACAATTTGAGCAGTTAATATTATAAGTTGTTTGTCACACATAGTACATGAATAATTCGGGATAATTACATTCACATTTTAGCATTAATGTATGTTATCTGATTTATTATAATCCATGATATACATATTAATTTTCTCATGATATTCTACTCATATTATTATCTTGACCTTATTATATTATGGCTAATTTATATTGGGACTTGTGTGATGTAACCTGCGATATTTTTTGGTATTATAAGGCTTAAAAAGCCAATAGTTATCTTAGGAAATATAGCTATTATAAAGGAAAATTTAGACTCCAATGTATATAAATATCACATTTTCCTCCTCCATGTAGTTGAAACATGTCCATTCCTTTACAAAATGACTGATTAAGTTTAATACATCATTGATAAAATGGATAGTTAGCTCAAATAATTTATGGAGAAGAAAAGTTTACATGCACATCCTATTGGTTTAGATAATCTTGTATTAAAAACAAGTAGTTCCACACTCTTCAATTGAATCAAATGAGATAAAATAGAAAGCCTCTTTTAGAATTGGAGTGTAATGATGTACCTTTGCAATAAGTGGGAAAACTATCATATTGCTTCTATGATGAAGTGTATAATATGATAATTAAGAAGACGAAGGGAAATATCCAATATTATCAAAGGAGGGAAATCAACTACTAGAATCAAAGGAACCATTGAATAAGGACTTTTAATTAGGAAGGATATGTTCCATCATTATACTTTATATTTTTTCATCCATGAGTTTTGAAATTACCACTGCTTATGATAGATTACATGTTCAACCATGAATACACCAAGCGAATTGATTGCATGGACTTGAGACACATTAGAGGTATAAGAAGATGATCTTCTACACACTTAAGTAGTCTATTATGACAATCACACATAATATTTAAGGGTTCCATAAGGTATTGGAGATAATATAATAAATATAGTGTTAGAGCAACTTTGGAATATGTGGTCTTATGACCCATGCAAGTACCTCAAGGAGAAATTGAAGGTCAAGAGTTTGAATACCTTATTCATACATCAAGAGAGACATTGTATAGAGGATTTAAATCACAGAAAGAAAAATGCCCTATACACCCTAGGAAGTACATGTGGGCACTAATATTAATACTTGGTTTGTATAATAACCCCCAAAATGACACTCCTACTCCAAGGTAAATGGAAACTTTGACCCTAATTTAAAATGAATCTTTGAACATTGGAAGCCTTGGAAAAGCTGGGGTACTATGATAGAAAAATACTTGCATGGCAAAATATGACATATGAGACATGGAAATCAAAGATTCCAACTTAGGATGGTCCATTTGATGATGAATTTTCTACCATTTATGGTAAGAGGCATCATAGGACTACAAATATGAAAAAATCAATAGGTAACACACTACAAATCCATTTATGTCTACCAAGTCCACCTATGCCTTTACACTAGATATTATAATATTTGTTGCACCCACCACACTAGTATTTATTATCTTTATGGTGCATTTAACATAAAGGAAAAAATATTAGAAGATAAAATGGGATTCCTATAGTTCCATGTTTAAAAATATGGTGTTGGCATAACAACAAAAATGGTAGACATCTCAACTCATTAAGGGGTAACTCCCCTTAGGAGAAAAATCCTCTCAAGTTAGGAATGACAAGAGTAGTAGCCACTAGTATTTTTACTTCCCTTCAAATATCCAACACTCTCTTCTTTCAACCTTTCTACTTCTTATATTCTAGCTTCTTTATCTTCTTTCATCCCTTCTTTTATTGTAATTTCCTCAACATCTGTTAGTGCAAATTATGATTCTCTTGGAGGTGCCCTACCACCAACTATCAGCTCACTCCTAGCACCACACCCATAACCTCATTTCATTCACCCTCCATACAGGTATTCACTGCACAACCATTATTGCCATAATCATCAATCCCTTTACTACTACTCTTCATTATTGGAACCATTAGCATATATAGAGTCAATAGCAATCCACTTCATAACCAAACCATTTACTCCAATTTCCATAGGACTTTCTACACCCACCATTTCATCTCACTTACATCATACCACATTATGATCTAGTTTAATCTTTCTATAAGTGATGACATCTCTAATGCCTACTTCTATAACTGAGTCTACAAAAGTAATTTTAGAGTCCAATGCAATCGTAGGGCCTAGCAAGGATTTTGTATGGAAATTTGCAAGTGATCCTAAGGAAATATATGTCTAAAATCATTTTAATTTCTTATAATTAAAGAGAGAGGGTTGAAAAATAAATGTACATAATTGAGAGGTAAAATATCTTGGGTTCCAGTACTAATACAATCATAGTTGGTTTTTGAAGGAAATAAAATCTTATTATATAACCAACAAACAATAAACCTTATAATACTACTAGATCCTTCACTAACTTCACTACCATGGTATCTCACCTATATGTAATCCAAATAGATAAAAATGAGATGATTTAGCTTGGAAACACACTATAAATAAGTGTAGCCATGCAATTTGGGAAAGTAATAGTGAAGTACGAAGCATTGAAGAAGAATGAAGAGCTTGAGATAGAAGTGACCTCATTGAGGGTTAAAAAGGAGTAATTACAATAAGAAAATGAATAGGTAAATAAGTATACTAATGATAAATATTAGTTGAATAAGCAAGTTAAGGATCTCAAATCCTAGTTTGATTTTGTTGAAAAGAAAAGGCAACAATTGAAGGAGCTATCACAACAAATTTTATACAAGAAAGATAAATTTTACTAGATTGAACAAGAAAATTTCCAATTGGAAGACCAAGTTAAATAGTCCCAAGAGCCCTGTTGGGATCTGAATTGACATCAATGTAATCTTAAAACTATGAATATCATCTGCAATGATATGGAATGTGTGCACTTGCTAATCACAACCTGAACCTCTACATTGGATGAGTTAAAGATGACTTTAACCCAACCTCTAGAGTAGGCTGGTAGACCTTGTTAACTAATTTGAGTGTTGGCTATTTAAGCTTGGTTAAATATATAAATATAGGGATAGAAATAGGATTAGGGTTATAAAAGTAATGATATAATAGTGGATAGATAAAGCTAACAACATAGACATCTACAGGGGACCTATGATAAATCAAGTTTAGCAGACAACACTTGTGATTAATTACATTCAAAACTCAGTAATACTTATTAGTAAAGCACATATGCATACTTAAATAATTATTTCAAACATCTAGGGAATCAATAATCCAAGTAGAAAAAATATATTGACACTCATATTAACAAAAATAGAATTATTTACAAGCATACATTCTAGAAATGAAGCATTTTAATTTGCTCTAGATTTAGTAATCTAACATCAATAGAATAGACTAACCATAACAACAGTAGTAGAAATAACTTCAAAATTGATAATCCATAAAGAAAGAATACTAGAGTTTGAGGTAAACATCCAAGAAATTCTCCTTCTATTGATTTACAAAGAGTATATATAGTAGAGCAACCAAACACTTCAGAGATAACCCCTAAAAATGAGGGTTCAACCTCTATTTATAGTTTTTCATATTATAAAATATTTGAAAGAATGGGAACATTACAAGGAAGTTGGAATACAAAATTAGCAAGATGCTGAGGTGGTAGCCTCCTATTTTATTTGAAGGAAGAAGAAACATATGTGATCCTTTGCTCCTCTACAACTTAGCTTCTACAAGTCACTCGACTTTCATGGCTTCCAGTTCTAGACTACGTTAATCTAGAATCAAGGTCATCCATAATTCTGGTCATGGCTATCTTGCTATATATTTACAACTAAATCTACTCACAGTTCTTGATTCTCTATTGCTTCATCTTATTGCTATTCAACTTAAAAAATTTTGAACAACAATTTGCTACTCTATGACAAGTCAAATATTGCTTTTATACATGACTCAAAACACATTATATGTAGGCCATTGATCTCTTGTTGAACAGTTGAAATTGGAGCATTAGAAGCTTGGTGTACTCTTTCATGGTTTGCAATACCTTGCAGTAGATGATCACATCTCTTCTTATTCTTACTCCTTAGTGGCATAGAACATGCTTTGGGTCACCCCTTGAAGCTCTTATTTGAAAATATTGACTACTTTGACCATGAGCTAGAATAATAGAGCCTTTTCATGTTGGTTTGAAACTATGTTCTAGGCCACATGGTATAGAACCATGATAATAACTTTGTTATTTTGAACCTCGATGTAGAACCATGTTTTGTAACAATGTCCTAGCCCATGATTTAAATCACTAACTCAAAATTTTATCCAATACTAACTATGACATAGAACAATGCATTGATCCATGTGGTGTAGAACATGCATTGTATCACATGATATAGAACCATTTTTTGGGCTACAAATTAAATTTTTGACTTCCCGAGTTTGATCGTGCTGATTGTGGCATAGAACAATGCACTGAGACACATGGTGTAGAACATGCATTGGATTACATGGTATAGAACTGTGTCATGAGCTATGATTTGGATTGCTAATTTGTTTAGTTTGACTGCACTGATCATGACATAGAACCATGTTCTAGGTTGCATGGTGTAAAACCTTGTTGCAAGCTACATCTTCCTCCTTGTGCTTTGAGCTATGATTTGAGAAATGGTAAGCACAAGTTTGACTAAGTTTATCATAGCATACGACATGTTGCACTATGTTGCTACTATGGTTTGGAGCACTCTTTAGGACTTAGAAAAATTTGTAAAGTTTTATAAGTATATGATATTTTTAAGCCTACATTCTGGTGCCTCCTGGTAGGATTTGCTTGCAAATCCTGAGAACTCAATGTTTTATTCATTGGGCATCAGGAGTCAAAATAATATGGGTTAATGGTAGTGAAGTGAGATGAATGAATGAGGGGTAATTTTTAGGGAAAATATGAATGAATGAAATGGAGGGAGGAAAAACTATGTAGTGAAGGGAATGAGTGGATGAGGGGTAATGAAGGATAGGATAGACCATTTGGCAATTATGCTTCATAGAATAACTTCCTTATGAAAACCATCCTCCCCAAAATTTGTGAAGATGATTAAAGAATAATTTTTCACACGGAAACCATACAAGAGGTAAAATGTAGATCATTTTTATAGAGGATTAATCCTTTCACCAGATCAGTCTTGCTTAAGTTACACAAAAATGTACCCCTTTTATAAGCTCAGTCAAAACATGTCTCTCCTTGCAACTCAACGTCATGATGTTTACATGAATTTTCATAGGTTCATGCTTCATGACTATCTTCTAGCATTATCAGGGTTAAAAAAACTTACAAAACATTCATATATGGCTCTTCTACTAGCTATGGTATACAAAACTCTTTACCTTATTTCACAACAAAATTTCCTTACTCTTGCATCTTTTCCTATTGGTCATGTTCTTCAATCTCTTTTTCTTGCATCTTCTTAGTATCTTATTTTTTTTCTTCCTCCTAATAACCCTTCTCTTGATGCATCTCTTCATAATTTATTTCTTGTTCCTTATTATCTTTCTTCTCTATCTCTTTAGCTTCTTCTTCATTAGCCTCTTCCTCTTCATTAACCTCTTCTTCTTCAGCCTTTGGTTTTTCTTTTGTTCCAAAAAATGGAATCATCTAATTCAATGTTTCTAATGCTTTATCCTAGGCTTATTTAGTGGGATTGGTCATTTCCTTAAGCTGCTTATGGGTAAAATCCAATTTTGTAGTTTCCTCATAGGACATAGAATATCCCTTATTTCCCAAGTCTTCCATTAAATATTTGAGTTTGGTTAAGTTCTTTATTAGTTAAGAAACTTGATCTTGATTGATCAGGTTCTCCCAGGTATCTATTTTAGATTCACCCTATATGGTTGAACATATGCTGGTCTAGAGATCTTATTTTGAAAAAAAGGATGTTATTTTCACTCTAGAATCCTCCAAAACCATACTACATCATTTCTTTGTTGACATCCATAATTTCTTGTAGCTGGACTTTGATTCTATCTATTAGTATAAATCCTTTTTGGATCAACTTATTTTTTTTATTACAATCCTGGCCACTAACCTCACAAAATTCCATACCTTATTTAGGATGGGTTTGATGATATCACTAAATCTATATTCAGATAGCTTGTATATCTGCTCTACTTGTATCACCATGGGATGTAGATCTTCATTAAACTTATCCAAGTCTTCCTTGGTTTCCTACAACAAATTACTAGTCTTATTCATGTAATCAATTGTAGGCTAGATTTCTGAGCACTTATCTAGAATTTCATACCACATTTGCTTCCTGATCTGTTTGACTTTATCTTTAGAGAAACCCATAGCTCTAGCATTTTCAACTTAAAACTATTATTTCAAGGCTTGTATCTCTTTGAACTAGGCCTAATTATTCTTCTTATTTAGCTCTTCAGCTTGCTCCTTGAATTTTATGGCTTCTTGGTATTTGTTTTACTAACTCTAGGATTTATTTCTCATAGCCTTTTCTACCATCTTCTAGTTACTTATTGTTTCCTCTAGATTTTCAATATTTTCTTCTAATTTTTATATTTCTCTTTGAAAATACTAGTTTGGATATAAATGGTCTTAATATGAGCCTTAGCTATGAATAATTCATCCTCCAAGGGAAATTGAGTGATATATTTAGTATGCTCTTCTAGCTGATAATCTTTCATAGTCATATATTCCTTTGGTTTCCTGACAAGAGGAGTGAGGGAGATAGTTGTTATTTGACTAGTCATAGGATCAATAATAATGGTATTTCTCTATCTAGTGATATGTTTTGAAGGCTAGGATAATTTCTTGCCCCAAAAACTTTGAACCTTTTGTGAAATATTCTTCACCTTCTGCAAAGAAGCTATTGTAGGATGATTTGCAGGAGTGGAGGTAGTTATGAGTGAGAGGAAAAATCATCTTGACATAGATGGAAAGGAAGTGGTTGTAATAATGGTGGAAGTTGTGCTTATTGTAGAGGTTGTAGCTGGTTTTGAAATAGTAATGGATGTTACAACCATGGGATGAGGTGGAAAAAATGGAAGTGTTTGCGCTTCTACAACTACAATCGATGATGATTTTGGGGTGAAGGAATGCGATTAGGTGATGATGATACTAGGATTTTTAGTGAATATGGTGGAGATGGATTGAATTGAGATGTTGTGACAACTGGTGAGGATGGTGGTGAACTATAAGGTGGAGATGATACCTTTTGTTCCATTTTATATTGAGAATGGGAGGAGGATTTATTTGGGGAAGGATAAGGAGAAGGAGAAGAAGGGATAGAGATCATACCTCCACCTACCAAAGTAGACTATTGAAATATGTTATCCACACCTTGTTGATGTGTCTATTGAACTAGCTATTATATAGTTGATACTAGATATTAATCAACCACTCATGTTTGATCCAGTTTTTTCTTCTTACTAAATTCTTTCTTGGCCTCCCCTAATGAATCCTTTTCCTTCATATTGAATACAATGGGAACCTCATATTTATCCTTTTGGGAGTCATCTTGATGTTGTGCCACTTGCAGTGCAATTTCTAAAACTAGGGAAAATTTTACAGGGATCACAACGGTAAATTTCATAGAAGTAAGCACAAAGTTATCCTCTACTTTATCTCTCACTAGATATTGTGAGGAGGATTCCCCTCCTAAGGAAATATGTTTTAACATTTGCTCTAATGAGACATTATATTTATTATTTGTTTCTTTTTTACCCAATATGCCACCAAAATAATGCATCTTTTTTATCATTATAGCACCCACAAAATACTATTGCAATTATTTTTGTGAAGGTTTAAAAGTGGTATAAGCTTCTTTAGTTACTGATGGGGAATCCAATGTAGCTTACTTAACCTCTTACTATGAAGGTTGAGAGGGAGATCTTGGAGGTTCTTGGTATTTGTTTTTCCCTTTTACTCCTACTCTCTTGTAGCTTAACACTAGACTTCTATCGTTCTTGGCCTTCCAAGTATTGATATGTTTGTCATATGATTAAAAAAAAATAGTATCTTCTTGATAGGCAAGAATAGTCTTTAAATTACCTATATCTACTCTTATCTTCCACCATTCCATAATATTTCCCTCATCCCAATGGTGTTTTTACTCCATCTCTTTAATTTTAGTTTTCTTCGACTGATGGGTCTTGTTATTTTTAGGATCATGATCAACTAATTGCTCATAAAAGTCTCTCATAGGAGGGAATTATTGATTGACACTCCTCTACAATTGATCAAATTATATCTACAAACACTTCTTTGCAATCGATCAACTTATATCGATTAACATTCCTTTGCAATCAATCAAATTATATCGATTGACACTCTACAACTGATTGACTATGTTGATTGAAACTCCTCTAAAACCTATCAGATTATGCTGATAGACACTTTTCTGCAACCTTGTCAAGTTTTTCATTGCTTTAGAGCTATTTTCAAGTTAGAGTGTTTTAGATATATGTTTATCAATGCCCCCTACAATATTTATACAAGTAGTATATGAGGCGAATTAGGTGTCCATGGAATTGGGTGAAAGTGGTCAAAAAATAAAAATAAAAATAGGATAATTATTATCAATGGTGGGCGAATTTACCCCCAAAAAAATTCCACCCGATAAATTTTGGGTGAATGGACCCCAGTGAAAGGATCCAAAATTAGCAAATTTAAAATTTCACAAATCCTAAATAGAGAAAATTTATGATGTTTTGTACTTATGCATAACACTGGACTTGCTCCATCTTGCTAACATTCCACTCTAATGGGGATTTTTTCTTGTTATTTCTTCTCTTCTCAAAATGAGGCCTCAAAGTTATTTCAAATTTAAGGGCTCTCTCTCCATTAAGGGTAACATTTCTCTTTGAAAAATTATTATCTAGATCGTATCTCCATATTTGAGGAATATACATAAGATCAAGTTTTTCCAAATACTACGCAATTTGTTCATATTGACCCTTTTTGGTTACAATAATATCAACCACATTGTGAGAGTAAATTAATGTCCCTTTTTTCCCTTATTGGTGTCGAAGGTGACATTGATGAAATCAGCTTGTCTCAAATATTCTAAGGGTAACATTCTACTAGTGATAAAGTGGGCAATAGAAATGGTTTCCCAATGTAGCCATAAATTTTGGTGATTTTTCCCTCAGTAAGGATATACCAATCTCCTTCTTTGGCTTGCTTTTTTCGTAAAAAATCTTTGTACAAAGGAAGCATTCTAGAACTTTGGCCATACATGATTTTTAGGGTTGGCCCTAAAAATTCCATATTGAATCTATAGTAAGACTTGGTATTTTTTATAAGGCTGGTCCATGTGTAGACCAGTATAGGATCCCCGTTATCATTTATATCTATTACTAGAATTCAAGGAATCTCTTGCATTATAGCACTAAGGAACATCCACTCTAGGTTAGAGCAATGTTTGAAAGAGGGTGTCTTTGAATCTCTATTCATGCTCACTAGCTGCTCATGTATTCTCTTGGAGAGGTAAGCCAACCAATCAAAGTAAATTGGTCTAATATTCTCATCTCTCATTGATTATTTATACATTTTCTCATTAGATATGCAATAAATTATGGCTATCTACCAATCCCTTATATATTTATCAGAATCCAAACCTTATAGGTAGGCTAACATGGTAAAGAGTTTTGGGTTGGTGAAATGCTCGGTGGTAATTAGGGTTTTAGGTAAAGTATCCCTAGATATTATTATTTTGAACTAACTGTAAACCCATTCTAAGAATGATCCTATAGTGAATAATATTTAGTTTGGTCTTGTAGGTCGAAGTGTTTAGGATTCACAAGCAGATTTCTACCCATTGGTAAGCCTTAGTAGTTATATTGAAAAGGGTTTTTCCTTTAGTCGTCTTCACTACTTTAAACCTAGGGTTACAGGACTTAACTATAGAAGATATTAGCTCTAGGTAAGGATGTATTGAATCACAAATATAGAATGACAAAAAAAAAGTAGATGGTGCAAATACCTTGAACTATCATTAGTTCCCATTTCTAACATTTGTTGTCAATTTCTTATTTGAGCATGTTCCTTGTTCTCCATGTCATCTTTGTATCTTCTATTGCTTCTACTTTATCGACATAGCATTGTACCTCACTACTTTCCTATTGAGTAACTTGCTTTGCAGCTTACAATGCTATTTATGAAAAAATTGCTAAAAATTGCTCTTCTTTGTCACTTAGCAAATTCATCTTGATACACTATCAATAATCTTTTGGAGACTTAGCACTATTTGCAAAATGACCAATAGTCAAATTCTAAGCTTTAAATATCCTCCATGCATGATCCTCACCATTAATGCAGTAGATGAGCCACTACTCTGATGCACACTTAAAAATTAAAAAATGACTAAAATAATGGCGTGGCTTATGAATGACGCTTCATTCATTGATTTATCACAGCATAGAATATGTCATGGCCCACAAATCATCTTTGTTTCATTTTTATTGGGTGAGACACAGAACATGTAGTAGGATAGAGCATGTTTTTCATTTTGAATTTTTTGACCTCCGAATAAGAACGTGTTGTGAGCCACTGCTCTTATTTTTTCCTTTTCTATGTATAAAAAATAAAAGAAAGAAAATATAATACAAACATATACATATGTTACATGAAAAGTAACCTTTTACTCAAAGTACAACTTTAGATGATATCCATCGATCGATATCATTTGTAGGTTTCCTTCTTGATCTAGGAGCTGGAAAGCATTGTTCTCCTTGACTTTTGTTACCTTGAAAATGCTATCCTAGAAATAATTAAACTTTTGGTGGTTGTCTGGTTTGGATTTCTCTACATTCCACCTTAGGACTAAATTGTCTGCCTTGAATTTTTTGAATATAGCCTTCGTATCAAACCATCCCTTGGTGCCAATGGAGTCCTTCTAAAAATCCTCATATGCTTGTGTCCTCATTTCCTCCAACTATAAGAGATGCATTATTATAGCTTCTACTAGGTTTTAATTTGATTCATCATCTTGGATGGCCAATATTAGAGTCGGTATATCCAAATGAGCAGGTAGAATAGTCTCTTTCCAATACACTAATGCATAAGGAGATGTCTTGGTAGAATTTTTGATAGTAATACCATCATCCCATAGAGCCTGCTCTAGGATGAGATGCCAACTTCTTTTGTTGCTTTTCAATGCTCTTTTCATAATTCTGAGCAATTTTTTGTTAGCGGATTCTACTAACCCATTCTCTTAAGGGTAATAGTTAGAGGAATTATTTATGTCATATTTTCTTGTGAAATTAATGTACTTTGCACCTATAAAAGTATGACCATTATCACTTCCTATGGCTTCAAAAAGACCAAACCTTGTAATTAGGCTTTTCATGAATTCAATTACTGCATCTTGGTTCAATCTATTGGTTGGAAGTATCTCAATCCATATTGTAAAGTAATTTGTAATAGTCAAAATATATTTATGAATTACTGAAGAGTTAGCATTTATGACTCCAATGAAATCAAATCCCCACTATTGGAAAGGTTCCTCAACTTGGACTAGCCTAAGGGGAATGAAGCATTCCTATTCCTCCCTATATATATTTGGCACTTTTCACATGCTCTTGTTACCTTGAAAGTGTTAGCAAAGATAGTAGGCCAGTAGTATCATGGCATTATTATTTTCATGGCAGTGATTTTTCCTAAAAATTTTCCTCTCGAAAATACTTCATGAAATTCCTTAATGACATTTTTCTTCTAGTTGTTTTTTAAGCACCTTAGTAGAACTCCATCAAGATTCTTCCTATATAATCCTTATGGCAATAGAAAATATTTCAATGCTTGAAGCCTATACCTCCTTATTTGTGAAGGATTAAGCTCTTGAGGACATACTTCTATCTAGAAGTAACTTATCAACATATCAATCCAATATGAACCTTCGGAAGAACCGCCCTAACTTTGTTATAATGTTTATGGTTAATAAAATGATATCTAATCTAAAACTATTTTTACTATCATTCCCTGACATAATTCTCTACCCCTGACCAACTTAGTATGATGTATATCCACATCATATTATTGGATTTTGGTAATCCAGCTAGCTCTTTTGTCTCCTAATTAACCTTGGAATATGAAACTACTAATATCTAGGTGTGCCACATAAACAAGAGTTTTACTTTGAACCAAGTATTGCCTAAATTTCTTCAATTATTTCATGATTGCATTTTCTTGTATTTAAATAAAATTATATGTCATTTGGTACTCATGAAGAGTTTGGTTGTAGATGAATATGGAGTTTTCTTCTCGAGCATAATTATTTTGTGTCAGTACTACTGCATAACTCTCTTCAACTTCACAGACATATAAAATTAAATCCTTACTAAAATTAGGGTTTACTAGTACCGGGGCAGCAGAAATTGCTTACTTGACTGTTTCAAAATATTGCTTTCTTGCTTTAGTCCACTTGAACTCCATATTATTTTTTAGTAGCTTTGAAATTTGTTTAACAATTTGGAAAAAAATTGAATTGAATTTCTTACAAAATTGATCTGCCCAAAGAAGGATTTCAAGGTCTTTTATTCATAGGTAAAGGAAGAGCTAGAATTTATTTCATTCTATAAAGATCAATAGACATTACTTCTTTAGAAACAACATGCCCTAATAGTTTTCCCTCATGGAGTGCAAAAAATTACTTCTTTGGATTTAGGGAGATGTCAAACTCTTTGCAATTTTGAAACACTTGCTCCAAGTGTTTCAAGTGAGCTTGCTTCTTATAAGATAATATAGTCATATCATCCAGATATATGAGGATGACTTTGTTGATCAACTCCCCAAAAGCATAGTCCATGGCTCTCTAGAATGTAGCCCCTGCATTAGATAAACCAAAAGGTATTCTTTGATAAGAAATGGTTCCCCACTTAGTAGTAAAGGCTGTTTTGAACTGATCTTCATCTTTTATCTAAATTTGGTTGTATCTTGAGAAACCCTATAACAAAGAAAACCTCTTAGCCCCTTCAAAAATCTGCAAAATTTGGTCAATATATAAGGAGGTGGTAGTGGTCTTTTTCATTATGCTCTATTCAAGTTCCTAAAATCCACACATAAACTAATGTATCCATTCTTCTTCCTAACAGGAGCCAAGTTAGCCACTCATATGGAGTGCTTGATGTGGTAAATAATTTTAGCATTTAGTAGCTCGAGCAAATCTTATCTCATTATGGATTCAATCCAAGGGTTCACATGCCTCTGCTTCTACCAAAAAAGCTTTGCATCAACTTCCAGATTAATAGTATGTTGAATAATTTTTTTATCATATACCTTTAGATCTTCATATGACAAAGCTATAACATCTTGGTATTTAAAGCATAGGGACTTAATTTTATTATCTTCTTCTGGAGAACATCAGATACCAATATTGAGTCTTTTATATTTTTCTAATTCAATATCCTTATGGATTTCTTCATTGATTTCCATGGCTCTTGGTTTCAAAGTGTGTTAACCTAGTTTTCACAGGATCTTCCTCTAATTCTTCTTCTATACTGACAAGCTTAAGTGTTGGAATCTCCAAATGGATTGACAATACTACCTTCTTGCCATATACCAGTGCATAAGGAGAAGTCTTAATGCAATTTTTAATAGCAATCATGTCTTCCCACAGATCTTGGTCCAATAATAGGTGCCAACTTATTTTATTACGTTCAAGAGATTTCTTCAAAATCCTTAATAGGTTCTTATTGGCAGACTCTACAAGACCATTACCTTGTGGGTAATAATTTAAAGTATTTTTAAGAGTGATGTCATACTTTCTGGTAAAATCAATGTACTTGGATCCTATGAAAGTAGGTCCATTGTCACTCACCAAAGGCTTCTGGGACTCCAAACCTGGAAATCAAATTTTCCATAAAATTGATCACAACCTTCTGGTCTACCCTATTAGTGAGGATGGCTTCTACCCATTTGGTAAGATAATCTATAGTAGTCAAGATAAAATTATGCTCAACTAAAGAATTAGGGTTAATAACCCCTATGAAATCTAGTCCCCATTGTTGAAAAGGCTCCTCAACCTGTATAGGCCTCAAGGGAGATGAAGCATTTCTTGTTCTTCCAACATACCTATGATATTTGTAACAAGCTCGAGTAATTTTAAAAGCATAAGTGAACACAATAGGCCAATAATAGTTTGCTCTTATTATCTTCAAATCTGTAACCCTACCTGAGCTATGACCACTGACTGATCCTCCACAAAATTCTTCCATGACTCTTTTTTGTTGGTCATATTTCAAACATTTTAGGAGAATCCCATACAAGTTTCTCTCGAACAACCCTTTAGGTAGCAATACATATTTTAAATCATGGAGTTTGTATCTCCTTCTTTGAAATGCATTCAGGTCAGGCGAGCATACTCCAGTTTAGAAATACCTAATCATCTAATCAATCCAATCATAAACAATAGTGTGTACCATCTCCACTTGATCTTCTTCTGTTGTTTGACAAGTTGTCACTTTAGCCAATCCTAAAGCTTCTATCAATCCTTGGCACAAATCTCTACCTCTTACTAGCTTGGTGGGATGTATTTCTATATCATATTCTTGGATCTTAGTAATCCAACTAGCTCTTTTATCACCTAGGTCACTCTGTAAGATAAAACTCCTTACATCTGGATGAACCACATACACCAGGGTTTTTCTTTGTACCAGATATTGCTTAAACTTATTCAGTTACTTCATCACAACACACACTTGTATTTCAATGAAGTTATATTTGACCTGATAATCATGCAATGTCTGTCTCCAAAAGAACATAGGGTGTTCATCCCCTTGATCATATTTCTAGGTAAGTATTGAGACAACTCTCTTCTGCTCCATATGAGTAAATAATAAAATCTTTACTAAAATTTGGGTTCATCAAAACTGGAGTTGTTGCAATGGATTTATTGATGACCTCAAAATCTTCTTTCCTAGCCTCAGTCCACTTGAACTTAGCCTTTTTCTTGAGTAGTTCAAATATAGGCCTCACCTTCTACGCAAAATCAAAAATGAATTTTCTAACAAAGTTGATTTGGCCTAGGAAACACTGCAAAGTCTTCTTATTCTTAGGCAAGATAAGAGAAAGAATTGCTCTAATCCTTTCTGGATCTATGTCCATACCTTTCTTTGAGACTACATGATCCAATAATTTTCCCTCATTAACTGTAAAGAATGACTTCTTAGGATTGAGTGAAATGCCAAATTCTCTACACTTCTGAAAAACTTGTTCCAAATGAGAGAGATGGTCATTTTTATCATGAGAAAACACAGTCATCTCATCTAGGTAAATCAGAATAAAATTATTAATAAGTGTTCCAAATGCATAATCCATGGCCCTCTGAAATGGAGCTCCTGAATTGAATAGCCCAAAAGGCATTCTCTAGTAGCAAATGTACCCCATTTTGTGGTGAATGTTGTTTTGTATTGATCCTCATCCTTTACCCAAATTTGGTTGTATCCAGAGTAACCATCCAGTAGTGAGAATCTCTATACTCTTGCCACTAATTGTAATATTTTATCAATATATGGGAGGGGGTAGTGATCTTTGAGGTATGCTTGATTCAGATTTCTAAAATCCACACATAAGTGTATATCCCTATTCTTCTTTCTTATGGGTACCAAATTGGCTACCCAAGTGGAATGTTTTATTGGATATATTATCTTATATTTTAACGGCTTTAAAAGTTCTTCTCTCATGATGGCCTCTATCTTGGGATTGACATGCCTCTATTTCTGTCGGAATGGTTTTGCATCAGGCTCTAACTCAATAGTATGTTGGATAATATTTTTACACCTTGAGGTCCTCATATGACCAAACCACAATGTCTTGGTACCTCAAGCATAAAGATTTAATATCTTTTGCTTCCTCAGGTGAACATTGGATTCCAACATTAAGCTTATTTTCTATTTTGACCTCTAATTATTTATAGATCCTTTCGTTGACTTTCATGGCTTTGACCTTCTTTCTATACTCATTATTGAACAAACTTTAAAGGGTGACCAAACCTCTTGGGATATGATTGTTTCTTAGTTGGATAATGTATTGCTAATATATTTCTTCCAGGTTCTCCTCTTGGACCATTGAGAGGCATGCCTCCCTTACCAAAAAGTCAATAATTTGTTCATCACTTTCAAAAACCTACCAAAAAATCTGCTTGTTTGGTACTGCAGGCCTGAAAATCATTTTAATTTCCTTGGTCTTCTTGGTTCCAAAGTCTACAGAAGGGTTGAAGTTGGCTCCTTTTTTTGCTAATGAATCAACTAGGGTATTATTTTCTCTGGGTATAAAGCTTAAATTTAGGGTATCAAATGATTCCATAAGGTCCCATACCCTATTTTTGTAAGCTTTTATGTAACAGTGCTTATTGTTGTACCTATTCCTTACTTGGTGAACTATCAACTCAGAATCACCATATATGTTCATAATATTGATACCCATACTCTCTTCTTGTATTAATCCAAGACACAAGGCCTCATAGTATTGTTGGTACATGACCATGTCAATCTGTAAGCAAAATTATTTATCCCTTTTGATTGTGATTGTAGGACTACACCAGTTCCTACACCATTTCTACATTTGGAACCATCAAAGTGCATAACCCATGTTTCTTTATCTCTTAGGGATTGATTAGATATAGCAAAGAGTTTCTTTTATGATTTAGTTGTGATGTTATATGTGCCCATACTAGTTCCAAATTGACCATAATATTCTCTGAAAGGTAACTCATATTTAATGTCTAACTCCTTAATGTTTTCTACTAGATAAAATTCCTCAAAAGGATTAATATTGCGCATATCTTCTTCAATATTCTCAATATGATAAGCCACTGGTTTCTTAGGTGTTATCCTTATCCTTTTTTCTTTGAAAGGGATTATCATGGTAGAATAGTCCATATACACACATCCTCCTAGATTTGCAGTAAACTCTCTTGAGAGACATAATCCAAAATAGGGTTCTAAGTCCACCACAACTATTTCTTGCACCACTATCACCTCAGGGGATCTATGAAACCTCATCAGTACATATTTAATAACTCCAACTGTCTTAACAGGTGTCCCATCTAGTTGTAACACTCTAGAACAAGATCGGGTATACTCCATACCCATCTCTTCATAGATTGCTTTAGGCATTACTGTATTTGATGCTCCTAAGTCAATCATACAATTTTGGACTACCCAACATTTTTTTCTTAGGTATATATAAAAGCATGAGGCTTATTATTTAGCACAGAAGGTTTCATTTATTTCTTTTCTGATGGCATACTAAAGATTGTGGTGGCCAACCTATTCTGTGAATTTTTTTCTAATGGAGGCTTTAAGCAAGTCAATCTAACTCAGAATGAATAGAGTGTCATATAGGCTAGATTTTGAGTGGATTCTCTTCATTTATTCAACAATTTTATACTCAAATTTAGTCAAAGAGAGTTTTTACAGTCCTCTTTCTGTGTCACCATATATTCTTTTATATTGTTGGGTGGCTTCTAACCTTTGTCTTTTAGTAATAGAGGGAACTTGAGCCTTTATTTATCTTCACCTTTAGATCTCATTCGATCTCCCTCTGTTTCTCATTCTGGTCTCTTTGGAAGAGTATCTATCTTATCTTTTCCATTAGCTTGGGGAATAGGGAAAGTGTCACTACCTTGAAGAGGGGAGTCAACTTTCTTCTGAGAAGGGACTTGGAAATGCCCCATTTTTTATGGATCCACTTGTAAAGCTTTCTTTTCAGACCTTGTCATAACAACTATTGGACTTTCTTCATCCATATCTTTTCCAACCATGATCTGATCTAGGTGCCATAACATATTGATTCTACCCTTTTGATTCCTCTCAACTTGATCCATAGCTTTTTTAACATGGTGTTGATACATCACACAAGACTGTGAGTCATGGGAATCATTGTATACTAAGCACCACATATTTGTAAGAGTAGTATTTGAAAAGCATTATGGCTCCTCATATGTTGCATTCACCCTAATCCAAATACCATTACTAGGACCAGGTCTATGATATTTGTTTATATATGGGAATCTCCTCTGTTGTGACCTTTCTTGATCTCTTTTTTCCATTGAATTCATTCTGTTACTCAGGTATTTCAAGGTATTTGGTATATCAAGGATAGAATAAAGCTCCTGAGATGGTTTAGAAGGAAGGGGAGGAAAAGGGGCTACCAAAGGATGAGGTATCACACATTTTTAATATGGGTCAATGTCCAAGGACGAGATATCACTTTACATGCACATGTGAGTTGACAACGACAAATGCTAGGGTTTGCCTTGTAGAAGATGCAATGTACTTTTTATTTGAGATTGCTAATGGAAAAAAGTGAAATGTATAGACATCCCCTAGGGAAGGTTTTCCCTTGTTATTATCTTATTTTATATTTGCATATTTATTTTGTTGCTCCTTGTTATGTTTAGCTCTCTTCATGTAGTATAATTGCCATGTTTAGTTTTAACATTTGGTATCAAAGCTAGGTTTTTTATCTTTGTTCGAGGAGTAAGGATTTCAACCATGTGATAAATTAATTCTTGAGTGGGAGTCATACGCAAAATATATAAGTGAAGGAAAATTATAGGAAGCACACAAGTAGAGATTGAAAAATTTAATGGATAGAATTTTGAGTTATGAAAACTCAAGATGGAGGATTTGTTGGTTGATAGAGATTAGTGGATTACAATATCAAGAATAAAACCAATATCAATGACATATGAGGATTGGCTGAATATCGATAGGAAGGTAAGAAGTTATATTAGATTTTGCTTATCTAATTTGGTATTATTGAGTGTATTCCATGATAAAGTCGTTATGGTATAATATGGGAAATTTGTATCAGATAAAGTTTTTAGTATATAAAAATTTTCTTCGAAAGAAGTTTTATTCAATTTAGATGAATTATGGTGAATCTATGGCTAAACATCTGAATGATTTTAAAATTATGGTAAGTCAATTAAACTCTATTGAAGTAAAAATGGATGAAGAGAAAAAGTGTATTACTTTACTTTGTTTTTTACCCAATTCATGGGATAACCTAGTTATGGCTATCACCAATACTACTTCTACATTGAAAGTAGAGGATATAGTAGGAATATTTCTATCTGATAAAATGAGAAAAATATATTTTAAGGATTATCATCAAAAGGATGTATTGGTTGTGAGAGATTGTTCTCAAGAAAGAAGCAAAAAAAAATCAATAGAAAGGAAATCAAGATATAGGGATAAATATTTTGCTCCATAAAAGATAAAATGCTTGAAGTGTGGTAAAATAGAAAATTATAAAAGAGATTGCATATCTAAAAATATTGATAATAGTCGATCATATGATGAAGGAACTTCTGCAAAAATGAAGACCACAAGTGAAGTTTTAGAGGACTTATTCTTAACTAGAGAATGCTCAAGTGAATGCCATAACCCATGGTTGATTGACTCAGGTGCTTCATTTCATATGAATCCTCATAGGTAGGGGTTATATAAATATGAAAATATAAATAGAGGTGAAGTCATCTTGGGATACAATTCAACATATAAAATAATAGGTCAAGGAAGAGTCAAGTGAAGGTTAAAGTATGGAAGAATTAAAACCCTTCCTAGTGTATTACATATTTTGGGTTTGGAAAGGAATCTAATATCTGTTAGTAATATGAATAATGTATGCATGACTATGGTATTCAATAAGGATAGCTACATGATCATTTATGGAGTATTGTTTTTGGAAAGGAAAGTTCATACAAGAACTCTCTTTAGGCTTGAAACTAGTACTGCAAGTATTGATTGTAATAACTCTTCAATTATAGAGGAGTAATACAGTAGAAATAACTTTGAGTATTCCTATAGCAAATACAATGTTCTGGTATCAACGCATGGGACATATTGTTGAGAAATTCCTTCAAACATTAAAAATGAAAGGTATGGTTGAAGTAATTTCTGATTGCCCATTAAATTTTTATTTTTGTGAGCACTGTGTTTTTGGAAAGCAAAACAGAGTCAAGTTTACTAGTAGTGCTACAATATCTAAAGGAATTTTGCATCTAGTTTAGAGTGATGTGTTTGGACCTGCAAAAGTACCATTGTTAGGTAAATCTATCTATTTTGTTACATTTATAGATGACTTTTCAAGAAAGACCTAGGTATATTTTTTATGAAAAAAATATGATGTTTTCAATAAATTTAAAGAGTTTAAGTCTCTTGTATAAAATCATATAGAGAAAAAGATAAAGGTTTTGAGAAGTGAAAATGGTGGTGAATATTGCTTTAATGAATTTGAGCAGTTTTACAAGGATTATGGAATAGAAAGGTAGAGAAAAACTTTGTATACTCCACAATAGAAAGGAAATTTTGGATAAGGCCAGAAGCATGCTAAGGGGTATAGGGTTAGAAAGGAAATTTTTGGTAAATTCCATGTTAAATTTTTATTACCTCATCAATAGATCTCCTACCTCAGTTTTAGTGGACAAGACTCCACAAGAAGTGTGGAATGGTAATAAACCCTCTCTTAGTCATATAAGGGTTTTTGGTTGTGATGCTTATATGTATGTCCCAAACTAGAAAGGGACTAAGATAAACTATAAATATAAAAAATACATATTGATGTGTTATAGTATTTGTGTTAAAGGATATAAGTTGTGAAACCCAAAAACATAGAAGATTTTTTACAATTGTAATGTGATCTTTATAGAAACAAAAAGGGTTTTAAAATAGGAAATGCATCCAAGCAAAGAACATAAAATAGTTTAAGTAAAATTGGAGTAGGAGGAATAACCTTTGGAATAACCTAGTGCTACAAAAGAATATGAACTAGAGAGAGTCCAAAGAGGAAAATTCATAGGAGGAATCTGAAGATGCAAATTCTAGAATTCCAAGTTTGAGGGGATCAAATCAAGTGATAAGACTCCCAAAAAGGTATAGGCCTTCAAATATTTGTTATGTATTTAATATATCAATTACTGATGAAGAACCTAAGACTATAAATGAGGAGCTTCAGTCAAGTGAGAATAATTCTTGAAAAATGGTTATGGAGGAAGAAATTGAGTCCTTGGATTAAAAAAATATGTGGGACTTGGTGAAATTGCCCTTGGAAGAAAACTGGTTGGTTGTAAGTGGGTATTCAAGAAGAAGTACAATGTAGAAGGAAATATGAAGAATTACAAGGCTTGCTTGGTAGAAAATGTATTTTCTCAAGTTGAGGGAATTGAATTTGGTGAGATTTTTTCTCTTGTGGCAAAACTAACTTCAATTAGATTTCTATTGGCTTATATATGTGTGTGTGTGTGTGTGTGTGTGTTGAAATAGAACATATGGATATAAATATATTTTTACATGGTGAACTTGATGAAGAAATATATATGTCACAACTAAAATGATTTAGGGAAGGTAAGGAGGACTTGGTTTGCAAGTTAAAAAAATCTCTTTAGGGCTTGAAGCAATCTCCAAGAATGTGGAACCAAAAATTTGATAGTTTTATTTTGACACTTGTGCTTAGAAAAAGCAAAGAAAATGTGTGTGTGTATTTTAAACAAGAAAGTAAAAATTTTATTATCATTATTTTGTATGTGGATGATATGTTGGTAATTGGTAATGACAAGGAGATGATAAAGTTAATAGAATCTTAGTTTTCTTCTAAATTTGACATGAAGGATTTGGGTGTTGCAAAACTTATTTTGGGTATGGAAATAATAAGGGATCATGCAAATAAAAATTTGTGGTTAAAGCAAAGGAAATATGTTAATTTAATACTACACATGTTTAGGATGCATGAATGTAAACTAGTATGTACTGCATATCTTGTTGGTCAAAAGTTTTTTGTTGAATAATATCTTAAATAAATGAGAAAATTGAAGAAATACATCATGTTCCTTATGCTAGCATTGTTGGTAGTCTAATGTATGCAATGGTATGTACTAGACCTGATATTGCACATGTAGTAGGAGTAGTTAGCAAAAATATATGTCCAATATAGGAAAGGAACATTGGATTGTTGTGAAGAGGATATTTAGATACTTGTGTGGAACTTTAGACTATGTTATTTACCAAGAAATTTTTTGAGATAGTAATATTGTAAATCTATAAGATTTTTTGGATGTTGACTAGGATGGAGATTTGGACAAGAGAAGATCCATGAGTTCTTATGTGTTTAGACTATTTGGAGGGATAGTAAGTTGGATGAGTAAAAAACAATCAATGTTTTCTTTGTTCACAACAAAGACATAGTATATTACAACAACTCATGCCTATAAAGAAGTAGTATAGCTATAGAGGTTGTGTTTAGCATTTGGTATTAAGAAAAAAATTGTAATATTTTATAGTGATAGTCAGAGTTCAATATTTTTGGCCAACAATCCTAGTTTTCATGACTGGTTAAAACATATTGATATCAAGTACCATTTTGTGAGAGAGATGGTTGAATGGAATTGGTTGATGCTAGAGAAATTTGATATAGAGAATAATTTTGATTCATTAACAAAGGTTGTACCTACTCATAAATTTTATTGGTGTACAAGATCTATGGTATTAGAGCCTATGGTCTTAAACATGGGTACATTATGGCATTATATGAATGTTAGCGTACTATTACAATAGGTGTTATATTAGTTAATTTGTTATTTAACTTTAGCACCTTGTTGCAGCGGCATCCTGTTGAGATGCGCCCAACCCGGGCTAATCCAGGAGTGCTGTTTCTGCATGTTGTATTATTTAAACTGCTCTTCAATAATACAATGATGTTCGCACATTTACATGGCATCAGAGCCAAGTTGCAGGGAACTGGGAGAAGCCGAAAGTGCGGAGGACTGCGTTTTTTAGGAGGGAGAAGACAGCCGCGTTTTTTTTTTCTGTCGACCCTCCGTGCAGACCCGTTCGCGTAGCGTAGCCGACAGCGAGACCGCCGCGCCACACGACGAGCACGCAGGCCTGTCGCGCGACGCTCGAGGAGACGGTCGCGCAGGGCGCAACGCGACAGAGCTCGCGTAGGGTGCGAGGTGTCGCGCGGCCAAGTCGGAGGGAGTCCGACGCGCGGGGAATTCCCCGGCGCTCCTCCCCGTGACGCGACCGCCGACGCGCCGGGAATTAAATTCCCCGGCGCCCGAGGAGGGACGGACCCCCCCTTCCCCCCGTGCGACGCGCAAAGAGCGCGTCGCGTTCCCCGAGCCCCCCCCCCCAAATTCCCCGGCGGGAATTTAAATTTTAAAATTCCCGCCGCTCCCTCTCCCACTGCTATAAACCCCCCCCCCGCGCCCGCCGCGTGTCTGCGGCTACGCGCGCGCTCCTCCCCCCACCGGCCGCGTTTTTTTTATTTTTTTCGAAATTTTTCTTTTGTTTCGAAACAATTTAAAAAAAAAAAAAAAAAAAAAAAAACCCCTGTTCGGAACGCAGGGAGGGACGCGGACGGGAAACAGAGGCAGGCAACGGGAGACAGAAGCCTACGGAGGACGGGAAACAGAGGCAGCAGCAACGGAAGAGCTCGACGGAGCAGCATACCGGAACTTGCAGAGGAGGTGGCAGAGGGCTTGGGCAGACCGAGAAGGGACAAAGGAGAGGTGCTCCATTGTTTCTTCCGGATCAGCCCGCTGGCTCACGTGGTCGTGAGCCGTGCGGTAAGGCTCAGGGAGCCTACAGGTCGGGGGTTCGAATCCCGCCGACTCCCCCAAGGTATAATTTTTTTTTTTAAAGTTATTTTTTATTATTATTATTTTTAATTAAAATTTTTAATTTTAATTTTTTTTTAATATAGTTTATAAACTTTAATAAATTAAATTTAATTTTAATTTATTTTTTCTAAAAGTTTAAAACTATAGAAATTAAAATTATTTATTTTAATTTTAAAATTGATAATAATTATAAAAATGCTTTGTTAAAGAAAGTCTTTTAAAGGGCGGGTGATTTTTTTAAAAAATCAAAGGGGGATAGAGAGTAATTTTTCGAAAAATAGCAATTTGGCATTGTAAAAGGTGTATTTTCGGCTGTGACCGACACCTTGTGGGTTATTCTTGTGGGCAATTTTTTTTTGTTGTATGTTGCATATTTCATTTTTGCACTATAACATTAAAAATTAAAATCAAAACACTCCCTAAGTCCCCGGAATATAAAACCCATCTGTGCAATTTATTTGCACTGCAGCGTTCGGTATTTGCGATACCTCTGGCCAACACTTACAGGTAAAGCTGTCGTGATTTGGCTATCGTATCCGCCGCCTAATATAGCTGCTATAACGACGTCTGAGCTTGTTCTCTATAAATCGTCGGGGAGGAATAAGTACGCCATTTTTTGCATTTTTTACTCCATCCACTACCCTTTATCGCACTTGTGTTTAGGCGTAAATCCTGACGAAGTATTCTTCATAGTGTTTAGGGGAAGTTACGCCCCACGCATGAGAAGAATCTTCTATGGTAGGTGCCATCAACAAGGCGATTCCCTTTCAGCACCGCTTATGTTCCACGTATCGTATGATCTCTAAAATTCACCTATAGTCTCCCTCACGTAAGGGCGGGTGATTTTTTGTTGATCTTTCTAAATACCTATAGTTTCCCTCACGTAAGGGCGGGTATTTTGTACGGTATATTGGCCTAGCAAAAGGTATATCGAAAGGGGGACCAATTTGGTGATATAAGGAACCTTCACTATGGCCGCTGTTGCAAAATTGATGACTGATCCGCATCAGTTATTGAAAGGTCCAAATTATACACCATGGAAACATAAGATGAAGGCTATTCTCCAAATGGAAGATTTGTGGGATATTGTTACCGGAGTAGCAACAAGGCCTTCACCAACAGCAGGATCCACGAGTCCTTCAGCGAGATCAGATTGCTTTTGACAAGAAAGACAGTAGAGCAAAGGTGCTCATTTTGTTTGCTGTTTCCGATGAAGTGCAACCTCATATAGCTGATAAAGCAAGTGGTAAAGAGGCATGGGATGCCCTTAGAACCATCTATGAGGGGAAGAATGAATCCACCATTCTTCATCTTCAACAACAACTTCATAACCTGAGTTTGAGACAGGGTGAAACAGTTTGAACTCTTTCACGTGAGAGTGTCTGAGTTGAAAGAGAAATTGAGTTCTCTAGGAGATATTGTGGATGAAAAGCTTCTCATTTCACTTGTGATGAGAGCTTTACCTTCTTCATTTGACATGTTGATAACCTCCATCCAGGTGTCCCAACGACAAATTACCTACATCGAGTTGGTCAATCCGCTTCAACAACGGGAGGCACGCCAACTTCACAAGGATGATTCTTCCAATACAGCCCTATACACCAACAGGCAGGGTTCTAGGAAGAAAGGTAATGGGCAAAAAGGAGGCAACTTTCAGAAAGGAGGAAATTCTCAACAGGATACGAAAGGAAAAGGCAAGCAACCTCAATAGAAGAAGAGGTGGTGCAAGATCTGTGAGAAAGACAACCATGACACCAACAGTGTTGGCATAAGAACAAGCAAAAAGGCCAAAACAAACCACAAAATAAAAACAAGCAACCCCGAGCGAATGTTCGTCGTTGAAGAATCCGACTCGGATTCCGAATGGGCACACAAGGTGCTCATGACTACCACAGATTCCACTCGGAGGGATCCTATTTGGTATGTCGATTCCGGAGCTAGTAAACATATGATCGGCGACGGATCGTGGTTTGAATCATTTGTGGCCAAGGAGGGCAAACCCGTCACCATTGCCGATGATAAAACCTACGGGGTTCAGGGGAGAGGGTACGGTTTCGAGTCACTCTTCCCGATGGCAAGTGTCGATTGACAAGGTCCTCTATGTTCCGGGATTGGCCAACAATTTGTTGTCGGTGACACAAATCCCGGACAGAAATATGGTTGTCAACTTTCGTGTTGAGAATGGAAAGAAGTGTTGTACAATTACCGGGAAGGGTAAGCAGATTGCAACAGACCTTCATATAAGCATGGCTTATTTGCACTAGATGCTATCTCTATTCCACATGTTGCCATGACTGCCTCTACCAAGGAGGCAACTTCCCTATGGCACAAGAGATATGGGCATCTTAGTTCGGGCTACTTACTTGAGCTCAGCAAGTATGAGATGGTAAAGGGTCTTCCTTCCCTTTCGCCACATTGCCGAGTGTGCTCGATCGCTGGCGAGAAAGCAAGATAGAGTACCATTTGAGAAGAGCTCTACAAGAGCACGAAAACCTCCGGAGCTAATTCACACCGATCTATGCGGTCCTTTCACACCCAACAAGTGTGGAGGGAAGAGGTACTTTCGGTTATTCGTAGATGACTACTCACGAAAGATGTGGGTTTTCTTTCTCAAACTGAAATCGAAGCTTTCGCATTCTTCCAACAGCTCAAGAAATCCGTTGAGAAGGAGTCGGGGGCTTCTATTAAAACCCTCCGCTCGGATCGAGGGGGAGAGTTTACCTCTACTCGAATTTTCTGCATTCCTAGATAAACATGGGATCAAGAGACAGTTAACAACCGCCTATACTCCTCAAGCAGAATGGAGTTGCCGAGAGAAGGAACCGTTCTATCATGGAAATGGTTCGTTGTATGCTCACGAGTGCAACTCTTGGGCAACAATATTGGGCAAAAGCTGTCACCATTGCAGTGTATCTTTTGAATAGGGCACCCACAAAGGCCCTAAAAGGAATGACTCCACAGGAAGCATGGAGTGGTCGAAAACCCTCCATATCTCATCTACGTATTTTCGGGTGTCAAGCTTTCATGCACATACCGAAAGAAAAAAGGAAGAAGCTAGATGAGAAAACACTGAGATGTATTTTTCTTGGATATTCCGAGCACTCTAAAGGATATCGGTTGATAGATCCTTTGACCAAGAAAATTCATATCAGCAGAGATGTTGTCTTTGATGAAGCTTTCACATCACAGAGCACATCTACAGTACACCAGGATATAGTGGAACCAAAGGAAGAGGAGATTCCTTCGTCAACACAAGACATGAGGTCCTTCTACATCTTCTTCACCACCACCGAAGCAGAATCCTAAATGGTGTACAAATACAATCAGAGATGCAAATTTATCCACTCCTCCCAATTTGAATTTGGATAGACCTCGTACACGCAGTATGGCTCAACAGGAAAGAGAAGCCAGAGAAACTGGTGAGGTTGATGATCTTTGTCAATCTTTTGAGGAACTTTCTGTGACTCCAAGTAGAGAAGTTGAGGATATGGATATTGATGATGACAGGGCATTCATGTCTACCATAGATAGTCTTGGACCCGCATCGGTGCAAGATGCTCTTAGTGAGCCTCGGTGGAAGGCCGCTATGGATACGGAGTATGAGTCTCGATGAAGAATAAAACTTGGAAGCTTGTTGATCTGCCGCATGGAAAGAAACCTATTGGCTGCAAATGGGTATACAAAGTCAAGTACAAGGCAGATGGAACAATTGATAAGCATAAAGCCCGTCTTGTTGCAAAGGGCTATGCTCAAAAGGAAGGCATCGACTATGAAGAAACTTTTGCACCTACTGCTCGGATGACCACAATTCGGGTTATGTGTGCTATGGCAGCACAATATGGGTGGAAAGTTCACCAAATGGATGTCAAAAGTGCCTTTCTTAATGGTGATCTCCAAGAAGAAGTCTATATGACTCGACTCGAAGGATTTGAAGTGGAAGGCCAACAGCAGAAAGTTTGCAAATTGGTTAAATCCTTGTATGAGTCCGAAACAAGCTCCTCGAGCTTGGTATATAAAAATGGACAATCACCTAATGCAAGCATGGATTTAAGAGATGTCCGTCGGATGCAAACCTCTATTTCAAGAAACAGGGTTCGGAGATAGTGTTGCTTGTACTCTATGTGGATGATCTCGCTCATTACGAGGAGTTCGGAAGATTTGATCTCTACCGTCAAAAGAAACTTGTGCAAATCTTTTGAGATGACAGATCTTGGACTTCTCCATTACTTGTCTTGGTCTGGAATTCAGCCAGAAGGAGCACACCATCAAAGTGTCTCAGAAAAAGTATGCCAAGACATTGCTCGATAAATATCGCATGACTGATTGCAAGCCAATGGCAACTCCTATGGAGAATGGACTTCAGTTATCGCGATATGATGACTCACCCCGTGTAGATGGCACTCTCTATCGACAGTTGATTGGGAGTCTCATATATCTGACCAATACTAGGCCAGATCTCGTATTTGCTGTAAACTATCTTTCGAGGTTCATGCAGGAGCCTAAGATTACTCATTGGAAAGCAGAAAAACGTGTTCTTCACTATGTCCGTGGTACTATAGAATATGGCCTAGAATACAAGAGGAACAACAAATTCTTCTTGCAAGGATACACGGACTCCGACTATGCCGGATCATTTGATGATCGCAAGTCAACTTCTGATACATTTTTCATCCGGGATCCGGTCCTCGTCTCTTGGCACAACAAGAAGCAACAGGTGGTTGCTATTTCTTCAACAGAGGCAGAATATCGCGCCGCACGTGAAGTCGTGTGCGAAGTGATATGGTTACGTCGCATTCTAACAAGTATGGGCCATCCATCAAAATCTCCAATACACTTGTTTTGCGACAATCAGGGTGTTCTGAACCTCGTCAAGAATCCAGTCCATCATGAAAAAACAAAGCACATTGACACACAATGTCATTTCATTCGAGAGGAAGTTCCAAAGCACCGAATTCAGCTTCAAGGACATTCCCACCGATGCTCAAGTTGCAGACATTTTCACTAAGGCACTTGGACGTGTCAAATTTGAATTGTTTCGCAGCTCACTTTGTATTGCAAAATAATGTAAGGGGATGTTAGTATAGCTATTAGTTATTACATTACCCAAATAATGTAATAAAGGGGGATGTTAGCGTACTATTACAATAGGTGTTATATTAGTTAATTTGTTATTTAACTTTAGCACCTTGTTGCAGCGGCATCCTGTTGAGATGCGCCCAACCCGGGCTAATCCAGGAGTGCTGTTTCTGCATGTTGTATTATTTAAACTGCTCTTCAATAATACAATGATGTTCGCACATTTACAATGAAGAGGTGCAAAGGGTTTTATTAGTGACAAGTCTGGTGAGATTTGGTAATGAAAAACCTAGTGAGATTTGATAGTGATAGACTTGGTGAGTATTGACAATAGTAGATCTAGATTAAGGATTGTTCATCATAGAGTTTGATATTTAAATATTTTTGAGCGTCTATAGTGGAATACCTGGTGAGATTTGACAATGATAGATCTGGTGAACTTCGAAAATAACAAATCTGGTTATCTTTGATAGTGAAAAATATGGTGAGCTTCACCAATGGTAGATCTTGTGAGCTTTAGCATTAGCAAACCTAGTGAGCTTCGACAACAACACTATGCTTTATCTATATTCAAATGTTTATTTTTTTAGTGTGAGCTCTAATAGTGACAGATCTAATGAGATTTAGCAGTAGTAGACCTAGTGAACTTCAATAGTGACACTATGTTTTATCTATATTTAGATATTTGTTTTTAAATAGATTTTAGAGTTTAAGTCTAGAAATGCATGTTCTAGTGGTTTTATTATGCAAGTTGCAGAGGTATCCATGCATGAGGTTTCATTTTGAAGTTGGTATTATTCCTATTTTAATGTGGTGTATAGATCTAAAGCCTCAGATCTATGTTTTTCAAAGTTGTTAAAGAATGTCTAAGATAGTTTATTAGTTGTACCACAAGTTTTGGGCAAGTATTAACTATTGTAATCGGTGTAGCTTGTACCTAAAAAAGCTATTATAACTGGTGTAATTGGATTATTGGCTATTGTAACTAGTGTAGCTTGTAGGGTTGTTAATGCTACTATAATTGGTGTAATTGCATCCAAAAGAGACTGGTGTGGATGATAGCAGTGGTTTCCTATTATAATGTTCTTTGAGTTAGCTCCAATAATACTTGTAATGTTTTAAGAGTGTTCTTTTGGACTTTTTTGTTACCTTATCGATATATGGCTGAGGGTAATAGGTGAATATAATGTGTTTAGAAGGTTGGAGGTAGCTTGTAAGGTGGCTAGGTCTTGAAATTATTGGATATAGTTGGTGGAAGTTATAGGTCTAGAGGTTGGTAATAATTGGGTGAAGGCTACTTATCTTTGGAAGGATTGGTTTTATCTTGTACCCATGAAGGGATGTATATATATATATTTTGTACTACATGTCATTAAATGAGAATGTTGGCATTAAATTCCCATGTAATCACAAATTTGTAATATGGGTCAAAGTCCAAGGATGAGGTGTCAATGTGTATGTAAGGATGAGGTGTCACTTTACATGCACATGTGAGTTGGTAGTGATAGATGCTAAGGTTTGCCTTGTAGAAGATGCAATGTATTATTTATTTGATATTGCTAATGGAAAAAAGTGGAATGTTTGGAAATCTTCCAAGGAGGGGTTTCCCATTATTATTCTCTTGTTTTGTGTTTTTCTACTTATTTTTATGTTTAGTTCTCTTCATTTAGTATTAATGTCATGTTTAATTTTAACATTAACTATTGCACTCCTCACATTATTGGAAGTTGCAACCTTTACTATTAGTCACATAAGACAAGACTCTCATGTCCTTTGGCTTCTCATCTTACCACTTGTATACTTACCTCCACTCTTAACTCTGCAAAACTTGTACACTTTTACATGACTCTTACTCTCCTACATACACTCCTAATACAAGATACTTGTACACATCCTCACATTATATATTTTAACACTTACATACATGACACTTGTGCAATTTCTCTCAATACGCACTTGCTCACTAACATGCATGGAACTTGTGCATATATTGCACATAGACACTTACATAAAGAGAAAATATAAATCACTCTCTAAACTATAGACTCAAACACTAATCTATTACATATTTATATTTGTACCATAAAGGTACCATGAGGGTACATTTGCATATACCAAATAATGTAGTATTGTCCAATAATTTTAAATCTTCTCTAAGATCCTAACTATGACAAATGTGTTTTACTTCTCATATTGGGTACCATCCAAGGCTTTTATTAGAATCTAGAGAAGTTTCTTAGATATTTTCTTTGGGCAAGTTCTACCTCTGGATTTTTTTTCCACATAGTAGCTTTAAAATTTTGTTGTTTACCCAAGAAGAATGGGGGAATGTATTTTCTTGACTATAAACACCAAGGCATGACCTTATGTTCGAAATGGATAGTTAAATCCATTAAAGGTAAGGAATATTGGAAAGTGTTGGTTCAATGCTACATCAGCTCAGGATCTTCCTATGGGCATAAAGGATGGATAGGTATGGATTTCCCCTCCCTTATTGTTGCTTTTATTTTTATTAATATTTTAGAAAATTTTGTCATCTATAGCATTTGGTAAACTTGAGGAAAATTTAAACTGTGGATTAGGTGGGAAAGCAATGATATTTGGGATGAGATATCCATCAATCCTATGAATCTTTGGTGGCCCCTATCTTGAATATTTAGGGAGTCCATTTTTCTCAAATCCCATGATGCATTCACAATAAATTCTATAAAAGGGCTATCTCTATAGTGGTCAATTTGTATGCTTAATCAAGTAGAGATTAGCATCCTTGGGATTATATCAAAGTTAGGTTCAGGCATACCTCCAATAAGGAAATATTTGAGGTAGTTAAAGCAAATATTTTTAATCATATTCTTCACAATATAATAGTGTTCTCTCAACATCCTTGGTAGAAGGACTTTAAATGGTATCTAGAGACACTCCTTAATTATAAGAATAAATTGGATTATGAATGGTTATAACTATACTTACCCATGGTTGACAAACTAAATACTCATTAGGGCCTTTCTTCACCTAAGAATATTTGGGCCCATCATTTTCACACAACCTAGTGTACTTATCTCAAACTTAAATAAGCTATATCGACTAGAATTTAACTCACCAAGACCTCCTGCTTGGTAAATGACTTATATACAGTAGGGTTACCAACCAACTATGTCCATTTTACCATGAACCTAAAAATCTTATTCACCTTCTTTGGATATGTCATAAGGCTCAAGACTCTTAGAAGTGGATTTTTTTTTTACTAGCTTGTTATCCCACAATAGTTCAGATGGAGTTAAATTCTCGTTGGCAAAAATTCTCTCCTCCCTTTAGTGTTTCTAGAATTTTGGCACATCTTCAAAATTGATATCTCGTTTCTTTATGGAAAGCAAGAAATGATTCTTTGTTCTCTTAAATCTCTATTATTCCATTCTACAGTGTTGTTGATAGGTTAATGTTATTTCTTCTATGTTGTTGAAAATTTTAATGCAATCCAACAAAGTGGCAACAAAGTTGGCCCATTTTGTAGGAACTAATTGCACACTGGGAAATGTTCCATGCACTACTTTCTTGCACTAGTCATTTCTCTAGCCAAATATACAAAACTTGAGATAGAATGTGGTAGGTATGGCTATTAATGTGATTCATCCTCTATACCAAGTTAAAACACACATTACATATGGGAAGTGATCACTAGGAGCAATCTACCAAAGAAAAGCCTTCATAGTATTAGTAGTTATGGTAAAAAATGCTAGTGGTCCAAGGTACGTTTGGCCTCCAATTTTTATGGATATGTAATGACCCATTTTTAAGAATTATTTGATCACTAGGGGAATGCTTCTTGCATTTTTTTCTTTCATTGGAAAATTCCAACCAAATTCATAGAGCTTGATACCAAATGTGGTAAGTCTAGTCACTGATATGACTCATCCTCTGTGTCAAGTCATAACACTCATTGCAGGTAGGAAGTGATGACTAGAATAAATCTACCAAATATGAGCCTCCATAGTCTTGGTACATGTCATAAAATTATTTAGCATTTTGAGGTATGTTTCGCTCTATTTTTGATGCAAAATTAATGACTATTTAGAGGTGTGTATATACACCTTTTTTTTAGCTTGTATAATTATTATATTTTAATTAATATAATATTTTTTTTCTAAAAAAACAAACTAGATTAATTAGAATTATAGAATGCAGGTGAATCCATATATTATATATATATATGGTTAAAGAAATCCCAAAAGCATAGTTGTGTTTTATCTATGGTATTATACATACAATGCTTTCCACCTAACTGTAATAACTAAAATTGTATAATAAACCTAATAATTCAATACAAAATACAAAGCTTATACCAAAATAATTTATTACAAGCCATATAAAATAAGGTATACTATAATTAATTCATTAAATTGTTACTTGATTAAAAAAATATATTTATCTTAATACTAATAAAACATTAATATATTTTTAGGATCAATTATATAAATAATCAAGTTTAATTAAGTTTATTTACAGATGTTTTTTTTTTATGAAAATGCTATTTGATCCCCCACCCCTAATCCTTTATGATCCTCCTCAAGCTGATCTGATTACGAATGAGTCCATTGAATCTCCTTCAATATCTGGTCCCTCCCACCCCCCTCCCAAACCCTTTGGATCAGTATCCATCCCTTCTAAAGCTGAAGATGAAGGAAAACCTGTTCCATCCCAATCTATCCCAAAGAACTTCATTTCCAAGCAGACCCAAAGCAAAAAATCTCTCATTGATTTTGGAAGTGATAAGAAAAGAGGAAGGTTGCTGTTGAGCAAAGAAGAAAAGAGATTGAAGAAGACATAGCAAATGACTTCCAAGCCACTCTGTTCTCCGACTCTCTGAACCTAATAAGAGATGAACCCAAAAAATCCAAACCTCCCCCACAACAATCAAAGGGAGGCAAAAAATCCCTCAAAAAGTTATAAATGAAGATCCTCACTTGGAATGTGAGAGGGCTCAACGGGACCCCCAAAAAATGTCTGGATGCAAATTTGAGAAAGGAATACAACCCTACAATTTTCATTATGCAAGAAACAAAAGTAGATGATAGCTCTTCCCCTAAAGTTGCTAAAGCAATATGGAATAAAGGTGAATTTGTCTACAATCCTACCCAAGGAACCTCTAGAGGGCTGATGTGCATGTGGGATCTGACCAAAGTTGAAGGCAGAATGATTTCTTCCTCAAAAAGGATCATCAACATGCTATTCCACTGCAAAAACAACAACACCTGGATCCTCACCAATGTTTATGCTCCTAACAACCCCCTGGAAAGAGTTTTACTATGGAACTCTATAAGTCAAATGAGAAACTCTTTCAATACTATCCCTTGGATCCTTGTAAGAGACTTCAATAGCCCTCTCTACCCATCTGACAAAAAAGGAGGCAACATTACGCTTACCAAAAGCATGGAGGAATTTGGGGAGTTCATAGATGCAAATGAACTCATGGATGTCCAATTGAAAGGAGTAAAATTTACCTGGAGCAACATAAGGGCTGGAAACAATCTCATTCAGGTTAAATTGGACAGGTTTCTTCTCTCAAGAGAGGCTATCCCCTTTTTGGAGATGCTTCCCTCCAATATCTACCCAAAATTGGTTCTGACCATAGCCCCCTCCTGCTTGAAGCTATCAAAACTCCTACTTTCAAGATCCCTTTTCACTTTGAGGCTATGTGGTTCCATCACCCAGATTTTAGAAACCAAATCTCTCAGTGGTGGTAGCAATCCTTCAAGGGATCCCCATCTATCCAAATCTCTCAAAAACTCAGATTCATTAAAGAAAATCTCAAGACCTGGAATAGAGAAATCTTTGGAAACATCTTTGAAAGCAAGTAGGTAGTCAAAGAGAAACTAGAGATCATAGAGCAACAAATTCAAGCAGGTAACCAGGATAGTAGCATCAGAACCAAAGAGTGTAAGCTCCTAGTTGAGTTTCACAATATCTTGGCTAGGGAAGAAACATTCTGGAGGTAAAAATTGAGGGCCCTTTGGCTCAGGGATGGTGACTCGAATACTAAATTCTTCCATGCATCAACCTTGAGAAACAGGAGTTCCAACAAAATATCAGAGCTCACCTGCAGTGATGGATGCCTCACAAAGGAGATCTCTAAAATCAAGAATGAATCTGTTAGTTTCTTCTAGTCCCTTCTGGGTACCCCCTCTTCTGCTTTCCCTCAGGCCAAATAATCCCCATTCCATCTCCTCATCCACCAATTCGATGCTCATTAGTCCTCTCACCCAAGAAGATATTAAAGGAGCCATGTTCTCTATGTAGCCTGATAAGGCTCCCGGATCGGATGGCTTCTCACCATGCTTCTTCCAAGCATTCTAGGATCTGATTGGCCCTGAAGTGTGTGCAGTAGTTAGAGATATCCAATCCTCCAAGACCATCCCTCGAGGGATCAATTCCACTTTCATTGCCTTGGTTCCCAAAGTATCTTCCTACAAAGCTTTGTCTAATTTTTGGCCCATCAACCTCTACAATGTCCTCTACAAAATCTTAACCAAAGCGTTGGCCAATAGGCTAAAGGAGATCCTCCCCCTCATCATTGATCCCTACCAGGGTAGCTCTGTTAAAGGGAGAACCATAACTGATGGGGTCATTACCATTCATGAGGCCCTGCACTCTGTTACCCTAGCCAAGAAACCAACTTTTCTCCTTAAGCTAGACATGAATAAGGCCTTTGATAGAGTCAACTAGGACTTTCTCCTTGATATCCTCCTCAAATTTGGCTTTCACCCAATTTGGGTTGACCTCATAAAAGGTTGCATCTCTTCTCCTTGGTTCTCTATTTTAGTCAATGGGTCCCCTACTGGTTTCTTCCCTAGTTCTAGAGGTCTGAGGCAAGGAGATCCCCTTTCCCCAATCCTATTCATTATCCTGGTTGAGGCTTTAGGCAGATCCATTACAAGTGCTAGCAGAAGAGGTCTGATTTTTGGAATCAAAATTGCTACTAGTCTCAACCCTGTTACCCACCAGTAGTTTGTTGATGACACTATCCTTTCCACCTACGCCTCAGTTTCCCAAGCCAAGGCCATCAAGCACATCCTTCACCTTTATGAGAGTGTTGCAGGGAAAAAAATCAACCTCCTCAAAAGCAAAATATTTTTCATTAACACACCCCATATCCAGTAAATCAAAATAGCTCGGATCCTTGGGTGTTCCTCGGAGGCTCTCCCCACCACTTATCTTGGGCTCCCCCTATTTTTAGGCAACCCCTCGAAATCCATGTGGAATAATGTCATTGAGAGAATTAAAAAAAATTGGCCTCCTGGAAAGGACATCTTCTTTCTCAGGCAGCCAAAGCTACCCTCACCTCAGCTTGTCTCTAGAGCATCTCGGTTTACTTCTTATCTGTCTTTAGGGTCCTAGCTTCAGTGAGCTCTAAAATCAAGCAAATCCAAAAAATATTCCTCTGGTCTGGAAGTGAAGACAAGAAGAGAATTCCCCTTGTGGCTTGGAATTTTGTTTGTAGCAATAGAAATCAAGGAGGTATTGGGCTTAGGAAAATCACCAAAATGAATCTAGCTCTACTAGCCAAGCATGCATGGAATATTTTTACCAACAACAATGTTGAATGGGTCAAAATAGTCAAGAAGAAGTATCTACAGAATCACCATTTCTTGAATGAAGAGGGCCCCTAGGCTGGATCTACCTTCTAGAAATCTATCATTCAGACCAAAAATCTTATCCAAAAAGGCATCAGATGGATCCTTGGCAACGAAAACATCATTGACTTTTGGCATGATAGGTGGCTCCAAGATGAACCTCTAATTGAAAATAGAGCCCTGGCGGTTCTCAAGCCCTCCACTGATACCCTCCTAGGGAGCAAGGTTGTCGACTTCATTAACCATCACAATGGAGACCCTGGATGGAAGACCATCAATGTTGCCAACTTCCCCAATCAAGTCATTGCCTTATCCATTATGCTCAATTCAGTCACCATTCCTTCTAGGGAAACTGAAGATAGGCCCATTTGGGGAGGAACTGATGAAGGCTCTTTCTCTATCAAATCAGCCTATATCCTCCAAGAAAATTCCTAGGCTTCCACTATTCTGTTCAACCTGGTGTGGAAGAAGAAACTCATACCCAAAATAAGCTTCTTCTCCTGGATTGCTATTCAAAATAAAATCCTTACTATTAAAAATTTGGCCAAAAGAGGTTTCATGATTCCTAACCGCTGCTACCTTTGTTTGTCTAACTGGGAATATTCGAACCACATTTTAATCAACTATGTTCTCTTCCGCTATCCTTGGCCACTTGCTCAATTCCTTTCATATCCAGTTGGTTCGGCCCAAAACAATTATTGATTTCTTCTCTCAGTGGCCCAATCCCTTTCGCAATCCTAGGCTCCGCTCCCTCTGGCCCTTCTGCCTCCATCACTTCATATGGCAAATTTGGCTTGAGCATAACAATAGGGCCTTTTCTGTCTTATCCAAGGATCCCCTGTCTGTGGCTTCTAAATCTATTGCCTATGCTATTGAAAATATTTGGCTTATCCCTTGCTCCTTGGCCCCAACCCTGGCTCTCGAATGTTCCCTCTTCAACTCTCTGTCCATCCCCAAAGAGGATCCTAGAGCTCAAATATGCCCCAATCCTAGAGCTAACATCAAATGGAAGCCCCCCGGAGGGTTGGATCAAGCTCAACTTTGATGGGGCTTCCAAAGGAAATCCTGGCACTGTTGGTGTAGGAGGGGTCATCAGAGACCACAAAGGTAACTTGATCCTTGTGTTTTCTAAACACCTTGGGTCTCAAACCAATCACTTTGTGGAAGCTAAGGCTCTTTGGAGAGGCCTTGTCCTCCTCAAAGAGGATCCCAGGAGAGCAATCATAGAGGGTGACTCTTTGAACATCATCAGCTATATGAAGAATGGTAAGATTCCATCATGGAGAGTCTTCAGCACTATCCAAGAATCCAAAAAGCTTCTTTAGGATCACCTGCAGATGACCATCCACCACAACTATAGGGAAGCCAATCAAGTTGTTGACCTTATGGCCAACATGGCAGTCTCCTCCACTAGCCTCAAAGTGTGGTGAGGTAACTTCCCCCAGAACATCACCAATGCTGCAAACCTCAAAAAGCCTAATGCTCAGGGTGACAAGTCCCAATGATAGAAGGTTTGAAGCTAAGCTCCCCAAAGGTCCCTTCTATAATAGTGCTAGAGTTTTCAAAACCTCCTCCCTGAATGTGGGTCTCTCTCCTCATGGGTTGACTATGGTAATGCAAAATCATACTATCATCAATTCTGAGTTAGCGGATGGCAAGGCATGGGAAGCTCCTATTTTTCACCACATGCTCAATTTATGGTGGTGTCTTGACTACAAGGCCAATGGCATGTGTGCTAGCAAAGCTTCCTTGTTCCATGTGAACAGAGCCATGTATCCTCATACCCTTAGCTATGTGTCTAGGCATAGAGAGTCAGGAAGACATCTCTATCTTTGTTTCACTAATCAAGCCAAGGATTTCTACCATAATCGACCTTCCCAAGTTGTTGATTGCTCATCCCAACGTCCCCTGATCTTCCATGCAATGATTTTTTTGACCTCATCCCAGACTATCCACTCATGTTCCAATCATGTCAATCTCAGGTATTTCGATGACTATCATTTCAAGCATTGGGGTGATGTCTTGTACCTTCCCAAGTGCTCTTGATCTCCAATATTTACCTTGTTCCAATGCATCATTACTCAGCCTACCTTCGTCACTTTTGATCCTTTCATGTTACTCCAATACTTTTTAACCAATAAAGTTCCTGCTTCTTTAGCTCACACCCTTTCTGATGTCAAGCCTGGTTTGACTGTGGTGAATTCCACCCCCAATCTCTACCCTCTCCTGGTCTTGGTATCTACTCTTTACCCAATCCCTCATTCCCTAGCCAAGGACATGGCTTACATCGATCCGACTCAGCTTAACCTGAACCCCACTGCCTAAATTTTCATGGATGCTAAAGGTTTCACCCCCTTCTTGCAAAAATTTTCTAGGGCTGAGGACCAGATTACTAAGGATTTTATTGATTCATGGAACTAGGGTGAGGTCAAATTTCAAGGTGTTCACTTTAAAGTGACCATTGAGATGTTGGCAGAGATCATTGGTCTTTCGCTCATGGGCTACTTCATTCACCATGACAAGCACAATTGGGAGGAAGAAACTGACCAGTTCCCTAACAAAGGTAAAATTTTAGGCTGGGATAAGTCTACTCTCCACTGCTCTTCCCTCCCGACTCCCTGGAACATCGCTATCATCCCTATCATGTAGTACGTCACCTATGATGATCCTAAAAAACCCCTTAGGAGCTTTCACCTTGCCTTTTTCAATCACCTATGGGATGGTAAAGTTGTCTGTGTCCCTGATTACCTCCTTTACTCCCTTACTCTATCCATTGAGAAATGTTAGAAGTCCAATGGCAAGCCCCTTCACCAAGGCCTCCTACCTATCATCCTCAAGCATGCCATAGCCACTCATCCCCTATCCACAACGTTAAACCCATGTCCTTCAATCCTCTCGATGACCCCCCTTCCCATTCCCCCAGTCATGGCCCCATTCCTAATGACTCCCCTATTGGCCCTGGTTCAGGTGGGGGTCGCATGAAGCCTTCTCCCCTTAAAAGTGCTAGACAAAGTGACCATAGGAAGCATGCGGTTGTAGCGAATACTCATTCGGTACCCTCCTCAACTCATGTCATCTCCAAGTCTGAGAGTGATAAAGAAAAGCCAAATATGGAGCATTCATCCTCCTCAACTCATGTCATCTCTGAGTCTGAGAGTGATAAAGAAGACCCCTATTCCCAGATGTTGTTGGAGCTCATGATCATGACTATGAATGCAACCATCAAGTCCTTGGAGGAAGCATCCAAGATTTTGTCTCGCTACACTCAGAATGCTATAGGAACCACATCAAGGAAGGTGGATGACATCAAGAAATTACTGGCATGGGTCCCTCCGTTTGGGCCCTCTGGTGCCCCAGGAAGCCCTTATTTTTATCTATTTTATCTGGTTTAGCCTGATCCTTTTTTTCAATTAAGTTTAGATGATGCGTATGAAGCCAATGCAGGTGTCTTTCGGTCATGTGTCTATGTTTGGTTGGGGCTTGCTCATACTAATTTTTGGTCTAGTCATAGTTTCCTTTCTGGTTCTAAGAGGGTTTTTGGTTACGGTTATCTTTCTGGTTCTCAGAGGTCCCTAGCACCTCCTTGTAATTTTTTGTTTCTACGTCTGGCTTATCGGCCTCTATTGTAATAAGGTTTTGGGTTCCTTTCAAAACTCGTAATGTAAATATACTTTAAATTATTAAAAAAATATAGTTAAAAGTCTTTTACAGTAAAAAAAGAGTGTGGGTGGAAAAATCACACCCTTGAGGAAACCACACTAATACTAATAGCGGATTAGAAAAGACAAAGCTAAAAATAACTGGTTGTATTGCCAACACATTAAAATTGAGAACTAAGTACAACCAAAAACGCATTATGGAATGGATCCTTTTGTTGAAATATCCTTATCCATTGGAGTGGGTGGCTCCCCCCACCCATCAAAGTGATCATAATCCCATCCTAAAGCATGACTAATGGGATATGGAGGATGTGACCAAGTAGAGATATTTTCATTTCTGATCGAGGCACCCCACCTATCACTAGTTTTCTGTGTTAGTTTTTGCATGTTTCATGTATCACATTGTTGTAAATTACCCCTAATATCATTTTCTATGTTCCTAGGTGACTAAATTCTAGCACAATTTGGGTTCTAGTGAGAACATGAGCAAGATTGGTTAGGAGGTGTGTGATCTGGGGCCACCCTACTCACAGCACATGGGGCACCACCCTAATAACTCAACAAGGCTTGCAAGTGGTCCACCTCCATAGCCACCTTCTTAGCCTGGTCATAAATCTGAAACCACACATCATGGAATACTTCCAACTTGTCAGCCAAAGAAAATTCTAGATATGGATCAACCTGTTTGAAAATAATTCTATTTATAGATTTCCAAATGTGAAATAGAATGCTAACTTTGAAAATTTGCCACACTTCCTTCAGAGGGAGGGAGAATTGGATGGGATCACCCAGTAAGGCATGTTGCCATGAAAGTGGTAGGGGCATGTACATAGCAAAGAAATAAGCAACCCAATTCTAGGCTAGACTAGCATGTTTGCATGACCAAAAATATGTAAACAAGATTCAGGTTCTTGACAGAACAGGCATCTAGGGTCAAGAACCCCCATATAAGAAAGTTGATTTTCGAGGGGCAGTCCCTGATATAGAAATATCTAGGTAAAAAAGGCTTTCTTTGGTTCCAAGTAAGAAGCTCAAGCTGAGTAGAATCTGGCTTTCCATCTAGTATGAGTAGAAACAAGGTCCCATTTGATATTGAGCTTGGGCACCATGGGGGAAGCTGGTGTAAGCCATTCATAACCATGTCTGGATTTGTAATTGAGAAAATGAGTGCTTTTGTATCATACCCAATATTTCCACTAGGATTTTTGGGATTTGACTCCTATTTTATACCAAATAGAAAAGGGGGTGTGGTCAATCACTGCATCATAGGTCGCTCTGTCCGCACTGGTCAAGTGGAAGGTGTGTTTAAAATTATCCTAGGGGATCCAATCCTTGGTTTACCTAGAATAAAAATCTTCTATTGTGACAATTACACGCTTAAAGAACTTATGAGTATGGACCTAGGGGGTTTGTTCTAACGACGTGTCCTGTAACTTGAAGATAAGAGACCACAAAAAATTGAGACAATTGATGGAGAGACATTTATGTAACTTGAACCCCTTCCATATAATCCTTGAGTTGATTTTCTGCCAAGCCTTCCATATGCTCTTGATAACAAAGGAGCTAGGTATTTTAATGAATATTGGGGCAAGCACCAGAGATGGAAGATCCATCCCTACCCATGCTCTACGGTTGATAGGGAGTCCAACCGAGATACAATTTTTTAGAAGAACTTTTCAAGATTCAAGGTGTTTAATGGCCTGAATAATCCATTTAGCATAGAGATCTAAACCTTTTATTTTATAGTCTAGCAGACCCATACCACAAAAATTCCCTAGGAGGTATCCCAGGACACTCTGTGGAAACCCTTTCGTTTAGAATAATTGGACCAAAGAAAGTCCCACAATAGTTTTTCAACCTTTTATAATGAAGAACACAAGCATATACTAAGAGGGGGGTGAACAATATAAGACCACTTTTTACTTTTATTTCCCAATCAATATTATGTAATGTATAGATAGAAATATCAATAGTAGTAATCAAAGCAATGCATAAATCACCACACAAAATAGAGACACCAAATTTATGTGGTTCACCCAATGTGGACTACTCCACGAAAAATATATTTCACTAAAATTTTCTCAATCAATCTCTTGGGAATCCTTTCTCTATTATAATGTTTATGGACCTCTGTCCAAAGGAGATACCAATCCCCTAAATCAACTTTGTGGATCTCTGTCCATAGGAGACACCAATCTCATAATATCTTCTCTGGTTGGTAATCCTCTAGAATACCTCTGCCTCCACTACCTTTAGAAAATGGAACTCTATCCACAAAAGACATTTGTCTTCCCTACTCTGGTTGAAAAACTCAATCCTCAACTCTATCACCTTCAAACCTTTATCTCATATCTACACTAAACACAGTATTTTGGTCTAGCAAAAATCTATCCTCAATTTTTATCTCTGATCTGGTACAAATATATCCTCAAATTTGTACCAAACTCTATCCTCGAATCTGTACCAAACATAGTCCTTCGATCTAGCACAAATCTATCCTCAATATCTATCCTCAAGCCTTAACTCAAAGCTTAAATCAATCTCAAATCAACTCAGTTGGATCTGTGTTAAACCCTAACTCAAGGTTTGAACAAATCAATCAATAAACTCTGCTCACAAGCCTTCACAAAGACTTGTATTAAATCTGCCTTGCAAGCTTCCACAAAAGCTCACACCAATCAAGTCCTCTCTAGAAATTTTTTAGTTTGCTATACAAATCCTCACTAGAACTTATCCAATATCATAGAAACATAAAGAGAATTTTTAGAGACTCAATATGTTCTATACTCATCACAATGCTCAATCACTTTCAATCACTCTTTTAGAAACATATAGAGAATTTTTAGAGACTCAATATGCTTCAACTCAATACTCAAACACTTCCAATAACTCTTTCAAAAACATACAAAGAATTGTTAGAGACTCAATATGCTTCAATTCAATACTCAATCACTCTCTCAAATCAATTCATAATATAGAATAGTTTGTTTTATGGAACTTGAACAATCACGTCACACATCCACTTGACTAGGCTTAACCAACTCTACTCAACCGATCACTCAATGAAACAATCCTTGCTTACAAACCCTAGTTCAAGCATGATCCTTTACATAAAATGTTTCCAACAATGCTTATCAACCACTCTCACATAACAATAATACTCATGTTCATTTCAAACCCTAGTTCAAGTTATTTACTCAACCAAATGGCTTCAACAATAATCCTTATAAAGCAATCTCACATAACAATGATACTCATGTTCTTTTCAAATCCTAGATAAAGTTATTCACACAACCAATGGTTTCAACAACAATTATTATAAGACAAGGTTTTAACAACTCTTTATTCTAGAAAACCTTGAAGCATTAACTCAAAAAACTCAATAAGGAAATCCTAATCAAGTCCTTTTCACTCCAAACTTATTTTTCATAAAAACCTACCAATCAACTCATATATTGAAGAATGTGCTCATATATTTTTTGTGATGATGAAGGAACCTCTAAAATCTACCACAACCACAAATACTTCTTTGCCAAGCTCAAAGGAGTTAGAATATGATAAGCTATCTCAAAGATACAATGCAAATATCAAAGCACACATACACCTTATCACTCCATCTTAAAGAAAGCATCCATCAACATTTACAAAAATGATTAACCAAATACACCTTATAATCTCCCAATTAAAATAATATTCAATACCAATAATAATGCCAATACAATATCCTTTTCAAAATAACTCAATGGGGATAGATTTTTTTTTTGAATTATTGCATCATCAGAAATGAGTGAGTTGAGGTTTAGCGGGTGCAGTAGGAGTGAGGGTTTGAATTTTCTGGGTAGGAATCTCAGCCAAGGTGGTAGAGGTAGAGTAGGTATGGAAGGGGCGAGTGGGAACCTTGAGCATGGATCAAGAAAGGATCTAGAGGAAGGCGGTCAGGCTGCAACAAATTTGGAGGTGGGTATCACGTGAGGGCTCGACCCTCCTCAGAAAGACCTCGACAAAAAATATACGAAGGACAATGCGGGGCCCAAGAAGTGGCTGTATTTTGCTGAGACTCTTAGAGGAAAAAGAAATGAGGTTCTCTCTCTTTCGCCCCTAGTTCCAGTAAATAATAAAATTTTGGCCCCGACAAGTTCCATTAGCCATTTTATTTCAATGGAAGAATTTTCCCTAGTAGGCAAGTTTTTGGGAGGTAGGCCAGACATGGAGACTATCAGGGTTTGGGTGACGGGTAAATGGCGACCGATAGGCAGCTTGGAGTTGGTAGCTCTAACTTGAGGGTTCTTCATTGTTCATTTTAACAATATTGAGGATTCTAACCGCATTTTAACAAGAGGTCCTTGGTTTTGGGGCAAAAGGAGCCTTTTTCTCAGACGATGGGGTGAATATTTCAACCTTGAAAAGCAAAATATTAACATTTCCCCTATTTGGGTTCATCTTCCGAGTCTACCTGCCTAGTTCTTTAATGAATGTTGGCTATAGGGCATAGCCAGAACTATAGGGGACCTAATCTCCATTGACCATGAGACCTTGGCCAGGACAAGGATGACTCATGCACAAATCAGCATAAATGCTAATTTGGATAATGAATTGCAAAGGTTTGTGGAGATAGAGTATGGAGAATACTATCAAAAATAGTCAATACAATACAAGAACAGATCGAAATTCTATGTAGAATGCAAAAATCAAGGACATCTATTTAATCGGTGCCCTAACCTATCAATGAAGATAGAAAAGCATAAGTAGGGAATGCTAGACAGAGGAAATTTGAGGCTTTTCCCTGGTAGAGACGATTTCAATCAGGCAAACTATGTCTCCCAAAAAAATAAAAGAGAGGGTGCAGGGTCCCAACAAGACAAAGGAAAACAATAGGTTGTTGGAAACAAAAATACTTAGGTAAGTTCCAATCCTCTAGTTTCAAATAAATTTTCAATTCTATCCAATATGGAAGTAGGAGGATTATAAGAAGACATGGAAGCCTAGAACCTTTGGGCTAACCTTTCTGACTCTCTAGAATCCCCATCCAAGCTAGGATCATCAAACCCTAATGCTAAAATTACTGTAAGCCTCGTGAGCATCACAAAGCCAAACCCTAATGCCCAATCACTAGAATCCTCATCCAAGTCAGGATCCTTAAACCCCAATGCTGAAAATACTTCAAGCCCAGTGGGCATCCCAAAGCCAAACCCTAATGTTGAAGAAATTATAAAGAAAGTTGAGACATTAGAAAATAAAAAATCTCATCTCCCTAACATCATCACTAGGAGCCAGGTGAATCCTACTGACAGGTCGTCCTATAGACCAGGGTAATATAGGAAAAAAGGATAATATTTGGATGTAGGGGTGGATATATGTGAAACTCTTCAGACCGAGGAATATGGTAGTTTGGTTCTGCAACAAATTGCCTCCTCCTAGTTTAGTCTTAAAAAAACCAGAAGCACTGTGAAGTCTCCTATAGATTTTGGCAGTGAAAAAATAAGAGGGAGAATATCAAATGCTAAGCATCAAAAAATTAAAATTGATAATGATATTGCCAATGGAAAACAGAGAACCTTGTTTCAATAGGTTATTCCGGGTTCTGAAGATAACAAATTAGGAAAACCCCCTCAAGGGAGGGGGAGAGGAAGAAATCCCAAATAATCTAAATGAAGTTCCTCTCATGGAACGTGAGAGGCCTTAATGGCCTACCCAAACATAGGGAAGTCAGTGCAATAAAAAATCAAGTGAATCCAACTATTATCATGTTGCAAGAAACAAAAACTGATGATATTAAGTAAAAAAGTAGCAAAAAAAATTTGGAATCAAGGGGAGATGGTTTGAAAATCATCCAGAGGAGCGTTTGGAGGCCTTATGACTTTGTGGGATCCCCGGATAGTAGAAGTCGCCATTATTCAGAAAGATGACAGGGTTCTTAGTGTTTTATTTAAGGAAATCAACAGGCCGTGGATCCTTTCAAATATTTATGCCCCAAATTCAATTCAAGGGAGACCTCTATTGTGGGAGTACTTAGGCAATCTAAGTGAAATCTTCCATAATGTCCCCTGGATTATGGATGGGGATTTTAACACTCCTCTTTACCCTTCAGACAAAATAGGTGGAAATGGACCACCTATCAAGAGCATGGATGAGTTCAATGACTTTGTGAACTCCAATATGTTGATGGATGTAAAACTTAGAGGAGCGAATTATACCTAGAGCAACCGGCGGATAGGGTGTCATCTCATTCAAAAAAGGCTTGACATGTTTTTTTCTATCAAAGGAGGCTACAACTCTGTTCAGTGAGTCTACCCTGCAAGCCCTTCCTAAAATTAGCTCTGATCATAATCCTATTTTGTTGGAGATCCCTAACTCTCTATCCTTCAATAAACCTTTCAGATTTCAATCTATGTGAATCAAACATTCCAGTTTCATAGATAACTTAATTCAGTGGTGGCAATAGCCTCTCAGCGGTAGTGCAACTTTTAAACTTGCTGGAAAATTAAAGTTTTTTAAGGAAAAGCTTCGAACGTGGAACAAAGAGGTCTTTGGGAACCTCTTTGAAAATAAAAAATAGGTTGTTAAAAGTTTGAAGATAATTGATTAGTGGATTCAACATGGTGATGCTGATGAAACTACTAGGCAGGAGGAACGTACAAAACTAGCAGAGTTTCATAACATTTTGGCCTATGAGGAAATCTATTGGAGGTAAAAATCAAGGGCTCTTTGGTTGAAATATGGAGATTCAAATTCCAAGTTTTTTCATGTCACCACGCTTAGAAACAAAAGCAATAACAATATAAAAAAAAAAAAAACATATGGTTCTATTACTTAGGACTTAACAGAAATCAGAAAAGAGGCAGTAACTTATTTCAATTCTATACTTTGTCAGGAATCGCAATGCAATGAGGAGGCCAAAGACAGTCTATTGCAATCCATTCCTAGCATAATAAATGAGGATATAAACCTTAAGCTTCTAGCTCCCTTTTATGATGAGGAAATTAAGGAAGCCTTGTTTAGCATGGAGCCAGACAAAGCCCCGAGAACCAATGGCTTTCCCCCTCGTTTCTATTAAGCATTTCGGGACATCGTAAGTGAGGATGTAATTTATACTATTAGACAATTCCAAGCAAGCAATCATATCCCAAAAGGTCTCAACTCTATTTTTATTTCTCTAATTCCTAAGAAGCAAACCCCTGAATCTATGGCTGACTTTAAGCCAATCACTCTATGCAATGTTTCTTACAAGATCCTAACTAAAGCCATTGCAAATATAATGAGAGATGTTCTACCCTACATCATATATCCGTACCAAGGAAGCTCTATCTAGGGCATGCCAATCTTATATGGAGTTATCATAGTTCATGAAGCTCTGCACTCTGCTCATAAGACTAACAGGTATGTTTTTGCCCTCAAGCTTGATATGAACAAAGCATTTGACAGGATAAATTGGGAATTTCTGATTGTTGTCCTCATTAAGTTTAGTTTTTACCACCAATGGGTTAATTTGATCAAAGAATGCATTTCTAAAGCACGGTTATCGATTCTGGTTAATGGAACAATTGTTGGTTACTTTCAAAGTCATAGAGGAATTCAACAAGGGGACCCTATCAGCCCCATGTTATTCATCATTGTGGTAGAAGCTTTAGGCAGAACCATAAAAAATTCTTGCGATTCAAGGCTAATATCAGGAATCAAGGCAACATATTTCACTAGGGCTATTTCTCACCAACAATTCATCGATGATACCCTTCTATTGACTAAGGCATCGATGGTTGAGGCCAAAAGAATTAAATACATCTTGCGAGGATGTTGCTGGTCAGAAAGTTAATTTCAGTAAAAGCAAGTTATATTTCTTGAACACCCCCATTCAAATGCAAGGAAGGATTGCAAAAATTTTAGGGTGTGATATAGCAAACCTCCCCACTTCGTATCTTGGTCTCCCTCTTTTCATTGGTTCTCCGAGAGAGTCAATGTGGACAGGGTTATTGAAAGAATTCAAAAAAAACTTGTTGGATGGAAAGGTCATCTTCTATCTCAAGTAGGAAAGATGACCCTCACTAAGGCCTCTCTTCAAAGCATTCCAGTCTATTTCCTCTCAATTTTCAAAGCCCCTATGAAGGTTTTCCAAAAAATTGAGAAACTCCAAAAATAATTTTTATGGCCTAGTTTAGAGAAGAAAAAAAGGATACACCTTGTAGGATGGATCAAAGTGTGTAGACCTAGGGAAAATGGGGGCTTAAGTCTGAGGAGAATTGCTCATATGAAATTAGCTTTACTAGCTAAGCAGGCGTGGCACCTCATTTTTGGTGAAGAAAATGAATGGAAAACTTTCATAAAATGAAAGTATCTTCAAAATATGGAATTTCTAAGTGACTCAGTTCCAATCAGAGGTTATGCTTTTTGGAAAGCAATTCTCAATTATAAGGAAATCATCAAAAAAGGTTTAATATGGGTTTTAGGCAATGGTGAGAGGATAAATTGTTGGAATAAAAAGTGGGCTAAGGATGAACCACTGACGCAATATCCTAACTTAGCTCGAATCAGAGATATCACAGACGAACTCATTGGCAAAAAAGTCTTCGATTATATGGTTGAGGATAGAGGCAGAATGGAGTAGAAATAAATAAGGATTCAGGGATTTCAAGTAGAATGAAATGATCTTTGTAACATTCTCGGGCAACAGTTTATCCCCATGAGACCCAAGGAAGATCAAGTGATATGGGCTCCTACGGAAAATGGGCAGTTCACTGTTAAATCAGCTTACAAGCTTCTACTTGATGATGAGGATTTTATCCTCCAAAAGGACTTAGTTTGGATAAAAAATTTAATTCAAAAAATTGTAGTCTTTTCATGGTTGGTTATCCAAGGAAGAATTCTAACCATTGATAATATGATGCATAAAGGTATTTGTATCACTAATCGTTGTTATCTGTGCAGGGCTAATTGGGAGACCATTTATCACATTTTCATTGAGTGCCATTTTTCCTTAACTATCCTAAGTGGGGTTTTTTAGGCCTTCAATATTTTTTGGGTTAAACCAGCCATTGTACTTGATTTTTTCATCTAGTGGCCTTACCCATTTTCAATCCAAATACTTAGATACATGTGGAAAATTTGTCTCAATCACTATATTTGGTAGGCATGGTTAGAAAGAAACCATAGAGTCTTTAATGAGTCTATCTATGATCATCAAACTATCATTGCTAGGATCCTATCCTTTGCCAATGAGAATGTGAACCTTATCTCTTTTGATAGTCGTAAACCTCATCTGCAGGAGACCATGATTGCTTAATATTTAAGCTTAACCTTGTTAGATGAGTTTGTGCCTAGGGTAGTCAACCCCAAAGCCAATGTTAAGTGGTCCCCACCTCCTACAGGTTGGTTTAAGCTTAATTTTTATGGAGCGGCTAAGGACAATATTGGTAGAGCAGGCACTGACGACATTGTGTGAGATCATAATAGGAATATGATGCTTGCATTTTTGATTATTTGGGAACAAGGACAAACAATGAAGCTAAAGCTAGAGCTATGTGGAGAGGCCTTCAAATGACTCAAGACTTAGAAGGAAATTTGATCATAGAAGGAGACTCTATGCATATTATAAATCTCCTAAATAATTGAAAAAAACCTCCTTTGAGGATTAAAACAATGGTTGAAGAGGCTAGGATCCTTTTCCAGGGAAGATAGGACAAAAAAATCCAACATGTCTTTCGGGAAGCTAACAAAGTTGTTGATAAGCTAGCCAATTTGGGTGTCGATGGTAACTTAATTTTCAAATGGGAACACGGTGTTCCGAGCGAAGTAGAGAAGCTTATTCAACAAGAATGCCAAGAACGATAGTCAAATTTACCAATAGGGAAGGCACTGTAAGTTCGAAGGCTATGAGTATTCCCATCTCTTTTTTGAAATGGACTCACAATAAAAATTATCCGAGCTGTCAGTCTTGGTGGATGCTGCTTGGAAATACCACAAAGACTAATGGAGATAATCACATGTCAGATAACATGGCTCCTATGTTACAAATATGAAGAGGGTTTAGGCCCAAAAATATCTAGATCTTTTTGGGCTTAGTGTGAACATGGTTGTAATGATCGACATAGTTTTATCAGCAAATTTTTAAAAATCTTCTAAACTCCCTCTCCTACATTCTCTCCATTTATTCCTCCTTTCCTCCCGCCACCATTTCCTCCTTATCTATCCATATATTTCACTCCCTATTTCTTGCTTCTCCTCAGCCTCCTTATTCCTCCACCTCCTTCCTTATCCCTTATCCCTCCACATCCCACTATCTCTCCCTTCCTACTTCTTCCTCCTTCTTCCCTATAAATACCTAAGTGTTGTGGGTGTAGCATGTAATTTTTTGAATTTAATTAAATAAAGTTTTTATGTTTTAGTTCACCTGCGTACACTAGTATCAGATTCGGGCATACTTTTCGAGGCACAAGCTCAGAGGCACGAGAGCCGAGGTTGGGGGAACAAATCTTGATGCAGGTGCTGACGTGGATGCTAACTAGGTGGTGAAACATAGTTCGAGGTGGCAGGCACTAGCTGAGGTGGCAATCGGGCATGAATCCCGAGGTGACACGCAAGTGCTAACTAGGCGAGCTGAGTTGGCAAGGCAACATGTAGCGAGAGCGGTTGGCGTGTACGAGTGCGACACATGGCTCGAAGCGACAAAACAGGTTGTTGGCAATCAATATTACTATGGCATTTAAAAACAATTGGTTTTCCCTCCTCCCGTTGCGTGTGGGATAAACCTTTTTTATTTTTTTTAATTTTTAGCTATCACATCAATATAAAAATGTTTATGCTCATCGTTGATCTCATCCGAAGTGTGTAGCGCATTGGCAGAGTTGTTTGTTGGTCGGGGAGATGTCTTGAGTTCGAATCTCTCAAAAGGAATATATATTTTTTTATGTTTAGCACCGATTGAAGGATTTAAATAAATCCTTGGCCCCATTTGCTTTCATGAAAGCTGTGTGGCACAGCAGTTGAGTTGGTCATCGTTGAAGGAGTGGTCACGAGTTCAAATCGGCTTGAGAAAAGGTTTTTAAAAAAAAAAATTAGGTTTTAATTTTTTATTAAGGTTTAAATAAATTTAATAATTTTTCTAATTTTATATTTTTTAATTAGTTTTAAATAAACTTTTATTTAAAATATAATTAAAAATATAAAAGAATATTATTAAATTTTCTTAAAAAACCTTTATAAAATTTGAAAACTTTAAAAGGGCTATCTTTGTAAAAGGGGGAGCATAATAGAGACGGAATCCTTTCGGAGCACCCATTTAGCACTTCCAAAAAAATTTTGCGCTACCCCTTGGAACCCCATTCAAGGCTAAAATATTTGTGTAATAGCCTCAACGTCTGTAAAAGAGCGAAAATTGTAACCTCAGAAGCTTTAACAAATTTTTCTTTTTGCCTTGATGAGTAGATGATCAGATCTACCAGATGTTACCATGCTTTGTGCTCTATACTACAGAGAGAATCTACTAAGTCATTTGATGAGAGGATCTAGCGAGACGGAATACAAATTGTATTCAGTCAATTATAGAATTCAGTGATAGCCCACCAGAGGAAATTAGATTCTGGTTACAAGGCTGACTCATAAGATAATATATTCGGACAACGAGTGGAGGAGTCCGATACAATTGAAGCCACACTTGTAGATCAAGCCAGTGATAGTTGCTCTCCAATGTCTTCTAGCACTTTTCTTAGCCATAGGGCTTGAGTACTATCATAAGTGACTGCTATATACTCAACTTCTATAGAAGACAAAACTACCACAATTTGATTTTTGGAACTCCATGTTATTAGCCCTAATCACAGACTAAAACAGTTCCCTGAAGTTGATTTTTTGTCATCGATATTGCTGCCCTAATCACTATCACTGAAGCCTAAAAGATTGATAGTGTTACATTTATGGTACTGGATTCCAAAATCCAATGTACCCTTTGAGAAACAATGGTGAAAATTTTCTATTGATCAACAATGCATTACATAGTTTTATAGTTCTTGAAAGAACTAAAAATAGACACGGTGGTTGAGAGAAATCCTCTTAAACTTATTACAACAAACTAACTTAAAGATAGCTCTTATCCTAAAAACATGCTAATCTTGGACTCTTGTCAAACATTGACCAACCAAGCCAAAACCTCAACGTATGCTAATCAAATTAACTAGAAATATGTAAATCAAAACATTAGACTAAAAATAAATACTAGGACTTAATACTAAGGACTAAGGAGGCAATGTTGAAAATATTCCAACACCCTTCATATATTTGAGAATTATCTTAGCTGCATGCAAATGCAACTCAGATGGGCTAGCCATAAATCGAGAGACAAGAGAAATAGCATGCTGAATATTAGGAACTACCATTAAATTCAGGAATTGGGAGATTTGAATTTGATTAGCATTTAATAATTTGAATAATTAATTTGTAAATTATTTAAATTCTTTAAAATTTAAATTTTATAAATTAACTTTTAAATCCTTTTGGCTTTATCAAAGACCTTTTTGATTTTACCACTTTGTATAAATAATATTTATTTATAAAATTTAAATTCAATTTGAATTTAAATATTTTATAAAGTAAATATTAAAACCTCCTTTTGCTAACCATGGTTGAGCAAAAATAAAAGGTTTCTCATAAAAGGTTTGTATAAATAATATCTATTTATAAAATTTAAATTCAATTTGAATTTAAATATTTTATAAAGTAAATATTAAAATCTCCTTGGGCTTCCTTGGGTTTTATGAGAAACCTTTTATTTTTGCTCAACCATGGTTTTAATGAAAACCCTATTAACATATGCTTCCAAAAAATATTATGAATCTCTTTTGCATTGTTCCTCTTGACCTTTTGACATCAACGCTAGCTTATTCCTTGACATCAATGACAACTTTGACTCAAAATTTCCAACATGTAACATACCTTGGAAGGGACCCAGTAGGATGAGTAGTAAACATGTGTGGAGCCCAACACTTTCAAGCAAATTTGGAATTTACCAGCAAGAGATAGTTTCTTAGCATTCTAATACTCCAGTTTGCTTTCAACTTTGCTAATGATATATGACCTTAATTGTGATTGAGAGCCTTGAAAGGCAAAGAGAATGCCAAGAAATTTGAAAATTTTCCCAACCTAAATCTAGCTCTATTGAACGTGTTGAAGCCAATGAGGAAGAGGTTGAGGGGATTCCCGATAACAGGAAGTTTTCCTCCATTGAATATTGGAACCTGAAGCTTTCGTAAAAAGTGTTGAGGCATGAAATAGATTCAGAGAGGTATTGCTCATACTCTTGCAGGGTGAGGAAGGAATCATCAGCAAAGTGGTTGTTAATAAGTTGGTTTGTATTCCTAGGAAGAGAAATACCCCTGTTGGAAATATTGAGTTGTCATTGATGTCAAAGGTGCATGGTACTCAAGGCAGGAATACTCTAAGGATGGACAATATATCATTAAGGTCAAATATGGGTTTAGTGTATAGCAAAATGGACAATTATCCAAGGCAAGCATATATTTCAGATGAAGCAAAGCAAAGAGAATATTTAAGCAAAGGGTTATAATATTTAAATTATTTAAATTTAAATATTATAAAGAGAGTTTAAGATCTTGGGACAAAAGTTTAAAGTTGCATGAGACAAAAGGATTTACAAATTAAAAGAAAAATAAAAAGGTTTAATTTGCAAGGGACAAAGGATTAAAAGAAATGGACAAGAGTTTAAAGTTGCATGGGACAAAAGGATTTACAAATTAAAAGAAAAAGAAAAAGGTTTAATTTGCAAGGGACAAAGGTTTAAGAATTAATATTATAATATTTGAAATATTATAATATAAAGGTTTGAAAAAGGAGGAAGCGCCAAAAATTTTATGGAGGCAATAAAAATTAAATATTTCAAATATGCATCGACGTCTTGGGTTGTAAGAGAAAAGCTATATAAGGTGTGCAAATTTTTCATTTATGCCCAATATTTTTGAATGCGCTAATCGAACATTTCTTTATGCAAAAGTTGAAGCAGAGGAAAAGACAAGACAAAAATGAACTTTGAGGCAGAGAGCATAACGATAATATATTTGTGCCAAGATTGAAATTTCATCTAGGTGGCTAGTCCAACTGGTTTGCCTAGATGGCACTAAGGCACTGCCAAGCCGGAGGTTGCAGGGTCAAAACATGTTGGTGTCATTTTGGTAGAAGGAAAAATATTTTTGTTTGGAAGCTTAGACGAGGGACAATTTAATTATTTCATGATGTAATATTAGCACTACCCGCTGGGGTAGCTCATCTGGTAGCCCAACCTATGGTAAGGCACTATGTGGGTAGAATTTTGGTGTTCGATTCTTGACACGTTCGCTAGCTTGTTTGGTTGAGGTATGAGCCAAATTTTTTGTTGATTAAAGTTTATGTGAAAAGGTTAATGCGCTAGACTTGTTGGTTGAAGTTCTGATTATTTTTAGAAGGCAGTTTGCAGGGATTATGTGGTTATAATAGAAGAAAAGTTTTGTTTATATTTTTATTTAGAAAGGGAGTCATAAGGTGCAACATTATTATTTGTTTTTATATTCTGCATTAAGTTAGTAGGAGTTATAAGGTGCATGGGAGTGAATTAAAAATTATCATTTGCACATTGTGTTAGTAGGTGTTATAAGGTATATTGGGGTGAATTGAAAATTGTCTTTTGTGTATTATAAAAGTAGGAGTTATAAGGTGTGATTATGGTTTAATTTTTAAATGTAATTTTGTATGATAGAAGAAGGAAATTTGAGGGTTTAGTCACTACTAAAAGCTTTATTTTGGGAGACTAAAAAGGAGTTATAAAACATAATTTTCAAGACTTATTATGCACATATTTTGAGAAGGGTTTTAATGTGGATGATTTGAAAGAGAAATTTACTAACCAGTTTTTGAAGTGGCACAAGAAAAGAAAATTATTTTTGAGATAGGTTTTGAAGGTACATCATCATCAAGGTAGTTTTTAGAGGTATGGTGATTTAACTCCTTCTCAAGGTGGTTTTGTTTGAGGAAAATATTTTTGATGTCATATGGTGGAGGTATAAGGATTTATTTGATGTGCATTAGTGATTGATTGAAGTTGGGAGTAATTGTGAATTATTGTTGAATGAAATTGGAAATATATGTGCTAGGGTTTGAGAATAAAGTTGTGCATTATTATTGAATGAAATTGGAAATATATGTGCAAGGGTTTGAAAATATACTAGCAAGGGTTTGAGAGAAAATTGGTGCATTAACTTTGAGTCATATTGGGAATGAACTTGCAAGGGCTATAGACTAGTTTTGTGAATCAAGTATGTGCATTGGTTTTGATTAATTTTGGAAGTACATAAGAAGGTCAACTATCAAGTGCTAGACTAGAACTATCTTGTGAATGCAATAAATGTGAGATATGTGAAAGGGACAAAATTAATGAATGTGAGAAGAACATATTGAGTATTTTTAATGCATGTCATTCTCTATATGTTCATGAAGAAAAATAATTTTGGGTAGAATATATTTGAATTACTTTAGTCAAAGAAAGCACTTTTGGGAAAGATATATGCAGTTGTTTCTATGAAAGAATTAAGAATGTTTGAGCATATTCTGTGAGCAGGATTGAGGCATATTTGTTTAGGTTGTTGAGAATATTTGAGTAAGCCTTGTGAGTAGGCTTTGAGTAGATTGAGCAGGTTTTATGAGCAGGTTAAGCAGATTTTATGAGCAAGATAGGTGACCAAATTTGAGCAAACCTTGTGTGTGGGCTTGTAGTAGATTGGAGAAGATTTTGGTGAGAAGATTTGAGCAAGCCTTGTGTGTAGGTTTGGAGTAAATTTGAGCAAAGTTGAAAGCAAGTCTTGGAGCAGATCAAAGCAAAGGGTATTGGTGTCTCTTGTGGATAGAGGTCCACGAACTAAAGCAAAGGGGATTGGTGTCTCCTATGGATAGAGGTCCATGAACTAGATCAAAGGATATTGGTGTCTCTAGTGGATAGAGGTCCATGAACCAGAGCAAAGGGGATTGGTGTCTCCTATGGATAGAGGTCCACAAACTAGAGCAAAGGGGATTGGTGTCTCCTATGGATAGAGGTCCACGAACCAAAGAAAAGGGGATTGGTGTCTCCTATGGATAGAGGTCCATGAACCAGATCAAAAGAGATTTGTGTCTCATATGGATAGAGGTCCATGAACCAGAGAAGAAGGGATTGGTGTCTCCTATGGATAGAATTCCATGAACCAAAGCAAATGGGATTAGTGTCTCCTATGGATAGAGGTCCATGAACTAGAGTAAATGGGATTGGTGTCTCTTGTGGATAGAGGTCCACGAACTAGAGTAAATGGGATTGGTTTCTCTTGTGGATAGAGGTCCATGAACTAGAGCAAAGGGGATTGGTATCTACTGTGGATAGAGGTCCACAAACTTGAGCATAGGGGATTGGTGTCTCCTTTGGGTTGGTGCCCATAAACATTATAATAGGGAATTGGTTCCCAAGATATTTGTTGAGAAAATTTATAAGAAATATTTTCTTCATTGATGTAACCCACATTGGGTGAACCCCGTTAAATTTGTCTCTTATGTGTGTGATGATCTGTGCATTATTTAATTATTCTAATTAATAATATTCGATAATACTACTTTGGAAATAAAAGTAAAAGTTTTATCTTATACTATTCACCCCCCCTCTCAATATAAGCTTATGTTCTTAAACCCCTAAGTAGCCCATTAGAGGCACGGTTGGCCAACAAATAACCAAAAGCTTTTACTACTAAAATAAAGAGTGAAGGAGCCATAGGACACCCTTGTTTGATTGAACTATGCAGTCCAATAGCTTTAGTTTGATATTTATTGAGAGAAATCACAGTTGAAGCGTCCTAAAAAAGCATCTTGATAGTGGAAATGAATTGAGGGTCAAATCCAAGAGCTTCCAGCATGGAAAGTATGAAGACCCATTCAATTCTATCATAGGCCTTTTCAAAATCAAGTTTGAGGAAGAGGACTTGTTGATTAGATCTACGAGCCCACTCCATACCTTCCCATACTGCCAAGACATTATCTAGAATGTAGTGATTTTGAATAAATATAGTATGCTCATGCATTAAATTAGTGGTAAGTAAATGTCAAATCCGTAGGGCAAGCTCTTTGGAAATGTTTTTTAACTAACATTTAACAAGGTGATAGGCCTCTAGTTTGTGATGATCTCTGGATCCCCTAACTTGGGGATAAATTTTATGTTTCCATTACTCTCTAGAGTGCTTAGGGAGCCAGTCCTCAAGGCTTCCAAGTATACTCTACTCAGGTCAGGGCCAATAAAATCCCAGCAGGTTTTGTAGAATTCGCAAGGGAAGCCATCTAGCCTAGGTTCCTTAGCATCTACCAATTGAAAAAGAGCATAAAATAGGTCCTACACAAACAATAAACGCTCACAATAATTCCTTTGAGCATGGGAGAGGTAAGTAGGGATAAACTCTTTGCGACATCTAAGAATTTATTCACTTTCTGGAGTGTACTGCTAAGCAACAAAAATGTGAGTATAATGCTTGGTAAATGTTGCTGCTATATTAGGAAAATAAATGATTCGAACCTTATTAACAACAAGGTCTTTGAATTGAGTAGAATGCCTAGGAGGCCTAAATATTTAAAAAAATATTTAGAAACTTTGTCACCCACTTTAAGCCAATGGAGTCTGGCTTTTATCTAAGCCCCTTTAGCTTCATACAACTCAGCTACTTTGAGCTCATGCCGAATTTGAGTAATATGAGCTTGGATGGTGGAGTCAAAGGGACAAACCTCTAATCTAATGGAAGAAGGACTATAATTTCAAAAAACAATTACCTATCAACAAGAAGTTTTATAATGGTTACAATTTTTATTGGCTATCATGGTACGGTTTAAAATTTTATTTACCTTTATTTTTTTTCTAGTAAGCATTTTACTTGAGGATCAAGTCCTCCCCCCTTGGAATACTTGCATTTCACATATGACACCCCAGTTGCATGGCCATGGCCACTGTGAGAGACTTCCTTCAAATGTATAAGTCATCAATGCCATGAGCCCTCTTCTTTCTACCGAGTTCATTAGTTGTATATAAAGTTATCATATTAGAGATGTATATGCCTTTTCAGTAAGTGCTTGCAAAATAAAAGTCAAAGGGTTCATTTTTAAATTTGATTCATTGAGTGTTACAAAGTACTATGAATGAACCATTTCAAAACCATATAACCAATTATAAGGAAAAATAAAAATAATAAATAAAATGAAAAAAAACCCTAAAAAGGGTCTGAAGGCTTGGTTCAACAGTCACTTGGAGACCAGGGTTCCAATCCCTTAGGCTTCGTACTATCGGTGGGCATATCGCATTAGTGTAGTCAGCTACATAAAAGGTCTACCTGATGCAACTTGAGGTTATAGTGGCGATAAGGAGCGAGATTCAAATCCATGAAGAAACATAGAAAATTATAATGAGTTATTGATTCCTATAGTATAATAAGAAAAAGAAAAGAAACCCTAAAAAAAAATAAAGACATGGTAAAAAAAGATTCACAAAAGCCCATATGCATAAGCTACTGGAATTTAACAGTATGTAGACTTTGAGTCTACAACCCATTGTTTATATTAAAATTTGAAAATAAGTTGTTAAAAATGTTAGGACTTTAAAAATTATAAAAATTTGACATTATGTAGACTTTGAGTCTACATCCCATTGTTTCATATTAGACTTTGAAAACAAGTTATTAAAATCTTAGACTTTAAAAATTATAGATGTAATGTTGTTATATTAGACTTTGAAAATAAGTTGTTAAAATCTTGGACTTTAAAAATTATAAATGTAATATTGTTATGGGGTCACAATGTACTATGGACGAACCATTTTAAAGACATAACCAATTAAAAAGAAAGAAAATAAATACAAAGAAAAAAAAATGAAAAAAGACCATAAAAAAAAATAAAGACAATGTGAAAATAAAATGCTAGGTAAAAATCACAGCAAAATTGTTGTAATACCATTATGGGGTCATAATGTATTATAGATAAACCATTTCAAAGCCATATAATCAATTAAAATGGGGTAACAATGTATTATGGATAAACCATGTCAAAGTCATATAACCAATTAAAAGAAAAAGAAGGAAAGAAAAAATACAAAAAATAAAGTATGTAATAACTACTTAAAATATGTGCACCTCTACTAATTTGGAGCCTTGGAGGTGGATGAGATTTGGAGACTAGTGGACCCATATTCCACTGTTGAAAGTTGCTTTTTTTCTTGTGGATGTCTACTTTTAATTTATTTTCCACAATTGAAATTTGTTTCTCCTTACATCTTCCACAGTTGAAAGGAAAAATAAAAAACTACACATTATACCCAAAATTGTAGAACCTATAACTCCTTAATAATACCAAGGCGATGCCAAAAAGCTCACAAAGAGCCGAGGTGTGCCACCTCATTATGGGGGCCGATATTAGTCCCTATGCCAGACCCCAACTACCTTACGTCTTAAGACCAATAGGAAGATAGCATTGTGATTGGTGTTGTTTGATGGATTTCGGAGGGACCAATACAAACCATTTTTGATTGACCAAAAAAACCCACCTCCTTTTGGTTTGGGAGGCAAGAAATTGGGGAGGAGAAGGGATGCTAATCCGTTCGACACTCCTAGGCTTCTTGTATCTCTCTCGATCGCAACCCCAAAAACATAGATGGATGGATGGTTTTGATGGTAGTTTTGTATTCACTACTCCTTGTTTAGGAGGTAACACATCTCCAATTTAATGTTCACTTGTATTAATATTACATGCTCAAACGACACACTAAACTAAAAAGAGGTAACATATGTATTTGCATATCTAATATATATTTATACATATAAATACTACACTTTGTATACTACAAGTAAAATCTACGGTTTTCAAATATTTTTACCTATAAAATTTATGGTTTATAATAAAAATAACAAGTAAAAAATCTACGGTCAACATTAAATTAAAATCATAATTTGCAGTTTCAAATATAAAATACAATCATATGCCTATCAAATTCCAGGCCTGAATGGAAGCCTTTGCAAGCTCATTTCTCAGAGTAGTATTAGAGCGTCGAAATAGCTACACCACTTTTTTCCCCAAGCATTTGAGCAGACCAGTGGTGCAGAGGATGGCATCGTTCCACCACTCAATCCATCTAGAATCTCCATTTAATCTAGGAATAAGATTCTAGATCCTTTGGATATGACAAATAATGGTTTCATGTTGAAAGAAGGACGTGTTAAGAAAAAAATAGGATTTAAATGGTCGTAGAGGAGTAGAAAAAACATTAACTTTAAACATTATAGGTAAATGATCAGATGAGACCATTTTAGGAATAGTTTCAACAAAAGGGATAGAAAGAAGTCGACGAGAAAATGAGAAATCTCGCTAGTTCGACAACATAGCTCTATCAAGTCTTTTTAAAACTCTTGCTGGGCCAAATTGAAAACTAGACCACATGAACCAAATATGCTCATAAAAGTGCCCTGTAGAAAAACATGCATTGGGATCGAAGACCCCTAGTTTATTTTTCATAAAGTACCAAGCCTATTTCTCTCTTATGGCCCACCTATTAGGAAGCTGACCCACTTTATCAAAGGATTTTTCTATCATATTGAAGTCACCACACATAAGCCAAACTGTGACTGGTAGGGACAACACACACCATCTCCACAGGGCACATCTATCCTGGACCTCGTTAGAGGCATAAATGTTAATAATCCTAAAGGAAAACCCTCCCACTTCAAGAAAAATCCAAACCGCGTGATGGGAGGGATCGAAACCCCAAGTGATAAAATTACTTCTCCACCTATCATTTAACAAAATGACAGTGCCTTCACTACCCTGAGGGTGGTTGGTAGCATACATATGACTTCTAGGCCATAACATAGAGCAAGTAGATTGCAAGGTGAATTTTATCGCTTTGACTTCTTAGAGACAAACAAAATCCAAGAGACCATACAGGTTGGAACATGTATTGAGCTCATCCCTGACCATGTAACGTCAAACTAGGTCCATCAAACCACATAGATTCCATGAAAGAAACAACATTAGAATGAGTTGAGTTGCATACCACCACTGGACTCGCTCACGATGTTCGATAAAATGTGAAAATAATTATTCATGAAGGCCTCCAAGTTCATGGGGGGGGAATTTGGTAAGCTGTTGTTTATATAAATGGGCATTATGCTCACCTTGCAGTGGGCTACAATACCATCTACCTAAACTCTCAGAGAAACTTCCTTAAGCCACCACCACTTTCTAGGAGACCAAGGGCATAGTGGAAGGAAACCCCTCTTCCTGCACCTCGAAATCAACGACTAGCGAAGGAGAAGGGACAAGAGCTAAATCCCTAATCAAGTTCTATATGGGAGGTTTGGAAGCAAGGACTTGAGCTTAGGTCGTCACTGTATGCCCCGCATTAATAGTTTTATCACATTTCCCCTTTTTACAGGAAACTTTAATCCATTCACCACCTTTAGGGTGGTTCCGGTGGTGGGGGTTGACACAACACCAATGATCAAAACTAACGCCTTGACCTTAAATTTTCTGCCATCAAGGGGTAATCCTTAATATGGTGGGAGGTCGACTGACATCTGTAGCATGTATTAGGAAGATTTATATACACCACCCGCTGGTGAATACAGGTGGTACCTACCTGAATATCGACGTGCTCCTTCAACGTTTTGGCCAGGTCAACCTTGACGCACATTCTCTTAGTTGGATAGACTGGCATGAACTAGGTCGACTCATCGCACACAAACTCACCAAGGGTGGACACCAAGTTCTTTAGGAAGGGCCAACATGTACTGGGAAGGTCTGGTAATTCAACCCAGATGGGTACAACTAGGGAAATAATATTAGAAACCGTGAAATATCGGCTCCAAGGTTGGAAAATGAGCAAAGAGTTATTAATGTAGCTAGGACCCTTGTTCAAAACTTTTTGGGCTTGTTCATGGCTACCAAAGTGGAAATGAAAGAATCCCTTGGAGAGATTTTATACATGGTCAACTTGGATACCATATGAGTACCAAGAACATGCTCAAGGGGGATCCGAACCAGAAAATACCCGATAAGAGTATTACTTTAAAACCATTCACAGGCTTGATTAAACTAATGTAACAGAATTACAAATCAGGTTCAGAATTACCTCGTGGTACACCTTGGAGACGAACTTCCTGTGCCGTTGGATTGCTTTTGGAGCCATTTCTCTCGCTGCCAACTTTAGATAAAGCTGAAGAAGGAAGTGAAGACATACTAAAACCTACGGAGCAAACACCACATGGATTTCGGCACACGCTTCCAGATAATGTTTGGATACTTCTAGAAACACTAGGACGACCTGTAGTTCAACATCACCACTTCTTTAGACTTCTAGTTTTCAATGATAGGGACAAATAGAACATTCAAATAGTTATTTTTGTTTTATATAAATCTAATTAATTTATAAAATTGTCGAAAAATATTTATCTTAATATTAATAATAAAATTAATATAAAATTATATAAATAATTAAATATTTAATTTTAAATGAGTTATATAAAACTGAAACCATCCCAGTTACCAAGAGAAATAAACTCAACAAACAATTGATAGTTACAAAAAAAAAAAAAAAAAAAACAGTTATCAAGAGGACTATTCCACTCGGGAAGTTGGCTATTGCCTATTATCGGAAGACTACATCGAGTTGCAGCAAACCACAATGGGTGTGTGAAGCGTACATATTTGAAGCGTACGAAATTAAATGTATGGTATGGCGAGAGATTTGACATCAGAGTTGACTCAGAAATTTTTTTTTGACAAATTTGTTTTTTTAATCCGTCTTCATTGTTCGTACTCTGCTAAGTGACACGATGTGCCTTGGAGGACATTGTTTTCTGGAACGAATTAGTAAGCCACGCTACCATAAAAATCATAATTTTTTTGTATTATTCATTCCATAAATCATAATTTTTTTTGTATTATTTTAAAGATTTCATGCACGTTAGAGTATTTTTAATGTTTTTGGTTTTTTAATTATTTAATGTGATCATGCAAGTCAAGTCTAATGGCATTTTTTATGATTGAAATTTCGTTCACTTTAATACTTTTCTATCTTGCTAGTGTAGTTTGTGTGTGTTTGTGACTAATCCCACGTTAATGGTATTGTGGGTGAGACTTGCCATACTCTTTGTCAATGGGGTAGCAGACTTAAAGGTGCCATTGGTTCCACTTTGTGGGATATAGGGTAGCAGACTTAAAGGTGCCATTGGTTCCACTTTGTGGGATTCCTCACCTCTATTAACATCGAGTTTGGGCATGTGTGTAGGGCTGGCCGTCTTGCTTTTTAATGATTAATGTGATGATGCAAGTCTAGTGGTATATTCCATGATTGGAATTTAGGTTCGCGTTAATACCTATCTATCTTGTTAGTGTACTTTGTGTGTGTTTGTGATTATTCTCACGCGTTAATTGTGTTGTGGAACTTGAGTGGTTTATAAACCCCAACACTTGCCATACTCTTTGCCAATAGCAGGCTTAAAGGTGCAAGTTCTTGGTTCCACTTTGTGGGATTTTTCACCTCTATTAACATCCAGTTTGGACATGTGTGGGGGCTGGCCGTTTTGTTTTCTAACCAGTTAATGTGATGATGGTTAATGTGACGATGCAAGTCTAGTGACATATTCCATAATTGGATAGCAGGCTTAAAGGTGTAAGTCCTTCTTTACCTCAATTAACATTCAATTTGAACGTGTGTAACTCCTTGCTTTCTAATCAGTTAATGTGATTATGCAAGTCTAGTGACATATTCCATAATTAAAATTTAATTCATGTTAATACCTATTTATCTATAAGTCTTGCTTTCTAATCAATTAATGTAATTATGCAAGTCTAGTAACATATTTCATAATTAAAATTTAATTCACGTTAATACCTATCTATCTATAACAATTCCTGTTCTTGCTTATCGATTCCTTGCATGTTGGAGTATTTTTAACGTTCTTGCTTAACGATTCCTGGCATGTTGGAGTATTTTTTTTATGTTCTTGCTTTTGTTGCGTTGTGTGCAGATTATAGTTGTTTTTGTAAAAGTAAGGATTCACACGGGATTAGACCCACGAAAGTCAGTGTGAAATTATATGCAATACTCATATCACAGGAGAGTGAAGAGGTTAAAGTTCGAGTGAGGCTTCAACATTTAAGTCAATATTCATCTTCAAAAATGTTCATCACCGTTGAAGGCATCGTAGATTTAAATGATTTTATTTTATTTTTATTTTTTTCTTATACAAGAGTTGGTAATAATCACTATTTTTAGTAATTGGTCATCATTGTGACCAATTTTTTTTTTTTTTTGGGTTATATAAGAGAGTTAGTAACAACCACTATTTTTAGTAACTGGTCATCTGTAACCACCAAACTTATCTATTTTGTTAATTGTTTTTTTTTTGTTGCATAGGAGAGTTGGCTACAACCACTATTTTTCGTAACTGGTAGTGCAGGGTTCAAATCACAGGTACTGCAACCACCAAACCTATTTATCTCGTTAATTGTTGACCCAACGTGAAATGGGGATAGTCGATCGCTCGGGATTCGTACCATTGTCATCGGTCTGGCACGCACTTAAAGAATTCAAAGCAGACTACTACCTTTGCAAACTAGTACCACCAAGGTTTGAATCCAGGTCTCTTCTCAGCAAGTGCCCATCTAGACTAACACTTACCAATCCACCTAGCCCTTGGGGCTACCCGACGTGAGATGAGGACCGCCAATCGCTCGGGATTCATACCGTTGTCATTAGTATGGCACGCATTTAGAGGATTTAGAGCAGACTACTACCTTTGCAAACTTGCACCACCAAAGTTTGAACCTAGGTCTCTTCTAGCAAGTGCCTATCCAGACTAGCACTTACCAATACACCTAACCGTTGGGACTATCCGTCTTTTTAATTGTTGACCCGGTGTGAGATGAGGACCGCCGATCGCTCGGGGTTTGTATCGTGTTTGTACCGTCATCGTCAGACTGACACGTACGTAGAGGATTTAGAACAGACTACTACCTTTGCAAACTAGAATCACCAAGATTTGAAGCCAGGTCTCTTCTCAGCAAATGCCCATCTAGACTAACACTTAGCAATCCACCTAACCCTTAAAACTACATCGTAGATTTAAATATTACCTCAGTCATGTTAATTTTACCTTTAGCCAGTGGTATCCAAAATTCTCCTTGATTGTATGCTATAAAAAAGGTTGGTATCCTAAATTCTCCTTCATTGTATGCTATAAAAAAGTTGCTTAGGAGTATGTTGTAGAGCACTTTAAGCCATAGACGCAAGAGAGGATTCTCCGCAGGAACTGACTGAATATTTACCTATTCTCTATTACATATTTAGAATTGTATTAATGAAAGGCACCATTTGGTACATGTACCAAATAATGTATTATTCCTAAACACATATTTTAAATTATAATCTATTTGCATTTACTAGCCAATATGCACTTTAATCTTTTAAGCTCATTATTAACTAGAATGGTACATCCATTACACCAGCTACATCCATCCATGGTGTAATGGCGCTCTCCTTAAGCACTTCAATTGCTTTGCCGTGTCAGAAACAAGAAACGACGCCAGAAATGGTTCTGATGTTGATCTCCAAGTTGAAGGCTCAAGTCGAAAGACAAGAAGAGGAGGATGGAGAACCCTGCCCCACATAATAGGTGAAGCAATTCTTGCCCTTAAATCTAATGTAGGAGATTTCATTCACATTCTCCCTTTAAAATTAGTATAGTAGATTTCATTCACATTCTCCCTTTAAAATTAGTATAGTAGATTTCATTCACATGCCTTTGTAGCACATAAAAGAAATTAGATTACTTACTCTTCTACAAATCAGGCAGAGGTCCAACATGGGGCTACGACTCCCAATATTGATTCCAGTCAGGTTTTATGGAAGAGGAAAGCAGATAGCTATAGAAAAATTGAAATCTTTTCGATAAATTGTGTGAATTTCGATGCAAAAACTTCTAACGGTTGTTCAATAAGGCGGGTGTAGGTTTGAGCACCTTTTGTGCTACATAACACCTCACATTTGGTTCATCTTCCTCTATATTTTCTATCTTTCCTATGTTTTAGAACTTGTCTCAATCTAATTACAAGGTAAAGTTTTAGGCGTCAGCTACTTTTAAACAAATTTAACCATTATCGTGTCATGAGGCCCATACCTTACCCTGCTAGAGAAAGCCTGTGAATATGATTTTTCTGTATTTTATTTTTGCAGGTATTTGAGAATTTTTAACAATGTGTAATTCAATTTGTTTGCGGGGAATGAGAGCTGTGAAGGGCTGGCATTGGTTGGTTTGGGTGCCAACCTGATCATCTACTTAAAAACGAAATACAACATGTCGAACGTTGAGGCCTCAAATGTGCTCAATATCTGGTATGGAACAACAAACCTCGCCACACTGCTGGGAGCGTTTCTGGCGGATTCTTACCTCGGCCGATTTCGAACATACTCATCGGCTCTCTTTCATATATAGTGGTAATCAAACTATCAGTAGATATATATTATCTACTGATAGCCTGACCCCGAGGCCGTCAGAAATAATATTATGTACGGTTGCACACATTAGCTGAGGCCCTCAGAAATAGTGTAACGTATTTAACCTTGCAATTTATTTAATAAATTTGAATATTTACGTTGTGACTAAACCTTATTCAAAGGTTACTTATATTTCTTCTTTATTTTTAGACTGGATAGAAGTAACGGAAACTATGCTTATGTATGTGTGCCTTTGTTCAACGTGCAGGGAGTGTGTCTTTCGACTCTTACAGCTCTGCTTCCTCGATTACGGCCTCCCCCCTGCACCGACATGGAAAACATGTTGAGAAAATGCGAGAGTGCTTCCAAAGAACAGTGGGCTCTTCTCGTGTTTGTTTTCTTATTCATCACAATTGGATCTGCGGGAATAAAGCCATGTTCCATAACGTTCGGGGCAGACCAGTTCCAGCAGGAAGGACCCACCGGTAAAAAAACGCTTACAGAGTTTCTTCAATTGGTATTACTTTTCGACGTGTGCGACCCTCATCTTGGCGCTGACTGTTATTGTCTATATTCAAACCGTGAGCTGGAGCGTGGGATTTGATGTCTGTACTCTGTTGGTGCTCATCTCCACTGTAGTATTCCTTCTTGGAAGTCCAGTTTATCTCTACGAGGTTCCCAAAGGCAGCCCCTTCACTGGATTTGTAACGGTAATTGTGGCGACGATCAAAAAGTGGAATTTGCCGTTGCCCTCCGATCCTGAACAGCTCTATCACGGCCAAAGCAGTCCCAAGGCTTCTCTTACACACAGGATCAGGTAAGCGCCAATTCATTTTTTCCCTTCGAAGACTGTGGAATCATTTGGTTTTATTCTTCTTTCAAATCAACGTTAGTGTATGTGAGGGTGGGTGGTTCATTAAAAAAAACTATGGGATTAATTTTTTTTTTATTATTTATTGAGTAAATATTTTTTATACATATACATATATTTTTACAAGGTTTAAACAATTATTGAGTTTAAATTTTTATTATTTTTTTGAAAAGAGAAGGTATACTTTATATTAAATTAAAAGTAACACAAACAATACATCAAATCACTTTATCAATAAAACTAACTAATAGAGAGTATTGATATATAATTTTTATATTGGGTTGGAAAAAATATATTAATTGAAATTTTTTATAATATTTTATAAAAATGAATATCACTAAACTAATCTGTTAGTACCATCAAAATGAATATACAAAAAAATAACTTAAGTATTTCCATAGATCAGTTATAAAGCATATACATAAACTGCTGCATATCACAATGAGTAATATTGGAGCTATAGTTTTCATATCCTCTACAATCACGAAACTTGTGAAAAAAGTATTTATACTTGTCCCTATAACAATACATGATCCTAGCCACCTGTATAAAAATTTTGAAACATGTAAATTTCCTTTAAAAAAAATTAAATATGGATTATAAAATAGCAGTTCATAATTAAATATGGAATATTACTGTTTAAACTCTTTATATATATCCTTTTTTTATGTTTGTAATTTTCATGAACGAAGGTCGTTGTTTCTTATGTTTACAAATTTGTTGTGCCAAGTATTTCATTTGCATGGACTATTCTTCAGCGCTGCTCAGCTGATGCGGCGCCGCACACCCGGACACTGATTTGTATGACATGGTGTCAGGAAACTGAGAAACCATAAAAAGAAACCTCTCCAAATATTGAGATAACTCTTGCCTCGTGTCAAAGTTGATATATGCGCATTAAGTCTCACTGATTTAAACATTCGATAGAAATGTCATGGTGCACGACAATCTTAAGAAGCCTCCACTGACCCTTTTTTCGAAAGAAAATTCTAGAAGATACCTTTTTGGACTAGAAAAGGTTTGATTAGCGTTGTTTCTTAGTCGTAAAAGTTTGATTAGCTTTGTTTCTTAGTTGTTTGAAAGATTCAAAGAATAATAGGACGAGCTTTACAATTACCATTTTATCACATATAACATTTAAATATAGCCATATACATTAGGAAACAAACTAACAATATCGTTTGCGCGTTCTTTTATTCTGCGTTCTTTTATTCTTATTTATTTATTTATTGCCAAAAGTACTGGCTAAAGAAAATGTGTGAGTTTTTTATTATTATTTATTTATTTTATATTAACTAAAGCATTTAAGCTCCTAACAATTAATCCAAATATTTGAAAACAACAGTATATTATAATTCCAAGTCCTTCATCCTATATTATAATAGGAAAATGTTTGAGGAAAAAATAGTAAAAAGATATATTTTTATTTATTTTATATTATTAAAAATATCATTGACTAGAAAAATGTAAAGCTATATTAATCAAATTGTTACAATTCAATAAAAAATGTTGATGTAAATATTTATATTTTTAAATTTATAATAAATAAATAAAAATAAAATCTAAGTCTAATTCACATCAATTAATTTATCTCAACACAAATTATAATTTATAAGATCATTAAAAGAAAGAGAATTCTGAGCAAGAGTTTAGAAATGTAGAATCATTAAAATCTTTCAGTTTCACAAGGAAATGTTTAGCAGAAGAGGTATTAATGCACAAAATTTTTTTATTATAGAAATATGTTATTGAAAATAATTAGTTTTTATATAAAAAAATTAGTTAGGTTTGGTTCTCTTGACTTTTGAGGTTTCATTAATTTTATCTTTATCTAGGGCATTTGAATTTAATTTGAATTCATCAAAGTAAAGGTGTCACCGATTTTCCTATGCAACAATTAAAAAAAATATATTATAAAAAACATTACAATGAACTTGTTAAAAAGCAAAAGGACTAACGACCCTTACATATGTTTTCATTCTATTTTAATAAAATCTCAAATAAATAAAACTATAAACTTGGGATGTATCTTTAAACCCACCACCCCACCTGTTAACAAAAAAATTAAACAATTGATGAATTATTATATTAATAATAATAAAAATATTAGTTTAAGCAAAACTTTTTTTCTTTATTTGAAAATTTATATAAAAATAATAATTTTTATTTATATTTATTCAAACAACAATTATTAACATGTTTGAATCTCCAATTTATTTATTTATATAATTTTTAAATATATATTAAAGTTCTTTTGAACCATAAATTTATATATTTTTTTCAATTTAAACAAAGCTAAAATTTAAAATTTTTATCGAAACAGATATTCTTTGAAAACATGCTTGAAAGGCCCCATTTGCTACGAAGATATACTACTGCTTTATTTGATTAGCTTTCATATTTATCGTCTAACTTTTTCGCCAGAAACAAATACACGACTTATCTCTCAATCTTAACTCATCAAGGCTTTAACTGATTTGTGGCTAACCTGAACTGCAGGTTTCTTAACAAGGCGGCCATAATAAGGGAAGGAGACATCCTACCCGACGGCTCCGTAGCAAACCGCTGGAAACTCTGTTCCATCCAACAAGTGGAGGCGATGAAATCCATCATCGCAACTCTCCCAATCTTCTCATGCGGAATTGCCAATTCAATAACAAACGCCCAACAGCACACCTTTTCGATACTGCAGGCCCAGAGCATGAACAGAAGATTGGGTTCCACCACCTTCAAGGTGCCGGCGGCCTCCTTTGCGGTGTTCTCCCTACTCACGCTCATCGTGTGGCTCCCGTTCTATGACCAGGTCATTGTGCGTGCCGTCCGGCGGGTCAGCAAAAGAAGCCAGGGAATCACGGTGCTTCAGAGAATGGGGATTGGCTTCGCCCTTTCGTCGTTATCGATGTTCGTGGCCGGATTTGTGGAAGTGAAAAGGCGGAACGCCGCGATAAGCCACGGCCTGGAAGAGGAGCCCAAGGCCATGGTTCCCATATCTGCCATGTGGCTGCTTCCTCAGTTTTGTATTTCTGGCCTGGCGGAGGCGTTTCACATGGTGGGTTATCTGGAGTTTTTGTACGGGCAGTTCCCGGCCAACATGCGCAGCACGGCAATGGCTCTGTCGTCGTGAGCGGGAGCGCTGGGCAGTTATTTGAGCAGCATAGTTGTGACCGTGGTCCACAATACGACCGGCCGAAATGGCAAACCGGACTGGCTTGACCACAATCTGAACCGGGGTAGGCTTGAGTATTTTTCCTGGCTCTTGTCCAGTATGGAGGCCCTTAACCTGATATACTTTTTTGTGTGTGCCTCTTGGTTTAAGCAAACCGAATCACCTCCTCTCCTGGTGGATGAAGCTCAAAAGTCAGATGTCTCTGTTCCCAAAGACGTGAAAGGCACACAAGTACAACAATAAAATTGATGTTTTATTCCATGCGTCATTATGAAATTATTTTCAAATTTAGAACTCATAAAGATTTGGTCACAATGTTGGCCATTAAAATAGAAAAATACTATCACCCTTTAAATGGGAGTGAAAATCTGAAAACGGCAACCCGCAAATTTTGAACCAGCCGGAAGTACTACCTTTGGTTTGTCTCATCCGACGGTTTCACTAAACGACCACATAAAATTAACGTGTAAGAACCGGCCAGCCTTAGTAGACACAATTTACTAAAAGATACGTGTTGATACCCTTAAATTTTTAAAGTCCAGTGCATTTTTTTTTTATTATTATAATACATATGAGAATCAGTTTTCAACCCTAGCAATCCTCGGTCCTTATCAACCTGGTTTATCATGTTCTAAATAGATCATGATTTGAATCTACATTTCCCAAAAAAAATTCAAAACTCACAACACTACATTATTTTTGCAAACAAGATTTTTGCGTTTGCAAACAAGTCCAATAGTATTTTGTAGGAGAGTTCAACAATATTGTGTGGAAGAAGACAAGTTCCTCGTACTTGGTATTACTAGATTTGAGAGGTTGGAACTGTGGTATTTATGTTTTTATAGGAACATTTTGACTACTGAATGATGTCCTTAAACCTAATATAATAATTTAAGTAATAAAATAAAATAATTTTTAATAATAATTTAAGTTTTATTTTTATAGGTATATTTTAACATGTATTGAATTAAAGGGACTAAAACATGTAATGGGTGTTTTCATTTAAATTTAAATTCTTAAACAACAAAATACATATAATTTAAAAACAAACGAAGATTTGAGGTAACGGAGATTAAATATAGTTTTTTATAAGTTGGTAATTATTAAAATGCCTCTCTCATTATACATAAATAAGAAGGAAGCTAATTAAAAAAATAGCAAGTTGCTTTGAAAGAGTTTTTAAATGTATATACAATTTTATTGTTAATTTTTATTAAAAGGTTGTGATTTATGTAATGTATGAATTTTATTTATTTATATTAATGAATTATAAATTGGAAAATATTTGTTTGAAAACATTTAACACAATTAACTATAAAAACAAGCAAAATTAATAGAATAAATTAATAGATCGTGGGTGGATATGGGGAGGTGCGACACCACCCACAATAATATTTGTGAGTCATGGTTAATACTAATGTGGTCTTGCTAGACATGGTTTGTGGAATAGTTATAATCACAATGAGTCATATTTATATAGACATATAAAGAAGTCTTGTGGTCTTGCTAGACATGGTTTGTGGAATAGTTATAATCACAATGAGCCATATTTATATAGACAAATAAAGAAGTCTTGTCCATCGTGGGTTTATCCAATCCCTTATTAAGGATGTCCTAAATAGGTAGACACAAGGGATTTCATGGGCAAGTTGTATTAGAATTAGGGAAGAATAAGAGAAGGTAGAAGAGAAACCCATAGAAACCCCATTTATGTAGCCCTCAAAATTATAAGTAATTTGCTTACTTCATCATCTTTATGTAGATGAACAACAAATTTTCCTATTTCAATCCTAGTTGTGGAATTAGACCTAAAAGTGGAAATTATAGGAGCCACATTAAGAAATTAGAGGAAAATTACTAGGGAGAAAAGATGAAGAACTAAGGAAGCCTTGATGGTGAGGGAGAAATATATAACACCTACTCCATCACCAAAAAGGAAAAAAAGAAAAATGAGGGAAAGAAAATATTTGTTGATCCTTTAGAGACTATAGTAGAAGCAACATGATAGTCAAAGCAACAAGACAAACCTTATTTCTTATAATGTGCTAATGAGAGGGATGATAAATATCCCATGGAACTTATTGAAGAAGGGTTAGAGGAAGAACTTATGGGGTAGGATGAACCCCAATATGTCAATGACATTTCTCTAGATCTTGTAATCCTAATATAACTGACTCCATATACTACTTTAGATAAGTCTATAGAAGAATTTCATAGACTATAGGAAGAGCTAACTCTAGCCAAGGATGAAGATACTAGATAGAGAAGTGAAGTAGAGAAAATTGTAGTCTACAAGTGGAATTGATAGTAGCTAATTTTGAGGAATCTAAATGGAAAGTAGAGGTTAAATATTATAAGCAAAGATATATTCCCCTAACCCAACATGAAAAGGACATTAATGTTTTTATTGGTAAGAGGGATTTTGAAAGGTTCTTGTAACATTTTACAAAAAAGTTCTAGTTAGGAAAAATGGTCCCAACCATCTAAAATAAAAAAGAAGCACCTTCATAAAAATAGCCAAGAAGAAATACAAAAACAAATAAAGAAACCCTCATAGGGGTAAAAGAGGAAGCCTGAATGGGTAGTAAGAGAGGCATGAGCAAAATAGAAGTTCCATTGCAAGACACCGTAAGTCCAACCATTACCATTAAATTTTGTGAGAGCAATGGGATGATTTGTATAGTTAAGAAAGGAGTTTGATAATAATTGTTTCAATTTGAAAGAGAAAGAAAATAAGTTCAAAAGTTGACAAAACTACTCTCCACATCTGTGAAAGTTGCAAAGGTCATAGTTGTGTGTAGGCCTCTTACAATGGTCTATTATTCATATTTGAATAAAAGTAGATTATGATGCAAGTAGAATAAATTGTTACTAGTTATCCCATGAATTATGAAGATCATATAGGGCTCATCCAGGTTTATTTCTTTCTACTCCATAGAAAGCAAGATTTATTATATGAAATATTTGCATAACTTTTTACTTTCTAAGTGCATGAGATTGAATCCCACCCCTTTTAGCAGGGATGTAGTCATTCAAACCTTCTATTCTATAATTCAAAATAAAATTCTAAGACATGGGGAACTCATAGAGTATCTAGAGAGAGAAATTACTAAACCACTCATGGTCTACCCTAAGAATAAAGAAATTAAACAATATTCATACCTATGGAAAGTATAATGGCCTAAAAGGACCATGAAAAAGAAAACCAAATGAGGGCCCTCTAGATATTTTGATATTCAATATAAAAAGTACAAGGATCAATTATAGAAGGATCTAGATCAATATGAAAGGAGTTATTAGAGGAAATAGGGAGGCTTGCACTACACCATAAAAAATAGCTTTAACAGTGGCTAAAATAAGATGGTTTTTATGGCAGTAAAAAATTATATTAATAGATCCTAAAATGGCAGTTAAAAATTGCCCTCTTAGGTCTAAGAGGGCAATTTATAACCGCCTTCTTAGGTCTAAGATGGCAGTTTATAACCACCCTCTTAGGGTGACCCTAAAAGGGCAATTATAAACCACCCTCTTAGGTTACCCTAAGATGGTAGTTTTAAATCGTCGTCTTAGGGTCACACTAAGACTAATATGGTGGTTTTAAACCACCCTCTTAGGTCTAAGAGGGTGGTTTAGGAAACCCTAAGAGGGTGGTTTATAACCACCCTCTTAGGGTCTCAACAAAATATTTATATATAAATACCGTGGGAGATGAGCATTTCGATACTTTGAGCATTTGAGCAATACATGATGGAGGTACCGTAGGAATAACAGAGCTAGGGCTCTGATAATTTTAACAACATGTGACAAAGGGACCATGGGAATAGAAAATTTAGGTATTTGAGCATTTCAACAACATGCAATGGGGGGACCATGAGAATAGTAGAGCTAACGCTTTGAGCATTTTAGTAGTGCATGACAAAGGGACCATGAGAATAGTAAAGCTAGGGCTTTGAGCATTTTAGCAACTCACAATGGAGGAACCAATAGAATAGCAGAGCTAGAGCGTTGAGAATTTTAGCAGTGTGCAATGGAGGGACCACGATAATAGCAGATTTAGGGCTTTAAGCATTTTAGTTGCACATGATGAAGGGATCACAAGAATAGCAGAGCTAAGATTTTGAGCATTTCAACTTAAAATTGAATATAAAATTATATATTTTGGTATGCAAAATTTAACTTGAATATAAGAGTTAAGCTTATACCATTTGATTTGAAAAACTTATGTTGTGACAAGTAGTTATTTGAATATATTTTTTGATTACTATGTATATGTATTTGGGTGTTCTCTTTATTTTCATTTAGAGCTTCGTTGGGTCTTCTCTTGGTTTTTAGTTTTATTAATACCAATATGAAAACCCTAATGAGAGGCTAGATTTCGTATTTGGGTGTTCTTTCTATTTTCATTTAGAGCTTTGTTTGGTCTTCCTTCGATTTTCAATTTTATTAATACCAATAAGAAAACCCTAATGAGAGGCTAGATTTTAGTGGTAATTCAAACCTAAGAATTTGCCAACATGGAAGAAAGGAATTTACCTTTAATAGAAAATAGTTCCAACCATGAGTGGTTATTCTATTAGCATGACCTCAAATTTATATTTCTTGTCTTTGAATTGGGTGTCTCTCCAACAAAATTAGCCAAGAAACTTATTGAAATAATAGAATCCTTGTGAAATACAAGTTTTAGTTATATATATATATATATATATATATATATATATATATTTCAAATTCTATACCTCTTTGGTTTCTATTCTAAGACTTATGGTAAATTGAACCTTGCCAATATGTCTAAGCCTGAATCTCATATTATAATGTAAGAACTTAAAATTACACTCTTTCAAAAGAATATACAAGGCCTTGAAGATGCATGTAGAGATGTCTACTGGGATAGGGTTGGCTTATGGCAGGAAACCAATATGGCTTCCTGTAATATGTGGTGAAGAAAAGTACTTTAGTTTGGAGTCAATATTGTAGCTCTTTCTTTTTAAAAAGGTGGATTCCTCAAATTAATAGGGATTCATTTTTATCTAATCAAACATGTGAGGACATCAAGAATGGTTGTTGGAAAGCGATATAATCAAATTGAAGCAAATTTTTTTACTACAAAAACAAATATATTTATTGGTAATATTTTCTTGTTTTATTAAATATCATCCTATTTTCAACTTATATACCAACTTTTATATTTCACCTTGTCATGATTCAGTATAGCTAAATATTAAAAGAATCGTAATATAGAATACTTCTTGTTTTTATTGAACTTAACAATTGAAAAACTGATTATATTAATAACAAAGGAAATATGACCTTTATAAGAGTAAGACACTCTAAATTAACATAAACTGTTTTAATATGAAGTCACACAACTTGTAGCTTGGAAAGGCATTTTTGAAACATTACTTTTCAAAGATCACATTACTAATTGTAGGATAAACAGTGTGCCTTTTGTGAAAAATTAAAATGTTGAAAAATGGTATGTTTTTTTTGGAGGGTGTGGTAAAACTAAAGGCTTACTGAAGGAACTAAATTTTGGAATTCAGGTTCTCTTCTTGGGACCTCTGGCCAGGGAAACAACACTATTACAAAGCATATTTTCCATTAAACACCCTAATATCTGACAAGTAGTACAAAATGTAAACTAGGCCACATACAAGAGGACTTGGTATTAGGTGGTCATATTTGGATACTTTCACATTTTTTTCTTGTTACACTTTTGTTGTAACTAACAAATATCCTTCTCTACATAGAGTTTTCCAAATTGGAAACATAATAGAAATTAACAATGCAAACAAGATATTGTTGTAATTGACATAACATTCTTTTGTAGAAGCATTGTTTGCATCAATCTACATAAGCAGGTGGATATTAGGTATGGCTTAATTAGCTAATTCAAATCACCAAAAAAGGTATGTCATATCTAAACAAGCAACTCCTACTTGCTACCAATGGAAAAAATTCTGGCAACTTCTTAGGTGATTTTACTTTCATATGCTTTTGGGATGAGTCCATTTTGCACATGGATATTTGATATATAAGACATTGAAAGGCCATGCAACCTAAAATTTTTTGCATTTTGAGTTTTTGATACTCTGTTAAAGAAGCTTGGGGAGATGGATGTTCCAGTCATTTGGTGGACTTGTCTCATACTATTTGTACACTTTTCCTCCATTAATATCATAGTATATTTTACATTTGTTAGCTTTTGAGGATATATGCAAAGGGAGGGATCTAACACAAGTCTTGATAATATGAAATAAGTGATTCTACAACATGAATGAAATATACTATAAATAAAAATTGGTGAAAATACAATGTAGTATGGAGGATAAGATCACTCCATTAATATAAGCTAAAGAACTACATTGTGCTCCATACAGGAGCTCTACCACAAACTACTCTCTACAACAACACTCTTGATATCTATATGCTCTCTCACACATATCTATCACTATGTGGCCTTTTATATAGTAAAATAGATTCCTTGGCCAACACTCTACCTAGTTGTACAAGTGGACACCTTGTACATTATAACATGCACATTGACACTTGTGCATTTATTACATTACTTGAAGTAAGTAGCTAAATTCCCCCTAAAGTAATATCTACTCTAACTATGTACCATAGGTGGTACATTTACATGACCCAAATGATATAATATAGTCTAACTCTAACACCTCCCTTTATTACATTATTTTGGTATTGAATATTTCAATCTTGAATATGGATCTTCTTCTTTTGGATGCTCTTTTTCTTGGTCAGGTTCTTTCATCAGTGGAATTTTGCTCTGTAATCCACCTTCTATTTTGAGTCAAATATCGATCTTGTATTCTCCTTCTTTGATTATTGTAATCTGATTAAGCAAGTAGTCAGTGTCTTCATATGATGCAAAGAGAGTTGTAGCTGAGGGTTCTTTAGTCTTTTGGAGATGCTCATCTGGTTCAATATTTGTGATTTATTTGGCATTCATGTTCTCTCCATTATTTTTTCTTTTAGCATATCTTATCTTCCTTTTTATCCTTCTTCTCCTACTATTCTGCATTAATGCTAGTGGAATTTTTGCTTCATGAGGAGTTAGTCTATCAACACAATAAAATTGATTTGTATGCTAGATTACTTCATGTGTTGAGTGATTACATATACTATTAATGATAGATAAATTATCAAACATTCCTCTGATGTAAATATAACTATATTTTGTGAATTCCACCATACCTTAAAAATATTTTCTTGAAGACTTCAAATTTTCCCTCTTTTGCCTCCTTAAAAGATAAGTATTTTCACTATCTGATAGATTCTCATATCCTTTAAGGGTATCTACCAAGTTTTGGGAATATAATTCCATTTCATGAAATAATTACTTTTTGATAAATATATTTCTTATTATTTCTTCCATATTACTTGATATATTTAGGATATGTTGGACATTTTGAGTCCTCTAAGTCAAAGTTGTCATTGATGTCACCTGATAGAGTTATCACTCTTATCAAGGAATTCGACAAGAAATAAAGTCGCCCAAGTCATCCAGGAAAAAGCTTCATCAGTGCAAAAGTGAAAGGAAAAAGGCTCCATAATATTTTAATATTATTGGGAGCACAAGTTAAGTGATTGGTTTATAAAAACCCAAGATGGGTTATTGCAAAGGTTAAAAAGGAGGTTTAATAATTATTTATAAATTATTTAAATTCACAAGGAATTTAAATTTTATAAATAATATTTAATTACACCAAGGTTGGGCATTAAGACAAGGTTCTAAGGTTTAATTAAATTAAACCTAAGGTTGGTTCTTTTTAATTTATAATATTTAAATTTAAATTTAAATTTAAATTAATTATAAATTAAAAATCATGCCGACGTCAAAATTATTCGAAGCATCGACGTGATTGCAAAAGAGGACAAAGGCATTATATAAATGCCAATAAAATCATTTACCAAGGCATCCCTTGCAATTATTATTCGAAGCGCATGCGAAAAGGTTTTGTTTTTCGAAGGCCTTACGATTTACGTAAAGGCTAAAGGTGTGAAGGTTTGGAGGCTCTAAGCGCAAAGGCTAGCGTGGCCTAGTGGTATGTTGGCTTGGTACTAAGGAGGAGGTCCCGCGTTCGATTCGCGTGAGGCCTTTTGGATTGCAAGGAAGAAGCGCTTGAAGCGCTTGTTGTTTTCGGAGGAGCGTTGTTCGCAAAAACTTTATGGTGGACATGCCATTTTAGACATGTCAGGGCGCGTGGCCCAACGGTGGCTTGGCTGTGGCTAAGGCATTGGGAAGGAGGACGTCGGGGGATCGAATCCCTCCGTGGAGGGAAAGGCAAGTGGATTTAATTTTTGATGTTGTTTAATATTTTAATTTTTGCCAAGGTTGCCTAAGGAGAAATAAGGATATGGTATGCCCTAGGAAAGATAGAGATTTTTGCTGATTTTATTTTTGGAAGTATATCATATTATATATCATTGGAAAGCTCTTTTCGAGAGCTATTTGTTTAGATTGCTTAGAGGGAGAAATAAGGTGTGTGCAAGGAGATATTTCTGGTTTTGTCAAGGAGTTTCAAAAGTAAGTTTGATTCATTCTTTTGAGGGTTTATTTCTTGCATAAGAGGATATGGTGCATTTTATTGAGTAGGAGTAATAAGGTGTTATTGAGATATTATTTTTATTATTGTGTTATTACTCAAGACCTCTAACCCTTGTTGAGATTGGAAAAATAAATGTGTTGAGTGTGGCAGATTTAGGGGACAACTCATAAGGCATCAAAAAGGTATGGGCAATATTCTTCATTGACTTTTTTGGGTGATTGATTTCTGAAAATATCTTTGGAGAGAAAAGGATTGATTGTGGTTTCCTTTTGAGGAGTTGTTGGTTTAATGCTTCAAGGTTTTCTAGTTTGAGAGTTGTGATTAAACCTTGTTTTATAAGCATTGTTGTTGAAGCCAATTGGTCATGCAAAGAACTTGAACTTGAGTTAAGAACATGAGTATCATTGTTATGTGAGATTTGTTGTTGAGCATTGTTGGAAACATTTTGAGTTGGTTGATACATGCTTGGACTAGGGTTTGTGGAAAGGATTGTTCCTTGAGGTGATTGGTTGAGTAGAGTTGATAGAACATATTGAGTCTCTAACAATTCTCTTTATGCTTCTATGAGATTGATTTGAGTTGAGATTGGGATTTGAGTATAGAACATATTGAGTCTCTAAAAATTCTCTTTATGCTTCTATGAGATTGAGTTGAGATATTGATTGAGCATTGAGTATAGAACATATTGAGTCTCTAACAATTCTCTTTATGATTCTATGAGATTGGACAAGTTCTGTGTGAGCTTGTTAAGCTGAATTGAGGCAAGTCTTTGAGAAAGCTTGTGGACTGATTTTGTGTAAGCTTTTGTGAAATCTTGCTATGCAGATTTGAGCAAGTCCTAGAGAGGACTTATTGAGCAGATTTGGGCAAGTCCTAGAGTGGACTTATTGAGCAGATTTGGACAAGTTTTGAGTGAGCTTGTTGAGCAAATTTGAGTAGGTTCTGTGTGGACCTATTGAGCAGAATTGAGCGAAGTACTATGTGGACTAGTTGAGTAGCTTTGCTAGACAAGGTTCTGAGTGAACGTATTGAGATAGAGCTTTGGAGGTGATAGAGTATAGAGGATAGAGTCTTAGTGGATAGAGATCCAATAGCTAGGACAATTGAAGATAGATCTGAGTGAGGAGTCTTCAAGTGGAGAGAGATCCACCAATCAGTGCAGCAGAGAGACAAAGTCTTCTAGAAGATCACTAGCCAGAGAAGAAGGGAAAGAGTTCTCCTATGGAAGAGATCCATGAACTTGAGATTAGGGGATCAACATCTCCTTTGGACAGAGGTCCATAAACATTGTAATTGGGAAGGATTCCCAAAATATTATTTGAGAAATATTTAGAAGAAATATTTTTCTATGGAGGTAGCCCACATTGGGTGAACCATGTTAAAATGATGTCTCTCATGTGTGTGATGCTTTGTGTGATGTTTACTATTTTATTAATGTTGATGCTACTATTTGGGGAAAATTTTTATGTTATACTGTTCACCCCCCTCTCAGTATAAGCACATGTTCTTCAATTGGTATCAGAGTGGGTCTCTCCATGAAGAGTCTAACAACTTGGAAGAGGATCCTTCGGTAGCACACATGACTTCAGAAAGTGAAGAAGAGAGTATGTTTGATATAAAAGAAGAATTCTTTGTTGCTCTCAAAAAATTGGAAAGACTTAGAGAGAAAAATTCAAGCTTGAAAGAACAAATTCAGGAAGATGAAGAAGCAAGAGTGGAACTTATACAGAACCTTACAAAATTCAAGATTAAGGTAGAAGAAGGAAAGAAAATTGAGCAAGATATGATAGATCTACTGAGAGCCAAGGAAACAAAATGTGGAATATTGGAAGCAAAAATTGTTCTCCTAAGGAATAAACTGGAAGGGATCAAGATACTACAAGATACAGAATATGAGAAACAAGAAGAGGAATCAAGCTTCCAAAGGGCAAAAATTTCAAACAAAGAAAAGCAAGCAAAGGACATCAGAAAGGAAGAAAGCAAAGAGGAACCCTGGATAAGGGTTAATCACAAGAAGAGAATGACTTCTTCACAATATCCAAGACCTCCAAACATGTTACATAATTTCTTTCATGGTCATTGTTTTTCTTGCAATAAATATGGTCATATAGCTGCACATTGTACTCATCATGCAAGATACAATAGAAATTTCAATTCCTTTGCACCTCTCATGGATGATGATGTTATATGTTACAAATGCAATAATTTTGGGCACAAGGCTAGGTGGTGTAAAATGATATTTCCTGAGTCTAGAAAAACAATTCCAACAACTAGGAAGGATGAAAGAAAGAATGTTAGGGCCAGATCTATGTTAGTACAAACAACCCTGCATGCTCAAAATAAATAAGAACAATGGTATCTGGATAGTGGTTGCTCTAGTCACATGACAGGAGACAAAGACAAGTTCATTGTTCTAAAGGAAACAAATAGAGGATCAGTAAGTTTTGGTGATAATGGATCAGCAAGGATTGTTGGGAGAGGTACTCTAAGTCTAGACAATGGAAAAACAAAAATAGAGAATGTTTTGTATGTCAAAGGGTTAAAACACAATCTACTGAGTATAAGTCAACTTTACGATCAAGGATATATGGTTACCTTCCATCCAGATAGATGTGAGATAAGGAAAATAGAAATAGGAAGAATCATTGCAAATGCAAGAAGGACCCCAAACAACTTATACATGCTCAATGAGATCAAAGGGGAAAAGTGCTTTCTATCACAAGAATATGAGAGTTGGTTGTGGCATAGAATATTGGGTCATTTGAATTTTGACAACATAGTCAACATAAGCAATAAACAAGCAGTCAGAGATTTACCCAAAATAAGAAGACCTCAAAACACAATTTGTGCACCTTGTCAACATGGAAAGCAAACTAGGACAACTTACAAACCAAAAGGCTATATGTCATCTGAGCCTTTGAGTCTAATACATACTGATTTGTGTGGTCCTACCAGAACACAAAGTATTCAGGGTAAGAGTTACTTCATGTTGTTTGTAGATGATTATTCCAGAATGGTTTGGGTAACTTTCCTAAAAGAGAAGTCAGAGGCCTTCGAAAAATTTAAAGCATTCAAGAATTTGGTTGAAAATGAAACAAGAAAAAGGATTAAGTGTCTACGATCCGATAGAGGAGGAGAATTCACTTCAAATGAGTTTGTAGAATTCTGTGAACAACATGGAATTAAGAGAGAGTACTCAACAGCAAGAACCCCCCAACAAAATGGAGTAGTTGAGAGGAAGAACAAGACTATTGAAAACATGGCTAGAGCTATGTTAAATGAATCTAAGTTATCAGATGGTTTCTGGAAAGAAGTAGTATCTATAGTTGTACACATAATTAATAGGGCTCAATTAAGGGTAAATCATCACAAGACTCCATATGAGCTTTGGAAAGGAAGACCTACTACTATAAAACATTTCAAGATCTTTGGAAGCAAATGTTACATAAGATGGGAAGATCAGAATTTGGGCAAATTTGATCCAAGATGTGATGAGGGAATTTTTCTTGGTTATTCTACAAAGAGCAAGGCTTACAGATGTTACAACAAAAGAACATGCACTATGGTGGAAAGTATGAATGTAACAATTGATGAGAAGATAGATTCCAGAGAATCAGTTCAACAAACTGTATACCAAGAAGATGGATGTTGTCAAGAAGAATTTTGTGAGGAATCAGATAATGATGAAGAAGAAATACAAAGGCTTCTTCCTAAGACTCCTTCCAGGTATGTACAAAAACATCACCCAAAATATCAGATCATCGGGAATCCAGATGAAAGACAGACAAGGAGAAGAATAATAAAACCATTTCAACAAGCAAATTTTTCTTTGCTATCTAAGATTGAGCCAAAATATTTCACTCAGGCTAGTGAAGATGAATTTTGGGTTAAAGCAATGAATGAGGAATTGGATCAGATAGAGAAGAGCAAAACTTGGGAGCTTGTTCCATGACCAAAGGACAAAAATGTGATTGGCACAAAATGGGTTTTCAAAAATAAGTTGAATGAAGATGGACAAGTGGTCAGAAACAAAGCAAGGTTAGTATGCAAAGGTTATGCACAAGTAGAAGGAATTGACTTTGATGAAACTTTTGCTCCAGTTGCATGACTTGAAGCTATAAGGATGTTTTTAGCTTTCGCAAGTTTCAAGAACTTCAAGGTATATCAGATGGATGTCAAGTCAACTTTTCTAAATGGGGTTCTAGAAGAAGAGGTCTACATTGAACAGCCAGAGGGATTCATACTAGCAGATACACCAGATCAGGTATGCAGATTGAAAAAGGCATTGTATGGTTTAAAGCAGGCTCCCAGAGCATGGTACTCAAGATTGGATAAGTATCTACAGGAACAGGGATTCAAGAAAGGAATAGCAGATAGTAATTTGTATATCAAAAATGAAGGAAATGATCTTCTAATAGTGGTCGTTTATGTTGATGACATAATTTTTGGGGGAAACAATGACAAGATGTGCAAAGAATTCGCTAAGAATATGCAAAGTGAATTTGAGATGTCTATGCTTGGTGAATTATCCTTCTTTCTTGGTCTTCAGATTTCACAATCAGGAAAGGGAGTGTTTCTTTCTCAAGCCAAGTACATCAAGGAGATGTTGAAGAAATTTAGGTTAGAAGATTGCAAACTAGTAAGTACTCCTATGGTCATAGGGTGCAAGTTGAGTAAGGATGATGAATCTCTAGAGGCAGATCAGAGACTATACAGATCCATGATTGGTAGCTTATTATATGTCACAGCTACAAGACCAGACATAGTACAATCAGTGGGATTAGTGGCAAGGTTTCAAGCAGCACCTAAGGAAACACATGTGGCAATAGTAAAAATAATTTTTAGGTATCTAAAAGGGACTATGGATTTTGGGCTTTGGTATCCCAAAAGTGATAGTTTCACACTCACAGCATATACAGATGCAGATTGGGCCGGCAACATTGATGATAGAAAAAACACAAGTGGAGGAGCTTTCTTTCTTGGAGAAAGTCTAGTCTCTTGGTTAAGTAAGAAGCAGATTTTAGTATCACTATCTACAGTAGAGGCAGAATATATTGTAGTAGTAGCCAATTGTACACAGGTGTTATGGATGAAGAGAACTTTAGAAGACTTCAAGATAAAGCATGATCAGCCCATTCCTATACTATGTGATAATACCAGTGCCATATGTATCTCAAAAAAATTGGTAATGCACTCCAGGACAAAGCACATTTCGATTAAGTATCATTTTCTGAGAGAACAGGTGTCAGATAAACAGGTCAGATTGGAGTATGTCACTACAAAGGAACAAATAGCAGATATTTTCACTAAGCCACTCTCAAAAGAAATTTTTGAGTATCTTCGAGGAAAATTGGGAGTGAGACTCCCACCCGAGAATTAACCACCTCATGTGGAGGTGGGGGAGGGGCTAAGCTAAGAGGCTCATTCTTAGCCCCGAGCCCCAAAGGTGACCCTTTGCCATTGATGTCAAAGGGGGAGAGATTTGTGTATATTGGGGAGAGATTTGATATTTGAGAGAGCATTGAGCCAAGGGGAGAAAAGTCCCAGGGGGAGTAGAAAAGAAGGTCAGGTTTCAGTAAAAGGATAAGGGTTGCCATCAATGACAAAGGGGGATATTGTTGGACATTTTGAGTCCTCTAAGTCAAAGTTGTCATTGATGTCACCTGATAGAGTTATCACTCTTATCAAGGAATTCAGAAAGAAATAAAGTCACCCAAGTCATCCAGGAAAAAGCTTCATCAGTGCAAAAGTGAAAGGAAAAAGGCTCCATAATATTTTAATATTATTGGGAGCACAAGTTAAGTGATTGGTTTATAAAAACCCAAGATGGGTTATTGCAAAGGTTAAAAAGGAGGTTTAATAATTATTTATAAATTATCATAGAAGTATAAAGAGAATTTTTAGAGACTCAATATGTTCTATTCTCAAAACTCAGTCACTTTCTCAACACAATCTCATAGAAGCATAAAGAGAATTGTTAGAGACTCAATATGTTCTATTCTCAAAACTCAATCACTTTCTCAACTCAATCTCATAGAAGCATACAGATAATTTTTAGAGACTCAATATGTTCTATTCACACAACTCAATCTCTTTCACAAATCAAATCAGAATATAGAATAGTTTGTTTTATGGAACTTGAACAATCACTTCATTTATTCACTTTACTAGGCCCAATAAACTCTACTCAACCAATCACTTCAAGAAATAACTATTTCTCGCAAACCGTAGTTCAAGCATGTATACTCCCACTCAAAATGTTTCCAACAATGCTCAAAAACAAATCTCACATAACCATGATAATCATGTTTTTTTCTAACTCAAGTTCAAGTTCTTTACATAACAACTCACTTCAACAACCATGCTTATAAAACATTCTCAACACAACCAATGGCTTCAACAACAATGCTTATAAAACAAGGTTTTAATCACAAATATCAATTTAAGAAAACCTTGAAGCGTCAAATTTCGAAAAGGAAACCCTAATCAAATCCTTTTCACTCCAAACTTAATTTTTAAGTAAGCCAATCAACCAACTCAACCAAAGAAAAAATTACCCATACCTTTTTGCTTGACAAGGAGTTGATCTCACAAATTTTCCACACTCACAAATTTCTCTTTTCCAATCTAAATAAGGGCTAGAAGACTTCAATCAAATCACAATACAAAATAATCACCCAAAATATACCTTATTACTCCAACTAAAAAATAACATTCACCATAGTCTTATTTTAATAGAAAAACCCTTATACAAAAATAATGCTCAAAAGTCTTAATAAGAAATTAATTAAGACTTTATTAAAACTCATTATTACTCCCTAAAATAATAAGTCTCAAATATCAATCCTTCCAAAATAATCCTCAATAATCATTCACCATTAATTTCAAATATCAATCCTTCCACTATAATCCTCAACAAACATTCACCATAAAATTTATGCCTTAATGTATAAAAACAATAATCAATTATGCACCCTTATTCCTCCAACATTAGGCAACTAAAAAAATTTAAATCAAAATTAAATACCTTGTCTTCGGAGGGAATCGAACCCTCAACCTCGTCTCACCACAAGCACCTTAACCATGGCCAAAGTCGCCGCATGAGCCAAGTGCTTGTTCGATATTAAAGAAGCACCATGTGCTTCTTCATCTCATGTCACCTTCCACCAAGGGTAAAAGTTCATGCACCTTGGGCGCTTCAATAAACACACCAAAAAATGCACGTAGGGATTGAACATCAACCACCTTGCTGTCAGTGCCTTTGCACTTTCCCAACTACCACTAGGCCATGCTTGCCCAATGAAACTTGAGGATGAAAACTTCCTCCTTTATCCCTTCGTTTCCACATTTTCATAAATGCACAAGATCTATTTTTGCATGCCACCGATTATTAATTTGAGCAAGGGTAAATAAAACTTAGGTTTGTTGGGCATATTTATATGCTCCTTCATTGCATTAACAACGTCGGTGCTCATGTGCTTCCTTCCATGACGTTGGCGGTAAAGGCTTCGAATGCATTTTATTAAACCTAACCTTTGGGTTTAATTTACTTTTAGACTTTATAAAACCCACTCTTTGCATTATAAAATATTATAATAAAATTTATAAATATTTTATTTGGGTTTTCACCATGGCACATTTAATATTATAATAACCATTATTATAATATTATACCTTTGATAAAGTACCTTTAATATTTATTTATAAAATTTAAATTCTCACTAAATTTAAATAATTTATAAAATAAATATTATAACTCCTTTTTAACTTCTATATTTTGCATTGTTTCACTTGATCTTTGACCTTCTTCCTAGATATCAAATAACTATTTTTATCCCCTTTGTTTCCTGCTGAAATATTTGGTATTAGTGATGACTTCATCTGGTGACATCAATGACAACTTTGACTTAGGGACTCAAAATGTCTAAAAATCTCCCCCTTTGTCATTTATGGCAACCCATACTCTTCTTACCAAAATATAACCTTTATTTTTACTCTACTCCCCCTGGGACATTGCTCCCCCTAGCTCAAAGCTCTCTCAAATATCAAATATCTCCCTATTACAAAAATCTCTCCCCCTTTGACATCAATGACAAAGGTTAACGTTTGGGGCTTGGGGCTAAGAATGAGCCTCTTAGCTTAACCTCTCCCCCACCTCCTCATGAGATGGTTAATTATAGGGTGGGAGTATTTCTACTCCCCGAAAGCACTGTTCTTTACCTTTATTCTATTGCCTTTTTTTTATTTTCTAATTCTTTTGATTTTTTCTATTCGTGTCATCATTCATGTTCATGTCATCATTCCTATTCTTATTTTTGTTCCTATTATCATCCATGTTCCTATTCCTATTCATTTTCTTTTTCTAATTCCTTTCATCATTCTTGTTCCTGCTCCTATTCTTATCCATGTTTTTGTTCTTATTCATGTTCATGTTCTTGTTCCTGTTCATGTTTTTTTTCCTGTTCATACATGTTTATGGAATATTTGCTCTACACCATTTTGTTGTGTGACCATCATTATTGCACTTATAACACTTAATGTTATTATTCCTTGGAGGTGCAAATATCTTAGTATCTCTTCTAGTTAAGCCATATCCTCTTCTATCATAAACCCTGTAATTCATTGCCTTGTGACCAAACTCATTACATGAGTAGCAATACCCATGGAAAATTTGTCATTTCCCATATTATTGTCTTTCATGTGTCCTACACTATGAAGCCATGTGCCCAAATCTGTGACATGAAAAACATATTCCATTGAATATTCCTTGTCTTGACCTCATTGGTCTTCTGTTATGATTAATGTTCCATCTGTATCTTCTTTGTGCATTGTTCCTGTCTTTGTTTAACCCTTTATTGTTCAACTCACCCTCTGATATCTCACTCCCTCTTACACTGTCTTCTTTTGATGTATCTTCATCTGAAGTTTCTTCTTCTTCAATAATTGAAGTAGACTCTTCTTTCCATTTATTTTCAGCCTGTTTGGAACCAAGACTTGTCTTGTTTGTTGCTCCTCTTTGTATCTTGACTATTTTATCCATACTCTTTGCACTGTTTACATACTTGTATAGCTTATTTTTGGATTATTCTAAATATTCCTTTAGTAGTGCTACTTCTTGTGCTAACTTCTCACATTCTTAAATCTTTGCTTCTAACTTATATTTGAACTTCCTTGCCTAGCCTTTGTTTTTTCTAAATCCTCTATGAGCAATAATATTTTTTCATCACATTCTTGAAATTGAATTTCAAGCTTAGAGTTTTGATTTTATACCTTCTTTACTGTGTCAAGGGCATAGAGAAGTTCTCCCCTGAGATCATAACCATTATCTACTAAATAATCCTTTATTTTTTTGCCTTTGTCCACATCATTACTTTCTTTTGGCTTGTCTTCTATAGGATCACTCACTTCTTCTTCTAATGCCATTAGAATATTTTCATCTGGTATTTCAAGTGCATATTCATAGTCATCATCACTGAAACTATAACCATCCCTTGTATAATAATATTCAATATTTCCACGCAGGTGTTGTAGGTGAGTTGGAGAGGAGAGGGCAATCCTCCAAGGGAGGTCCCAGGTTTGAATCTCCACCCTACCAAAAAGTTGAATTGGGTACCTAAAAATCTAATTGATAATGTTGGTGCGAGAAGGGCTAGGTGCGACCCCTGGGTGACTTTGACGGTGTAGAACTCCCTGTTCATGGTCTCTTAGACCAAGGCGGCCTCGCAAGGTGTTTTTCGCTTAAAAATATATATATATTCAAGATATCCAAATCTACCACATCTAAAACACTTGATAATAACTGGAGTCCTTTTCTTAACTGGTTCTTTTTCCTCAATCATAAATAGGATTTTATCTCTATCATTGTGTGAAAAAAACTAGCATCACTATCATTTGAGTACTTTCATTATCTGCATAGTAGCTCCTCTTTTGTCTTTGGAATAACTTCTTTCCTTGTCTTCTTTGTCCATACTTTCTTTTTTTTGGTGCCTATATCTTTTTGATTCCATGTACCTGTGATCCTATTTTTCTTCACCATTGTTGTTCTTTGGATATTTACAATCTATTGCAAAATGTCCATACTTTCCACAATTGAAACACTTAATAGATCTTAGATCTATGGGTCTTCTGAAATCTTTATCTCTTCTACCATAATTTGCTTCTTCATCACTGAATGACTTACTGCTTGATTCTGACTTCTTACCCTTTATCTTCTTAATTACTTTGAATGTTGCTTCCTTTTTTTTTTTTTTTTGAATTTACATGGTGGAATCGGTAGCTGCCATGAATCCGGGAAGGTTGTCTAGCTTTTATGGCCACCACAATATTCTGTGTTGTCTAACCCAGAAGCCGCCACATGGATCTTCGTGTAGTCCGCCCCTATAACCACCATGCCACAATCATTTTAAACCTTTTACGCCACTTAAAGCACCATGAAATGGACAAGCGTTCAGTTCGACGAGGCTTGAGATTTGAAACTTGGTCCTCCACCCCCCTTATGGGGTTTGGATGAACCAATTGGTCTACACCTCGGACCTAATGTTGCTTCCTTTTTGGAAGTAGGATCTTTTGTTTTTATCTCAAAAGTTGTAAGCATGCCAAGTAAGGAATTTATTGTTAGACAATCACTATCAATTGATGTTTCTATAGTAGAGACCTTTTCACTATATATTTTTGAAAGAGTTATCAAGATCTTATCACAAGCATCATATTGATTGACATTCATTCCAAGTCCTCTCATCTCATGTACAAGTTCGTCAATATTACTGAGATAGTCACAAATGTTTTCATCATACCGCATTCTTACATTTTTAAATTATCCTTTGAGATTTCTAATATTAGCTTTCCTGACACCTTTATCTCTTTCATATATGTCATTCAGTAGTTCCCACATTTATTTTGTTGTTTTACAATCCATAACCTTCATAGATTATGATCTATGCAACCCTTTTACAATTACATTCATAGTTCTTGAATTTGCATGCATTAGAAGCTTACCTTCCTTATCTGTAGGAGGATTGGCTACTGAATCATATCCAAGTTCCACTGCATCCCAAACTTCATTTCCAAGTGCCATCAGGTGAAATAGCATCAACATACACCAATACAAGAAGTCACTTCCATCAAATACTGGTACTATATTATTGATGGACCTGTCCTTTTGATCCTTTTGATCCATTATGTTATTTACCGCTTTTCCTTAAATTTGCCAAACTCTTCTAAAGGAACCCACTCTGATACCAATTGAAGAACACAAGCTTATACTAAGAGGGGGGTGAACAGTATAAGAGCACTTTTTAATTTTCTTTTCAAATAAATATTATGTAGTGTATAGATAGTAGTATCAATAGCAGTAATCAAATCAATGCACAAAACACCATAAATAATAGAGACATAGATTTAACATGGTTCACCCAAATATGGCTACCTCTAGGGATAAAATATTTCTTCTAAATATTTCTCAAATAATCTCCTCGAAATCCTTCCCAATTACAATGTTTATGGACCTCTGTCTAAAGGAGATGCTGATCCCCTAAATATGGTTTGTAGATCTCTCTCCATAGTTGAAATCCTCTACTATGGTTGGTGATCCTCTAGAATACTACTACCTCCATTGCACTGGCTTGTGGATCTCTCTCCACTGAATACTCTTGTCCCCACTCAAAAGACCTGCCCTCACTGACCTAGCTAATGGATCTCTATCCATTGGAGACTTTTTCCTCTCTGCTCTGTCACCTCCAAAGCTCTGTCTCAATTTTGTACTAAATGTAGTCCAGTCGGTCTAGCATAGCTCTACTCAATATCTTACACTAAACATGGTCCAGTTGGTATAACACAAGTTTTCTCAATAAGCTCACTCAAATCTACACTAAACACAGTCTATTTGGTCTAGCACAAATCTACTCAACTCTTGCACTAAACACAGTCTAGTCGATCTAGCACAAGTCCACTCAAATCTACACTAAAAATAGTCTAGTTGGTCTAGCAAAAAATTGCTTAATATGTACACTCAGAACCTACTCAAATTTGGTCCACTTAGAACCTGCACAACTCTGCTTAATAGGTCCACTCAAAACCTGCTCAAATCTACTCAACAAGTCCACAGAGAACCTACACAACTCTACTCAGTAGGTCCACATAGAACCTGTTCAAATCTGCTCAACAAGCTCACACATAACTTATCCAAATCTGCTCAATAGATCCACACATAACCTGCTCGAATCTGCTCAACATGTCCACACAAAACCTATACAACTCTACTCAACAGGTCTACTCAGAACCTGTGCAAATCTACTCAACAAGCTCATACATAACTTGTCCAAATATGCTTAATAAGTCCTCTCTAGGACTTGTTCAAATATGTATTGCAAGATTCCACAAAAGCTCACACAAAATCAATCCACAAGTCTTCACAAAGACTTGCCTTAAATTTTCTTAACAAGTCCAGACATAAATTGTCCAAATCTCATAGAAACATAAATAGAATTGTTAGAGACTCAATATGTTCTATACTTAATGCTCAATCACTTTCTCAAATTCAATTCAATCTCATAGAAGCATAAAAATAATTGTTAGAGACTCAATATGTTCTATACTCAAAACTCAATCACTTTCTCAACTCAATCTCATAGAATCATAAAGAGAATTGTTAGAGACTCGATATATTCTATTCTCAAAACTCAATCACTTCCTCAACACAATCTCATAGAAGCATAAAGAGAATTTTTAGAGACTCAATATGTTCTATTCTCAAAACTCAATCACTTTCTCAACTCAATCTTATAGAAGCATAAAGAGAATTGTTAGAGACTCAATATGTTCTATTCACACAACTCAATATCTTTCACAACTCAAATCATAATAAAGGAATAGTTTTTTTTATAGAACTTGAAAAATCACTTCATTTATTCACTTTATTAGGCCCAATCAACTCTACTCAACCAATCACTTCAAGAAACAAATCTTTCTCACAAACCCTAGTCCAAGCATGTATACTCCCACTCAAAATGTTTCCAACAATGCTCAACAACAAATCTCACATAACAATGATACTCATGTTATTTTCTAACTCAAGTTCAAGTTCTTTGCATAACAACTCACTTCAACAACCATGCTTATAAAACATTCTTCACACAACCAATGGCTTCAACAACAATGCTTATAAAACAAGGTTTTAATCACAACTCTTAATTTCAAAAAACCTTGAAGCATTAACTCAAACACTTTTGAAAAGGAAACCCTAATCAAATCCTTTTCACTCCAAACTTAATTTTTAAGTAAGCCAATCAACCAACTGAACCAAAGAATAATTTTCCCATACCTTTTTGCTTGACAGGGATTTGATCTCACAAATCTGCCACACTCACAAATTTCTCTTTTTCAATCTCAATAAGGGTTAGAAGACTTCAATCAAATAACATTACAAAATAATCACCCAAAATACACCTTATTACTCCAACTCAAAAATAACATTCACCATAGTCTTATTTTAAAATAAAAACCCTTATACAAAAATAATGCTCAAAATACTTAATAAGAAATTAATTAAGACTATTAAAACTCATTATTACTCCCTAAAATAATAATTCTCAAATATCAATCCTTCCAAACTAATCCTCAGTAATCATTCACCATTAATTTTAAATATCAATCCTTCCACTATAATCCTCAACAAACATTCACCATAGACTTTATGCCTTAATTTATAAAAACAATAATCAATTATGCACCCTTATTCCTCCAACATTAGGCAACTAACAAAATTTAAGTCAAAATTAAATACCTTGTTTTCGTAGGGAATCGAACCTTCAACCTCATCTCACCAAAAGCGCCTTAACCATAGAAAAATTCATCGCATGATCCAAGTGTTCATTTGATTTTAAAGAAGCACCATGTGCTTCTTAATCTCATGTCACCTTCCACCAAGGGCAAAATATCGTGCGCCTTGGGCACTTCAATCAACACACCAAAAAATGCATGCAGGGATTCGAAACATCAACCACCTTGCTGCCAGCACCTTTGCACTTTCCCAACTACCACTAGGACATGCTTGCCCAATGATACTTGAGGATGAAAACTTCCTCCTTTATCCTTTTGTTGCCACGTTTTCGTAAATGCACAAGCTCTCTTTTTTCATGCCACCAATTATTAATTCGAGCAAGGGTTAAATAAAACTTAGGTTTGTTGGGCATATTTATATGCTCCCTCATTGCATTAAGGACATCAGTGATCATGTGCTTCCTTCCATGACATCAGCGGTAAAGGCTTTGAATACCTTTTATTAAACCCAACCTTTGGGTTTAATTTACTTTTAGACTTTATAAAACCCACTCTTTGCATTATAAAATATTATAATAAAAATTATAAATATTTCATTTGGGTTTTCACCATAGCACATTTAATATTATAATAACCATTATTATAATATTATACATTTGATAAAGTACCTTTAGTATTTATCTATAAAATTTAAATTCTCACTAAATTTAAATAATTTATAAAATAAATATTATAACTCCTTTTTAACTTCTGTCTTTTGCATTGTTTCACTTGATCTTTGGCCTTCTTCTTGGATATCAAATAACCATTTTTATCCCCTTTGTTTCTTTCTAAAATATTTGGTATTAATGATGACTTCATCTGGTGACATCAATGACAACTTTGACTTAGGGACTCAAAATGCCTAACAATTTACATATTTGTAACTTTCAATGAGATAAGGACATGATTAGAAGGAATCAAACTTATCATGTTATCCAAATTTCACCTAGTTTGCATCCCATTTTAGGATAGGATTACTCTCAAAGAATAATTTTGGTACCATATTTTTGTCAAACTAGCACTTGATCACATTTTTATGTTGGCACAAGTTGTTGTATGCCTGTTCATGTTTCTCTTCTAATTACATCAATTGCATGAACCTCGTCTCCACTATTGGGAAATAAACTGCCTCTATTTCACTCATGAATTTTAGTGTTAGGAGCTCCAGATTAATTGGGAGTATTACTTCCTTTCTATATACCAAAGCATACAATGATGTTTTTAGATATGTCTTAGGGATTATTCTATCTGCCCATAGTGTTTGATAAAATAGTAGGTGCCAGGTCCTGGGATTGATTTTAATATTTCTTTTGATTATCTTCAGCAGATTTTTGTTTGTAGATTCTACCAAGACATTTCCCTATGGATAATAATTCGAAGAGGTATTCCATTAGATGCCATACTTTCTAGCATAGTACATAATTTTGGTGTCTATGAAGGATGTACCATTATCTAAATCTATAGTGGTAGGGACTTCAAACCTAGTGATTAGTCTTTCTAGAAAGTTAATGATTTTTTGTTGATCAGCATGCTTGGTAGCTTCAGTATTCGTCCACTTTGTGAAGTAGTTTATTACTATGAGAATATATTTATGATTGGTTGATAAATCTAGGTTTATTATTTTAATGAAGTCCAAGCCCGCTTGCTAAAATGGTTCTTTTGGAATCACCGACTATAGAGGTATGGTAGGATGTTTACCTTTTCCAATGAACTTTTAGAATTTATCACATGCTTTAACCAATTTGAATGCATCTGAGAATATGGATGGCCAATAAAACCCCACCCTAAGTATTTTGGCTGCTATGGTTTGAGTTGATAAATTCCCTCCTAAAAATCTAGAGTGAAACTCCTAAAGAACCTTCTAGGCCCTCTCTAGAGGTATGCACTGTAGCAAGACCTCATTGAAATTATTTTGATAGGTAACATCATTGATCGATGCATATTTCTTGGCTTGTAATTTATATCTCCATATTTGGGATGTTTTCAATCCCTCTGGACATCTGTCAAAGTTGAAATAATGAGTCAATTTGGTGATCTAAGTATCAGATGATACCTACCCTTCATTCACCTCCACGATGTTTACCTCTTCTATGCATAGGTTAGAATTTGCAACTATGGATTCCACCAATTTTTTATAGAGTGTTTTTCCTTGTACTAGATTTTTTGACCTAATTTCAACATCAAATTCTTGAATCTACATAGACCATTTGAATCTTCAGTCACGTAACTCTCCTTGAGTCACAAAATTTTTGACATCTAAGTGCACCATATATACAATATTTTTTCTCTAAGAAATGAAATACCTCAACTTTTTAAGGGATTTCATAACAACATAGACCTATCTCTCAATAAAATTATACCTTTCCTCATGGTCATGCAGTGTTTGGCTAAGAAAGACAATTGGTCTTTCATCACCATCATCTCCCTTTTGTGTGATTATTGTGGCATAACTTTCCTCTACTTCAAAAGCATATAAAATAAAATCCTTGGAGTAGTCTGGATTAGTGATAGTTGGATATTATGCAATAGCCTCTTTAATACTCCTGAAAGTATCCCTACGGGCATCATTAAACTTAAATTCTACATCCTTCAGCATTTGCATCATAGGCTTGACTATTTGAGTGAAGTGAAACACAAATTTTTGTAAAAATTTTATCCACCTAAGGAAATATTGAATTCCCTTATTATCCATTAGAAAAGGTAGGTCAAGGATGGCTTTCACCCTGTCTAGGTCTATAGAAAATCCCACCTCAGAAACTACATGTCCCAAGAGCTTACCTTCTTGACCTAATTTCATCATCAAATTCTTGAATCTCCATAGGCCATTTGGCTCTTCAATCACCTAACTCTCCTTGAAGAATAAAATTTCTAACATCCGAGTGCACCACATATACAATAGTTTTGCTTTGAGATATGAAATACCTAGAAAAATTAAGGTATTTGATAAAAAAATAGATCCATCTCTCAATAAAATTATACATTTCCTTGTGGTCATGTAGTGTTTGGCTAATAAATAAAATTGGTCCTTAATTTTCATCATCTCCCTTTTGTGTGAGGATTGTGGCATAACTTTCCTATGCTTCAAAAGCATATAAAATGAAATCCTTGAAGTAGTTTAGATTAGTGATAATCATATATTGTACAATAGCCTCTTTAATACTCTTGAAAGCATCCCTACTAGCATCATTCAACTTAAATTCTACATCCTTCTTCAGAATTTGCATCATAGGCTTGACTATCTGAGTGAATTCAAACACAAATTTTTGTACAAATTTTATCTGCCTAAGGAAATATTTAAGTCCCCTCTTATCCATTGGAAAAGGTAGGTCAAGGATGGCTTTCACCTTGTCTAGGTATATAGCAAGGTCCACCTCAGAAACTACATGTCCCAAGAGCTTACCTTCTTGCACAAAAAATATAGATTTCTTTGGATTTAGGGATATACTAAACTCTCTATATTTTTCAAAGACTTGTCTAAGGTGTTCCACATGATCCTCCATTTTATGGGAAGACTGTTATGTCATCTAGATAGATGATAATTACTTTATTGACAAGTTCACCAAATGCCAAATCCATTGCTTTCTAGAATGTAGTGCCAACATTGGATAACCCAAATGACATTCGTTGATATGCAAAAGTTTCCCATTTAGTGGTGAATATTGTCTTGTACTAGTCTTCATATTGGACCTATATTTGATTGAACCTAGAGAATCCATCCAACAAAGATAATCTCTTTGTCCTAGCTACTATATGCAGTATTTGGTCGATTTGAGGCAAAGGATAATGATCCTTCAAAGAGATCTTATTCAAATTTTGGAAATCAACACAGAGCCTAATGTCTCCATTCTTATTTCTAATTGGAACTAAGTTTTCCACCTAGGTAGAATGCTTAATAGGATATATTATTTTGGTATTCAACAACTCCTATTTCATTAGATCCTCTATTTTTGTATTGACTGGCCTTTATTTCTATCAAATAGGCTTAGAATTAGGTTCTAGTTCAATGGTATGTTGGATAATATCCTTGATGTATACTTTAAGATCATCATAATTCTAGGTAATAATGTCATAATGCCTTTTACACAATTTGTAGATCTGGTGGACCTCTTCATCTAAACAATCCACTTCTATCTTTAGGATTTTTCTTGGTGAAACCTAAACTTCTTTGTATCCTTTGGTATCCACTTTGATCATGCAGCCCATTGGGTGATCATTATTGTTTAAGAGACTTTCAAGGATTATCAACCCTTTTGGTATGTGGTTGTTCTTTAGCTATATGTACCCTTCTTCTTCCTCATTTTCATTTCCTAGGTATTCATTAGCTGAACAATTCATTTCGTACACCAAAAAATCCACTATATGTTCATCACTTTAAAACACCTACCAAAAGAATTTTTTGTTTGGAATAGAGGGCCTATATACCAATCTAACTATTTTTACCTTGTGGATGGTATTAAATACTAGGTAAACATTTACTCCTATGGATGCTAGTATACCAACATGTCTATTTTGATCTCTTGGAATCACCTTGATGTTTAGGGCCTCAAATGCTTCTAGAAAATCCTAAACTTTATTTCTATAGGATTTGAGATAGTGTTGTTTGCTAATATACTTCTTAGTAACATGATTGATTACCAATTATAAATCTCCAACTATAGCTTCTTTATTCCAAGCTTCTCTACCTTCTTCAAACCTAGGTACAACGCTTCATATTTTATAATATTATTAGTGCAGCTCCATGTCAACCTATATGAGAAAGCCTTTTGAAATCTCATGGGTGAAATTAAGACTACCCTAGCCCTTGCACCATTTGTACATCTTACCCCATCAAAATAGAGCTTCTATAACTGATGGGTTAAATATGTCAACTCTTCCTAAGTAGTTGGTTCCTTTGTTTTTGGTTTTTGAATGGTATAAGTGTGCATTCATATTTCTATCATAGCATTTAAGTCCCTTAGATAAAACTAATCCTCTATTTGTAGCTCTTCTAGGACTTCCTCCATCAGGTCCTCTTCTTTAGTGATCATGCTCACTATGCCTACCTATTGATCTACCTCTTCCAATTTCTCTGTGGAATGAGGAAGGTTTTTATAAATGGATTTTTACTCTCTCCCTTGTATGGAATTTCCATATGAGAATAATCAAGGGAAAGGTATACACCCAGATTGGTAGTAAAATTCCTCAAGAGGCACATACCAAAATAGATTTCCAGGTCCACCACCATAATATCTTGTATTATAGTCACCTAGGGTAGTCTATGAAGTATGATGGATACATCTTTAATAACCCCAACAATATTTATGAGAGTACCATCTAGTTGTAAAACATCAAGGTAGTTTCTTGTGTATTCCATATCCATAACATCACATATCGTCTTGGGCATGACTATGGTGGTGGCCCCTGTTGAAAATTTTGTCACATTGCACAATGGGGTAGAAAATTTGAATTTTTTGTAAAGTATTTCTTTTAATTTCATGAATTTGTTCCCTTGTTTTTATTAGAAACAACATTTTCAAGCATTGTAGCAATTTTGGCTTTCCCTGCCACCCCTTTGTACATAAAATGAAGAAGAAAGAGCTTCGTTGTCGAACAAGCTAAGGAAGATAGCTTCATCGAAATAAATCGCTAAGGATGAAAACTACTTTGGGCCTGAAGTCCCTCAAACAACTACTTCGGGTGAAAACCTTGCGAAGTGGCATTGTCGAAGAAGGAATTCAAAGAAGGTGTAAAAAAGAGCTTCGCACCCGAAGCATTTCCAGCAGCTACTTCAGGCGAAAGTTTTGCAAAGTGGAATTCAAGTGGCATTTCAAAAGAATAGCTTCACCAAAGGAAAATCGCGGTCTGAATTGGCTAAGGCAAGAAAACTACTTCAGGCCTGAAGTCCCTCAAATAGCTACTTCAGGCGAAAGTTTTGCAAAGCAGTGTTGCTGAAGTAAAATGCAAAGGAAGAAGAATGAAAACTACTTCAGGCCCAAAGCACTTCAAAAGGCTACTTCGGGCAAGAAACTTGCGAAGCGGGATTTGAAGGAGCGCAACGTTGAAAACACTTCGCTGAAAAATCGTCGAAGCACCCACTTCGGGCCTCCCTACCAGCGAACCATTTCTACTTCGCTGAAAGTCATTACGAAGCATCTGCTTCGGCAAACCTTCATGCGAAGTACTTTTCCCCAAAGTGGAAGAAGTCAAAGCATTTTTGAAGGTAAGAATGCACTTCGACCAAAATCCTCCTAAACCATAATTTTTAATGAAGATTACGACGAAGCATTTTAACAGTTTATTAGTGAAGTAGTTTTGGCACATCTTTCAGCGAAGCAGTAATGAAGAGCCCATCTTGCGAAGGAGATCTGCTTCGGCTTTCATCACCCTCGAAGCTATTTTGCGAAGCTCCACCATGCAAAGTGCAAATAAAGGAGAATCTGCTTCGGCACAAGTCCATGACGAAGTGAAGTTGCGAACGAAGAACTAGCAAAGCACTTCAAGGGCACGCACTCCAAGTCAAGTATTTTCTTGAGGTGATCAAGTGCCTCATAAATACATTTTTACATGTCCAAAAAACTAGCTGCACATTTTTGGCAATTGGAAATGAAGTATCAGTCTTTGAAGAAGAGCCTAGAAAGCATGGCAGCCACTCGAGTATTGCACCCAGAAGCCAAGGATGCTCAAACAGCTCATTAATGCAAGTTTCCATGGCTGACCTGGTCGCATTTTCCAATTTTGGTAACAGATTTGAGAGCTCAGTCACGAGGGCCACGAGGAGCTAAATTATTGGGTTTCGAGGGTGTACTCCTCCATTTTGTGCAATTATGGCTCAGAGGGTCGGGTCCTCTATAAAAACCTAGGCATTGTAATGTAAAAATGGGGGGGAATTTTTTTCTAGAAAGCTGCTATAACTTGCATTCCTACGATTACTACTAACGAGCTTTGGACTCTATTTCTCTCTTGTATGTTTCCTTCTACGTTTATTTCTTTCATCTTTCTTCATTTGTATACTGTAATTCTGAACCCTGGATTTAGGTATGTGATTGGGGATTGAACCTTGAAATTTTCCCAAAGGATACATAAGGGAGGAAAATGCTATAGAGGCTTTCTTTTATGCTGCCTGTGGATAGTGTTTATGTTATATTCACTTTTCCTAATCGCCGTTACTCTGAACTCTAAATTTTGGTGAAAGGGGAAGGGGAATCCTGGAACTCATCTAGAGGATACATAGGAAAGTTAATATTGTGTTCATTTTGATATATTTTTGGTGTTTCTTGTTGTTGTTTCAAGCTATTGGTTAGAAATCGTGCTTATGGTTCTTTCCCACCATTAAAATACTAAAATCTCTTCCCTTACTCTTTTATTTCTTTCCTGCACCCTTATTTTAAAACACCAAAGTAGTTTAGTATAGGAGCCGACCTTTCTCCGAAGATTGGCATGAGGGGCATCTCTTCTCTTCGGCATTTTAATGTTGGTCCAGTTCTAGGGTGCATACACTTACCCAAATCCTTTCCTAGGTAGATTTGATGACCAACAGCTTCTGACATGCCCGGTGGGACCCAGTCAATCTCACCTTATGAGTAGTAGTGAGAACCTGCTCTCACTACCAAAAGACTCTTAGCATCTGGCGACTCTGTCTTACCCGAGAATATTTTAGTCATAAATACTGGTACCAAAGTCTATGCCTTCATGCAAACAAGATGGAGAGTTAAGAATAGAGGAGAGGAAACTGAGTTCTTTGAGATTGATATTGAAGCCTTTGGGGAATGATCTAGGTTGGTCACCCTCGAGTCTCTATTACATGGAATATCCTTGCAAGAGGCCGCTATTGACGAACAGGGCCTAACTTTTGATAGCACAGTGACTAGATTTCCTCCTAATCCTCCCAACTCATCGAAGCATCCTAGAGCCTCCATTTCTATTGGTCATCCTGTTAGCAATCAAGGAGGAGCTTTGAGAATTCCTATTTCTCAAAATCCAAGAGTAAATATGGCATAGCAGCAACAGCAACAACAACAAATGCAGCAATAACCATCGCCCAAATTATTTCTAGCATGGAACTCTTCGGGACCACTAAATCTAGTGGGACAAGGGCAAGTGTCGCCTGTTGCTATAAAGAAGATCCCAACATTCTATGGAACTGGAAAGACTGCTCTGGAGCATATCCAGGACATAGTTTCTCTGGTGGTGATCCATGACATCATAAAAGAGTGCATTATGGTAAAGCTTATGGTTCTGTCTCTTAGAGGAAAACTCCTCTATTGATATAGATCTTTACCACCCGATACTATTATGGGATGGGACCAGTTATTCGAGAAGTTGATGCGAAGCTTCAATGAGTCCGTCGATCTAACCTCTCTCATGCACCAGTTCACAACGATCCAGAGACATCCATAAGAAGAGATTGCAAACTTCAATGTTAGGTTCGCTCGAACCTAGAAAAGAATACCAGTTGGACTTCGGCCAACTGACGAAGTTGCAACGTACTATTTCCTTTGGGTGTTCAATCCTGATATCAGTGTCATGGTGAGGTATTCGAACATCAATAATTTCTTGAAGCTATATGAGTTAGCCCAAAAAGTGGATATGGATCTAATAGCTATGGGTAAACTTCCCCAAAGGATGTCAATGCCCATACTTCTCGATTTCTATCAATCCCAGTATGCAAGCGCAGCCGCTTCACAGATCTCTGCAACCCCTGCACTCCCAATCTCATCTTGGAACCCGAATCCCATTATATCCCAAATCACTGATCCACAAATTCATTTTCCCACTTTTTCAACTTCGCATCCCACGGTCACTTCGTCATTCCCTATACTTCCAGCACCACTTCAACACCCTGCCCTACCTCCAATACCAACAATGGCTCCATTGCCGCCTATTCCCAAAATCGATGACATGCAAGCCAAAATACTGCAATAAGTTCAATCCCTGAACTCCATAGTGTAGACCCTGTCTAACGACATTACTATTATGAAGAAGAAGTAAGTGCAATAAGAGTTTATATCGAGAAGATCTTATCCTACACCTGCACTTACTAAAGATCAAGCGGTCCAGCAAGGAAGAGCTTCGGCAATAAATGCTGTAATAGATGAAGCCCTGAGCACTTTCGATTATATTCATTGGTGCTCCATGTGTAATGACCTTATGAAGAGAATACCTACATGCTGCACCAACACTATGTACAAACGCTGGTGAGTAGTAGTCATGGCACCCAAGTCAATGTCATCATGCAATTGGATTAGAACCTGGTAATTGGTGAAGAAGAGCCAGTTGCAGTCCTTACCAGAGGACGAAAGAAGTCAATAGAGGTGGATGCTACTCAAATGGCTCCTTTAAAGGTGCATGCTCACCATGAAAAAGGATAGCAAACTCCTCTGACCCTGAACGAAGCTCGACATCCTGTACCAGGCAAAGAGAAGATCCAACAGGCCCTTGCAAATCCATCGCAGGCAGAAACTAAGGAATAGGCTAGAGAGAATCTCAAGCTTCCTTCGCTGACCAAGCGATAAAGGGTTGAAGCTAGGAAATAGTATCACACCAGATATGAGTTGAGAAAGGAACATAAGGTACCCAATTCCCTGGCGTACAACATTGTAGATGAGCTGAAGAGGATTCTAGCCAAAATCAGTCTGTATGACGCACTGCATCTACTTGGACAAGTGGACCTGTTGCAAGAATCATTGAAGATAATGAAAGCAAGAAAAGCAGCACCACTTGCCCTAGTGCAGACCCTATCCACATACATTATGGGGAAGAATTAGCCACCATCGTTCTACATGTCTCTATAGATGGAAGGGTACATTGTACACAACTATATGATTGACTCTGGATCCGTGACAACAATCATGCCGAAGGCAGTGTGTGAAGAGATATGGATGGAATATACATGAAGCAGTCATGGTGCACTCCATTTGGATGGTACCCCCGTGAAGACTGTAGGGGTGATCAAGGACATCCCTATTCGACTACACAAGATGCCTCAAATCATAGTTATACAAGAGGTAGTGGTCATTGACCTTGAGCCCTACTTCAACATGTGCTTGTCGAGAGAATTTACGATGAAGCAAGGCAGATATCTATCTATGGATTACTCGCACTTGAAGATTCCATTCAAAGGAAAGAAGATTAAAATTTACAATGAGAAGCCTTCTACCTTCCTCGTAGAGAAGATGTCCGAAGGAGAAAGCAGCGATCCTGTGCATGCGACAGTGGAAATAATAGAGCAGGTGGATCTGGTCGAGGAGTCTCTCACACAGTTAAGTTGTAAAGATGAGTTTTCATTGGCCGACTTTAATGCCATGATAGAAATCGATATGGGATGTTATGCCATCATCAAGCCTGAGAAACACATCAAGTTAGAAGATAAGGTCTTCACCCAAGGATTATGGAAATTATTCTTTGATGGCGATGCAAAAATGACATCGGGGTCGAGATTCTTTTAGTATCACCTTCTGGAGAGCAGAAGGAGTATTTTTACCAGTTGGTGTGGATTTGCACCAACAATGTAGCAAAATATGAAGCATTATGCCTAAGACTCAAGAAAGTAGAAAATTTGGGCATAAAGCATCTCCAAATCTTTGGAGATTCCTAGTTGGTATGCAATCAAGTCACAAACAAGTGCACTTCAAAGAAGCATTATCTCAAGTCATACCAAAATAGGGTATGGGACTTGCTCGACCAGTCGAATCTCTCAATCTACAGTCTATTCCAAGAGAAAATAACCGACATACCGATGTTCTAGAATCCATCGTAGCCAAGTATTTTCTAGCAGAAGACATGGTGCATAAGCCAAAAGCTGTGAGGATGATTTACAGGCCCTCTGTCCCTAACAAAGATCTGCATTGGTAGGTTTTTGACAGTGATGAATAGATTATGAATTTTATGATTCAAGAAGCAACCACAGTTGAAAGCAGAAGCCCTGATGAATAAGAATATGAAGGGCTAGTTCAATTGAAGAATAATCATGTTCCCAAGGGATTAATTACTCTTGAAAGACTATTTGATTAGAATGATCGAACAGTTTCTCACAGGATCAAAGTTAATGTAAAGCAATATCAAGATTTAGAACTTGAACCTGGGAAAGCAATAAAAGCTGGAACAAATTGCACTTCGGAGGAACTAGAGCAGATCTGATCTCTGTGCATAAAGTATCCCGATACAATGGCTTGGTCTTATCAAGACTTAAATGGGTATGATTGACAACTAATCCAGCATACAATTGAGTTGTAGGAAGGGATCAAACCCTTCCGACAAAAGTAAAGGCCTGTCAATTTGAAGATTGAAGTCTTGATGAAGGCCAAACTCCTAAAAATGCTCGAGGCGAAGATAATTTATCCCATCAAAAATTCTTCTTGGGTAGCGAATCTAGTCCCAGTTAGAAACAAGAATGGAGATATACGATTGTGCATGGATTTTTGCAACCTGAACCAGGCTTCTCTTAGAGATCACTACCCTCTCCCGTAGATCGATCAGATCTTGCATTCGATGGTTGGGGCTCAATGCTTCTCCCTACTTGATGGTTTCTTTAGATACAATCAAATCTGGGTCAGGGACGAAGACCAGCATAAAACCGCATTCACGACCAAGTGGGGCACATTTGCTTACCAGTGAATGCCATTCGGTATTTCGAATGTAGGAGCCACTTTTTAGATGGCAATGGATTTAGATTTTGGTGAGCTCTTGAATAAGGTTATTGTTATCTATCTAGATGACATGACCGTATTCTCTCGAAGAAGGGAAGATCACCCTTTACACTTACAACAGATTTTCAAAAAATGTCAAGAATTTGGCATTTCAATCAATCCGAAGAAGTCCATATTCATAGTCAATGAAAGGAAGTTGCTGGGACATACGATATTAGAGAAAGGTCTTGTTGTAGATCCTGATAGAGCTGAGGCTCTAATGAAGCTCCCACTCCCAGTAGACAAGAAAGGTCTTCAATATTTCTTTGGCTAGATCAACTTTGTGAGGAAGTTTGTTCCAGATTTTTCCCAAGTCATCAAGTCGATGTTTGAAATTTTGAAGAAAGGTGTAGAATTCATCTAGATGAAGGAGAGAAAAGAAGCATTCGAAGAAATAAAATCTTGAATTGCTCAAGCACCGGTCCTGGCCAACCCTGACTACAATCGGGACTTCATCCTATATGCTATAGGAGAACCTGAGAGCTATTCTGCGGTCCTAGCACAAAAAATGAAAGATGGCGAAGAGTGCCCCATCGCGTTTCTAAGACAAGTGATAAACCCTCATGAAGAAAAATATAATTTCATAGAAAGGCAGGTGCATGCAGTAATGAAGTCTCTTAGAAAATTCAAGCAGTTCATCTCCCAAAGTCGGGTTACAGTCTTTGTCATTCACCCTGATGTGCGCAATTTCATCATCCAAGGAGAATTGGGTAGTAAAAGAGCCGATTGGGTCAGCAAGATTCAAGAATTCAATATCAAGATCAAACCTACAAAACTAGTTCGCGGTCGTGCATTATGTCAAGAACTAGCGAAGAGCATAGCAGCCGAAGCTACAGAATCTCAATGGGATGACTTGCTAGCAGAAGAATGCTTCGCAAACCAGGAAGAGGACAAGAAATACTAGGTCAGTGAAATGGTCGAATACTTCAACACTGGAAGATGTCCTTCACATCTAAATGCTTCACAACGAAGGCATTTCAGGATGCGGTCCTCTTGATATACCTTGCGCCCCGAATGCCTATTTTTTAGAAACATTGATGGCATCCTTCTCAGGTGTATAAAATATGATCATAAAAGGAGAATCCTGGGAGAATTCCATTCAGGATCATCTGGAGGTCACTTCGTATGGAGAACAATGACATTAAAGATAATCAAAGCTAGTTATTATTGGCCTACACTCTTCGCTGATGCCTTTGCAGTCTGTCACAAATGCAAGCAGTGTCAGAAGTTTGTTGGCCAAAGCAAAAATGCTTCGATGCCTCTCCGACCGATACAAGTAGAAACTCCTTTTCAACAATGGGGGTTGGATTTCATAGGGGTCATATCATCGAACTCCTCCCCTAGGCATAAGTTCATCTTGACCGCGATTGATTACTTTACCAGATGGACCGAAGTAGTTCCCACAAATAATGTAGATCAAGAGACCGTCATCGATTTCCTAAAGGGATTGATTACCTAGTTCGGCATTCCAGAAGCAATCATCATGGAAAATGGTCCTGGCTTTGCAGACACCAAAATCAATGAGTTCTTCTACCGATATGGGATATATCATAAAGTATCCTCCAATTACTATCCATAGGGCAACGGATTGGTAGAATCCACCAAAAAGACCTTGTTGAAGGTGTTAAGGAAGCTTATAGAGATGAACAAAAGAACTTGGCATCTTATTTTAGATTGGGCCTTTTGGGCTGATCAGATTTCTATCAAGAAGTCGATCAAGACTTCAGCTTACGCTTTGGTCTACAGTAAGGAGGCCATCTTACCTACCCACGTAGAGATCCCTGTGTTGTAGCTATTAGAAGGAGGAGTTAATTCGATGGAAAACTAGTTGTCTTAGGTGCTACAGTTGGAGGAAGATTGCGAGAAGTCTTACCAGAGCTTTGCTAAACATGCTCAGGTCACCCGAGATTGGTTCAAAAAAAATCATCTGATCGCACATTCAAAGTGGGAGATCTGGTATGGAAGTGGGACTCCTAGAAGGCCAAGCCTGTAAATCATGATAATCTAGATGCTTTCTGGGATGGACCGTTCGAAATCATGAAGGTGAATTCGGCCAACTCTTTCATCCTCAAAGATGCAAATGACCAGGTATTACCAATTTTTGTTAATGGTCTTCATCTGAAGACTTTTCATCGTTGAGGTGAAAAAAAAAAAAAATGTGTATGTACTTTTGTATATAATTTTTCATTTGTGTATATACATCCTGTTTCGAGATTGCAAAAGCTAAGTGTTATACTCCAGAATCTCCTTCGAGGACTTTTGATGTGAAGTAGCGGTTGCAAGGAGGTTCGCAGCGAAGCACTTTGGCTTTCAAAAGGTCCTCGGAAGACCGAAGGCGTTACCAAAGGGAAAGGTAGGAATGAAAAGAGCTTCGCGCCCGAAGCATTTCAAGCAGCTACTTTAGGCAAAAATTTTGCGAAGTATTTTCCAAGAAGACGAGCTTCGGGGGTTTAGTATTCCATGAAGTAAAAAAGTGGCACGGCAAGGAAGGACTACTTCGGGCCTGAAGCGTTGAAAAACAGCCCACACCAAAAGTTCACCGTAAAGAATTTTCAATGTTGATTTTAACTTCGCCAAAGTGGAAGCATTTAAAATGTGTCTCAAAGAATGTGTCAACAGCAACCTTGAAAAGAGTTCAAAGTGTGGATGAATTTATGGCAAATATGGCAGAGCACATCCTAAGAGGATTCGGTTAAGATAAAATCTCACGTCCAGGTATGAGGTGGTAGCAGGTTGCGTTTCCAATGCAAGGCATAATCATCAAAGCATGTGGTCCCACGTACTATGTCACTGCAGAACCAATCAAAGAGCATAGCAATCTCCTCTATCTAAAGCGTAAGTTTAATTATGGTAGGTGCCATAAATTTAGGTAGTTGCCTTTTAAGGCTATAAAATGAGAGGCCCTAGCAGAGAGAAGGTTATTCATCCATCAGTTCATGCAAGACTAAGAGCCTTCGGTTACTCTGCAATTCTCTTGCCCTTTGCATCAAAGACCTTTGCGTCGAAGCCCTCTATATCAAGGACTCTACCACCGCCATTTTCACAATGGGAAAGAAAAACTCTAAGGAGAAAGGAAAGGAACCAGAAGTAACAGGCCCCAAAAAAACAAAGAAGGGCAAAGAAGAGAAAAAGCATACACCTAAGAAAATCAATCTCACCCCTCGCCTAGAATAGTAGCCGATGGAAGAAGGAGATGACTCTTAAGAGGAACAACTTGAAGAACCACCAATTGATGGGTGGGAGAAAATCAGAGACACAGAGCTCTCTAAGGGTGTGTCCGACCTCCAACGCACTATTGAGTTTATGATGAGCAGACTCACCCCAAAGAATAAGAGGGCTGCTGCATATTATTCTTAGATTTACTGGTATTTGACCCTGTCTGCTCACCACTGTCTAGAGTTAATTTGTGCTATCATGCAGAACTACCAGCCTGCATCCAGGCAAGTGTTGGACACTTTGGGTCATAAGTTGTTTTCAATTCTAAAGGAAGATGTACAAGCAGCCTTCATGCCACAACAAGGTTTGCCCAAGGGCTATTCCGTTTGCAACGTCATTCTGAGCGAACAGATGGAGAGGTTGACCTCCAACAACTTCATATTGAAATTTTTATGTGAGAACCTCAAAAGTGGGCTCCCTTCAGGCAAGCTGCCCCAAATGCCCTTACCCTTAGCATCCTTCAAGAACATCGATATTTTTTCTATCATTGCATGGGTGGCGAGCCTGTCGATAGATGCTTCGGTGCAACCTTGGTAGGTGTCTTTAGCAAAATGTATTTCAATAGGGGAATTATATGCCCCTGATGCTTCAAGACCAAATACCAACCCATTTTTATTCGATTGGGCAGAATGGGTGTCTCGAACCTTGCATAAGTGGCTCACCAGCATGAAGAATTCGGTGACGGGCCAGTACTTTGCACCTTGTTCTTTCCTTTTTTGGTTATTTTTCTACCATGTACATAAGCAATTCCCCCACATTGTCATTTCTCCAAGCAATAAGGATGGAAATCCTCTGCTTGTGTACCAGTGGACTCTCCTCCTATTGAGGATAGAGTCTTATTATTCTTTCAATCAACAATTCTTGGGACCTGCTATGTATTTGTTGAAGGGTTCTTGCCCTCGGGTGCCCCTCAATTTGAGAGATAGAGTGGTAATGGAGAAGAAGGGAGATGTTTTTTAGTTAACATAGGGACTGGTGATTTGCCTATTTGGCTTTATAGGAAATCCCTTCCTACTCCTTGTTTTCCCCTTCGAGTACTAATTTGAATTGGAGGTCGCTTGGTAGAGTGATGTAACAAATGCCATCTACGATCACGATTGAAAATGGGCACATACCTATGAATTCCCCTTCAATATGGGGGTAATTGAAGTATTTGCCTTAAAGCAGAATGCATTCCTGGAGGAAAAGCTTACCAATTTTGGCCTGCTCTAGATTTCTCAACAATGGCTCTATGATCCCTTGGGAGTGATGAGGGATCACTTAAAATTCAATAACTTTCATGTTTGCCCCCACCCTAAAATTATGGAGCAAAGAAATAATCCCAATGGGAAGGATCTAGAGTGGCATGTAGAAAGGATGAGGACATTGCCTCCTTGGCATGAATTTTACCCCATGGAGATTGAGTTTGACCCGGACCAGCATCCCTTCCCAACCCCAGACTCCATGTTTTGGAGAAAGGTGAAAGATGATTTGAAAGAAGAATTGAAGAATTGGGGCAAAGAAAAGCTTCGGGAGTGGTGGATAATGAGATTCCATCGCCAAAATATGAATTCCTATGGACTCTTGACAACGGATAAAGACTTCGCAATTCTTTATGAAGCCAATGTTGAAACTTGGAAGTCCATATCCTTCGCTAACTTTGTTCCTCCAGCTACCCCAGGATCGAGCGAAAGCCCAAGAGGAGCTGACAATGCTTCGGATCAAGAAGAAGAGGAAGAATTCGGAGCTACACCAGAGGCACTACCATAGGGATCATCAGAAATCCATGACACAAGTGCGGAAGAGTTGGAGCAACCATTGGAGAGGAAGAAAAGAAAGAGGCAAGAGCAAATTCAAGTGCCTCCGAGCCACCCAAAGTGACCCCACACAAAGCTCTCAAGTGCTCATGCCGGACAACCTGCATCAGGCTCGATCGAAGCAAATTTTGAAGATGCGGTGCCATCGAGTGCAGAGATAGTCCCAGATATAGACATCATTGATGTGGAGGAACTCCTCCAACAAGAGGGATACCCTGAAGTAGAAGTCATGGGGGTCGAGAGTGCCGAAGCCCAAAAAGAGCAGGAGCCTATCACACAAGAAGTCACCATAGTTGCTCTGCTAGAAGGGCATGCAAGTACGCACTCTTTGCCCTTTGCTTTGGTCTCTCACATGTCCACTGTGGTCCCGACCAAATATTCTCATTAGTCTCTCCCTCCCTCACAAAGTCAGTCACCTCCTCGCACATTGCCTCTTGCCACTGATCCTGTTATCCCCACTCCACTTGAGTCATTAGGTCGAGACAAGTCTGTTACTACCACTTCACCTTCCCATGCCACTGATCATTTGGACCTTAGTCGGGGTGAAGGCAGTGCCCCAACGCCGAATCCCATTCTTCATTCCCCTGCCTCACATGGCATTGTTGCACTCGCTGGGACTCCTAGTACACCTGTCGTCGAACCTTTTGGTGAGGCATCCCCCATTCATTATTTGTATCTATTCACCCCTTTGGCTGGAGATCCAGCCTCATTTGAATCAAATATATCCTTAATTAAGGAACGCCCTCTAGCCGAGAAGCTACTCCTAGCTCGACAAAATACAAAAAAAATGTTGAAGGAGGCGAGGAAGAAGAGAGGGCGCTCTCTGGCCCAGGTTGAAAAATGCATTATCTTCGATTTGAAGGCTGGGAAGTTACATAAAGTAAAAAATATCCCCAAGGTCCAGAAGCCCCTGGATGAAATGACTCTAGTGGACTATGACTACCAAGACAAATCCAAGGACCTAGAGCATTTGAATGTTGATAATGAATCTGAATCCATGCATGTCAGGATTGAAACTTTTTGTGCGCATGCAAAAATCACTAATCAGCGTAGATTTGAAGCAGAATATGCCAACATCAAGTTGGAAGAAGAGCTAGCTAGAATCCGCTCCAAGCTAGAGGATTCAGAGAAGCAATGTAAGCTGATGAAAAAGGAAGCACATGCCCTGAAATAGCAAATACTACAATTGCAGGGCATAGCTGAGCACCAAGCACAGAGACAAGCCGAGAATGATCTGAAGGCCAAGGAATTTAAAAGCAAGATCTTACAGTTGTAGCAGTAGTTGCATGAAAAAGAAAGCTTAGAGTTGTTTGACAGAGGCAGGATCAAATAAATCCACTCACACTTGCTCAAAAATTTTAGATCTCGGGACTCCAGTGCCCTATCAATCTTGACCTATATTACTGAAGCACAATGTGCCACTGTCGAAGGAGGGCCAATCATAGATGAGGTCACTTAGAAAGCTAGAGGCTGACTCAAATTAGCATTTGATTTCCAAAGGCCAACTCAAATAGACTAGGGATTGGTCCATAGCCCAAGCCACAGTTCGCGCCTTCTTTTCCAAGGTGAGGAAGGCACAAAAGGCTAAAGACCTCCTAGACATGTTTGAGAATGAGCAGCGTGCATTGCTAGGCTATTTCCAGGATCTCTCTTCCTTAGGTTTCTCGAGCTTCATGGATGATGATGAGAACCTTTTGACCAAGGAAGATCTTAAGCCAGCATGGCTTCAGTTTGAAGGTGACATATCGAAGATAGACGAATAGGCAAAGCCTATAACAAAGGGGTAGGTCACAAATTTCATTTTGAGACACTGCAAGATTATAGCCTACCTGAACGATCTGTACATCAGAACCAAACATGCTGATATCGGCCAGATTGATCAGTTTCGCATTTTTGTTAAGGCATTGCAAGATCAAGAGCCTTTATCGAAGGGTTCCTGGGCTCATATTCACCAAACCATGAAGTGCATCCGTGATCGCCTTGCCCCATCGCTGCAGCAGGAAGCCGCACCTGAGGAAGCAGAAGAAGAAGAGGAAGAAGAACAAGTCATGGAAGCGCCCCAGGAGATTGAAAAAGGAGAAGGATCTGGAGGTAACTCTGGCCCAACGGATCAAGGCTGAGGGTTCTCCCACCGATACGAGCTCATTGCCCTGCAAGTTGCCAAGAATGTTGACAATTTTGTCACATTGCACAATGGAGTAGAAAAATTGAATTTTTTCTAAAGTATTTCTTTTAATTTCATGAATTTGTTCCCTTGTATTTATTAGAAACAACATTTTCAAGCATTGTAGCAATTTTTGCTTTCCCTGCCACCCCTTTGTACATAAAATGAAGAAGAAAGAGCTTTGTTGCCAAACAAGCTAAGGAAGATAGCTTTGCCAAAATAAATCGCTAAGGATGGAAACTACTTCAAGCCCGAAGTCCCTCAAACAACTACTTCGGGCGAAAACCTTGTGAAGCGGCGTTGCCGAAGAAGGAATTCAAAGAAGACATAAAAAAGAGCTTCGCACCCAAAGCATTTCCAGTAGCTACTTCGGGCGAAAGTTTTGCGAAGCGGAATTCAAGCGGCATTTCAAAAGAATAGCTTCGTCAAAGGAAAATCATGGTCTGAATTGGCTAAGGCAAGAAAACTACTTCAGGCCCGAAGTCCCTCAAATAGTTACTTTGGGTGAAATTTTTGTAAAGCGGTGTTGCCAAAACAAAATGCAAAGGAAGAAGAATGAAAACTACTTCAGGCCCGAAGCACTTCAAAAGGCTACTTTGGGCAAGAAACTTGCGAAGCGGGATTTGAAGGAGAGCAACGTTGAAAACACTTCATTGAAAAATCATCGAAGCACCCACTTTGGGCCTCCCCACGAGCGAACCATTTCTACTTCACTGAAAGTCATTGCGAAGCATCTACTTTGGCAAACCTTCGTGTGAAGTGGTTTTCCCCGAAGTGGAAGTAGTCAAAGCATTTTTGAAGGTAAGAATGCGCTTCGGCCAAAATCCTCTCGAACCATAATTTTGAAGGAAGATCGTGGTGAAGCATTTTAACAGTTCATCGATGAAGTAGTTTTGGCACATCTTCCAGCGAAGTAGTAATGAAGAGCCCATATTGCAAAGGAGATATGCTTTGGCCTTCATCACCCCCGAAGCTATTTTGTGAAGCTCCACCATGCAAAGTGTAGATCAAGGAGAATATACTTTGGCACAAGTCCATTGCGAAGTGAAGTTGCGAACGAAGAACTAGCAAAGAATTTCAAGGGCACACGCTCCAAGCCGGGTGTTTTCTTGAGGTGATCAAGTGCCTCATAAATACATTTTTACGCACCCAAAAAACTAGCTACTCATTTTTGGCAATTGGAAACGAAGTATCAGTCTCTAAAGAAGAGCCCGACAAGCATGGCGACCACTCGAGTATTGCACCCAGAAGCCAAGGACGCTCAGACGACTCATTAATGCAAGTTTCCATGGCTGAACCGGTCACAGTTTATATTTTTGGTAACATATTTGAGAGCTCAGTCATGAGGGCCACGAGGAGCTGACTTCTCAGGTTTCGAGGGTGTACTCCTCCATTTTGTGCAATTATGGCTCAGAGGGTCGGGTCCTCTATAAAAACCCAGGCATTATAATGTAAAAATGGGGGGAACTTTCTACTAGAAAGCTGTTGTAACTTGCATTCCTGCGATTAATTCTAAAGAGCTTTGGACTCTATTTCTCTCTTGTATGCTGCCTTCTGTGTTTATTTCTTTCATCTTTCTTCATTTGTATACTGTAATTCTGAACCCTGGATTTAGGTATGCGATTGGGGACTGAACCTTGAAATTTTCTTGAAGGATACATAGGGGAGGAAAACATTGTAGAGGCTTTCTTTTATGCTGCCTGTGGATAGTTTTTCTATTATATTCACTTTTCCTAATCATTGTTACTCTGAACTCTGAATTTCGATGAAAGGGGAAGGGGAATCCTGGAACTCGTCTAGAGGATACATAGGAAAGTTAATATTGTGTTCATTTTGTTATATTATTGGTGTTTCTTGCTGCTGTTTCAAGCTATTGGTTAGCAATCGTGCTTCTGGTTCTTTCCCACCATTAAACTACTAAAAAATCTTCCCTTACTCTTTTATTTCTTTCCTACAACCTTATTTTAAAACACCAAAGTAGTTTAGTATAGGAGCCGACATTTCTTTGGAGATTGGCACGAGGGGCATCTCTTCTCTTCGACATTTCAATGTTGGTCTAGGTCTAGGGTGTATACACTTACCCAAATCCTTTCCTAGCCAGATTTTATGACCAATAGCCCCTAAATCAATCATATAGTTATGTACCATACAACCTTTTATTTCCAAGGAGAGATAAAATGAAGAAGGACTATTTTTACTAGAACCCATAATATAACTACCAGCCTAATTTATGTTCTGTTTGAGCCTTGATTTAGCTCTTTATTAGCTTGAGAGAGGCCCAAAGCAAATAAATCTACCCTCGAATAGGCAAAGCATCATAAATGCTAGACTTTACAAGTGTTCTCTTCAACTCTTCAATGATGTTAAAGGCAATAATTTTAGGATGGTTCTCCTTATCTCTTAGTGGTGGTTCAAATCAGCTTCTATACTATTGAGTGACCTCAATCCATTAGTGCATTATCAGAGAGGGATATTTTATTTTATCTCTGGCCTCTTCCTGAGTAACACCTCATTTTTGTTGTGTTTCATTAGTTTTGGCATCCCTCCTTTGCTGCTAAAAAGTCTTGTGAACAAGGACCTTTTGTGGAGTTTCCTTTTTAGCTTAATTCTTATCTTTAGCATCAATGGGTACCTTCAAGGGATTTATTTCCTCTAGATTCACTTGCAATAGTTTCTTCTTGGACCTCATTATAATAGATACTTGCTCAACATACGATATCATAAAATTGTGACCATCATCTCTAATAATATTGATTTACCCTTTTTGGGCTCTCTCTACATTCTCAATGACCATCTTATACACATAATGCTAATGCATTATACAATTAATTTCCCAATGGAGGTTATTACATGTAGAACACCAATAATCTAATTCATATGTAGAGGTTGAGGCTTCTCCATCTTTGTTGATAAGGACTACATTGGTTCTTTTAGGAGGCTTGATGGTGGAGGTGGACTAATCTTTGGTCACATATGGAAACCTTCTTGGCTAAAAGTTTCTCTCAACCTCCCTTATTTTCATCATAGTAATCTCATTAGATATGTCCATAAAATTTTACATTTCTCATATGATGGAAATCTATGGATCTAGGGTGGACAATACAGGTATTACAGGAGGGACCGATTAAGCTAGGATCATTGGTGGATCTGGTAGCACTTGAACTATAGAGGGATTGGGCCACTAAGAAAAATTTATAGGAGGTGGAAGTGCGTGGTAGGCATGAACTAAGGAAACTGGTTGTAGCTAACTTTGAGGAAGCTCAAGGAAGATAGACATCATGGATTTAGGAGGTAGCCAACATATGGCGATAAGAAAATTATCAACTTTTATAATTTCTTGGAATATTTAAGGAAATATGACGATATTTTACTACCTTATCATCAATCCCAAATTTGAACTGAAGGTTCTTAAGTACTAATACACAACCTCCTCATTAGTTGGCCTAAGACCATCAAGCACTCTTTGCCAAGTGTGACTGAATCTGATATTAAAGTCCACTATTTCTTCTTTTGGGTGCTTTTGTATCACTGTGAACTAGGTGAGCAAGAAAAACAGGTTTTTCTAATTATTGACCTCTTCTATCACTTTGCTTGTTAGTTCAGCCTGGGATCTTATATTCCTAATAGGAAGAGTTGTGTAGTAGTAAAACATATTTCCTTTCATAGAGATAACAAGCAAGCAGATCATGATGTCTTATTATTGAATGTTATGAATAATAGGTAATGAAGCTACATCCTCACAGTGTTCATATGTTGTTTTTCCAGTGTTATCATACATTGGTAAGGCTTTCAAGTCTACCTAAGAAATAGCATGTTGATCCATAAGATCGATATGACCAATGTGATTCCATCTAGAGAATCCTGGATTCTAATTTTGAGCCATTGCTATTTGAGGAACAATGGGTACCTGGGAAACTTAGTATCAACCTAATCTTCTTCTTGAATTCTAGTGAGAAAAGATGATTTACTAATTGGTATGTGTTGCTTTCTTACTAGGGATAATTCAAATAACTCAACTAGCTCTTCATCTAGGCTAGCCTATGTCTTGTAAATATGAAATAACTATAGAGTTGATATGGCTTTATGGGTATATATTTGATGGAGTCACCATGTGATTTAAGAAAATTGGGTAAAATAGAGTATCACCAATTCTTTGGTTTATCCAAGATATGGGATAGGGTCCCATCGAGCATGCAAAAAAATTTTGGTAGAAATTTTATCTAATGGTAATGATTATGCACCCACATACCTTGACCAACTTTGAATGGTCTCAAAATTGGAATATTTGAGACCAATCTCCAGAGAAGGTCGGTTCCTTGGGATCCTAGCTAACTATACCTAAGGAAAAGGAAGTAGAGAAAAAAGAAATAAAGCTAAAGCTAGAACTTAAAAAGGGATGGATTCACCCACATCAAAATACATGCATAACTTAAATGCCCAATAAAATATTCATGGATCATCTAATAGACCATCCAAAATTTCCCATTAACATTTACCACATAGGGTTTAATTGTGAATTCTAGAATTAGAGAATAAAGAGCATGAAATCTAGGATGCAAAATTACAACACATTCATTCAACTAATTAAATAAATAATTAACCAAAAAAACATACATACATGAGAAGTTTTTGGAGGCTAGACAATAATCCACTTGTATTTCCAAATTATTCAAATTTTACATGCAAGTTGTAATGGTTGAAGAGCCAACCTCTTGAAATGCATTATAAACATACATATATAGTCCTCCATGGGAGACTATTGGTACAAGCTAATTAAAGCCTCATTAATGGAGGGTGGTTGCATCAGAGGGTATTTGAACTGCATATCTCCTCTACCACCTTATAACCATTGATAGAACATTTATGTAGCACTTGGACCGCATGCATTAACTACATTTGATCAATTTCCTTCCACACCACTAAATATGATAGTCTTGCTACCTTAAATATTCATGCCCGCTTGGAGGGCCAAGTAGTTGGGTCACTTATATCTCCTACAATATACCTCAGAGGTCATATCCTCAATTTTCTACATGCCATCAGTTCATGGAGTTTCCCTTGACTAGGCTTTAAATTTTACTTACAAACCCTCACCTTGGGTACAATGCTTTGCCATAACTAATGGGAAACTGGTCTTTTGGTATGGTGGGTCTTTGGGATACTTATGTATCTTGGTTGCATCTTATTTTTCTACCAAGCATCTATCCTTGTATAGGGTGGATCTTTGGGTCTCACATGGATATTGACCTAATCTCATTCTTTTGCCCAACTTTGTTTCTACCTCCCTTATGATGGGGCTTTGGGAACTAGGAGAGAGCTCGCTTCATCCCACTTCCTCACCTGAGCTCATTTCTCATTCTACTTTGGATGAGACTTTGGGACTTCTTCGTTGCTTTTCGGTTACTTGAATATCTGCCTAATGTGATATTTTCTAAGTATGGGCCTTTCGAAGCATCTAAAAATTAGACACAACCTGATCCTCCACCTGGTTCTTCCCTTCATCTTTCCTTGTGCTGAAACTTTTGGCTCTACCCAAAGTTAGGAATGATCCTAATTTACCACCATATTCCATACTTAACCAATATTTTGGAAAACTTCAACCTTTTTCACTTCAAGGAGTAAGCGGGTGCATGAAATCCACTCACAAGGATCCTTTCAAAACCCATTCCTTTATCTAATAAAAAAAATGTATGATCCTCAAAATTTTCCTTAAATGACCCTTTGATCATCAAAAATTTTGATTGCAGGTTTCTCTTTGTGTATTAGTCCACTTCTTGTACTCTACCTTGGCTACCAGAAATTATAGTGAAAAATCACTATAATTTTGGTGACTCGCAAGGGATATTTAGCCTACTAAAGAAAAGGAACCCAAGTAGATTGGTGCCTTTGCTTATTGGACAAAGATTCAGGAAAAGAATCTTCCTAGCAGAGTTGAATAATTTCGGCAATCTACATGTTCACGTCTCTACAACTATTGAATTTTCATCATTCCATGATTTTGTGACTACTATGTTATATATAGTACATATGTATAAGGTTTTAAGTGGATAGACTTTATCCATTGGGTATAGAGTCAAGAAGGCACCCCCGCTAGCTGCTCAAGTCATTTCCTCTTCCAATTTTTCTAGTTTCTTGGGTGAAATATCATCATGCCAATTAAATTAGGACTTCTTAGCAATCCCTTTGATGCAAGTATATTGGTACCATGGATAGACATCTTTCTTGGTGAAGTGGTATCGATACCAATATGGACTCCCTCTTTGGTATGCACATTCCACCTCCAACTTAGGTCCTTTGCTTCTTCTTTTCTTCTAGAGGGGTAGGTTGCTTCCTTCTAGCTTGGGAAAATGTTTAAGCCTGCTTGCTTGGACACTTTTAAGGTAGTAAATTTCACTACCTTGGATATCCTTTAGACTATTTGATTACTAATTTGGATTTTGGGCTTGTCAAGAAATTTTACCTCTACCTCTACATACTCCTCCTTTTCTTAGATTGGCATAATCTAGCTAAAAACAATATGTTACTGAGTGAGAGAGGACTATAGAGTAGTATATTATATATCTAGGATTGAATTTTGTGTCTTCATAAGTTCATTTATGAATAATATAGGAATCTAATACCATTCAATAATTGAGTTTTGGGAGAGAGAGTAGTACCTATTACAATCCCTTCCTTTGAATGAATTTATGAGTAGCCTTAGATACATATTTACTTCATTATATTATGTAGTTGATAGAAGAAGGCAATAACTTGTAAGTACCCATGTGGGGTTGATAGTCCTTCACCATCATGATATGGAAGATTTTGAAGTATGGGTATTGAATAGACATCATAGCCATATAGTGACACTATGGTCATAAAGGGCTCATTTTGCTTCATGCTAAAAAGTTCACAATGAAGGAAGCATTCATGTTCTAGCTTACAGCCTCCATGATGGAGCTTTTATAGTATTTTGGGTCATTTATCTTGAGTAGAGTTGCCAAGTGAATGCAACATGTGCTCTAAAAACAAATAGATCAAGATATTTATTGAAACCTTAATATTATATCTATAACAGTGGATTATTCTATTGTTTTTCTAGAGTAGAGTTTCCAAGTGAGTTAAGAGGTGCTTCAACAAGCAAGGGTAGGATCAAACCCTCATAAATTCTAGCCTAACTTGATGTTATGATTATGGGACCAATGATATATTACTAGGGTCCCATCGAGTGTACCACTAAACTATTATCATATTTAATTATCCTTATTAGAACAACCATGTCTTATGAGGAGGAACACAATAGGGTCATAGCTGAGAGTATGAGGTTTAGCTCAGTTAGGGGACTCTTGGAGTTTTTTAAAAATGTTGGATCCTTGTTAAGATTTGATCTTTGTGGCACTTGGACTCAAAATGGAAAAGGGATGTGCGGAAATAAAGGTAAAAAACTCAAAAAAATAAAAAAGGTGGCAATGTGCCAAAATATCTGGTAATATCCCTTTGCACAATAGGCCTAAATGGTATGTGTCAAGAACGAACTCTTTCATTCCTCAACATAATTAAGCATAGATGGTATTTTCCAATGCAAGCATGCATAAATTTATGTAGGTCCATAAGAAGCTACAAATGGATGATCTAAAATTGACACAAGTCCCTCACACATATAGAAATGGGTTTGCAAGAAGTCATAGATGACTAATCCAAAAATTGATGTGAGCCTCCATATATATATATATATGTAAATAGTGCAATTACAGAATATTGTGTTGAGATTAGGGGTTCAATTTTCTACAAAGTGCTCAAGATCCGACCGCTATACAAAAGGAAATGAAAAGAGATCCTACAAGAGAATACAACTACAAAATCATTGATTCTTTAAAAATATAGCACTACTATTTATAGATTATAAAGAGGAGGGTTTCCCTCCAAAACTCATGTAGAAATTTCAAGATGATTACTATATCTAACACTGGTCATATATTTTTGAGTCATTAATCCCTCCAAAGTTCTATAGATTTGATACTTTAAATTCTAAATGGTTCTAAACCTTTATATCAGTAGCTACTACCATGATTTCCACCTACCCATTTTGGGAATCCTCACATTTTTATTTTTTTAATAACTTGTGTGACTCCCATTACAAAAATAAAATATTACATTGCTCTCATTGAATTTATAACAAATTAATTACAACATATCCAACTTTATCTTTTGTTCAAAGATATTATTTATTTGCCTTTCTATCAATATCCATCACTTTTCCTTTTGATCAAATATATTCTTTATTTGCCTTTCTATCAATCTTCATCTTTCTCAAACTGCTAAGTTTCCACAATCATCTCCTTTTATATCAAATACCTTCTAAAATTTAAATTATACCAAGATGAAATTCAACACTGCTAATGGCTAAAATATGTGCTACCCAACTTATATATATATAAATATCTTGTCTATAATAACTTCACAATTTCTTTAACACATTTTTTTAGGGTTCTTATCCATTCCCCTAATATTCCAAGATATTATTTTCATTGTTATTTTTTTGTGGGTTTAGCCCCACTTCTTGTTAGCACTTGTCATATTTGCTTTTGTTTTCCCATAACAATATCCCTCTGTGTTTCCTTTTATTGTTGTTTTTGCTTCTTGGGCCTTCCTCTCTTTTTTTATTCCCAGCAATACTTTCATCTTCATCTCTCTTCAATATTCTCGCATTGATCATAGTAAGACTTATCATATTTAGGTTTACCTTGTTGTGAAGGATCTGAAGTGCAAAGAATAGCCTCAAAAGCACAATCTTCTTTATGCTACCCTAGAAACCTAAAAGTGCAAGGATGCTCTTTTGTAGCAATTACCTTCTTATTCTGATCTAAAAAACATAAATTGTTATGGGCTTTCTCCATCTTTGTTTCTTTATTATGTTGCTCTTAAAACCTTGGAGTGCAAGGGATAACATATTCATCTCTTTCACTCTTATTACTTAGAGAGGATTTTGTACTACTTGAGGAAAATGAAGATGATTTACCTGGAAAAAAATTGATCTCTTTTGTTCTCTTTATTTTAGGATTACTCTCCACATCTTGTTTTTCACCTTTAATTCCTTTTGAACTTTCCAAATGATACTATAGGTAGGATTTCTTTGAATCATATTTGAAAATGGCTTTCTTTATCTCTTATTTTAGAGTGGAATATCCTTGATTAGATCTAGATTCTATTACTATATGATTTCCTTGCTTTGTCTTGAAATTTTTCTCATGGCTATGGAAATCCTCATATTTTGGGTGCAAAGGATTTTTTATTTTAATGCTCCATATTCAAGAGTGGCATCATCATGGATTTCTAGATACTATTGTCCTTTCCAAGAAATATACATTATTCTTTTGTAGTAAAGGACATTACTTCCTAGAAGATTTCACACCTTAGCAAATCTTAGATTTTCAAGAAGTGACAACTTTCTTTGGAAGGTTTTTCCTCCCATTTGACCTTGAAATATGTTTTGGGACTTTATCATTGGATCTTTGCTATTGAGACATTTTATTTCCTCTTTTTTCTTGAACCCAAAAATGTCTGACCCTCTGAATTTTCCTTAACTATCCCTTCAATCATAAAAATAAATAATCAAAGGTTTCTCTTTGTGTGCTAGTTTGCTTCTTACATGCAACCTTGGATTCTAAAAAATGGTGTAGTGAGAAATCACTACAAGAATTATGCATCTCATCTAACTAACCTATTCTATTAGATCTTGATAAATTTGTATGGTTCCTAAGGACACTCTTGATATCTATGTGTAGTTGCTCTTTTTCTTTATCTCTATAATATTTTGATAATGTATTATGAATTTCAACATGATATTAGAGTGGGTATGGAACATAATCGGGTTGTCATGCAAATATTTCTATTGAATCTTATTCTACTTCTTTTGATTACACAGGAAAATTTATTTATAGATATTCTCAAATATTTTTAATATAAAGTGTAGAGGAAATATTATTTGTTTTTATATTCTTTAAGATCATGCTTTGTATAGAAAATAAATAACCTTGTCATGGTTAACCCCTATAGTACTTACCCTAGTTTTATGTCTAGTAAAGGCTATGTAACTTGTAATTAATTATTTAATATTTATATTTTTTTTGGTAAAATAATTTGTATTATCAAAAAGGGCATTTGAAAGGCACCCTATTGCATTTTATATCAAGGAACAAAGAGGAACACAAAAGAGATAAACGAGTCTTCTTAAACAGAACAAACCCAGTAAAACTAAAAGACTAAGAACAAAAAGGCCAGAAAGGCTAAAATCCATTACAATCCTTTGACAAAAGGAATAGAAAGGATCACCACCAAAAAGAGAAACACAAAGGCAAGCTGGAATAGAACATATTGCACACCAATAGACCAAAGGAAGAGCAATGCATCCGAGAGCAAAATTAGCAGCAAGCCAAGAACACCTTCAAGGAAGGGCATCGGGTTGTAGAAGGTCCTGAACATCAATTTCCAAAACATTGTCCTTTGCTTCCTCCTTCAAGGTTTCTTTGTCCTTTGAAGTTTCCTTCAGATTTTCCAGGCAAGCATCTTGAGCAATTTCAACTACATCATCTTCATTAGCACCCCCTTTGACATCGAAAGGGAGTTCAACACTAGAGACCATGGAGGAACCATTGAAAATTTTGTAGAAGAAGAAAAGGTTGAGATTATGCCTTTATTCCTTAAGGCTAGCAATGGCCTTACCAATGGTGATGTAAGTCATTTCTAGATAAATGATCTATGCAGTAGTAGCATGGATAACTAATTTATGGAGGAACTTGTCAAAAATATCATACAAAGTATATTGGGCTTTAGGAGTTTTGTTAATGATGGATGGTGGGGTTTCAGCTACTTCCTTAAGCTTCAGTCATTTAGAGCTTCTAACAGGGGTTGTTTCAACTTTGATTTTCTTCCTAGCAATAGAGTGAGGCGTATAATTTTTTATTTTCCTTTTTTTTTGGATTAGAAGGCTAGGGGCTAGGAGTAGAGGAAGATTTATCTTCTCCAAACTCATACTTAGGGATGTTGCCACTAGGGAAGTTAAGGAGGAGGTAACGATAAAGGAATTTGAAAAGACCCTGGTGACTAGGAAGGACATCCTCCTTTTTGCAGGTAGACATAATGGTGTAATCAATGGACCAAAAAATAGCAGTAGGGATGTTCATGGCTTTGGCTTCATGGAAATGGTTCACATAGGCAAGGTGAATACAACATAATTGAGAATATGGATTATCACAGGAAAGATATTGCATTACAGGAACAAGAATTTGCTGCAAATAAGGGGAAAGGTGTTCACAAAACAAACCTTTTTTATATTTTTTATAAACCTTGAAGTTCTTCTCAAATAAAGATAACTCAGTCTCCCAATTGTGTTTGTTGCACCAAATAACTTTACCCTCCAAGGATTGGCCTGTCAGGCCCACCAAAAACTCAATGGAGATGTGAAATTAGACACCATGAATTGTGATGTAACCCTTATCCCAAGAGTTAGCAAAGGCCTTTGTTATGTTGTCATCAACCCCAGTGAAAAGCTTAAAAATTCAATCAAAGCATTGTTGGTTTTGTCTGTCCACAAATTATGAACCAAAGGATGTAGCTGGAACATAGTAGGCTCAATGTAAATGGTTTTGCGCTCTTTCATGATGGTGACCAGGGAAAAATACAGAGGTCGGTCAATAAAAGGAATAAAAAGAGCAGGATCAAATGCCAGGATAGTGAATAGGGCATGCACAGGATCAAATAAAAGAATGGTGTTGCCTTGTGAACATCTACTTTGGGACCATAAAGGCATTAGTGCAAAAGGAATGAAGACTTCAAAAAGTAGGGATTGGCTAGGGCAAAGGTTTGATCTACAAATCAAGATTAGGTTAAAAACCCAGCCAATCACTTGGTGACACTCTAAAATGGCAGCTTGGCAATTTAGGATGCATGAAAGGCTTAGCCAATAAGATATCAAAGCACAAGATCCCAAAATTATTGGGATGATCACCAAATTTATTTTCGAGATGATCCTTCAATCGAGAAGGCTGAATATGGTTCCCAAAAAAATAGGATTACATGTATCAAAGCACACAGGATTCAAATGATTCAAACTCATGTGACAATATGCCTTGGGATAATAAAAATAAGTGGTCACCCAAAAATGATTAAAATTCTTGAAAGAGGCAATGTGGAAATGGAAAATAGAGCCTAGGGGAATGAGAATCCAATCTCCCAAGAAAGGCAAGGTGATTGAATGAAGACGAAACCAAATTTTTTGCAAGTAACTCTTGGGGATAACAAAAGACAAAAAATATTGATGACTAGGAATGATAGGCAAATTAATGTTCATCATGGAAAATGTGAGTTTTGTCCCTCCCTTGAATATGGTCCCATTTGAGAAGATCATCCACCTCAAGGGGTATATTGTTTGTCCAAGTTAGATGTCCTTAGACATTGACCCCAATATTATCCAGCTTATCAGCAACTATATTAGCCTCCCTGTAAGTATGTTTAATAATGCAATTATGTTACCTCTTAAGGATGAGCTTGCAATCCTCAATGGTTGGTATAATCCTCTAGATGGAAGGCTTAGAATACTTTAAATAGTTAATTATATTTAGAGAATCACCTTCCAAAATGATGTTTCTTGGAATATCTTTGACAAATTGGAGGCCTCTCCACACAGCCTTTTCCTCAACGGAGTTATTGGTAGTCACACCTAGAGGCTCCAAATAGGCAAAAATAGAATTTCCTAGATGATCGTGGAGGATTCCACAAATCCCCCCTGGTCCAAGATTTCCTTTGGCCACTCCATAAAAATTAAGTTTGACCCAACCAATAGGAGGGGGAATCCATTTGACACTAATTCTAGGATTAGAAGAATCAGTACCTTTGAGATCATCAAGACTTATATTGCAGGACTTTAGGATGTATTTCTCAAAGGGAGGACAAGGATGCGGATTTAGAGGAGTGACAAGAACATTTTTTGTGGCACAAAGAATAATTTTATTGGCAATGTACTCATCTTGGACAACTTTCTTGTCAAAAACTCTACGGTTGCGTTCAAGCCAAATTTGCCACAAATAATGCTAAAGACTAAATTTACACAATCCTTTGAGCACATAATTTTTGAAAGGATTAGGCCACTGATAAAAAATGTCAACAATGGAAGGAGGATTGGCCCAAACCAACTAGAATATTTGAAGAATTTTATTGATAACCATCCTTGAAAAGGGACAAAATAAGAAGAGGTGGGACATGGACTCCCAATTGGAAAGACAAAGATAACATCTATTAGGAAGAGTGAGTCCCCTTTTCATAAGGTTATCGACAGTAAGAATGCGGTATTGAATATAAAGCCAAGAAAAGGAAGCAATTTTAGGAATCAAATACTTAGTCCAGACAAGCTTGAAAGGTAGAGGATGCTCAATATAATCAAGGGAAAGCAGGTAAGCAGTTTTAACAAAAAAATCCCTAGAGTTTATGGCTTCCCAAATGGGTTGATCTTTAGTAAGAACGTCGAGGACTCTGACAGAGGAAAGAAGGTTATTTAGGTACGAATATTCCCCTTCACAATTTGGGACATTAACCTCTTTCCATTTCATAGCTCCAATAGTTGAAACTAGAAAGTTAGCCACTAGAAGACCAAAAAGTTGTTTGGTAGTGTTGATGATTCTTTGAAGTATAGGATTCTGGCTGAGAGGATGATCGCCAACCCACTTATATTACCAGAAAAATATGGACTTGTCATCTCCAAGTTATTTAATATTTATATTAATATGATAGAGAATTAATAATTTGTATGGGTACCTAAGTACATCATTGATATCTCTTGTGTGAATACTCTTTTTATCTCTTTTTATAATATTTTGATATAATATATTTTTCTATTTGTTTTAACAATGTATTGTGAATTTCAACATAATATTAGAGTGGGTGTGGAGAAACGTTGCTTTTTATGAAAATATTCATATTCTATTTATCTCTTAGTTATTATAATAATTTATATGTGGCTTCTATTGGAGACCACTCCATTTGTTGTTAGGTCAATTAAAAATATCCAACATACTTTTTTCACAAATATTTTTCATTTATTTTTCTATTAAATATATTCTTCAACTTCCTCGAAGTGCTTTGTTTCAACAATCAACTCCTTGACACCATTTTGATTAAGAAATAAAATCTCACTTGGCTAGTTGCCTTTTGAAATTTTAATTTCACCAATATGAATATCAACACCATGATTAGTTAATTTATGTGGTACCCAATTTTATTATTTATAAATATGCTTACATTTCTAAGATATTTCCTCCAATAATAGATTATGAACATCAACAATAATATTTTTTTAATCTAATCCTTACATCCATTTTTTTTATAGCATTAATGATAATTTGTGAATCCCCCTCAATTGAAATATATTTCCATCATTTTTCTATTGCAATTTTAATCCCTATAAGTGTTATAGCCTCTACATATTTGTTAGTTGAAGTTCCATATAATTCTAAGTGGGGAGAATTTTGCCTAAAATAATTTCTAAAAACATCACCTCCATTAGTTTTTTTAAATTTTCTTTAGAAGCATCATCAAAATTAATTTTGATAAATGTAATTAGATATTTCCATTTTACCCTACATCAAAGTAAATCATTTGTTTTAATTCCATTATCACAAATGAATCTTCCATGCATGTTCAAATCTTGTCATAAAGTTTTTACCACCACTTTTTTTGCACATGATACTACCCATCATGAGCACCATATTGCAAATATTCTTCAAGAGGTAATAATACAGTTCCAAACTTGGGCATGATTTTGAGGTTTATTTTAAAAAAAAAATTCAAGCTATAAATTCCAAAAAATTATGGTAGGGCCATTCCTCCATATAATATATAATGCTTTAGATTTGAAATAATTAATCCAATATTTTATCAACTCTTTAGATGTTGATGGAGATACCCAATATATTTTCATATCTTTTAAAAATATAATATCAAATAGTATGAGCAAAGGGACAATAAAGAAGTAAATAGTTTGATGTATCTAAATAATTCTCACACAAGGTACATTTAAAAGGTCCATTATATCCTCTTATTTATAAATTTTATCATATAAGAATCTTAATTTGAACGACTAACCAAAGGAATATTGAGGCCTCAAGGAAAGCCTCTAGTTACTAAACATTATTCTAAGTAAAATCTTTGGGAGTAGAAAATTTTGATTGATCTAAATCCTCATATCCCAATTTGACCAAGTATCCACCATAATTTGATAGATTCCAATGCAACTCACCCTTTCATGCAAAAGTTGGCAAGCAAAACTCTTGAATCATCTTTAGAATTTCATTTGTAATTTGTTTGAGTTCCTATCCTTCAACCACATTACTGATAGAAATCCATGATCTGGATTTGTTGCTCATTTAATATAGTCTGATATTTTGAACTTTACAAGCTAGGTATTCTTGAGTCAATGCTTGGCATATTTAGTTAGAGATAAGAGGACAATAATTAAACCAAAAATCATACCAAAAATTTGCATAATTCTCCTCATTTACTGACAATTTAATATGTTTCTTTATAAATTGAAAACTAATCTAATATGAAGTCCCATGTTGATGATCCTTTGGTAAGGGTTTGTTTCCTAAATAATCTCATTGCATCAAGAGAATATATATTTTTTAAGTAATATTTTTTTCAAATTCTTTTCTTGATCTTTAAATAATCTGAACCCAAGATTTTTCCCTAATGCCAAAATCATAAGTCTACAATTCCACAAGCCCTCTCCTCCAATATTCTTTCCTTTGTAAAATCTATCCTATTTACATAGAGAAAATCTAAATTTTTCCTTAAAACCTTTCCAAAGAAATCTTCTTTCAATTTTATCATTTTTTTTTGTTATACTATTGACAATATTTAAAGTGACATCATATAAATAAGGATGGATTACAATGTAGTATTTATGAGTTGTAGTCTTCCCGTTATGGTTAAGAACTTACCTTTCTAATCTATCAAACAATATTTCATTCTATCCATACAAGAGATCTAAATCTCCTTTCCATTTCCTTTATGAGATAAAGAAAAAGTAGGTTGAATGTTTTCAATTTTAAACCCTAAAATATTTACAATAATTTATTGTAAATCTAGCATAGTGTTAATAAAAAATATTGGATTTTTTATTAATAACCATCTTGTAGCCTTTGAATAGCATGATAGTACTGATTTAAACCCTGTGGCCTTGCTAATTGAGGGATAGCCCAAAATAAAAGTATCATCAATAAATTGGAGATGAGCTTTACAGTGACCATATTTTAAACTTGAATTCCTTTTATTCTCCTTCCATTTTTACCTTTGATAAAACTCTCCCTAATGCCTCCACAAGAATAATTAATATATAAGGATATAGTGGATCACCTTGAAAGAGTCCACAAATTGACTTGAAGTAATTGACAAGGGAACCATTGATCAAAATAGAATACTTTATAGTGATATAACAACATTTAATCCATTCGCACAAATTATTATCAAAACCAAATGTTTTGAGAATATCATATAGAATATTCTAGGAAACCCTATCGTATGCTTTGTTCATATCTAATTTCATAAGCATACTTTACTTTTTCATGGAATGAAGAGAATGTATGGCCTTCTATATAATTATGATACCATCAAGAATTTTTTTACCATGAACAAGACCACCTTGTTCCTCTAAGATAACACAAACTAGAATACCTTTCAATCTATTTGCCATAATTTTTTAAATGATCCTATAAATCATATTACAAAGGTTTATTTGATGAAAATTATCTCATATTTCTTGGCAACCAACATAGTAAAAGTGACATTGATCTTACTTATTTTAGCCTTCCTTTTTTGGGCCTCTCCAAATGTAACTAGTATATCACTCTTCAATAAATCCCAAAAAAATGAAAACAAAAATTGCAATAAATCCATCGAGGCAAGGTACCTTGTTTAGATGGAAAAAGAAAATTGCTTCATATAGTTCCTTTATATATATATATTCTTCATCAAGACTTCATTTTGTCCTATCTAATAATTGATGAAATATTCTGCAAAAGCTTATCTTGTGCCTTCTTATCCTACCTAGTATATAGTAAGATATTTTTGAAATAATTAATTGCTTTTTTATTTATATCATCTTCATCCACAATATATCTTCCATCTAGAGTTAAAATGTTTTTAATATAACAAGAAGAAAATTTTATTTTTACTAAAGCATGATTTTTTCTGTATTTCTACCTCCTTTCTTGATTTTTTTTCCTATATTTTTTTAACTAATATGACTTCTCCTTTTTCAAAGCATTATGATAATAAAAAAGTAATTACTTTTCTTTCACATAAGAATACTAAGCCATTGCATTATTTTCTACCATCTCTTGTAAAATTTTGAAATTCAATTCAATTTATTTCTTTTATTTAAAAATGTTACCAAAATACTTAGAACTCCAAATCTTCTTTACTTCTTTAAATATTTCATTGAGCAAGCCATTACATATATGATCCTTCAAATTTTGATTCTTACCACCATAGCATAACTATGCGGATGAAATCAGGGTCTTGGAGACACATAGACTAGAAGTAAAATGGATTTGGATGACCATTACTAGGTAAATCACAAATTAAAATAATGGGTTTATGATTTAATCATGCTCATCATAAAATATCTAAAGAGATTTTATAATCTATTTGCAACCATTTGGAATTGTATAATATATCAAATATTTTTGCTATATGGGTTTGTCTAATGATTCCATTATCCCAAGTATATTGCAACTTGAAGGACTAACATCCCAAAGGTTATTTGAATTGAAAAATGAAGTAAAATATTGCATTTATTTAGACCATCCTAGAATACCACCCGTATTTTCTAAAGTATATTTAACAATATTGAAATCACCCCTAAGAATCCATAGATCATAATGAATCATCATTGTATTTGTTAAAATATGCTAAGGTACTTCCAACATCTTTCATGAGTAAATATAGTTGGAGCATATACAATTATAATCCCAACTTTGATGGTTTCCTATTTTCTACAAAATAGTCAAGAAACCCATTTACTTTTTAGTTCTAATAATTGCCCATCCCATTTGCATTTGTCCCATATTTTTGCAATACTGCTTGAAGCTACTATAGAAGAAGCTACTAGACAATCACCCATATTCCAAATATTTTTAAAATCATCCTTACATTCCATAATACTAAATTTTATTTCTTGTATTAAAGTAAACTATGTTCTATAACAACCTATTATTTCTTTATAACCCTTTTTTAAGGGTCTTATTCATACCCCTAATATTCCATGATATCATTTTCATAATCATCACTTTTTATTTTTATTAGTGGGCTTATCCCCACTTCTTTTTAACACCTATGATATTTTTATTTGGATCCTCAAGTCGATATCCCTTTTAGTTTCTTTTTCTCTTTTTTTATGCTTTGATGGCCTTCCTTTACTTTTTCCATTCTCATCAATACTCTCATCTTCATAAATTTCTTTAATTTTTTTGTATTGTTCAAAATAAGACTTATCTTCTAAAGATTTATGTTTTCCTGAAGAATGTAAAATTCAAGGAATAGGATAATTAACACTTTCTTATTTATGTTGCCTTGAAAACCCTAAAATGCACAGATGATCCTCCATAGCCATTAATTTCCTATGTTGCCCTGGAAATTCTAAATTTCCTTGGATATCCTTAACATGCTTTTATTTATTGCCTTGCTCCTAAAATCCTAAAGGAAAACAAATACACTATGTCCTACTTTAATATTTATTGCAAGGATAAGATCTTATGCTACATGAAAAAATGGACATTATTCACCTAGATTAAGCTTGACTTTCTTCATCTCATTTGCTTTAAAATTTACCTTGATGTTTTTCTTTTCTTATAAATTTTCCTTCCCATATTCCTTCACACATTTAACTCCTATATTTGAATATGTGAATTATACTTCCTCATCCCTTGTGTCATTTTTTCTTCTAATGGTTGATTTGAGTGAACTATAATGGTCTTTTCCATTTTATGATGTAGAGGGATTTATTGCCATTTCCTTAGGAGTGGAAAATCCTTAATTTGACCAAATTCTCCTATGATATGATATACTTGTTTTATATTGAAGTCACCCCAATTTACAATATCTTGTCATGTGTCTAGTTTTATGATATTTACAACATTAGAATACAATAATTTCATAATCTATTTGTTGATCTCATTCTCTTAATTCAAATTTAATCCTAATGGATTATGATAAAGGTTTTAAAATATCCATGACAACACATATTCAAGTATATACAACATGCCTTCTCTCCTTAGTATCTAGTCCTTCTTGTATGAATTCACCTAGAGTATGAATAACACAAGCTTATACTAAGAGGGGGGGTGAACATATATAAGATCACTTTTTACTTTTCATTCCAAACCAATATTATGCAATGTGTAGATAGCAATATCAATAGCAGTAATCAAAGAAATTCATAAATCATCACACAATAGAGATACCACAATTTATGTGGTTCACCCAATGTGGGCTACTCCATAGAGAAAATATTTTACTAAAATTTTCTCAATCAATCTCTTGGGAATCCTTCATAATTACAATGTTTATGGACCTTTGTCCAAAGGAGACACCAAAAACCCTAAATAAAGTTTGTGGATCTCTATCCATAGGAGAACTCCTTCTCCTCTTGCTCTAGCTGGTGATCTTCTAGAAGAATACTACCTCCACTACACTGGCTTGTGGATCTCTCTCCACTGAATACTCTTGTCCCCACTTAGAAGACTTGTCCTCACTACCCTGGATGATGGATATCTATCCACTGGAGAGTACTGTCCTATTTACTCTATCACCTCCAAAGCTCTGTCTCAAATTTGTACTAAACATAGTCCAGTCATTCTAGCACAAATTTGCTCAACAAGTCCACACAGAAGTTGCTTAAATCTACTCAAAAAGTCCACATAGAACTTTCTTGAATCTGCTCAACAAGTCCACGCATAACTTGCTTGAATCTGCTCAAGTCCACATAGAACTTGCTCAAATATACTCAACAAGCTCACTCAAAACTTGTCCAATATGATCAACAAGCTCACACATAACTTGTCCAAATCTGCTCAACAATTCCACACAAAACTTGCTTGAATATGCTCAACAATTCCACACAAAACTTGCTCAAATATTCTCAACAAGCTCACTCAAAACTTGTCCAATATGCTCAAAAAGCTCACTCAGAACTTGTCCAATCTTGCTCAATAGGTCCAATCATAACCTAACCAAATCTGTATTGTAAGCTTCCACAAAAGCTCACACAAAATTAGTACATAAGTCTTCTCAAATACTTACCTCAAATATTCTTAACAAGTCCACACAAAACTTGTCCAATATGCTCAATAATTTCACTCAAAACTTAACCAATCTCATAGAAACATAAAGATATTTTTTAGAGACTCAATATGCTCTAAACTCAATGCTCAATCACTTTCTCAACTCAAATCAGAATATAGAATAGTTTGTTTTATGGAACTTGAACAATCACTTCACACTTCCACTTGACTAGGCTTAATCAACTCTACTCAACCAATTACTCAAGAAACAACCCTTGCTCACAAACCCTAGTCCAAGCATGTAAACATTAACTCAAAATGTTTCCAACAATGCTCAACAACAAATCTCACATAAAAATGATACTCATGTTCTTTTGCACAACCTTAGTTCAATTTTTTTGCACTACAACTCACTTCAAAAACAATGCTTATAAATCAATCTTCACATAATAATGATACTCATATTATTTTGCACAACCCTAACTTAGGTTCTTCACACAATAAATGGCTTCAACAACAATGCTTATAAGACAAGGTTTTAACACCAACTCTTTATTCCATAAAACCTTGAAGTATTAACTCAAAAACTCTCGAAAAGGAAACCCTGATCAAGTCCTTTTCACGTAAAACTTTATTTTCCTATCCATGTTCACGTTCCTATCCATGTTCCAAATTTAAATAAATTTAATTAATTTATTATGGAGCCCTTTTCCCTTTAATTTTTGTATTGTTGGAGCTTCTTCCTGGATTTGTAGTGACAACTTGACTTTATCTCTTGCTGAATTCCTTGATATTAATGATGACTTCATATGGTGACATCAATGACAACTTTGACTGAGGGACTCAAAATGTCCAACAATATCCCCCTTTGTCATTGATGGCAACCCAAATTATTTTTATCGAAATCTTGGCCTTTCCTTTCTTTTCTGCTCCCCCTGGCTCAATGCTCTCTCAAATATCAAGTCTCTCCCCCTTACTCAAATATCTCCCCCTTTGACATCAATGGCAAAGGGTCACCTTTGGGGTTCAGTGCTAATAATGAACCTCTTAGCTGAGCCCCTCCCCCACCTTCTATTGAGGTGGTTAATTTTAGGGTGGGAGTATTTCTACTCCCAAAAAACATTGTTCTTTACCTTTATCCTCTTCTCTTCTTTTTTTATTTTTCTAATTCCTCTGATTGTTTCTATCCATCTCCATATTCCTGTCCATATCAACATTCATGTTCCTATCCATGTTCATGTTCATATCCATGTTCTCATTCCTATTCATACTCCTATTCACATTCATGTTCCTATTCCTATTCATATCCATGTTCCCGTTCCTGTTCTTGCTCCTATTCAAATTCATGTTCTTGTTCCTGTTCATATCCATATTTCTATTTTTGTTCTTGTTCTAACTCATACCTATTTTTGGAATGTCTTCTCTACACCATTTTGTTGTGTGACCATCATTATTGCACTTATAACACTTGATGTTATTATTCCTTAGAGGTGCAAATATCTTAGAATTTCTCCTATTTAAGCCATGTCCTCTTCTATCATGAACCCTACAATTCATTGCCTTGTGACCAAACTGATTACATGAGTAGCAATACCCATGAAAAAGTGGTATGTTCCCATATTTCTATCTTTTATGTGTCCTGCATTGTGAAGCCATGTGCCCAAACCAGTGACATGAAAATCATCTTCCATTGAAGATTTCTTGTTTTGACCTCATTGGTATCCTATTCTGATTATTTTTCCATATGTATCTTCTTTGTGCATTGTTCCTATTTTTGTTGAACTCTCTATTGTCCAACTCTTCATTTGATGTCTGACTTTATTTTACACTGTCTTCTCCTGAAGTATATTCTTCTGAAGTTTCTTCTCCTCCAAAACTTGAAGTTGACTCTCCTTCCTGTTTCTTTTGAACTTTTTCTAATCCAAGACTTGTTTTTTTTGTTGACCTTCTTTGTACCTTGACCATATTATCCACAATATTCGATATATTTTTAAATTCTTTCATCTTGATCTTGGATTCCTCTAAATATTCTTTTAGTCGTGCTACTTCTTTTGCTAACTTCTCACATTCTAATATCTTTGCTTCTAACTTATCATTGAACCTCTTTGCCTTAGCCTTTGATTTTTCTAAATCCTCTATGAGAAATATTCTCTCTTCATCACATTCTTGGAACTAAATTTCAAGTTTAGAGTTTTGTGTTCTTACCTTCTTTACTGTGTCAAGGGCATACATAAGTTCTCCCTTGAGATCATAACTATTTTCCTCTGAATATTCCTCTATTTGTTTACCTTTATCTGCTTCTTCATTTTATTTTGACTTGTCTTCTATGAGATCACCTTTTTCATCCTCTAATACCATTAGAATATTTCCATCTGGTCCTTCAAATGTATATTCATACTCATCATCACTGAAACTATAACCATCCTTTGTACAACCATATTCAAGATGTCCAAAATTACCACACTAAAACACTTGAGAATGATTGGAGTCATTTTCTTAACTGGTTCTTTTTCTTCAATCATAAATAGAACTTCATCTCTATCATTTTCTGAGAAACTAGCATCACTATCACTTGAGTACTTACTTTCCTTATCCGCATAGTAGCTTCTCTTTTGCATTTGAAAGAACTTCTTTCCTTTTTTTCTTTTTCCATCCTTACTTTTATTTTGGTGCCTATATATTTTTGGTTCCTTGTACCTATGATCCTATTTTTCCTCACCATTTTTTTTCTTGGGCTCTTGAAAATCTGTTGCAAAATATCCATACCTTCCACAATTGAAATATTTTATAGATCTCTTATCTCTAGGTCTGATATAGTCCTTATATCTTCTACCATAGTTAGCTTCTTCATCACTAGATGACTCATTGCTTGATTCTGATTTCTTACCCTTTGTCTTATTGATTGCTTTGAATGTTGCTTCCTTATGGGGTATAGGATATTTTGTTCTTATCTCAAATATTGTGAGCATACCAAGCAACTTATCTCCTATCAAAGTATCACCATCTATTGATACTTCTATAGCAAAAACTTGTTCACTGAATCTTTTTGGAAGAGATCTTAAGACTTTATCACAAACATCAGATTAATCAATCTTCATACCAAGTCCTCACATATCATTAAAAACCTCATCAACTTGAATTAGGTAAGCACTAATATTTTCATATTTATCCATTCTTAATACTTTAAGTTGTCTTTTGAGGTTTTGACTTTTTGCTTTATTAACACTTTTATCTCCTTCATATATACCTTATAATTTATCCCACATTTATTTTGTAGTTCTACAATGCATAACTTTCATAGACTATGTTCTATGCAAACCTCTTACAAGTGCATTCATTGATTTTGAATTATAGTGTTGTAGAAGCTTACCTTCCTTATTTGTAGGAATATTGACTGCAGGATCATATCCAAATTCTACTACTTCCCAAACTTCATTGTCAAGTGCCATTAAGTAGAACCTTATCATCATACTCCAATATAAATAGTCACTTCCATAAAATATTGGTGCTGAGTTATTTGAGGACACCTCCTTAGGATCCATTGTGTTCTTGTTAGCTCTGTTAAACTCTTATGAAGGAACTCGCTCTGATACCAATTAAATAACACAAGCTTATACTGAGAGGGATGGGTGAGCAGTATAATACCACCTTTTACTTTTCTTTCCAAACCAATATTACGTAATCTATAGATAGCAATATCAATAGCAGTAATAAAAGCAATGAACAAATCATTACACAATAAATACACCATAATTTATGTGGTTCACCCAATGTGGGCTACTCCATGGAGAAAATATTTCATTAAATGTTTCTCAATCAATCTCTTGGGAATCCTTCCTAATTAAAATTTTTATGGATCTATGTCCAAATGAGACACCAATACCCTAAATCAAGCTTGTGTATATCTATCCATAGGAGAACTCCTTCTCCTCTACTTTAGTTGGTGATCTTCTAGAAGACTACTGCCTCCACTACACTGACTTGTGGATCTCTCTCCAGTGAAGACTCTTGTCCCCACTCAGAAGACATGTCCTCACTACCCTAGATTATGGATCTCTATCCACTAGAGACTACTATCCTATTTATTCTATCACCTCTAAATCTCTATCTCAAATCTGTAATAAACATAGTCCAGTCGGTCTAGAAAAAATTTGCTCAATAATTCCACATAGAACTTGCTTAAATCTGGTCAACAAGTCCACACAGAACTTACTTGAATCTGCTTAACAAGTCCACATAGAACTTACTTGAATCTGCTTAACAAGTCCACACATAACTTGCTCAAATATACTCAACAAGCTCACTCAAAACTTGTCCAATATTCTCAATAATATCACTCAGAACTTGTCCAAATTTTCTTAACAATTCCACATAGAACTTGCTTGAATCCACTCAATAAGTCCACACAAAACTTGCTTAAATCTACTCAACAAGATCACTCAGAACTTGTCCAATCTGCTCAACAAGCTCACTCAGAACTTGTCCAATATTTTTCAATAGTTCCACTCATAACCTAACCAAATATGTAATGTAAGCTTCCACAAAATCTCACACAAAATTAGTCCACAAGTCTTCTCAAAGACTTACCTCAAATATACTTAACAATTCCACACAAAACTTGTCGAATATGCTCATTAAGTTCACTCAGAAATTAACCAATATCATAGAAACATAAAGAGAATTGTTAGAGACTCAATATGCTCTACACTCAATACTCAATCACTTTCTCAACTCAAATCAGAATATAGAATAGTTTTTTTATGGAACTTGAAAAATAACTTCACACTTCCACTTGACTAGGCTTAATCAACTCTACTCAACCAATTACTCAAGAAACAACCCTTGCTCACAAACCCTAGTCTAGCATGCAAAAATTAACTCAAAATTTTTCTAACAATGCTCAATAACAAATCTCACATAACAATGATACTCATGTTCTTTTGCACAACCTTAATTCAAGTTATTTGCACTACAACTCACTTCAACAACAATGCTTATAAATCAATCTTCACATAACAATGATACTCATGTTCTTTTGCACAACCCTAACTTAGGTTCTTCACACAATCAATGGCTTCAAAATTAATGCTTATAAGACAAGGTTTTAAACCAACTCTTTATTCTAAAAAACCTTTAAGTATTAACTCAAACACTCTCTAAAATGAAACCCTGATCAAGTCCTTTTCAATCCAAACTTTATTTTTATAAAACCAACCAATAAATCCAAACAAGAGAGAATTTTTCCCATACATGTTTCAATCACACTCAATTTTCCTTGACAACTTCAATGGTTAGGTAGCAAAATCTTCACTCAAAAATCCCTTGTAAATACTTGCTCAATAATTATTTTTCATACAAATATGACAAGTCTTACATACACCTTATAAACTCCACTATCTCATAATTTATATTTAACATCCAAAAATAAGCCCTTGGATAACACCTTACAATTCTTCAATTAGAATACTCACTAATATTCAAACTCTCTTATTACCTTATTACTCCAACTTAAAAAGAATATTTCCCTTTTTATAAATCACAATTCAAAATATAAACAATTCACTTTCACCCTTATATCTCCTAATTATAAATTAATTGTCAATTAACATAATTCTTTACACCCTTATAACTCCCAACATAACCTTTAATAAACTTTAGGCAATATAAAAATTAATTAAAAAGTTACCTTTGCCACTAGTGGGTTTTGAAACCTTAACCTTTGCCTTTGCAAGCACCCTAACCATGATCTCAAACACCACGTGCGCTAGATGCACGTTGAGAGCTTAAAAGCTCTTCATGCATCTTATCTTGGCACCCAAATGAAACGCAAGAAAAAATCTTTCCTTTGGCGCTACCACCAACGAGTTTCGAATGCAGACTATTGTTCCACCAAAATTTTCCTAAAACGTGTACTACCAATGGACTGCCATGTCCAACATGCTTTAATCAGCAAACTCCCTTCGCTTTATACCTAGAACCAAGACAAAAATACTTTTTGTCTTCTTCCTCAACGAAGCAGCTAATTTGCTTGTATTTCTTTCAACCTTTGTTGCATTAATAATTCAATTGAGGGATGTGTTTGTAAAGTCCTTTGAGCACCCTTTTATACATAATACCTCCATAGTATTCAAACATCGGTGCTCCTCAACCGTACTCGACGTCGACGCTAGAATTAATTTATAAATTATTTAAATTTATTTAAATTTAAATATTATAAATTAATTCAATGGAACCTTTGGTTATATTAGGACCTTCTCTTATTGAACACTTTGGTACTAATGATATTTATTTATAAAATTTAAATTCCTTTTGAATTTAAATATTTTATAAAATAAATATTAGACCTCCTTTTAACTTTGCAATAGGCCTCCTTGGGTATTTTATGAAAACCCTCTTAACTTATGCTCTCATATAATATTAAAATATTATGGTTCCCTTTTTTCCTTTAACTTATGTACTATTGAAGCTTCTTTCTGGATTTATAGTGACAACTTGACGACTTTATCTCTTTCCGAATTCCTTGATATTAATGGTGACTTCATCCGGTGACATCGATGACAACTTTGACTTAGGGACTCAAAATATCCAACAGAGTATTGCCAATATTCTTTAAAATATCATTATTGATGATTTGATAAGAAATTTTAAAAAGCCTAATCCACATCATAAGACTTTTGATAGTATCTATATCCACAAAATATTCTCTCTATGGTCTTAAATATAATACATCTTTACCTCTAAACCAAGGGCCTCCATCCATTAAGTTATCCTTTATTTTTGAAATAGAGAAGATAATAAGGAAATATTCTTTTGAAATAAAATTCTTGGAGTAATATGAATCTAATCCCCACATCTATTTGATGTAATTTTGAATCTTAAAAAAACTTAACCAATATCCATGGAACTTATATATTAACCTTAGATTTTAAGAATCATTATATCATGCTCAATCATCTCATCCTTGATAATCATTTCTAGTTTAGTATTTGCTACCTTGATATGGTTTGCTATAGACTCACTCTTCATCTTATTGGTAACTATGGTATTAATAATTCCAACTAATGCATCCTTACTTTCAATAAGAACTTTTAAAATTTGATTTTTTTCATGTTACATAGATTTTTCACATGAATCCTTTATATTTTGTGTTTCTTGTAATATCTAGAACACGAATAAGTGACACTTGCTCCTTGATTACACTTTGCTTTATATTTCCTACTCATGAATCATAATTCTTGCTCATGCTTCCTACTTGGTCTTGGCTCATGCTCACTCCTAGCTCACTCTCTCTTCTCCTATTCTACTTCTTTTGATTACAAATAAAAATTGGTTTATAGATATTCTTAAGTATTTTCAACATAGGGTATAGAGGAAATATTATTTACTTTGTTATTATTTAAGATCACCGCCATAAATCTAGCCAGCAGGTTCACTTCTCCAAGGCTGATTGGCCAAGATGGTATGTGGTATCAAAGCATGTCATATATAGAAGAAAGCAATTACCAAAGAATTATTAAGAGTAACTATCAATACAGAGCTTGTGGGAGTTTTTTTTAGTACTCTGCTATGTGTGTCTGCAACTTTTTATTTCTCCACTGTTTCAAGGAAGGGATCTATGTATGTTTCTTTTTTTGTAATTATGATGCAGGTGTGTTTTCTCGGGGTATAGACAAAATTTTGTATGGGAAGTTTCTTTTTGATAACAGGCTATGTGCCTTACCGAATGTACTGGATTTAGCGGCATGTAGATTTTACATATATAGGATCCTTAGTAAGGACATGTTCATCAATAGCCCTGGGCTGATTTTTGTAAAAGGTTTTGGGTCAACCTGTAAAACCCGGTATTAATGCTAAAGTATCTTATCTACCAAAAAAACATATCATGCTTTGTAGATAAAATAAAAGGAATTTTTTATCCCTCTTTTATTTTTTAATATATATTTTTATATAAATATTGGGGTATGAGCACATGGTTTGACTAAGGATAGACAATCACATTTTCATCCAAATGAAAATACCTCATGGTCATGTGGTTACATTATGAAAACACTTTAATTTAGTGGATGATTTTATTTATTTGCATAGGAGTACACACATTTCAAATAACAAGATATTTGATCATTCCATTTAGGAGGTTTTCTCTCTTGGCTGGGAAATAGTGGTCTTAGATCTATCATTAGATGGGTTATGGATTCAAATAAATTCTTCTTCATCATTTTATTTAGGCTATGTTGTGGGTAGATAGTCTAATTAGGTTAACCTTATCCAAGAATTGGATCCTCCTTAGTTTTATGTTATCTTTTGATGGTATAATTAAGTATATTTTATACAAGAATTAGTCTCCCCTTGGTTCCACTTGGATAGTTATGACACTCTAACAACTAATATGTTGTGTAAAGACATATAGAGATATGTATTACATTCAAGTCCCAACCTCTACATTGGGTAGATTGTTTTGCAGTTGTATTTTGGGGTATGAAGCAACACCCTATTTTTATGGTGGGAGGTGCTTGCATTTTTTAGTTGTAGCTTTGGGAAGCCTAGATATCTTAACACACTTGGTGCATGGGAGACTTAAATTTGAACCCTCAACCTTTATTTGGATTATTAACATTGATAAATATTTAAATGGGATGGATGACATGGCTACCAAAATGGAGTCCTACTAGGTAATTTTCCAAATTTATATATTAATATATATGTGGACATATAATCAAATAATTTTACATGGCATCCATTCATTTCCATATTTTACACAATTGTAAACAAGTGATGATAGTGTAGTAGATCTCACCTCATCCATTTGTGATAAGTTAAGAAATATCATTTATTGTATTGTTATAAGGTTTGAGGGATTTCTTTATTTTTATGCCTGGAGGATTAATAGATCCAAACTTCAGGATACAATGATATGTGTATATAAGTGTTTTGGGATGGTTTTTTACATCATATGATTTTTTGTCAAATTTAGAATTACTTTAATGGAAATGAACAAAATCAACACATTACCTATAAATAAAATATTTCATATAAATTATATCATATTAAGTGTGTCTATATATTACTAAAGGAAATAATTAGAATTGTATGATGATGAGATGAATGGTTTTATATGATATCAAATAATAAATGATCTTAGGTCAAAAATAACTATATAACCTTAAGGTTTATTAATTAAATATTACATTAAAATAATATTTACAAGATGGACAAGGGCCTATATGTTTATTTTCATAATACTTTCTAATAATCACATGAAGTGTAATATTCATGATAAGAATATGCAAGATAATAGAGAATTGAAATAGAAATTTAAATAATATGAAATGGTATGGGTGAGTGCCCAAGGTAGGCATCCACAACAATATCTCATATAAGAATATTACACTTTTCACTAATAAAATGGATTAGTGCATGGGGGTATTTATAGTAGATACCTAATCCACAAATTACAATTTCAATTACATTAGCCAAGGTCAACATTAGGCTCAAAGGTTAAGTCAAGTTTACTAAATTCTCATTGAAGGTTTATTTTAGGTTGACCATGAAGGTAGTTTAACCAATTCCACAAGGGATAACTATATAAGTATCCATGTGGACTAACTAATCCCATAAGGATTTGATACAATAAATTTTCTCATAGGATTACATCATAGGTTTTTGAAGGGGTTACATTATTATAAATTTTCCCATAGGCTTACACCAAAGGTCTCTCAAAGGTATACATCATCATCTATCAAACTTGACTAATAAGATATATTGAGGCCAAAGAGAGAATTTGATATTGGGGTTAAAGAGAGAATTCATTAGAGATATTTTAATCTCACCCCATAATGAATGCTCAAATGGACTAAATAGTATCATAAAAACTAATTATATTACATAATTTAGAATACTCACCAAGTAATAAGCCTCCATCACAATTTGGAATATTTTCAAGTTGTCAAAAATTGAGTTTATCTCTCCATCTCAAAAACTACTATTTTTCCCATAAATAATATTCTAGCATTTCCATGATACTCCTACAATCACTCTCATGGAACTTTAGGTATGATTTGGGTCAAATTTACCCAATGAATAGGGCAAATGAATCCTCATCATAAATCCTATTGTCTTATTTTTCTAAAGCTACATGAATTAAATAAACCTCTCCTTACATAATAAGTCATAGATCCACAATTAAATCCAATATGTTTAGCTTATTGTGAGAATATTTCAGCATGTAATATGGTGACCACAACCTATCCTTCAATCTCAAAGGAAAAATATTTGAATAATAAAGCTATAATAGGGATTCTAAATATATATACCCTATAGTTAGAAAGAAACATGTAGAAACAAGGTTTATCTATGTTAACCATTCAAAATTTACTGCTCTTGTAACCATCAAATATTTACAAAAATTTAAGAGTTTCACAAACAAACATGGCATATGTGGTCCTGATGCTTATAAAAATGTCAAATTTTGCTATATAATATAACAAGACACTAATCATAATGAAGAGCCCAAAAAGCAAGTGATTTAAAAAATAATTTAAAACACTTTTCTATATAAATGTTATGGTCTTTAGAAGTGTTCCCTCTACACTAAAAAAAAACATACAAATTTAAATTAAAAAAATGAATAAACTTGTGACCAAAAAATGGATTCCATATATCATAGGATCTATAGATAAAAAAATTCCTACTATTCCTCTATATTTGCTACTAACTAGGGAAAATGAATAGGAAAAAATATCTTCTCTATCTACTAATGGGCATGCAAAGCAATAATTATAGACAATTGTCAAAACCAACTATCAAAATCAGGTTGGTTATCTCTAAAAATTTGAAAAATGGTTGACAATAACCACCAAGACACCACATAATAATATTGACACATAGGTTTAATCAACCATTTCATCACATATTGTCATCCCACCAACTCAAATCTTATCAGGGTTATGAGTAAGGGGTTGGACTCAAAATGTACTTGTAAAAAATAACGAATCCTAATAAAAATCAAGGTGAACATGGAGAATCCTAAGCAAATCAAATCAATCATATTTACACCAAAATTTAGGGCATTTGAAGTCCTAAAATATAAGTTCATATTTGGAATATATTTTGACCTATTAAATAACCTTATAACTTCGTAAAAACACCACCATTAGATCAGGATAGAAAAGAGATTTCCAATGAGTACAAATATGCTTATGTTTGGATATATATTGTGGCAAATTGACCCTAATAAAAAATTGGTCCTAAAAATTTTAGGTGAATGGGCTGACATCGAGGGTCCTCATATTTGCCAATTTTCAATTTTGGAAATCCTAATATTCACCCAATTTTTGAATATTCACCACTATGCATAACCCTAAATCTTATATGCCAAAATATTTGAAGGATATCAAGTTGTCTATAGGTGTAGGAAGAAAATTAACACCTCAATACATTAAAATATAATAATAAGTGCAAAATATACACTAAAATGTTATAATTAAATGTAAATGAAATGAAATTTAAATATAGTGTAATGCAATGAAATGTAATTGACGAAATTTTTGCAATAGTCTAATTTTTTGAAAAGGTAGTAAAGGTAATCCAAAAGGAGGAATACTTAGAAATAAGGGGTATGGGTTATGGTTTTCATTAACCATTTTTCCAAGTCTTTATAAAGAACCCCCATTTCAATTGCGAGGTATATAGCATAGGATGGTATGTTATGCAAAGAGAAGCATACAGAAGAAAGTGTAGGCTATTGTGACCATGCTATAAAATGCATAGAATATTTGTAAGGATTCTACTATGATGTTGTAGGCTTTGATATTTTAATAGCCATTCATGCACATAATTGATGCAAATACAATTTGGTTTACATTGATTTGTGTGCAATCGTGTGTGATATTGTTGCATTGTCAATATTGTGTATGTGAATTTTGTTCTAAGCATTGTAGATTGAATGTTGCCATTGGGAAGTGAGAAATATAGTCTAGCTAGTTCATTGTTCATTTGTAGATTGTAATTCAAGCCCAAGTTGTAATTCATTTAGTTTTCTGATTAGCAATTGACCATTCAAACAAAATTGATATTATTTTTTAGTTTGTTGTCATCAAGCTAATTGTTGTTCAACTATGAAAATACCAAATTACCATTCAATTGGAATCATGTCATTCATATGCATATTGGCATATAGTTTATCATTTACATTCAACTAGAGAATTATTATCATTCAACTAGAGACTATTATCGTTCAATACCATAATGATGTAATACAAATATGCAATACTTATTTATTGTATCCTTTTTTAGTCTTATAATATGTCATACTTATATTAATTGTTAGGAATCTCATCACTATGCTACATTTGGCAATGTTTTTATTGTCAAAACAAAGTGGGTCAAGTTAGAAAAGGATTATCATGCATAAGAGGAGAGGAGGTGAATGGAAGATTCACTTTCATGAGGATGTGGAAGATGAGATCTTGAAGAGAGTCAAGTACCTATATTATGAAGCATAAGGATTGCTCAAGTAAGGGAGTAAAATATTGCTGATTAAGTATTATAGTCTTGTGGAACTAAAGAGCCAATATTCAAATGAGTTTGGAATCCTCCAAAGGAGGATATTAAAACTAAAGAAAATAAAAGGTGGTAAACACTACTATTAAAAATGGAGGAATAGGTGCAATATGAATCGCATCAAATATTTGAATAAAATATTTGTATAAGTCAAGATGTCAACATGGATCATGCTTGAGGAAATCATCGGTGGATGTTGATGCCTAAAAAATTAGGTAGAAGTTTTATAAATAGTGCAAAGGATGATATTTAGGAACCAAATTAAACACACATAAGTGTTTGGGTAAATAGTCCAAATCCACCACCCGTATATTTATGAAGAATATCATGAAGTTAAGGTGCACCAAAGTTCAAAATAAGGCCCTTTGAAGATAACATGGACTATCAAGAGACACCAAGGATTGGTAAAGTTCTAATAATTGAAACACCTAGAGATGAATTGCTAGAAGAGCCACCAAGAAAAGAAGCAAATTGGTCTCAAGGGTGGTTTGAATAATTACTAAGTGAAGACAAATCAAGATAAGGAACCCATTCACTAATGGCTAACATTGTAAACTAGGAAAGCAAACACAAATTCCCACCCTTCATAGTATAATGGAAGGAGGATATTGCATGGAAAATAAGAACCTGCACAACAATTTGGAAAGTACGTAGAGTAATAGCTCCTGAAGAATGACTATAATTATTTCCAACAACATTGGGAGGAATCACAATTGACTAGAACCTAAAAAGAGAATTCACAAAACCTTTTTCCACATGGGAAATTTTAGTGGATGATTTTAAGAAAGAATTATGACCATTAAGGTATGAAACTAAAACCATAAAAGAAATATATTCCACTAAATAGTGTAGACATAAAAAATTAACCCACTTTAGTGGGTAATCTTCCCTAAGCCCTTTGGGAGACCCCTTAGACTTGCCTAAGGCAAGGGCAAGTCTTTCCTCTCCTGTTTTGCTTGTTTTCCCTCTCTATGCAAAATCGCACTCGATCCTTGATGGGACGTAACTTCGCATTGTGATATCGCGGTTGGCTCGGATAGGGTGTAGTTTCACTTTTTAGGGTTTGATACATTAAAACCCTATTTTTTGTGGTTGGCATGTTTTACGTTGGTTCTCCTTGGTTTTCTTGCTCTTTCAGCCTTCAAATCCACTATATAAGGAGAGTTTGAATTCACTTTTCACATACAAATTAACACACACTCACATAATCAGCACTTGATTATTTTATTACTCGCATTTGATTTCTCATAAAGTACTTTGTTTGATTTGCATTGTTCTTCTTCTTCATTCACAAGAAACTTTGAAATGAGGAGTTTGATTGTTTTTTTATTGCATTGGATTATTGTTGTTCACTCTTGATGGATTGTTGTTGGAGCCCTAAGGAAATATTGACCATACGGGAGATCTAAAACCCTTTTGTTTTGCTTTTTCACTCTCTACCAAGTGAATTCACTCTTTTGCATGTGTTTTTGGATTTTCTAAATGACGTGATCAAGATTCTGCACTTATCTTTTATTTTTTGCATAGTTTATGCAAAATTGTGCTTTCGCCTTGCATTATCGCGACTACCCATTATGGGGTACGATTTTGCCTGAGCCAAAATTGGGGGCATTTTTTTGTTTTTGTTTTCTTCATTTTATCATAGACCACATCTAGAGCATAGTGGCATATTATTTTCTGTGATTTCTACATTATGTTTTGTTGTATTGTATTATGTTTTGTTGTATTGTATTATGTTTGCTTTTCTCCAAAGGTCAATTTTCCCTTTTATTTATCAAAGGTCAGCTAAAAGGACCTAGGATGCTTGATTGTTGTGCCTCTAAGTATTTTTATATAGTGACCTAAGCAGGCCCCTAACGCTAATCCCATTTTCAAGTGTTTGTCGAGTTATCTTGTAGGAACAAGTATTATTGATAGAATTGGATAAATGGATAAAATCAAGGATAAATCATTGGATAAGCTAAGTATTTTTATTATTATTTTAAACTATTTGTTGAGTGCTTTTATTTCTATTGTGAAACCCTAGATCTAATTTTATAGAAATATATTTAATTAAGTTTTAGGTATTTAAAGATAAACAAAATATAGTGTGCAATTAGGGTTAATTATGTTTGTGCATTTCTTCTTGAGCCATTTCTTAAATGTTATCTGTTTAGAACCCTAGGATATAAAAGCATTCAAAAGAAGAATCATTCTAGGGTTAGCTCTTGTATTCCTACATTTTTTTATTTCTTTACTGTCCTTTATCTTTTATATCATAGATCTAGAAAGGCCAAATCTAGGTGATTGCCTTGAATCTCATACATCAAACATTCCTAAAATTCTTTTGGACTTGGAGCGAGTCCTTAAACCATTCCTGGTGAACCTTTACTTCCCTAGCACCAAATGTAGAGAACAACACAGCCCATGTGGCTCACCCCAAAAGGCTTCTATTCTCTCTTGTGGATCCAACCTTTTGGGAATCGTACATAGTAGGGTGGTTTTCACCCTCTACAAATAGAAAATAGATGAAGATACAAAAAATTATAACCAGTGATTAAAGTGGCACAAAAATAAAATGGAGTTGCAACCAGTAAATGACATAGTAAAAATATGGTTTATTGAAGGGCTATTTACAAAATATAAGAAGAAAATGAATATTCTACCTTGCTCCACCTATAAAGAAGCATATGAATGGATAAGAAAGTTTGAGTGTGAAGCTAAATAGATGGAAAAAAATATAGGAAGTCACAATATAAGTGATAATTCTAATAGTGATAAAGAAGAATTGCATGTAATAATTCAATCAATAAAAAATAAATTTGAAAGAATGATTAATGAGGTAAAATATGAAAGAAATAAAGAAAATAAATACATATGTTGCTTAGACTATAAGTCTGAGGATAACTCTAATTCTAATTTTTGAAGAGCACATATTATAATATATGCAATGTAATGGGGTATACTATAGGTGAATGTCCATTCAATCTAAGAGGTCAAAGACACCAAATGATGCTGATACAAGGTGAAGAAGAAGGAAAACTAAATACCTCAAGGAATGGACCTATAGGTCAAAATGACTATATCAGGAGAAATAAGATGATAAGTTTCTAAAAAAAATTGAATCTTGCACAAGGATGATGTTGGGTGTGACATCATGACATCTAATATCATAGTTACAAAAGAGCCTGAGAGTTTCTAAGTTCAAAATAATATGTGGCACCACAACCTATCTCTAAGTAACAACCGATATAGCTCAAAAGGCTTCAAGGTAGGATTTTGGCATGACATCATGACATGTTCCAACATTGCAATCACAAAAACTCAAAAGGTTTAAAGGTAGTATTTTGGCACGACAACATGACATGTTCCAACATCGTGTGTTGAAGATCAAACAACATAAAAAAAATGATACACAGGTGTTTTCATTTGATCATGTCAGATAACCAAGAATTTTCATTACCTTCATACCAAAAAATGGGATACAAAAGAAAAGATCTCTTTTACAATTTCAAAAATTCTCTCTAATACCTTGTTTTCCCCTTTTCCCTACCTAAAACCATCTATTTAAAATTTGAATTTTGGGGGCAACTTTTCGAGGTCATAACTTCACGCTCATTGACCCGATTGACTATTACAACATGTTTTCAGAAATGGAACAATACAATAAAAACTAAGTCTACGTCTAATTGAAAATCCTCAAATTCGGACTCTAAGGCCTTCAAAATTCACCTACAAGTTTTACTAGTTTTACTAGTAGGAATTTTTCACTAGTTTTTGACAAGGTAGGAGACACTAAAATTTACATATCTCCCAAACCGCTCAGGATATTGGGACAATTATTTTGGCATTGGGTCTATTTATCCACCCTCTAAACAACCTAAAAAATCACTAGAACAAAATTAATTAAATAGAATTTTGGTGATGCAATATCACTCTTACACCACTGGATACTCCTTCATTAGACACCCAAGGTAAATTTAGAAGTGACCTTCACTTCTCTGCTATTGGAGGAAAACCTAGGTGGTCAACCTCTGTCTTCAACAACAAAGTTGAATATTCCATAGGCATGACCTTCCACTTAACCAAATATTCTTCATACTGCCTTTTTTTGGTACTTTTGCCAATGTGGGTATCCAGGATCTCTTCTATCTCTTTCGTCTCTGGAGTAGATGCTGGAATATTCCACAATTTTGCTACTAGTCCCTCACCATTATCTCTTTCATGGTATTTTACAAATCATAAATGTTAAAAATAGGTGATATGTTAAGCCCACTTGGCAATTCCACTTCATATGCATTGCCTAAATCCTATTTTTCTATGATTCTGCATGGTCCAAACTTCTTCATTTTTAGCTTGTTATAGGTTTTTAAAGGAAACCTTTCTTTTCTAATATTGACCATAACTTCATATCCCACTTAAAATTCCTTAAACCGTCACTTCTGGTCTACCCTTGTCTTTTACTGAGTATTCATCTTAGTAATATGTTTCTTCACTTCTTCATGTAAGCTCTTTAGGTGCTCTGCAAAGTCCTCAACCTCAGTACTACTCTTTTCCCCTCTATCCATATTTCTCAACTTAGAAGCATTCCTTAGGTTACTCCCATACATAATATAGAATGGGGACTTATTATTACTCCTGTTGATAGAATTACTGTATGCAAATTTTGCCTATGGAAAAACCAAGTCCCACCCCTTGGGCTTATCTCCTACCAAGCATCTCAATAGATTATCCAAACTCCTGTTCACCACATTTGTTTTTCCATCAGTATATGGGTGGTATGTAGAACTAAATTTTAGATCTATCTTCAATTTCTTCCATAGGGTCCTCCAAAAATACCCAACAAACTTGGTATCCCTGTCAGAAACAATACTCTTTGGTAGACCATAAAGTTGTACCACCTCTTTGCAAAATAACCCTGCAACATGAACTGCATCATTAGTTTTCTAGAAAGGAATAAAATGTGTCATCTTTTAAAACCTATCAACCACCACAAATATGGATCCATTCCCCCTCTGTGTCCTTGGTAGGCTAAGAACAAAATCCATGTTGATGTCCTCCCATGGTCTCTCTGGTATAGGTAATGGCTGATATAATCTAGTGTTCTATCTCACACCCTTGGCCATTTGGCATACTCTACAACTTTGTACAAATATCTTCCCATATTGCTGCAACTATGGCTAATAGTAGTTCTCACTAACAAGAGAAATGGTCTTATCCCTCCATTGTGCTTCTCCTTGACTAGGTTCTCCCTCATTGAACTCCTTGGAATGCATAATTAATTTCATCTGAACAACATTCCATCTTGGATTAGAAAACCCAACCACTTAGTCCTGTCCAAAGTAATAGGTGCTAAGAAAGCCCTCAAAGCCTCTGCAAAATTAGGGTCTTTAGGGTACAAACCCTTAAGTTCATCAAAGCCTACAACTTCCACCTAAATTTTTGTCAATAAGCATTTCCTTCTACTTAAGGAATCTGCAACTTTGTTTGAATTTCCACTCATGTGCTTCAACATAAAGGTATAACTCTATAGAAACTCAAACCACTTCAAGTGCCTCTGATTTAGATTTCCTTGGCTATTAATATACTATAAGGCCTGATGATCAGTATATAGAACAAACTCTTTTGGCAACAAATAATTCCTCCACTTCTTCAGAGCCTGAATTATAGCATAAAACTCTTGATCATAAACTGAATACTTCTTCCTAGCATGATTGAGTTTCTTACTAAAATAAGCAACAAGTTTACCTTATTGACTCAATACAGCTCCTATGGCACTACCACTAGCATCACAATCTACCTGAAATACCTTATTAAAATTTGGAAGTGCCAAAATAGGTTTCCCTATGACCTTATTCTTCAATATATCAAAGCTCTTATCTGCTCCTAAGGTCCACTTAAATTATTTCTTATCCCCTCTCATTATTTCTGTTAGGGGTGCACAAATACTACTAAAATTTCTAATGAATTTTTTGTAAAAACTTGCTAGACCATGAAATGATCTTACCTTAGTTATGATCCTTAAATTAGGCCATTCAATGATAGCCCTCACATTTTTTGGGTCTATTTTTAGACCTTAAACTGAGATGACAAATCCCAAATACACTAACTCCTTCTTCATAAAATTACACTTCTTCAAATTAAGCAGCAACTGCTCCTCCCTCAGCTTCTCAAAAACTCTTCTAATATGCATCAGGTGCTCTTCCAGGGTCTTGCTAAATATTAAAATGTCATCCAAATATACAATGACAATTTTTTCTAAAATATCCTTCAATACCTCATTCATTAGCTGCATGATTGTGCTTGGTGCATTGGTTATCCCAAATGGCATGACCAACCACTCATACAAACCCTCTCTGGTCTTGAAGGTTGTCTTCCACTCATCTCCTTCTCTGATGTGAATTTTATAGTACCCACTCTTCAGGTCAATATTTGTGAAGTACTTGGCTCTACTTAAATAGTCCATAATGTCATCCATCATTGGCAATGGAAATCTATATTTGATGGTGATCTTGTTAATGGGTCGAGAGTCTGTACACATCCTCCACTCTCCTTATTTATTTGAAGCTAGTACTGTAGGTACTGCACATGGACTCAGGCTCTCTTGAATCATTATATTTTTTAGAAACTTTTGGACTTGTCTGTTTAGCTCCTCACTTTCTACAAGAGTCATTATATATACAATTCGATATGGATGCGGGTGTCTCTTCTTCTCTAACTACAGTTTGGTAACCATTCCTTCTGAAACTAGGTTATCTATGCTACCATTATCTATGATAATATTACAAACCTTACCTGCACATTTACACCTTGTGAAAAATAAGCTCTTCCTCTAATCTAGATATCTCTCCTCATTCAATAAGGATCTCCTTGTGATCAGTACTTCTCTTTTTGCTTCTTCAAAGTGCTCAGATTTAGCACCTTCATCAAGAATAGCAGCTTGGGCATTAACTTCGGGCCTCTTATTTATCCTCTTTTGGTGTTGTGGACACTCTTATGCTCAATGTCCTTCTTCCCCACTGTGGAAATAGGTTCCACAAAATCCTCCTCTTCCAAACCCTCGTCCAGACCTTCCTCTTCCTCTCTAGTAACCATTGTTCTGATCACAGGGACAGTAAGCATTATCCCTCTTTTGGTCCTGACTAATGGTTACTTCTCCATTCTTCTTTTGATCTTCATTTCATCCTCCATTTGTTCTTCCACCAGTTCTTCCACCATGACCTCTTTATATTTTTTTACTCTCAAACCTTCTATTCAGCTTCTCTTCAACCCTCAAGGCAAACTGGTAAGAATCCTCTATGGTGTTCATCCTAACCAAACTTAATTCCTCTTGAATACTTACTCTTAACCAATTAATATAATGGGCTACCTTCTCCTTGTTGGTCTCAGAATAGTCTTTATGATTAAAATTTTATAAAAATCCTCTATGTATTCTTTGATAGACTTACTTGACTATCTCAAACCCTGCATTTTCTTGAGCAAATCCAACTCATAATCAACTGGAATAAATTGCCTCTTCAGCTTCTCCACCATTCACTCCCATCTTGTTATCCTTTCTTTACCTCTTTTGTTTCTATATAGCTACACTCCCTTCCACCATATTCTAGCATGACCCTTCAGCTTGGTCTTAGCAAACTTGACCCTCTCAGGATCTTCAACCTCCTCATACTCAAAGTATTCTTCCAAATAATTGATCTAGTCAATCAACTCCTCTGGATCAAGATTTCTAGAATATGTAAAAACCTCCATATTCAGTCTCTTTCCAATATAAGATATGGCTCTATATAACCTGGCTTGTGCAAGATCTACTACCTCTTCTTCTTCCTCGAACTGGTCCTCTTATTCTTCAACTTCATATTCACTGACATCTTCTCTCCTTGGCTCAAACCCTCTACACAACTCTTCTTGTAGAGCCTTAACTTGCATCTGCAAAGCTCTGAAATCTTCTTCTAGCACCATATTTCTCCCACCACCATGGTTTCTTCATGGAGTCATTCTGCTCACTTCTCTCACAAACCTTAACCATATATTTTGGTTTAAACTACCTCACGTTTGACGATCTATTTACACACTCAGGAACTCTCGCTCTGATACCACTTGGTGAAGATCAAGCAACACAAAACAAATGATACACAGGTTTTTTCCTTTGATCATGTCAAATAACCAAGCATTTTCATTACCTTCATACCAAAAAATGAGGATACAAAAGAAAAGAGCCCTTTTACAATTTCAAAAATTCCCTCTAATACCCTGTTTTCCCATTTTTCCCACCTAAAACCATCTATTTGAAATTTGAATTTTGGGGGCAACTTGCCGAGGTCATAACTTCACACTCATTGACCCGATTGACTATTACAACATGTTTTTAGAAATGGCACGAGATGAACTAAGCGAGGTAAGCCTTATATCCTCGCGCTAAGACTTGCATCTAACTGAAAAAATCCTCAAATTCAGCCTCTAAGGCCTTTAAAATTCACTTGCAAGCTTTTCTAGTTTTACTAGTAGGAATATTTTTCACTAGTTTTTTTTACAGGGTAGGAGACACTAAAATTTACATATCTCCCAAATCGCTCAGGATATTGGAATAATTATTTTGATGTTAGGTCTATTTATCCACCCTCTAAACAACCTAAACAAGCACAAGAACAAAATGAATTCAATACAATTTGGGTGATGCAAGATCACTCTTACACCGCTGGATGCTCCTGCATCATCGTGATTGTAAAAGCTTGAAAGGCTTCAAGGTAATATTATGATACAACATAGCAACATGTCCCAATTTCATGGTCATAAAAACCCAAAATGCTTCAAGGTAGGATTTTGGCACAACATCACAACATGTTCCAATATCGTGGTCATAGAAGCCCAAAAGGCTTCAAGGCAGGATTTTGGTGTGACATCATGACATGTCCCAACATCACAATTATAGAATTTTGAAAGGCTTCAAGGTCATATTTTGGTATGACATTGTGACATGTTCCAAAATCACGATCATAGAATCTAGAAAGGCTTCAAGGTAGGATTTTGGTGTGACATCCTGAAATGTTCCAACATCAAAGTCACAAAAAATTGAAAATATTCAAGGTAGAATTTTGTCATGAGGATGCAACATTGTGATAGGTATTCATGTCATGGCCATCACAACCTATAGTAGATGAAATATTCTACAAATATTTTAGTATGCCATGGTCATTACAGATCAACTTTGATAGGTATGTTTAAAAAATGGAGGATAGACTAGATTTCATGTTCATCCCCACTACTTATTGACATGCATGAAGCATTTAATTGATAACCATAAATAAAATATGCTAGCCCAGTATGGATCCACAATGTTGCATGATGTTCTACCAATCGGGTCACCTGGAGTTTTCTTGAAATATTTTTAAATAAAATCTATTTTTGTATTATAAATATTGAACCATAAGAGGATTATAAATAAGAGCAATGACCGCTCAAAAAATGTTTGGTTCTTAGGCGTTTACAATTTGCATGTACGAGGACATTTTGAAGAAGACAATATAATTGAAATATTTGTTTGGCCTCTGGTTCAACATCTTGCAGAAAATTTATGTATGAATGGATGATTGGTTTTGTTCAACTAGATGAATGTGCATGATACTAATTTTGCTTTTTAGATTTTTTAGCATGTTTATTCTATGGTTTTGAAACTTATAATATATTGAGTTGAATGTTGACTAATATTATGTTATGTAATATTGAAAATTGGTTGGTTTATTAGGAGGTTTTAAGCATTGCTTTATCTCATAACCTTTGTGCATTTCTTACTATTGCCTAATCTGTACTATCCTAAGTTCTACCCTTAGGTACACTTATTTTCTTGCATACCTTTCCTCCTCCATTATATTTTTTAGCTATTTATAACTTCATAGGAGCCAGCCTTCTCTAGATATTGACCCAATTATGCTTTGTAGCTTGTTCTATCATTCAATGTTGGCTAAGTCTTGGGTGCACATTTCACCATAGGTAGATTTTAGACCAATAATTTTTGGCACGCCCGATGGGATAAAATCCCATTACTTACATATATTAGATATTTGTGGTTATATTTGCTCTATTTAAATCTAAATCACCTGGTAACTTTGTTCAAAATATCAAAACCAAAAAAAATTATATCCACTTATTGTTTAGTCTTGAAATACATGATCACTAGACAAAAGGCTAAAAATTTAGAACCTATAGATTTTCTTGAACTACATATTGGTAGCCTTAGAGTGCATCCTATTTTATCCTCCAAATCTACGTCAACTATGACTCTCATTACAAGCTCTATCAGTTCTATCAGTACTTCCCCCACATCCCATTTTATCACAGTCGCTGGTGGATCTTCTTCTACAACCAATCTTGCCCCTACAATATTTGTCAACACAATAACAACAATGGTTGTCAATCCAAATCAGAATGTCCATCCCTACCCAACATGGAATCAATTAGGCCCCTTGAATCTGGTCATTCAAAATCTTATTCCTTTAGTAGCTTTGAAGGCACTTCCAACATATGATGGCATAGGCAAGATCACTTATGAGCACTATCAAGATGTGGCATAATTGGCTTCCATACATAACATCACAAAGGAAAATGTGATGATAAGTTTATTAGTCATATCTTTAAGAGGAAATTTGTTGTACTAGTACAGGACTCTCCTAGATTAAATCATAACTACATGGGAAATGCTTGCAGCTAAACTTGTAGAAGAATGTAATGAGCAAGCAAATCCTTTCTCCCTGCTTACACAATTTATTGTTATACAAAAACATCCTTAAGAAGAGAGTTTATTTTAATATTAGGTTTAGTCATACATGGAGAAGAGTACCTTATGGTCTTAGACCAATAGATGAGCAAGCAATGTATTCTTTTCTAAGGATATTCAACCCAAATTTGGGTATGGCAATAAGACATTCCTATGTTTTTACCTTCCCATAATTTTTTATGAAGCCTTGAAGGTAGAGAAATACCTTATTACTATTGGAATGCTACCACCTAAAATGATAATGCCTATATTTCTAGAATTCTCTTAGGTACCTAGTCCAAACACATCGTACCCTACTTCTCCTTCTGTAGTGGATCTTCCAAGATGTCCAAGACTACTAGGCTTCCCAATAATACAAGCTCCCCCTACATTTCCTACTTTTCCCCTAGTACCTACTTTACCAGTCCCTAATCCTCAACTTGTAGTTCTCCTAGAAATGCAGATAGCCATGAAGAACCTAACAAATGAAATTACTTCAATGAAGAGGTGAGAAGTTGAATGAAGTTTTTAGCTAAGAAGGTTTCCACAAGTGATAAAATATCAAGCTATCTCAACTAGTAAATATCTAGAGAGGTCAAGCACAATGTATACAAATCAATAAAATGAGGCCTCTACATCTTACTTAAATTTGATTACTTTGTTCTACATATCATGATCCACATGGTGAGAATTCATGCATGATTCACCAACACCACGTACAAAAGGTGGCTATTGAGAATGTAGAAATAGCTCATAAGGGATAGGTTATTATGATTAGAGAAATGAGCCATAACTTTATGAGGCCATATATAGGTAGGTTGCAGTCTTGACTAGATCAGGGAAGAAGCCCCTCCAATTTGATCCCAATGAACTTAATCCTCTTAAAGTACCTTCAAAAACAAAAAATTAAACTAAGAAAGGAAAACCCCATGACACTGACCTCAAAATACATCTCAAAAATAGGAAATGGAAACAAGCAGTACTGAGGTTGCACAAAATGAGGTTGAGACTCAAGAACAAGCAAGGGATAAATTGAGATATCCCTCTTTAACTAAGCCTCAAAGACTAGAAGCAACTAAAGGTTATAGAAATAGATATGATCCACCTACAACAGATAAGGATAAGCAGCTTGATACACCCATTTTCAACATAGTGGAGGAATTAAAGAAGACACCTTCAAATGCAAGCATGGATGAAGTATTGTTTCTTATAGGGTAGATTGATTTACTGTAGTAATCTCTCAAATAAATAAAAATAGATCCAAGCCTCACCCTCAATTGAATCTACCTTAGGCCAACCCAATACTAGCCATAGGAAATAATAGGCCTCCTCTATTCTATTTATCTCTGCAAATGAAAGTATGGGTAGTGCATAATTGCATGATAGATTCAAGTGCAACAACTACAGTGATGCCTAAAGCTATATGTGATATTATGGGGATGGAACATACTATAAGTATCCCAAGAGTTTTATAGTTGGATGGCACCCTAGTTAAGACTGTAGGAGTGATCAAAGATATTCCTATAGTGTTACATAGAATACCTCATATTATAGTCATCCAAGAAGTGGTTATGGTAGACCTAGCACCTTACTTTGGAATGTGTCTCTCAAGGAAATTTATGGCAAAAATAAGAGGATATTTATGCCTTGATTATTCACACATAAATATTTCATACAAAGGTAGAAGGATTAAGATATTCTATAAAAAACCTTCTTCCTTTCATATTGAGAAGATCGAGGAAGACAAAAAGCATGCTAGTAATGTGAATATGATTATCTAAGAGATTGAAGAGCTAGATCTATTGGAATAATTTCTAGAAGAGATCCAAACTAAAGACCAATTCTCTTTAAAGGATTTTAATGCAATTATTGAAACAAGGATTGAGACCTATTCAATCACAAAACTTGACAAGGTTGAACCCTCTGCTTTTCTGAAATAAGATCCCCCTACAATTCAAATGTGGAAACTCTTCTTTGATGGTGCCAAATGTAAAAATGGGACTAGGATAGGTAAGTACTAATCTCACCAACTAGGATTGAGAAATTTTTTCATACAAGTTGACATGGAGTTATATAAACAATGTAGTATAATATGAAGTATCTTTTGTTTAGGCTTAATAAAGGCTGAGAGGTTAGGGGTAAAATTGTTGTAGATATATGGAGACTCAGAGTTGATAGTGAATCAGGTCACAGAAAAGTGTGTTAGAAAACAACACTACCTCAGGGCTTACCAAAACAAAGTGTGTGATTTATTCAAGTCTTTCAAATATTTGAGCATCAAGGCTATCCCTAGGGAGAATAATACTCATGTTTATTTACTAGCATCTATGGAGCTAATTATTGCTCAATATTCAATGTCATACAAAAATAAAAAAATAGTCAGGTTGATATACAAACCTTCAATTCTAGACAAAGACACCTTCTAGCAAGTCTTTGAGAATTATGAATAGGTGTTATATTTCTTAATACACGATATGAACTATTCAGGTGATCATGCCTTAGAAGATGAAGAATATGAAGGATTTATACAACTCAAGAATAACCATATACCAAAATATCTAATAACTCTTGAAAGCTTGCTTGACAGCAGTGATTGGCCATTGAACCATAAGATAAAAATTTATAAGCAAAAATACAAGGAAGTGCAAATAGATCTTGTAAAAGTGCTTAAAGTTGGGACCCAATGTTTATAAGAGGAGGTAAATCAAGTTCAAGAATTATGTAAATATTTCTATGATATTATAGCCTGGGCGTATGATGATCTCAAGGTATATATCAAGAAAATAATAAAACATGTCATTAAGCTTGAACTTAGCTCAAATCCATTCCAACATAAGCAGAGGCCTGTAAAACCAAAGATAGAAGCTCTGATGAAAAAATAGTTATTAAAGCTACTCAATTCCAAAATAATTTATCCTATCAAACATTCCACATGGGTTTCTAACCTAATGCTAGTTAAAAAAAATAATGGGAATATCATGTTGTGCATAGACTTCAAGAATTTGAACATGGACTCATTAAAAGACCATTATATTTTACCTCAAATAGATCAAATACTACATATTATAGTGGGAGAAAATATATTTTCATTATTGGATGGGTTTTCTAGTTACAATCAGGTTTGGGTTAGATATGAATATCAACACAAGACTACATTCACTACTAAATGGGGAACTTTTGCATACCAATAAATACCTTTCGGTTTATCCAATGTAGGGGCTACTTTTTAAATAGCAATGGACCTAGCTTATGGAGAACTTGTAAGTAAATTATGTCATTTATCTAGATGATATGATAGTATTATCCAATGAAAAGGAGAAACATATCGAGCATCTCAGGATGGTCTTTGAAAAGTGTAGAGAGTTTGGTATTTCCTTAAATCTAAATAAATCCATCTTTGCTATCCAATAAGGAATAGTGTTAAGACATGTTATTTATAAATCAAGGCTAGACATTGACCCATAAAAGATGAAATCCCTCTTAGACCTTCCTTTACCACTAAATAAGAAAGTATTCCAGTCTTTCTTTAGGTAAATCAACTTTGTGCATAATTTTGTTGCAGACTTTGCATAAATAGTGAAGCCTATTACTGAATTATTGAAGAAGAATGTAAATTTTAGGGGGACAAGCCAAAAAAAAGAAGAATTCAAGAAGATCAAAGAGGCAATTTCTTAAGCACCTGTGCTCATTAACCCAGATGACTCAAAATATTTTATTTTGTATGTAGTGGGTGAAGAGGAAAATTATGTTTTAGTTCTTACCCAAAATGGGGAAGACAATGAGGAGAGACCTATTGCCTTCCCAAGTTAGACTATGCAAGATCATAAGAAAAGATGTAACTTTATTAAGAAGTAGGTGTATGCAGTCATGAAATTGTTGAAGAAATTTAGGTATTTTCAATCCTAAAGCAATATTGGTGTATGTGGTGCATCCTGATGTTAGGAAATTTATAATATAGGGAGAGCTTGGTGAAAGGAGAGCAGGATGGATATCAAAAATATAGGAATATGATGTAGAGATCAACCTAAATAAACTAGTAAGAGCTAGAGATTTATGTCAGGAGTTGGCCAAAAGGGTAAAAATAGAATATGTAGCATGTCAGGCGCTAAAATCGATTCAATAGAATGGACTATCCTTAGGAAGATCATATTGGGTTGATGGGCTCATAAGGTATTTTCAAATAGGAAAATGCTCGATAAACCTGAATTTCTTGCAAAGGAGGAGGTACATAATGCAAGTCCTAAAATATGTTATGTTACTTGAAGGCTTGTACAAGAAAATCTTAGATGGGGTTCTTTTGAAATATCTCAAGGATGATAAAAATTTGAAGTTATTGAGAAAATTCCATGAAGGTTTGTTAGGAGGACACTATTAATATAGAACCACTACATTGAAAATGTTAAGGATAGGTTTCTACAGGCCCAACATCTTCTCTAATTCTTTCAAAATTATAAGAGCATGAGAAGAATACCAAAGACATATGGAGAGAAATAGAAATAATTCTTTACCCCTAAAACCCATTCAAGTAGAAGAACCTTTTAAAAAATGGGGTTTATACTTTATAAAGGTTATATAAGCAAACTCATCAGTAGGACACAATTATATTATGACTACTACAGATTATTTTACCAAGTGGGTCAAAGCAATACCCACAAAGAAGTTTGACTAGGAAATAGTGATTGAATTTGTTGAATTCTTGATTACAAGGTTTGGCATACCATATGCATTGGTTAGTGATAATGGTCCATCCTTCATTAGATAAAATATGATTGATTTTACTAGAAAATATAGGATCTATTTGAAGAATTTCTCCAACTACTATCCATATGCAAATAGTCTAGCAAAATAAACCAAAAAGAATTTGCTTAATATTCTGAAAATATCTTTGAAGGATAACAAGAGAAGTTGGAATTCACTAATAAACCAAGCATTATGGACTGAAAAAATCACCATTAAGAAGTCTATTAACACATCTTCCTATGCTCTGGTCTATGGAAAATAATTTATTCTCCCCATACATATGGAGATACCTGCTTTGAAATTACTTGATCAGACTCATACTACAAAATTTAACCTAGTGGAAGATAGATTGATGTAATATTTGTGGTTAGAGGAACAAAGAGAGCAAGATTATGTACAATATCAAAAACATCTAGGAGAAACCAAATGGTGGTTTTATAGGAAGGCCATTTTTAGAAAATTCAAAGTTAGATACCTGGTCCTAAAATGGAACGAAAGCAAGGCAAAACCAAGAAATCACCAAAATTTTAACTCCTTTTGGGAAGGTCCATTCAAGATAATTTCTGAGAAAAAACATAATGCTTTTCAACTATAGGATGAACAAGGAATAATTCAACCTATCCCTATTAATGGTTTTCATTTGAAGCTCTATTTCCATTAAAAGGTTCATGCCTTTTGTATTTTATGTATCATATGTACTATAAATTTTTTTCTAAAAATGTCATGATGTCGTGACATGTCTCAATATCATGATCTATCTAGATAGGGAAGAGAATAAGTTGTGTAATATCATTATATATTGGTATGTCATGGTAGCAAGGAATGAAGACTGTGAAAAACAAAAACTGATGTGACATATCAACCCATTGCCATGTCATGGTCAATAAATTCAATGCCCTTCTAAATCAAAATGCCACAACTACATGATGGAAGGGAAACAATATTTCAAATTTAAAGATATTTGGGGGTGTGTCAGTCATAAATACAAAGTTAGTTGTGAATCATCGAGCAAGGTGGCACACAAAATAAAGCTGAAATACCATTCTAACTAACCCATCAAGCAGAATGGTGCACAAATTACAATAATTATAGTTTACCCTAATATTTTTAGGAGCTTTATATACGGTGAAGAAAACCCTAGAAATATTTCACTTTGCTAAAATTCTCTTGCAAAATTGAGCTTTATTGCAAAAAAAATCTCTCGTGCCAGCAGGTTCAAAAGAGGTTCGATGAGGTAGTACTCAGGAGAACAAACACATTATAATGGCAACTTCATCCTTAGTCGCCATGATTTTAGCCTAGGTCAAAGAAGAAAAATATGTCAAAGTTATGGATAGAGATGCAAGAATTGTAGATATGTTGGTTACATAGAAGGGCATTGAATGGATCGGGATAGACGTTGAAGATATGCTCTCAAAAGGTATTACCCCATCGAGCCCTAACACTTTTACCTTTCATTCCATGTTGTCCTTTTATATTTGCACACCAGTTCACCCTTGCCCTAAGCTAGTACACACCATAGCAAATTACTACAATCCTAAGCATAAAATTATCTAGGATTCAAATGGAAGGACCTTGTTCATTCTAAGCTCAGATTTCTTCTTAATAGTCTTTACCATAGGCTTTGTTCCTACATCAAAACCTAAATATTTCCATCCTAATGACCAGAAAAAAATTTATATCCCAGGCAACTGTTTTGTAGAATCCTATTTGAAAACAACACCAATGAGGGAAATTTACCTAAAACCCCCATCCCAATTATTGAATTCAAAAACCTTGAGATCTATTCTATGATAGCAATATTAGTAGTGTTACGTTCATAAAAGGAGGTCCATGGTTGGAAAATTGCTACAACCCAATGTATATCCAACCCTAAGTTCTATTGCACCTCGATCATGGACCAGAGCACTAGATCCATTTTCTTTAATTGACCCTCCTTTTTGTACCAAAAAATCAATGAATAGCTAAGAAAATTGAAAAAAGGGTCTAGAACCTCATTCATATACTGTTCCCACCTAGCCTAAGTCTTCCTCTACTTCATGGCATAAGAAATACCTTGGATACCGATGACAAATAAGGATGAGAAAGGGATACCGTTGCTAGTGTATTCATGGACTAATGTGCTAACCACCTCTAAAATATACTACAATTTTAATAGGAAATTCTTGGAGCCTACCCTTAAAATCTTGCATGGGAAAATAGATAGATTATTAAAAAATGCTAAGAGTGTGTTACAAAATCCACATTCTAAAGAAGGAGATTGGTTTATTCTAAATCAAACTATATGGGTTCACTCATAAGCCTTTTTTGCTCTTGCATTATGTTATAGACCATTTTTTTGCAATGGAATATTATAGATAGATTGAGTACATTAATTGCATAGATGGCACTGGCAAGGGCAAGAGGGGGACTTGTACCTACCCAATAGATTTTGAGGGCATAACGATATTAAGTATAAGGAGAAACATTAATATGTCACTCAGGCCATGAAATATTTGGGTCTAATAGAGCTACCACAAATATGGAGGTATGACCTTGATGATAAATTTGTAGATATTAACTATCATTAATAACACTAGGGCTAAAAAATTCTATAAAATAACCAAGGAACACATTGAACAACAAAGGAAAAATTATGAAGATGAAGAATTAGAATGACATATAGACCAAATGTAGCCATTTCCCCCATGGCATTATTTCTATGAGAAGACTGTGGATTATGATCCTAAACTAACCCAACATATGTCCTCGATGAGCCTTAGATTCAAAAAATGTAAAAAAATATAAATGGACCGAGGTTAAAATATGAAATTGATGGGTCATGAGTGTTGAAACCAATGCAATAAATTTGATATATGTCCTTAAGAGTGATGATGAATTTTCTCTTAGGTATGATAAATACCATGATTCCTAGGCTAAAGAAATTGGAAATAATATTACCCTAAGTTTTCACTGAACTTGTAAAGAAGGATATATTGTAAAATATGGATTCCCAATATTTTGGGATGAAAATTCTAATATATTAGGAGAAGAGGAACTTAGGGCTACCTTGAAAACAACCATGGATGATGAATCTAAAATATAAGAATGGCCAGAGCCTATGCAACAAGAACATATCTTCAAGCTAGTGTAGAACCTCACCCATATCAAATCTTGCTTGTATGAACTAATTTTTAATGCCAAAACCTTCTCCTATGATAGTGTTTCTAAGCTAGATTTAATTTATCAACAATGTACAGATTCATAAAACCCTATTAATGAAATATAGGAATGGGTTTGTATATCTTACAATGACATTGCTAAAAAGTTACAAGATCAAGGTAGAGAAAGCAAAAATCAGGTAGAGGAAAGCACTTATGAAGGAGCTGAAAGAGAAATAGAGCAAGATTTTGAAGGAGATATATATAAAGATATTTATGGGGAAGACAAAGAATAAGCAAAAAGAGAAAAACCCCCAGATGATCAAAGGGTGGAATGAAACAAGAGCTAAAAATCATCTCTACATTTTGAAGCCTCCATTCATCTTTTTCACATTTTGTTCATCCCCTTACATCCTCATTTTTTATTTATACATCACTCCCTATTTATCCTTCCTTTTTTAGACTATTTACCTAATGTATAAGGCTCTAAGTTCTAAAAAAATTATGAGCAAAATACCCTGGAAGGCACCAATAATGTAGGTCAAAATGACTACATCAAGAGAAGTAAGGCAATAAGTTTCTAAAAAAATTGAAGTCTTGTACAAGGATGAAGTTGGGTGCGATATTGTGATATCTCCAAATATCATGGTTACAAAAGAACCTAGGAGGTTCTAAATTCAGAATAATATGTGGCACCACAACCTGTCTCTATATCGCAGTCAGGATAGCTCGAAAGGTTTAAGGTAGGATTTTGGTGTGACATTGCGACACAAAAACCTAAAAGGCTTCAAGGTAATATTTTGGTATGACATTATGATATGTTCCAAAATAATGGTTGTAGAATCCCAAAAGGCTTCAAGATAGGATTTTTCCATGACATTATGACATATCCCAATGTTGCAGTCGTAGAAACCTAAAAGGTTTCAAGGTAGGATTTTGGCATGACATCACGACATGTTCCAACTTTATGGTCATAGAATCCTAAAAGGCTTCAAGATATAATTTTGGTGTGACATCATGACATGTTCCAATGTTATTATCGTAGAAGCCTGAAATGCTTCAAGGTAGGATTTTGGTGCAACATTGTGACATGTTCCAACATTGCGATCGTATAAGCTCAAAAGGCTTCAAGGTAGAATTTTGGCATAATATCATGACATGTTACAACATCGTGATCATAGAATCCAAAAAATCTATAAGGTAGAATTTTGGTGCAAGTATGTGATGCCATGATAGGTCTCAGTGTCATAGCTACCACAAGCTATAGGAGATAGAATCTTCTATAAAGGTTTTAGTCTACCATGGTCATTACAGATCAATGGTGACATGTAGGTTCAAGAATGGAGGATGGACCAAATTTCAAGCTCATCCCCAGTACTTCTACACATGCATGAAGCATTTAATCAATAGCCATGAATCAAGCACGTTGTCCCAATATGAATCCACAATGCTGCATGATGTTCTACCAACCCAGTCATTTGGTATTTTGTTGTATTTTTTAAATAAAAGCTACTTTTTATATTGTGAATATTGAACCATAAGAGGATTATAAATAAGAACAATTACTACTTAAAAAAAGGTTGGCTCTTAGGTGTTAGTTGCATGTATGAGGACTTTTTCAAAAATGCAATATAATTGAAATCTCTATTTGGCCTCTGGTTCAACATCTTGTAGAAAACGTATGTATGAATGGATGAATGTTTATATTTAACTAGATGAATGTGCATGACACTAATTTTTCTTTCTAGATTTATGAGCATGTTTATTCTTTGGTTTTGGAACTTATAATCTATTGAGTTGAATGTTGACTAAGATTACTTTGTGTAAGATTGAAAATTGGTTGGTTTGTTAGGCTTTGTTTCATAACCTTTGTGCATTTCTTTTTGTTGCCTAATTTTTACCATCCTAAGTTCTAGCCCTAGCTATGTTTATTTATTTCTTGCACGCTTTCATCCCCCATCATATATTTTATCTAGTTAGAGCTTCTTAGGAGCCAAACTTCTCTGGATATTGACCCGATGAATCTCTACAGCTTTCTCAGTCATTCAATGTTGGCTAAGTCTTGGGTGCACATTTTACCATAGATATATTTTGGATCAACAGGACCTAGCATAGCAAGAAACATGTATAGAAACAACCAACATGGAGTAATACCCTAGCAAGAAAATTCATAACAAGGATAAAGTTGATTATAATACGATTTGGATGGATGATCAATTATCCAATGTTAAAATTACCAATAATGGGGACATTTTGCAAAAAAAAAAATCTAAATATACAAGTAGGAGGAACAATTAGGAATAATATAATGCACATGTGCAAGTGATTTATACTAGGAAATCATAAATAAGAATGTGTTCCCAAAGAAAGTGAGTTCTAGTGGAACTTAAAAAGTTAATTTTCTAGATATCAAAGTACCAAACCAATAAGAAAAAGATAATAATTTGTATCCATAATATAAAATCAAGCAAAAAGTAAGGATCAATATCCCAATCCTATAAAATAAAAATAAAAGTGACATGTTGCACAAGAATTGGTGAATTAGGAAATGTAGAAGGTGAAACATGATACAATTCTCCAAGAAAAAATGATGAAGCCAATGGTTGCAAAGGAAGTGTAGGATGAACCAAAACTAATGAAACATTTGGTAACACAAGTTCTAAATATGGTAATGGAAGTAAAACTGGTAAGCCAATTTACTACAATATTGAGATTTTTTGCAATAATGGGAGAGCTAGTAAAACCAACAAATGTATGCAACTAACAATATGTAGTAGTTGGATGAAGTGACCAAATTATTAACCTAGCCATATTGATGATGGACGCAAGGTAGAAGACAACTTTGGTTCATATGGAGATACTTAACCATAAGATAAATCAAGTGATTTTAGATGGATGGTCAAATGTAAATTTTATTCCTAAAAAGACCTAGAAGGAAATTGAAGCACCATTTTTTATGGTCTCCAAATTTTAAATAATATGGTATAGATCAATATGGAATTGATATGAAGGGAGAGCTAATGGAATAAAAGGTAATAATTGTAGAATATGATTTTATCCTATATTTTTCTATAATCACTATGTAGAAGCCAATGTATGATGCCTTACTTGGACAAGAATGGTTGCATATGGCAAAGTAAACCATAATTGACAGAAATAATGACTTACCTTCTAGAAAGGACATCATAATTATATTATAAATTTAAGGAATATATCCTAGTACATCGCAATATCTAAAGATTTAATAACTTCATCATCCAACATAGAGTATGGTTATGAAACAAATGAATAAGAATTTCTATATACAAGAGTGTTTTGAGGATGAGGAACACTGAGACAGTGGATTACCCCACTAGAAAATAGAATATTACGAATTATTTGGACCATAATACCTATGCATTTATATAGAAGAAGAGATAAATCAAGAATTAAAATAGAGTATTAAGAGGCCATCCAAATGAAGTACGTATCAAAGAAGAAAAATTTGTAGAATATAAAGTCGATGAAGCTATCATCATTGATACCTCTACACATCCAATGGAGGTAGTCAAGGAAGAAAAATAATAGGATTCCATTAATTATGAAGGACTGAGATTTATGGACCTAAATATTAATGAGAAGGATCCAAATATAATTCATTTTGAAAATGATTGGGACCCTATATTGAAAGTTGTTTCTTTCAACATATTTTTGTAGTATAAATATGTATTTGCATGGTCATATAAATATTTGAAGGGAGTACCACCAAAACTTTATGTTCATAATATCCCAATGATATCACAAGCCCAACCAATAAGGAGGAGACCGTATAGAATGAATTCAAAATACAAGGCCCTAGTAGACACAAAAAAATTAGAATGTTGTATGATGGTATTTATTTTAAAGTAATAGTAAATAAATGGGTCTCACCTATTTTAATAACTTTGAAGCAACTTATATTCACATTTGTGTAGACTTAAAAATTCTAAATGTGGTCACTATAAAAGACCATTTTCCTATTCCCTTCACCAACTCTATCTTGGAATATGTAGTAGGCCATGAAATCTATTTATTCTTGGATGGATTTTTAGGGTAAAATTAAATCAACATCACAAAAGAAGATTAGCTAAAAATAAATTTTGTGGTAAAAATGGAATGTATGCATATAATAAAATGCCCTTGTGATTGTGCAATGTTCCTAATACATTTCAAATAATTATGTTGTACCTCTTTGAGTAGATTTCCAACAAAAACTTCAAAATATTTTTGGTTTATTGATCACTATATGGGAAAATGAAGGAGAATATGAGACAACTCAAGGAATGCATGATTAGCACTCAATCCAAAGAAAATCAAGGTGTTGGTTTTATATGGGAATTATTAGGACACATAATGTATAAGGAATGACTTAAGATAGATCCCAATATGATATAGGTATTATTAGCTATGGAAGGACCACATGATGTGAGGTCATTGAAATCCTTTTTAGGACATGTGGGGTATAATTATATATTTATTAATAGCTTTGCACATGTGTTCCACCCATTATTCTTACATGCAAAAATGTTTCTTTCAAGTGGATAAAGAAGCATTAAAAGACCTTTGAATACTTAAAGGTAAAGTTGGTCAGTGTGCCTATCCTAGTTTATCTTGACTTGGATAAATAATTTCATGTGCACATTGATGCATCTAATTTTGCAATTGGATGTGAGTTGGATCAAGGACAATTTGGATTAGACTAGCCCATATATTTTTTGAGTCGATTATTATCAAGAGTAGAAAATATCTATAGTACAATAGAAAGAGAGGCTTTGGAGATGGTGTATGATACATAGAAGTTTAAATACTATTTATTGGCAAACCCCTTTTCTTTATATTTCAACCATCAAGCATTGTTATACCTTATAAATAAACTGATTATTCATGGACAAGTGAGTAGATGGATCATCACACTAAAAGAATTTATTTTCTAGGTAGTGGTTAAACTAGGTGAAAAGCATATTATAGTAGATAATTTATCAAGGATTTACTTTGGAAAGTATATAGGAAATGAAATACATGATAAATTTCTATATTTCCATTTGTTTATCTTGAGTGTTGTACCATCTTAGTATAGAATACTTATCAATAGGAGAGCTACTTAAAGAGATATCGATAGCTAAAAGGAAATTCATCATTGTTAATTCAACACCATTTTAGTTAATTATTGGATTATTATATAAAGTGGGACCAAATAAGAATTTGAGGTGTGTTATGGAGAAAGAAGTTAAGATAGCACTCCAAGAGTCTCATAAAGGATTAGTTGGTGGACATATGGGGTTTTATACCATAAAAAGTAAGGTTCTATTGGAAATATTATGGTGGCCAACTCTATATTACAATGCAAATGAGTATATGAAAATTTACAACACCTATCAACATGCTAACAAGCCATTGAAAATAGATTTTGTACCCTTATATCCATCATATTATTAGAAATATTTGAAATATGGGGATTATATTTTGTAGAACATTTAAATTCAAGATAAATAAGTAAGTGTAGATATATAATGGTTGCTATATAATATCTAACAAATTAGGTATATGAAAGGGTGCTACTTGACAATTTGGCAAGGAGTATTACAATATTTTTGTATAAACAAATTATTATAAGATTTGGTGTACTTTTGTAGCTGACTAGTGATAGGGGCAATCACCTTGTCAATGAAATTATTCAAACCTTAAAAATGGAGTTTAACACTATACATTCATTATCAATTACCTATTATCCTATATCCAATGAATAGGTAGAATCAATAAATAAATTTGTAATATCTATTTGTTTCATGGAAGGTGCAGATTGGGAAGAGATATTACTAGTAGTTTTATGGGCTTATAGAATGATATTTACATTTAAAATAAACCAATACTCCATTCCATTTTATGTATGTAAATATTTAGTAGTGACTATATAATTATTGGTACCAAGGCTACAAGTGGCAATACAAAATCACCTAGGTGACCAAGAAAGCCTAGAGGAGGGGTTGGTGACACTAATTAAACTAGAAGAGAAGAGGATAATTTCTCAATAGGCAATAGAGATCACCCATTGATGAAGAAATCTATGGTATGATAAGCACCTAAGAAAATAAAAGTTGAAAGTAGGTGATTTGATGTTGAAATATTATGGGAAAAGATAAATTAAGACTAAAAGTTGAAGGTATCATGGTTTTGACCTTTCTAGGTGGTAGAAGTGCTATACAATTGAGTAATATATCTAATGAAGTTATATGGGTATCATGTCCTAACATAGTGAACAGATCTAAAATAAAGTTTTACAAAGATAAAGCAAAAATAAACATGGTAAATACTAGACATAATAAAGATCAACATAGGATGACTAGAAGAGGAACTATAATTATCTTCAAATAATTTTTAAGGGATACAACTCTAGTAGCAAGGATAATTGAGCCATCCTCCTCATAATACTATAGGACAAATATAAGATAAGGATTTGGGGCTAATACACTTATTTTAAAATGTATAACCTAGATAAATAAGAGTGTAATTAGACTTTCTAGAATCTAATAATAACCAATAACTATGATGACCAGTGATGAAAGTGATTATGATAAGAATAATGAATCTACACATTTTAATATATTACAATAGTGGATAATATTGGAAACCCAAATGTTGTAAGAAGAATATGAATGATTACAAAATAAAAATGCATGAATTATTCAATAATTGGATGAGACTATACAATGCTTGAATGAAAATGAGGATAAAATATAAGTTGAGTTGAATAATATTGAGTGAAAATAGATAGAACAATAATATATATTGGATTATTCATGGATAAATTTACTAGAAGTATCAACCCCATGAGGAATAAAATTTCAAACATACATGAGAAATAAATTTTCCATAATTTTAGAGACTAATTCAAGATTGAGTTCCTTAAGAATAAGGAGAAATGACCAAAGGGTCAAACCTCAATCCCATGTACATAGGATGAATGAAGCACCTAATGTCAAAAGAAGATTTGAAATAGATATGAAGATGTAATGAATAGATTTTCAAACAAGATAAGGGTTTAATTAGAATATCCAAGTGAGAATGGTGTAAGTGAGGAAATGAACTCATTGGAAAAAATTGCTCTTGTACAATAGACAATGAGGCAAGAAGAAAAAAGACTTAATGAGGAATATGAAACATTGTGAATACATAATGCATATATAAGGGAACAAATAATTTAAGAACTTGATGAAACATTGCAAAAACTTATTGAAAGGTAATAACAAAGATGAGGGTTGAATAATTATGAACATTATAGGCTAATGAGAGAAGAAATAATTGAAATATTATGGAGGAATGCATTTGAGACACCTACATATAATAAAATGGATGTCAATGATAGGCAAGTTGGAATTAGTAGTCCTCCATAGGCTATAACAAAATTAATATACATACTATTACTAGTAGTAGCTCAAGTTTACCTCTGACAAGATAGTTTAGGAGTGTGACAATAGCTTGGTAGGTTATACAAGAAGCAAAAAGTATTTGAGATAACCATAAAAGTGAATGTAGTATAAGAATTAATGGCATGCCCACAAAGGCTATCAAATAAGAATAAAAATATTGAAGAAGTATTCAAGACAATATAAGGGGTTTTGAAAGGTTGTTAGGACTCCCTGAACACTTAAGTGTACCCAACAAAGGGAGGTGGTTGGTTGGCCTTCCTCCTAGTAGACAGAGTGAAAGAAAATTTTCTCCTACTAATATTAGGCCAAGTAAACAGGTTGAGGGGTCTTGGCACCTATTCGCAAATTGAATGATAAAAATATATAATTTATGACTTTGAGGTTAGACTTTTATGACCATCATTTAGTTATTTCCTAAGGTAACGTTATCAAAATGACCAAAGAAGAAGAAATTTAGACCTCAGATAACCTAGAGGAGGAAGAAGGTAATCTCACACTAGGGAGGACCAACCGCACTTTGCAAGTATTCAATATTGTATGCAAGAACAATGATGGTCAAGTAGAAATAAAATGGGAAAATGAGAGAATAAGTTAGGAGCAATATTGATCTTACAAGTATATGTCATTCAAGTGAGTGTCATACAAGTCTTAATTGTGCAAGTGTAAGCCATATAATTAGGTTTTGTATAGATGGTGAAGAGTGTATGATAGATTACCATACAAATAAAAGTCAAGAGAATTCTATGACAAGAGGTCATACAAATGGTGCAAGAGAAGTTGGACGTATCTTTCAAGAAAATCGAATGTCAAAAGAGATATGACAATGCTAGAAGGAAGGAGTATATGACATGCCAGTGGTAGATATATTTGAGGTGCAAATTTTCATGGCCATATAAGTTATATGATGGCTTCCAAGGATAATTGAAAAATATATTGTAGATATGTACATACCTTATATTAAAAAAAGGGGGAGAAACTAGAAAATAAAAAGTGTCGCATGATAAAATATAAGGAAACAAGTAATTATAGTAATTCCCTCTCAAGTTAAAAATAAAGTGTTATTAGATGAAAAAGGAAAGATTATAATTAATCATACAAAGAAGAGGGTATTGGAATGTGCCCCAAGATAAAAAGTAATTGTTGGTAGAAATTAATTTAGGACAGTTGTAGGTGTATAGATGGTCATATAGTCATAAAAACACAAAGAACAATGTAAGCTTGGAAAGAATATACCATAGTTTAGATAAAATTTAATGATTGAATACTAGGGTATATTTTCCTGTGCATTAAGTCAAGGACTAATAAATCATACAAAGAAAAGGAATTTCATACATGCTAGAAAAAATGATAAAAAATTTAACCCCTATATTAAGTGCACAAAAGGGTAATTATTATTTGTAGAATCTATAGGTAGATGAAGTGTTATCCATTATAGAAGGATAATTTATTTTCAAAGCCTATGCATAAAGAAGTCTAGAGGATGGTTTTGTAAAAAAATATTTATCCATAAAAGTGAAAGAAAAATTGTAATTCAAGTTGAGTAAATGGTTTTATGAGCCAAAGAATCCATCGTATAGATCAAAGAAGCTATCATACAAGTCACAAGAGCTAGTCATTCAATTGATAATAGAATCATCATACGAATGTAGAAGTTGTATGGTAGAGGATGTAAAAACATAGGAGATGGATGACAACTTGTATGGAGTCATAACTATAGAAATATGAGAAAAATACTAAGTATTCAAGAATATCTTGTATAAATAGAAGTTAAAAGGAGTAAACATTCACCTAGACCACTATAAAAAAGAGAATATTGTGCCAAAGAACAAGGGACATGAATAAACCAAATGGAAGGACCTACAAAACACACTTGAGAATGAGAAAAGAAACATGGTCCAACCATGGAATATAAGAGTAGACAACAATCCCAACATTCAATAGAGGATCCAATATGATAGGTTTCATCTTAAATAAGGGAGGAAAGTAGAGAGAGAGAATTAAGGATACCAGTGAAATAAATAAAGTTTGTTCATCCAACAAGAAAATTTTATAGGAAATTGTAGTAGGAGGGCACACCTGACTATCTATTAAGAGTAGAATTGATGAATATATGAGTTAGCTACATATTAAAATTTTCTATGTTTGATAAGGAATTCTTTACAAATTATTTGTTATAGAGTTTGGATACATATGATTCATAGCAAAACCAAAGCATAGTGTGGGTTAGTAATTAAGAGGTAAGAGTGGTGTTTTTGGCTAGCAATTTTTATAAAAAATTTAGATTGTTGAGCCATGGATTGTTTGTTAGAAAGGAGGATAGAAAATAAATGGATGAAGTATAGTGGAATTAATTAATCAAGGAGACCAAAATTAGTCTCGAAGAAGCTACTAATTTGCTAAAACATGGAAGTTAGGTGTAAAGAAAAAATAATTGAAGAATGAAGAACTATAACGTGTGATGAACATAGTAATGTCCAAAATAACAATAGAGCAAAGATCCATAGTAATCCCTATTCAGTTGATACAATATATAAGGCATTAGAGAGGGATTACAATATGAACATGTGTCATCTTTGTCATACTACATCTGAACTTTTTTGAAGTGGTAAACAAAGAATTTTTTAATGGTATTTCATGCAATTTGAATAATGCTAAATATAGTTTCATACTTAAATTTAGAGATTCTAGGGTTGAGACATCCCATAGAATTGGCAAAACATGAATTAACATTTCTAAGATGGATGTATATAGTATCACTCAATAATCCAACTACTTAATAACTAGCATATTGTTGACACATTTTGAGTCCATGGAGTTGTCATTGATGTCAAGGCATGAAGTTGTCATTGATGTCAAGGAATAAGCTATCGTTTATGCCAAAAGGTCAAAAAGAGCAATGCAAAAGGTTGATGGTAAAAGAGCTTCATGATATTTATTTTTAATATTATGTGAAGCATAAGTAGAAGGGTTTTTATTAAAACCATGGATGAGCAAAAATAAAAGGTTTTTCATAAAACCCAAGGAGGCTTTAAATCTTAAATTAGAAAGCCCAAGGAAATTTTAATATTTAATTTATAAATATTTAAATTCAAATTGAATTTAAATTTTATAAATAAATATTATTTATTCGAAGTGGTAAAACCTAAGGAGGATTTAATCCCTAAAGTCAAAAATTTAAATATTAATTTATAATATTTAAATTCTAAAGAATTTAAATAATTTATAAATTAAATATTTAAAGGCAAAATCATAAGTACCGACCTTCAATAAATTACCTCCACCGACGTGCATGGAACAAAGGCATAAAGGTATTTATACCTTAGCCAAAACATTGGAAATGCAATTTGATTAATATCCGTAATACTCAGTGCAAAAGGCTCGTGAGAATTCAAAAAGGGAAGTGCCTTCAAAGCGCTATGTGGAAGCAGGAGACGTGTTGGAGAAGGATCCAAAGGGCTCTAAGGAAGGTGAAGAAGATAAAGCGCACATTGCACTTTAGTGGAGCAAGGTGAGCGCTTGGCTCACACGACATGGAAGCCATGACCAAGGCGCTGCTGCAGCATAGGGTGAAAGGTTGAATCCCCCGAATTGCGGAGTGGAACAAGGTTTTTATATTTTATTTTATTATTATTAATTGCCTATACTAAGGTTTTTGGAGAGATAATATGTGAGTAAGGTTTTTATTTACCTAAGTGGTAAATGGTAAATGATGCTAGGGTAATTGTTGTTTTACCTTAGGGAAGTGAAAATTAATTTATTGCATTTAGTGTTAAGTGAATTATTCAATTTAAATGCAATATTGAGAAAGGAGTTATAAGTAGAAATTGTGTTATATTTTATAAAAGGAATTTTTGATGAAAATTATGATGTTGAAATTTATTGTTGAGATGGAGCAATAAGGTGTATTTGGGATTTAATTTATCTTTGTGTTTGAGGTAAATTGTAAAAAGTGTTAGGGTGATAATTCTTGTCATCTAAACTTTGTACTTGGCAAAGAAAGTGGTGATAATTGAACTAGATTTTTGAAGATCATTCTCCATCAAAGAAAAAGGTATGGGCATATTCTTCCTTGTTTGAGTTGATTGGTTGATTTTTTGAAAAACAACTTTGGAGTGAAAAGGAATTGATTAGGTTTCCTTATTGATTTGTTGAGCTATTGTGAAGTGAATGCTATGCACCTTGTTTGATAAGCATTGTTGTTGAAGTGATTAAGTTGAGTGAAGATCTTGAACTAGGGTTTGCAAAGAACATGAGTATCATTGTTATGTGAAGATTGTTTTATAAGCATTGTTGTTGAAGTGAGTAATTGAGTGAAGAACTTGAACTAGGATTTGGAAAGAACATAAGTATCATTGTTATGTGATATTGATTGATAAGCATTATTGGAAACATTTTGAGTGAGATTTCATATGCTTGGACAAGGGTTTGTGAGCAAGGATTATTTCATTGAGTGATTGGTTGAGTAGAGTTGGTTGAGCCTAGTCAAGTGGATGTGTGAAGTGATAGTTCAAGTTCTATGAAAAAAATTGTTCTATATTCTAAAATTAATTTGAGAAAGAGGTTGAGTGTTGATGAGTGTGAAACATATTGAGTCTCTAAAAATTCTCTATATATTTTTGTGATAAAAGAGAGATTGAAAGTGATTGAGAGTTTGTGAGTGTGAAACATATTGAGTCTCTAACAATTCTCTATATGTTTATGTGATAAAAGAGAGATTGAAAGTGATTGAGAGTTTGTGAGTGTGAAACATATTGAGTCTCTAACAATTATTTGTATTTTTCTAAAAGCGTTATTGAAAGTGATTGATCATTATCATGAATGTGAAGCATATTGAGTCTCTAACAATTCTCTTTATGTTTCTATAAGATTGGACAAGTTCTAGTGTGGACTTGTTGAGTAGATTTGAGGCAAGTATTTGAGAAGACTTTTGGACAGATTTGTGTGATCTTTTATGGAAGATTACAATACAGATTGAAAGCAGAGTTGGACAAGTTCTAGTGAGGACTTGTTGAGCAGATTTGGACAAGTTCTAGTGAGGACTTGTTGAGCAGATTTGGATAAGGTCTAGAGAGGAATTGTGGATAGATTAGTGTGGGATTTTGTGGAAGCTTACAAGGCAGAATTAATACAAGTCTTTGAGTAGACTTGAGAGTAGATTTGATTGATTAATTTATTCAAACCTTGAGTTAAGGTTTGGAGCATATCCAACAAATTTAATTTGTGATTAATTCAATATTTGAGTTAAGGATTAAGAACAAATATTGATGATACATTTATGCTAGACTGAAGGACTGAGTCAGTGCAAATAAGAGAACAAATATTGAGGATAGATTTGTGCTAGACCGAAGGACTGAGTTTAGTGCAGATTAGAGGACAAATATTGAGGATAGATTTGTGCTAGACTGAAGGACTATGTTTAGTACAAATTCAAGGATATATTTTGGTGTAGATTTGAGGACAGGTTTGTGCCAGACCAGAGACAAATATTGAGTAGATTTGTACTAAACCAAAGGACTATGTTTAGTGTAGATTTGAGATAGATCTTTGAAGGTGATAAAGTATAGAGGACAACAGTTCTTCTAGAATATCACCAGTCAAATCTAAGGAGAAAGGAGTTCTACTATGGATAGATATCCACAAACTTGATTAAGGGATTGGTGTCTCCTTTGGATAGAGGTCCATAAACATTGTAATAGGGAAATGATTCCCAAGAGATTGATTGAGAAAAATTTAGTGAAATATTTTCTCCGTGGAGTAGCCCACATTGGGTGAACCACATTAAATTGGTGTCTCTATTGTGTGTGGTGTTTTGTGCATTGCTTTGATTACTATTGTTGATATTGTTATATTTACATTGCATAATATTGATTGGTAAAGAAAAGTAAAAATTGGTCTTATATTTTTCACCCCCCCTCTCAGTATAAGCTTGTGTTCTTCACATATAAAGAGATGATAAGGAGAAAATTAGAGCTAGAGATGGGATCTCAATCTCAACCTTAGTAACCAACATGAAAACAAGAAATGGAATATAAAATTCCTAAGCAATAATGTTAACAACATGATGAGGAAGAAGTTGGGATAATAACACATCAACTAGAGTAAGAAACTATACAACCATAATTAATTAATAAAATGGATGTGGATGAGGAATATACAATGAAACCAATATGGGTACAACACATTGGAATAGACTTATCCAAAAACAATTGATGAAGTACAACAATTGGATCCACAAGCATCCCCCTTGATGTAAGGATTGGAAACTTTCAATTGTGTAGCTATGATTGAGGAACAACCATGGAAATAAGTAGGGAATGAATTGTTCGCAAACAAAGTGCCAGTAAAAAGAAAGGATTTAAAAAATTAAGAGAGGATATGACAAGGGAAGTAGTAGAAGAATTAGATAGTAATTATTGTTGGCATTTTATCCAACTTTCCATAGGCTCCAAATATTCAGGATAAAATATAAATCAATATTTGATAATTCAATATATACGACCAATAGTAATTAACATAAACATTCATATAAAATGACAATAATATGAATTATAATGACCAATGTCATTCATGGAAATACCATGAAGAAAACTTACAATAGAATTGCTCAAATTACATACAAGCTTTAATATTATCGATGCTTGAATGAATTAATTGATCTAAATTGTACATGGAGCTTTATCTCCATAATATAACCTTAGAAAGGTTACTCTTGGACTCTTTGTATATTGCTCTCCTCACATATCTAGGAGATGCATATTTCCCATTTTACACATAAGACAAGCCTCTCATATCTTTTGGATTCTCATCTTACCATTTGTATACTTGACTCTTGACTTTACATTAACTTGCACACTTTATTCTAAGACACATTGCACACTTCTACATCGATACACTTGCACACATTAATACATGATACTTGTGCACATTCTTTTTCTTCACACTTGCATACATAATTACATGACACTTTTGCACATCTTACACATGAACACATACATAAAGGGGAAATATAAATCACACTCCTAAACTATAGACACACACCCTAATCTATTACATATTTACAATTGTACCATTAAGGTACCATGGGGATACATTAGCATGTACCAAATAATGTAATATTCTCCAACACCCCCCTATATTACATTATTTGGTTATTGAAGACTTTAGTATTCAATCTATTTCCTTTAGTCCTTTGACTTGATCTTCTTTGTCTTCAATTTCTACTTTGTGTCTTTTGTTCTCCTCTCTTTTCTGCTTTTCTCTACTCTTCTTTTTTTAATTTTCATGTTTTCTTTTTTGGTTGTGATATGCCTATTGATGTGACTTCCAAATAAGGAATTAGTAAGTCATCACAATAATACATTATAGAATTTAAAAATTCTCTATTGAAGTTAACATATGCTTCATTCAAATCCTATGTGTCACAATTGACATCTTTTTTCTTATCTTTTCTCCTAAAATATCTCAAAGGTGAGTAAATCCATATACATCATAATGCATATTTTAGTAGAAAATACAATGGTGTTTTATGAATTCCACCAAGCTCTAAAATGATTTTCATGAAGATAGCTGATAAGTGTAGTGAAATTTTCATCTTTTGCATTTTTGAGAAATAAATATAATTTTATATTTAAGTCATTTGACATTTCCTTATTTTTATCAAAATCATCTATCAAATTAAGTGTGTAGAATTTTAACTTGTTCATCATTTCCTCACTATCTTCATTGAATGTTTTCTTAATGATTTCTTCCATAATGCAATCCTTTGAAGTTGCAATCCTTATTACTCCAAAGTTTTAATTTATTAAAATAATCAAAATCCTTTTAATTTGCAAAAAAAAAATCAAATCCTTTAGAGTAGAAGACCTTGTCTCCCAAATTTAATTAATCATACTTTGCAAATTAAACAATTTCTTTAGAGTATAAGTCCTTATGACTCCCAAATTTCAAATAAATTTTTTTATTAAATTTTCATATCAAAAAATAAGTAAACAATTTACAAATGTATTAAATCAATTCCCTTGGAGTAGACAACCTTATAGATCCAAAGTTAAAATATCAAATTTATCAAATTTTTAATATGCAAAAAATTATTTTTTGCATACATTCTCGTGGAGTAGAAAAATAAGTTAATTAATCAATCAATTTTTCAAATTAAATTCTTCAAATCAATTTTCCAAGTTTTTCAAAAATCAAGTTTTTGAAATCTAATTGCAAAAAAAATTACAATTAAAATATTTTCAATTTTCAAAAATTTCAAATTTTCAAAAAACAAATTATGAGTTGAATTCATTTTGAATCCCTAGTTAATCAATAAATGATTTTTATTTTTTCTAGAAAACTTTATTCCTATAAAATGAAACTCATAAATAAATTTAATTTATCCCTTCATTATTCAAATTTATTATATCTCAAATTTTTAAATCAACTAAATTAAAAATCATGCCCTCATAAAATGGAAGGTAAATTTAGTACCTTTTGCATGCACTATCCAAGCAGCATTCGCTTAGGTGTTATGCATTATTCAAGCATTATGTTAGATGTTTATCCTTTGTCCAAACTAGAAATGTTCTAATTCACTTATACGTTGCTCCTCTCTCTAGATTAGAAATTGTTTCCTTTCCTTTAGATGTTATTGCTTTGGGAACTTGTGATTTTAACCAAAATTTTCCTTTATTTTTATATTTGTAGCTTGATTTGGCTCCTCTTGGCAAGCATTCTAAAAATAGGAATGTTGCTCCATTGAGTGCTTAAAATTGCCTTGGTCAATTTTAACTAGAGATTATTCATTGCTTCATTCTTTTTTTTGGATTGGAGATGCTTTGGAGGTAAATTTGAATTCTTTGAATGGTTTCTCTTCTCCTTTTTCTTGTTCCAATTGTACTGGTGACTGCCTCATTTTATTCAATGCTTAGAACCAATAGGTTCTATATTCTCCTCTAGAAGATTCTATTTAGATTTTAACTTGTTCCTTAGGTGCCTTTGGCCACTCTATATGATTCTCTCTTATCACTGATATTTTTCTCAAATAGGGTGACTTATATTATCCCCTTATTCATCCAACTTCTTCCATAGTTGGATTTTTAATTTATTCATCCAACTTTTTCAAATTTGGCTCTTCAACTTATTTGTCCAACTTTTACAGGGTTGGGTCTTCAATGATACTTTTATCAACATTTTTTTAAATGTTACTCTATGATTGATGTTATTGTCTCTAACTTTTTATATTTGTATATACTACTAATGATATTGTGTGTTATACAGGAACATGTGTTCTCATGAGTGAACAAATAACTGATGGTTAAGAAAACCATATCCTTTGACACAAGATATCCACATTTAGACCTAATCTACAATTGTGTATTTTGCATTTATCTTTCTTGTTGTGAATGCATGGTATTATGTCTAAATCTTCTAGAAAAGTTAAGCTACTTTAAATTGTTATAAAGTAACATAGAATGCTAAGGGGTGATTATTGATAAATGCTTAGTAGTAAAGGAAGTACTAAGTTTTAATGGAATAAGTATTTGTTTCAATTATAGCTGATTATGAAATTTGAAAGGATAAGTTTCATCTGGTAAAATATTCCTTATTTTTGAATTCAAAAATAGAACTCTAATATCTTATTAAGAAATAATTTATTGGAAGGAATCAAAGTGATCAATGTTTTGAATATTAGAATGATTGCAAATATTAAATCGATTTTATATCATTTCATAATAGAAAGCAATAAAAAATGAATAGGCTCAAGTAGTTATGAAGTTCATTCCTTGAACGAAACTTGCTCCATCATCTATAGTATACCTTTGATGGAAGAGAGGGGGATCACCATTTTTGTTTCAGGGATGAACATACTACAAAGGGAGAAGGATTTTTAAGAATAAAATAGAGAGAAATAACTCTTCTTTGGAGTGCAAAATAGAGTCATATTCAAGACATATGTTGGATTGATAAAGGTACCCTTTTTTTTAAATATCTGATGCAGTTGTTTTTAAACCTGCATAAGGGAAGAATGATTATGTTCTCAAAAATTGAAGATTGCTTGGATTTTGTAAAACATATATTTGCCTCCATCATAGAACAAAATTATAGTTAAAGAGGTCACAACTTGATGTTGCATTCACATGAGAGAATGCAAGTTTTAGGTCAATCCTTGTATAATGTTGACCATGTTATCCTTCCTCCATGAGCATGTTACATTCAATAGCAATAAGTCTACATGTGTGCATCATTTTAGGAGGTATCATAATATAATGAAGTCCAAGGTTGTTCCCACATTGAATCAATGCCAAAACTTCAACATATTAACCCTAGTGAATATAAATCTTACCTTAGGGTAGGGAATGATTCCATTTTGTGTCTTGAGCCATAGATGGGTCTACGCAACAACGTCCATGTGGTGACTCAAATAGATGTGAATTCTTACTTGAGTAATGTTATTTGAAGGTTTTTATTATTTGGCTACTTTGTGTTATAACACCAAGTTGAGTCGTCAGAATGAAAAGATTCAATTTAAGTTGCCACTAATAAAATGTGTGAATTATACACCCAATAAACTTTGTAGACGTCTGCTTGGTTATGTTTCTATTACCTTTTGACTGGTGCTATAAGGGTTAGCTAAAAAATAAATTAATATCAACAAAGACAAAAATGAGCTTGTTGGTGAATATTTTACTCGTTCAACTAGATTATTGTAGTATAATAATATCCTCATGATCAAGTTCCAACTAGGATTTTTAGTAAAATCCTAACTACCATACAAGATCTTCCACAAAGTACTTTAGATATATTTTCTTTGTGTCAACAAGTGAAGTTAATTTAAATATGCAATAATACCATATCAAATTTTATAATATTTTTTATAAATAGAAAGGAGCATAATATTCACCATAAGTCTTATGTAATATAATTTAAATAGTAATATCCAATACAAAGAAGAGAGAAGATAAATAAGAACAAAATATAAAGCATTAGACACCATTTTATGGGTGACCTTGAGAACTAATTATATATAGATAATACCATAATAATATCATGTCAATGCAATGGATTAAGTGGTTGGGTATTTATAATAGATAATTAAACCCAAAATTAACAATTATAAATCAAATTAACCTTACCCAACATTAAATAAAGGATCAAGGTTAAGTTAGGTTTAATTACAAATTACTAAACCCTTGCCTATTCCACTTTAGGGATTATGGATGTTTAGTCAAGTTTAAACCACTACAGGTATAACCAATCTTGTTAGGGCTAAATATATGAATCCATTGCCTATAGGCTTACATTAAGAGTTCTCATAGGATTACACCAACCATTGTTGGATTAATACAATAAGGTAAAATTACCATATTTTAACACCTAGGGAATCAACATAATGAAATTTCATATAATATAGTTTAAGATTGATCAAGAAACATATTATATGATCATTCAATGAGAGGGGTTCTACAATTTTTTTTGTTTAATACTTGTTTGAAGTCTTATCCTTTTATCTATAATACAAAAAATTAATTAGTGTATCAAGCATGTTTATCTTGTAAAGGTTCAAAAGAGAAAAATCATCTTAGAATAATGTTTGGTCACTTGAGGCCAACCCTAAGGCCTAAAAACTTCTCTAGTCCAAAGCAAAATTCTTATAGGTGACAATTTACCAAGAAGAGGATATCATGGACCTTCTAGGTAGGCCTCTTAAAAGAAGGATCTATAAATAGAAAATCATATATTTCTTCATTTTCCCTATTCTTACATAATTTGGATCACTTTTTTAATAAAATAAGGAATATATTATATAGAACCATCAACATTGAAAGGGTTGATAAAATGTTAGATTAATTATTTTAAAGTTAATTTATTATGCATCAACCTATGGTAACATGAAAAAATCTAGAAATTGAGAATATCATAATTTTGATGTTCCTTCTTAAGGAAATATAAAAAGATTTAGTGGATATGGAGTTTACTAAAATCATGAATGCAAAATTTTCCTCACTTAATAGAATCATATGGAAATTCAACTAAAAATTATACGTTAAATGGGAAACTTCTTATAGGGATCAAGGTTGACATTGAAAAGGAAATGAAATATATTCTAATTAAGGGGGATTCAAAATTTTTACTTTTAATGCTATAAATAAAATTAATATGGGGATTTGATAAAAATAGCATTACTTCTAATATTGATCAAATATTATTGGAAGTAGTATCTTGTAAATGTCAACATATCTATAAGGAAGTAATTAATATAGTAAATAAATTATCCAATTGTGGTTTTGATCTTTGTTTTGTAAAATTTTAGATTTTAGAAGGCAATTGGATAAATAAAAATGTATCCCTTACTAAAAACTATATGGAGGATTTGATTGCATAAACATAGTAGTTTGAGGAATATGAATAATATATCTTAGAGGAAGGTAAGCTAGGTATTGATGGTTATTTAGCCAGATTAAATCATAGGTCCACTTTCTAGGAACTAGTGTAAATCACATAAAGGTCATTCTCAAAATAATATCAGTATCAATGAATCACAACAATATTTCACAATAAGAAATCACTCATATTATAAAATATACATCCAAATTCCTTACAATGCATGGATATTTATCTCCATAATATAACCTTATAAATGACCCTTTAATACTTGACTATTGCTCTCCTTAAAACATACAAGAGATGCATGTTGAGCAAGGTGCAGGAACAGTATTGTCATTGTTGTCAACACAGTCAGACAGATCGGTTGATGCAGGTGACAGGAGTTAAGAGGTTCTTCAGAATATGTACAGTGATTCTCCAAAAGATCGAAGTTGCCCATATGCTAAAAATCCAAAGAAAATCACAAGGAAGAAAACTGTCGCGATATCGCGACATGTTGAGCAAGAAAGAAAAACTGTCGCGATATCGCGACATGTTGAGAAGAAAGCAAAACTGTCACGATTTCATGACATGTTCGGAGAGAAAGCGCAAGCAAGAAAAACTGTCATGATTTCATGACATGTTCGAAGAGAAAGCACAAGCAAGAAAAGTGTCACGATTTCATGACATGTTGAAGAGAGAAAGTAAGAAGAAAAAGTGTCACGATTTCGTGACATGTTGGAAGAGAAAAAGACAAGTAGAAAAAGTGTCACGATTTCATGACATATTGCAAGAGAGATAGTACGAAAGAAAAAGTGTCATGATTTCATGACATGTTGGAAAAAAAAGACAAGTAGAAAAAGTGTCACGATTTCATGACATATTGCAAGAGAGATAGTACGAAAGAAAAAGTGTCACGATTTCGTGACATATTGCAAGAGAGAGAGAATAGAAAAAGTGTCATGATTTCGTGACATATTGCAAGAGAGATAGTATGGAAGAAAAAGTGTCATGATTTCATGACATATTGCAAGAGAGAGAGCAAAGGAAAGAAAGTGTCACGATATCGTGACATGTTGCGTTTTCATGACCAAGGCAAGAGAAAGAGCAAAGGAGAGAAAGTGTCACGATATCGTGACATGTCGAATTTTCATGACCCAAAGGCAAGAGAAAGAGCAAAGGAGAAAAAGTGTCATGATATCGTGACATGTCGAGTTTTCACAACCCAAAGGCAAGAGAAAGAGCAAAGGAGAAAAAGTGTCACGATATCGTGACATGTCGGATTTCATGACTCAATGAGGAAGAGAAGCAAGAAGGCAAAAGTGTCGTGATATCATGACACCTAAGTAAAGAGGAAGAGGAGGCGAAAGTGTCACGATATCATGACATGCTATGTTTTCATTGGTACAAGCCAAGAAAAGAGGCAAGGAGGCGAAAGTGTCACGATATCGCGACATGTTGTATTTTAGGGTACAAAAGCCAAGGAGAAAGAGCAAGGAGGCAAAAGTGTCATGATATCGTGACATGTTGTATTTTTGGGACCAAAGCAAGGAGAAAGAGAGTAAGGAAAAGTGTCATGATATCATGACATGTTATTTTTTCATGATTGAGTTGAAGCCGACGAAGACCTATGACAGCCGACTAAGATTAGGGTTTGCAGCCGACTAAGATTAGGGTTGGCAACCGACTAAGATCAGGGTTTACAACCGACTAAGATTAGGATTTTGATCATGAAAATGTTGTTATAAAAGGAAGGTTGTTTGAAGAATTGAATATGTTGAAGTGTGTGAAGTTCGGTCATAGAGCGCAGAGTGCAAGTCGTGTCGAATCGTGCTAAGTGTGAAATTCGCAAAGGAAGTAGAGTGCACAAAAGGGAGAAGACGATCGTTCGACTATGATGCAGCAGATTGTGCGAAGTGATTTCGTAGAGAGAGCAGAGTGCGCAGAGATCGCAAAGGTGAAGCAGACTAGTCGGGGTGTTGTAAAAGCAAAGGTATCTCTCTGTTAATCTTCTAGATTCATAATTCAAGTCCAGGTTGTAGCTTGGCATCAGGGGTTGGTGCTCCTTCCAGTAGGTGCTGGTAAATCAGGGGTTGGTGCTCCTTTCTGTTGGTGCAGATAAATAAGGGGTTGGTGCTCCTTCCAGTGGGTGTTGGTAAAGTGATTGTAAAGTTGTTGCTTTGCAAAGGCTGGATTTGGATGGTAGTCCAAGCAGTCATTTTTGAGGAGTAGCCACATTGGTGAACCTCGTTAAATCTTGTGTTGTGTGATGCTCTTTTGTGATTCTTGTTGTATCTTGTAATAAGTGTTAATTGCTGTTGTATTAAGATCTATAAATTCAAGTTTAAAGAGCTACACTGATTCACCCCCCCTCTCAGTGTCATTGTAAGACTAACAATTGGTATCAGAGCTAAGTCCCTGTACAAGCCTAACCGGCTAGGGTGATCTTGGAAGTAACACAATGGCAGGTGGTGAAGGCTTCTCATCAAACAAAGCACCATTGTTTGATGGATCTAATTACGCATTCTAGAGAATCAGGATGCAGACATATCTCTGTGCTTTGGGATACGACATCTGGGATTCAGTAGTTAGTGGATACACAATTCCCACCACTCCTCCAAAAGAGGCTGACGAAAAGAAACTATTTGAGAGTAACTCAAAAGCAACGAATGCTATCTTGTGTGGATTAGCAGATAGTGAACTAGTAAAGGTCATGAACTGTAAATCTACAAAAGAAATATGGGACAAACTGAGGAGTATTCATGAAGGAGACGATAAGATCAAGGAGGCCAAGTTATAGACACATCGAGCTCAGTTCGAAGCATTGAAGATGAATGACGATGAAAACATTGAGGCATACATGCTGAGAGTTAATGGAATCATTAATGCGATCAGAGGACTCGACGAGGATATCGATGACTCTACCATCGTGAAAAAGGTATTAAGATCTCTTCCTCAAAGGTTTGATTCCAAAGTCTCAATGATAGAAGAAGCTAAAAATCTAAATTATTTTAGTATAGATGAGATGTATGGTTCTTTGACTGCATATGAGATGAGGATAGGAAGATCTAAACCCACTGACAGAGAAGCGGCTTTCAAAGCCCTTAAAAATAAAAACACAAAACAAGAGTCCGAGGAAGAAGAGACATCAGATGAAATGGAAGCAAACTTTGTTAGAAAACTGAAAAAGGGGAAAGGAAAATACAGAGGGAAGCTACCATTTAAATGTTTCAACTGTGGAGGCATTGGGCATTTTGCGACTAAATGTCCACTTAAAGAGAAGAACAAAAATGATGAAGGATCCCACCAAGAAAGAAGTGACTGGAAGATGAAAACGAATTTCAGAAAAGGCAACTTCAAGAAGAAAAGTTTCATCTCCAAGAATGTCAGTTCATCAGAGAACAACTCCGGTGAAGAGTCTGAAGAAGAAAGAGATGAAGCTCTTTTTATGGCATTTGAAGAAGTTAAATCAGAAAAGGAAGAAGGAGTGACCTCTGAAGTTTGTGGTGAAAATCTTGAGGCTGAAGTAGATCTAGAAGGTGAGTTGATATCTGCACTTGAAGAGTGGGAGATAGAAAAGAAAAAGAATAAGAAACTTTCAAGAAAGCTTGAGGATGCAAATGGAATCATAACCAGCTTAAAAGTACAGATAGAAGAATCTAAGAAAATCTTCGAAGATCTCGAAGTGCAATTAACAATGAAAATAGATCATTGCAGCAAGTTAGAAGAAGAGATTGTTGGTTTAAGAATGCAGCTAGAAGAGATGAATAAGAAAATTAGTTGTTATCACAAACGTGAAGAAAGTTCTATGAAGCTGGATAAGATCATAAATGACCAAAGACCTACAGGCATCAAATTTGGTCTGGGTTTCATCGAAGGAGAATCATCAAGTGGATCAAAGGCCAGAAATGTAGAATCCATAAAGAATGAAGCTAAGAGACAGGTTGATCAAGGAAAAATGTCTCATGCAAGAGAAAGCATTAATGCCAGGCATGAAAGGAGAATTGACAATGATGGATTCACCAATGTCACACATCAAAGAAGAAGAAGACCTATGGCTCCTACGACAACATGGCAAAGACCATCACCCAGGTTCAATTATCCTTTCTCTGGTTTCTATTTTAAATGCAATGGCTATGGGCATAAAATCTCAGACTGCAAATATAATGTAAGACCAAGGAATTTCACCAGTAGAAATGTTTTTTCTCCTCTGATGAATTATACAGTAGAATGTTATAACTGTCATAATTTTGGGCACATTGCAAGAAACTGTAGAAATACATTTACATCAAATCAGTTTTAGGGAAGAAAATTTCAACCATACAAGATGAGTCAAAATAGAAAGCTTCCCGAAAAACATGCTCAAACTACTGATAAGGGAAAGGCAAAACAAGAGCCCAAAACTACTATCAAAACAGTGTGGAAAGGAAAAGAGCAACTGAAGGAAGAAAAGGAATCCTTAATCGTACAAACTGCATTCAAAGCACAGAATAAATATGTACCATGGATACTTGATAGTGGATGCTCCAGTCATATGACAGGTGACAAACAAAAATTTGAGAAGTTACAGAAATATGAAGGAGGATCAATAAAATTTGGAAATAATGATGGAGCCAAGATAGTCGGCAAAGGCTCAGTTAAAATCAGTGATGGAAGGATTAAGTCAGAAGAAGTCTTGTTTGTGGATGGGTTGAAACATAACTTATTGAGTGTAAGTCAGATTTGTGATAAAGGTCATGAAGTAGTCTTTATGAAGCAGGGTTGTGAAGTCAGAAAAACAAACAGTGGAAAATTGATAGCAACAGGATCAAGGACATCTGGTAACCTGTACACGCTCTCAGAGACTTCAAAAGGAACTTGTTTTATTGGACAGGAAGAAGAAAATTGGTTGTGGCACAAGAGACTCGGTCATATCAGTTTTGATAATCTATTAAAGATCACCTCAAAAAGGGCAGTGAGAGATATTCCAACCATCAGCAAACCTGCAAATAGCATTTGTGCTTCATGCCAAAAGGGGAAGCAAACTAGAGTCACATTCAAAACCAAAGAGTACTACACAAGCAAACCTCTGGAACTAATACACACTGATTTATGTGGTCCCATGAGAACACAAAGCATAAATGGTGACAAATATTTTATGTTGTGCATTGATGATTATTCTAGAATGACATGGATATTTTTCTTGAAACATAAATCAGAAGCCTTTGATATGTTCAAGATTTTCAAAAACCAAGTTGAGAATGAAACAGGAAAGAGGATCAAATGTCTAAGATCAGATAGAGGAGGAGAATTCATTTCAGAGGAGTTTACAGAGTACTGTGAGAAATTCGGTATTAAGAGACAGTTTTCAGCAGCCAGGACACCTCAACAGAATGGAGTGGTAGAAAGAAAGAACAAGACAGTGCAGGAAATGGCACGGACTATGCTGGCTGAAAGCAGAGTAGCAGACAGATTTTGGAAAGAAGCAGTCCACACTGCAGTGTATATCCAAAATAGGTACATGCTGAGAACACATGAAAGTAAAACTCCTTATGAGTTGTGGTTCGAAAAAAGGGCAACAACAAAATACCTCAAAGTTTTTGGCAGCAAGTGCTACATCAAAAGAACTGAAGATAATCTTGGTAAGTTTGAAGATAGAGCGGATGAAGGTATTTTTGTCGGATATTCATCAAAAAGCAAAGCTTACAAATGCTACAACAAAAGGCTAAAGAAAATTGTGGACAGTGTCGATGTTAAATTTGATGAAGGTAGAGAACGAGTAATTAGCTATGAAACGAACTACCCAATTTATGAAGAGGTTATTGAAGGAGATGAGGAAAACAAAATGGAGAAGATACAGGAAATTGACTCAGATGATTTAAGTTGTGATTCAAAAATGGAAGAAAATAAGAAATTCAAAATAGGCAGCTGGCAGAGAAATCATCCTAG